>CM053504.1:81607505-81659608 GCA_028627145.1 Eidolon dupreanum | reverse complement strand
TTTGCCCCAAAAGTAAAGGAATCTTGCAAACCTTCCTTGTCAATAAGTCCCTGCTTCAGGCACTGTGATAGAGACTTAGACCACTACTAAGTCATAAAATATAACCAAGAAGCTATGGCATGGGGAATGGATCACTGAAGAAGCATGAACAATATGATGATCAAACGTATTATATAACCATCTCTAAATTCAAAATGACTCTTTGGGAAGCATTCATGAAATGCTAAGTAACCATCAGTTATTTCTGGTTACTTTGTCATACTATTTCTTCCATGCCTGGGCTGAGCTTCCTGCTTCTGTCCTCTGGAGGTGAGGTCCCTTCTTCTTTGAGCCCACCCTGCTTTTCCAGGAGTTCCCGATCACACCAAAGTCACCATGAATTCACTCAGTGAAGCAAACACCCGCTTTGCATATGATCTGTTCCAACAATTCAAACTATCAAAGAAGGAAAATATCTTCTACTCCCCACGCAGTGTCACATGAGCCATAGCCATGACTGACCTGGGGTCCCAGGAACACAGTGCATCAGAAATTCAGAAGGCAGCTGTCAGCGTCCTTTACGTTGACCAGTTTGGATGGGTTTCTGCCGGCTTGCCTGCAGATGATCCCAGACCCAGCTGTCCCCACGGGTAGCCCAGGAGACTGAGCAAGCACTGCCTGTGCCCAGACTTCCTTTGGGAGCTAGGAGTAATTCCTACAGTTGCCCAGCTACCGGAGGTGACACATCAATGGGAGAGCTCTGGTAGAAGCGATGAACTGACTTAAATCCATGGGAAACATCCCATGTGTTCACAGTGGTTGGTCGCAATCCAGCTTCGCTGTGTTTTCCCAAGGAGGAAACTCTTACACTAAAGTTTCCTTTATTCTTTTTCTGTATTTTGATTTGAGGATTTGGGGGAGGGGAGGAGTTTGTTGTTGCTTGTTTTGGGTTTGGGTTGTTTTTTTTTTTTCTTTTTTCACTCTTCCTTTTTTTCCTTGATTTCCTGTGATGTAGACAGATCTTTTGAGTGAAGATTTCTTGTTCCACTTCCTGTCTCTTCGAGGTCCTTCACTTTGATGAAGTCACAAAGAACACAAAAGGAACAGCTATGATGGTTCATGTGAGTCGCATGACACTCGGGTCTGAAAGGAGCATGAGGGATCCAGGAGGGTCACGGTTAAAACCAGGAATCTCACATCAACTGTGGAAAGTCAATTTTTAGGGGAAATCTTGGGCAAAGTAGATTGGACAAGGAGAGTTGTTTCTCATCTCGTATTGCATAGTTATTTATTTCATATTTTTGTTTTCCCGAGAGGGGGTCAGAATTGCACTTAAGAGCATGGGCCCGAGTACTGAAAAGCCAGCTGCAAACTTCCGCTCTACTGTTCACCAACGGTGAACATGGGTGTGACACAATGGCTCTGAGCCACAGTGACCTTATCCCAGTAAACTAGGGGTAATGAAATATCCACCTCTGTTCATGAAAATACATGCAAAACATTGCAACAGTGCCTGGATTACTAGAGTATTGATTAAAAAAAATGATGTATTATTATTATTATTATTATTATTATTATTATAGAATAATTATAATTATAGTCATCACAACAGCATTACTAAAATTACATAATTTTAATTAACTCGTAAATGGGATTCAGAGGAATAAGCACACATCATTAGGAAATGATTGTATGAGATACGTGATATGCAGCTGTAATAGTTCAAAACTCTTAGCTCTCAAGTGGTAATTTCTGGATTCGGACATGGCTCATTTCAAAAATCGGCTCTGTGGCATTATGTCTCCTTGGAGTAGTTATTTAATTCTCTGCACTTTCTTGTTTTCATTGGAATTGGACGGAAGGTTCAGAGATACCTAAGTAAAGCCTTTAGCCATGTACTAGGCACACACCATTCCTTCTTGGATTGTGACCAGTATGAGTGAAAAGTCATAGATCAGTCAACAGGTCTTAGGAGATAATACTGCCAAGAGTATGACAGGGCTTCACGTCATGGCACATTAAAACACACAAGTTTTACATTCTCAGACCATCGACGGCTGTTAGAAATGAAAGTGTTCTAGCCCTTAAGCAGCCTGAGTTTAGCTGGGAAGCTAAACTTAACCATCAGAACTAATTAAAAGACAATCCCATAGTGGAATGGTGCTACATCTGTAATTCAAAGGAGAAATGATGGGAGTATGTTAGAAGAGGAAGAAAAAATTTCCTGGAAGATTAAATGGGAAGATTATGAAGGACATTTGAAGCAAAATACATCAAATGTCAGAAAACAACAATGAAATTCACCCATGGGGCTGCCAAATGTTAGGGCTGGACCTACGAGACTTAAGCATAGGGGATTAGTATTGACATTGCCAGGGAATTCAGTGAAATCACACTCTTTGGTGTCTGAAGGTTGAAAAGCCAGGAAATGTGCACCATCAATTTCAAAAGCTTCTGGCTGAACTAAATAAACCCACCAATGCCTATGAGCTGAATGTGGCCAACAGGCTTTATGGAGAAAAGAAGTTTCAGTTCTTCAGGTAAGTTTCACTGGTCTGGATCACCTTCCACCTGCATCCTGGGCCCTCTGTCCCCAGTGACCAAATGGGGAGGACTGAGGCAAATGAGCCTGGCTGACCCACATGGGGAGCATTTATTCAGGGTGCATCAGCCCCCCCAACCCCCCGCCCACCGGAGTATCCCAGAGCCTGACAACCCACCAGAAAAGTCTCGGTTTAAGACTGATTTTATGTATTGTATTTGGTCACAATTGAACTTAATTTAATTTTGGAATACATAGTTACTGACAAATTACTCTTAATTCTTCCCTTCTTCCTTCCGTGTCAAAGGAATACATGAATAATGTTAACAAATTTTACCTGGCCAGTGTGGAATCTGCTGATTTTGTAAATGCTGCAGAAGAAAGCCGAAAGATGATGAATTCCCGGGCGGGAAGCCAGACGAATGGTACGGTGTGAGAAGGTCTCCCGTGAAACATCGCGTTTGAGTTTATGCGTGAACCCCGGGAAGACGCTGCATGGGGTGCTGGGAGAGGGGGTGAGATGTTTGCACACAGGCTGGAGGAGAGCACTGTACATGGTGGAGCAACTTGACTCAATGTGGAGGAAAACAAGAGGGATCACAGGACCAGCTCCGAGGACACACAGCTGGAGGTCTGTGTCTGCACATGACGTGAGTAACATCTTTGTGGACCCCTAGTCCCTGCTCGGATCCCATCTTGACTTCGTATCTTTTACTTTAACTCAGAGACTTACCTTCTGGATTATGATCCCTAAGGGGAACTATTAGAAAGGGCTCCCTTATCTTTCATTAACCGGGAAACAAGCAGCTCTGTAAACCCCTCGTTCTTGCCACGTGCACGGCCCCTGCATGGAACACGTTGCCACACGCACGGCTTCTTCCTTGACCTCAGCAGACAGCTTGACAAAATCTCCATCCTATGCACCATATCCCCCCTCCCACCCTCATTATAGCCCAAACCTACAGCAATTCGAAGTGGAGAATGAAGAGGAAGACCCCCCAGGAAATGGTGACAGACAGCACAGGGCATGGGCTTCAGGTTAGAGTTTATGTCATTTGTCCTAGAGAACATTTGGGCTCTATTTCTTCTGAGTAATGAGCCTGAATTTGAAAAAAAAATAGAAGGAAATGAAGGGAAAGAGGAAGGAAGGGAGGATGGAGGAAAGAAAAAAACGAGGGAACCAGAAAGGGAGGGAAGGAAGAAAAAAGGCAAAGAGAAGGGAGACATCATTCACAGAGAACTTTAACCCCATTTTTAATCTTAAGAAGCAGTGTCTCCATGGGGGTGACCCCATCAGGCTGGTGCCATGAGGAAAGCTATGCCTTGTGAACTGTTGGTCACAGAGTCCCTAAAGTGCTGATTTGTAGGAATAACTAACGATCAGTTTAATTCTCAAAGCATCTTCCAGACAAACCACTTGTAACTTTCATGACAATCTTTTGGGGGTTTTTTATGTGGCAGAAAAAAATCAAGGATCTCGTTCCCAAAGACTCTCTTAGCAGGGCCACTATCCTGGTTCTGCTGGATGTGACCTATTTCTAAGGCCAGTGGGACAAAAAAATTGATCAAAACGAAACTAAACAGGTACATTTTGGTTGAACAAGGTATTGTCTATAATTTATTTATATAATGCAATTTAGCTATACATGGACTGTTAAATTTAAGCATATTTGATTAATGTACAACTGAAGGTGCAAAATAGAATTTGTCATGGCTGTATTTTCTTGTTTTACTTTTTCTTTTTTAAAATTTATTTATTTAAATTTCAAGTATACATACAGTACATTGGTTAGACATCTATATCATTCATAATACGATCCCCCCAATTGCTCCCTCCCTCCCCTAGCCCTCCTGTTTTACCTTTTTGACTTTATTTAGTTGGGAATACTCGAAGAAACTCTTCTCTCTAATTCGGAAATATCTAGGTTATCTCTTAGAATGAGGATGTATTTGGCATCTCAATAATATTATCTTTTTAAAAATTATGCCTCCCTTGGCATTTGTTTGCCACATTAATTTATTGTGAGATACAAACAAAACTGCGCAAACGATGAAACAAATCAACCACTTGAATTTCACCTCACTGAAGGACACGCAAGCCAAGATCCTGGACATCCCATGCAAAGGACGAGATCTGAGCACGGTGTTGCTGCTGCCCAAGGCCAGAGGTGATCTGCAGAAGGTGAAGCTTTGTCCCTCCCATTCTTCCTTCTGTTGTCCAATTTCCTAGCAGTGCAGTGCTCATACCGACTGCTCGTGGGAATCCTGTTCGCAGCTTGTCGCTGATGTCTGACAAGGCTCGAGAACAGAGTAAATCATTTCTCTCCTCTGCACACAGCCTACAGGAGAAGTGATGAAGAGAACCTGGCACATTCGATCACATCCCAGAAATAAATACCATAGGCATCACAGTGTGATGCGGAAGAATACATAGAAAATTTCAGCATCACAGGTCCCGTTAAAATGCCAGTGAAACTATAAATGCCAGTTCAGAAAGATGAACTTAAGTACCCAAAGTCCAGATTTATGTTCAGTTTTTCTGGCCCTAAAGTTGACATGTAGGAGGAGGATTTAGAAATGAACATGAACAAAATTTGTTTTTGTTGCTAAACGTGGTTGACCTTAATTCTCTCTGTGTGTCTGAATTAATTATTTTTCTATTATAGTTAGATAGTGGACTATTTCATAGGGAGTAGTTACCAAGATAATGTTTGAAGTGATATTAGAGACCATTTATACAATTCTCTTCATTTAAGCAATGAAAAAACAAAATTCCAAAGAAGTTAGGTATCACCCTTGAGATCAAAGCTAGGTCTGGGCAAAGCTGGGAACGAAAGTCTAGCTTCCTGACTCCAGGCTTGTCATTCTTCACTTTGCTTCCTTCCCTCCACCAGGTTGACAAACTTAAAGTTTCATGTCATGTTGCCCACTCAGACACTGATCTGTTATCCTCTAAAAGCACTGACTGCCCAGGCCTGGGAGTGTCCATTCCCAGATCCACTCACCTTTGGCCATCACCTACAAGCCCGATCAATACTGGCTGCCTTGTAGTTCATGCCTAACAGATGATGTAAGTATTAAATATTTCCACTTTCTCTAGAACAGTTACAGTCTTCATTGGTAATTTGTCACTAGATGCTGTTACCTTGCTCTCCCGATAAGTTGGTGGATAGACATTGTGTATAAGATGTGTAGGAAGCTTAAACTAATCAGATTTTTGAGCACTGACATTTTCAGGCCTTGGCCTAGATGCTGAGCATGCAAAGATGATTGTGGTCAGTGGTGGAGACAGAAAACATCCACACAGTATAGTTAGAGGTATGAACGCATTTCACCAAGTGCTCTGGGAGGACCGGATTTGGTGGGATAGTTTGGGAGGGACAGAAGATGCTTCCTGGAAGAGGGTTTCACACGACTCCAATCCGGAAGTGTCTGATTTACATATTTCAACTCCAGGATGTCAATGCATTGATGGATAAAGTGAATCGTATCATGAATTATGTCTTGTTTTCCCTGGAAACTCCTCTCTGTTGAAAAGACTATCCTTACTCCAATGATGCTGGAACAATTGAATGTCCACATGAAAAACAATGAGCCCCATCCCTTATGTCACAAAAATTAATTGAAAAAAAAAATCATAGGCCTAAATGTAAAGGCTGATTACCATAGAAGTTCTAGGAAAAAACATAGGAGAAAGTCCTAGCAAAGTTTAGATATGCAAAGATTTCTTAAATAAGACAGAAAAAAACAGAAATCATGAAAACAAAAAATTAATGAATTGGACTCCATTAAAATTAAAAACTGCTTTTCAATGACACCATCAAGAAAATGTGATCCATGTATCTGCCACAGAACTTTTATTCAGAACACATTCAAAACACTTTAAGTCAATAATGAGAAAAAAACTTAATAAAAATGAACAAAAAAAATTAAACATACTTCACGAAAGAAGATATACATATGGCCAATTCGCACATGAAAAGATTCTCAACATCATCGGTCATAAGAGAAAGATATAAATTAAAACCACAAGAAGACACCACCTTCACACCCACTAGAATGGGTATAATCAAGAAGACTGGTCAATCACTGGAGAGGATGAAAAGCCACCAGAATACTCATACAATTGCTCGTAGGAATGGAAAATGGTAAAACCACTTTACAGAACATTTTGACAGTTTCTTATAAATTTAAACATATACTATACTCAGCCACGACCCAGCAATTTCATTCCTCAGTATCTACCCCCTAAAAAATGAAAACATATGTCCACACAAAGACTTATGCACACAAATGTGCATAGTAGCATTATGCATAGTAACCTAACACTGGAAGCAACATAAATGCCCATCAATGGGTAAATGGATAAACAAAATGCAGTTTATCCATACAATGAAATACTGTTTATCAATTAAGAAATAATGAACTACTGATATCCCAACAACAGTGATGATCTCAGTGCTCAGCAAAAGAAACTAGACATGAAAGAGAACACACTATACAAATCCACTTGACTAGAAATGACAAATCTACCCTGTAGTGACTGAAGGCAGATCTGCCTGGGCTGGGGTTGTCTGGGGTGGTTGACGAGGAAACAGAACAAGGGAACGTTGAGGGTGATGGAAATGTCTGTATCTTAGGTGGGGTGGTGTTTTCTTTGGTGTATACATTTATCAAAACTCGTCAAGTTCTAGTGTTAAAATGGATGCATCTTACTTAACGATCAGATTTACTTCAGAATATCAAAATGCTTATGCAACCGACAGTGGATAAAATACTCTATTAGAATAGAGGGCGAAAGTATGAGCATCATCTCTGCCTGGTGTATTGTTTCATTTTCTTCTGGCTTTTGAGTTTTAATTTATGTTTTGCTAATGCGTTTCTGAATTCTCTTTCCTATGTGCAGTTTGCCACACTATCTGCTGAGAAGGAAAAAAAGTAACACCTGAATTGAGTCAATTATTGTTTTATTTTACTTGTGTATTATAATCTGCCAAAATATTAGAACTAGAGGGTCACCCAAAATGACTAGTCCATAGTTCTTACTGACAAGACTGTTTCTCTCCATTGGTGCACAAAACCACAAAACATGGATTTGCCTTTAGAAGAAATCGACAGGGGATTATTAACGAGCCTTGATTTAATTCACTTTATACCTGGCACAGACCAAAGGATATTTCACTTTTAAGGAAAATTATAAACACACACACCCATTACAGTCATTAAACCATCAGATTTTCGATGGTGAGATTGGAAGGCAAGCAAGAAAAACAAACTTTTGCTAAGAATGGGCTATTTCCAGAGTCGTATTAACACTCCCACGCTGGTTTTCTGCCCAAGCAACGGCTTCCCTAAGGAGACGACAATCTGCCGAAGAAGAGGATGCTGTTGGACTCATTGTGCCTGATGAAGAAGAGGAAAGGGTGATTGCAGTGAACAGTTTCCCAGCTGGGCGCTGCGGTGAGGGCGAAGCCCACGCCGGTGGCGGCGGCAGCCTCGGTGCCGTCCTCGGTGACGGCCACAAAGGACGCGTGCAGGAATTTCTGGGCTTGCAGCCCTGAGCCTGAGGATATTCCTGAAGAGTCAGCCGCATGCCCGCTGCCGGCATCGCTCATCCCCATGACAGCAAGGACGGCCGCCAGGTCGTAGCTGTCTACCACTTCGAAGCGAGGCAAGTGCAAAGTCACGGTCCTTTCTTCCATGTGCCCTGGGTTAGTCCACTCTACTAAGTTCTCGGGACTTATTTTATTTATAATCTATTAAGAAAGAAAGGGAGAAGGGAAAGAATGCCGTGATTATCAATAAAAGTTTAAAAGAGTGTAGCGCTGATTTGTATCCTTCAGAAATCATTAACGTTAGTAGCAAATAAAAGTCGAAATTTCGTTTCTCTAGGCTGTTGTCTTTATATAGCAGGCACTTGTCTCATATTTCTGTTTAAATTTTCTGTACAAACTCAATAGCGTTAACTGAGTTTTTAACAATAAGAAATGTCATTTCTTATTCTATCAATCTAACATACATTGTTTCATATTTTACTATTCCCCTAGTCTTTGTATGCATGCGTATTATACAATTTTATAAATAATAAGTTACATGTTTATATAAATTACATAATAAGCATATTACTATAATAAATGGTACATTATATTATATTTATTATACTATATAATATATAAATATATATTTACATAGTTGCAATCACAGTGAATGTCTGTTTTACTTGTTATAATGTAAACTTTTTTAACTACTTCCTATCTCTCCTAAATATCTTCAGATAGATATTTTCATCAAGTTGATAAACTTTACCCAACATTCATCCAGTTACTCACTTCACAAATATGTAGTATGTGTCATGCCTTATGGTAAATGCTGATAGATGTTGTAGATACAAAAATAATTATTATGATGAATTTCAAACTAGGTATCCTCGTGTATTTAATGCAGAAATTACTGATTTGACTCAGAAAGGCAATTTTTTTCTTCTGAATTATTTTCCTAGGGTAATTCCCACAACTGGGGGTTTTGAGTCAAAGTAGAAATACTCTTAAAGCTTCCATACATTCTGCTATTTTGCTGTCCCAAAATATTTTCCAACGTATAACGCTATTACCAATGTTTCACAGCAACAGAACAGTATCAAATATTATAATTATAATATATGATAGGTGTTATATTCTTATAATAACTGATGCTGTTTGGCGTGTGTCTTTAGATACAGATACAGATGATATGGATAGATTAGGTATAGATAGAGAATGGTCTCTAATCATTAAATAGCACTAAACATTAAGAACTATGGAGCTGATTTTACAAATGGGTAAATACTGAGGTTCAGGGAAGTAAGACATAATGCTACTAAATAGAGGAACAGGGATTTGAAAAAAAAGCTTTCCTGATTTCAAAACTACAGGATACTAGCCACGTCAATCTTTTAATAGCGAAGTGATTGGGGCTAAATCACATGGTTCAAGATTAAATGTCTGGTGGACTCTGGGTGATTACTGTGTGTCAATGTAGATCCATCCTTGGTTAAAAAAAAAAAAGTACCATTTTTTTCTGATAAGTGATGTTGGATGTTGATTATGTGGGAGGCTATGCACATAGGTTTCTATAAATTATTAATTTTCTTTCCTCTCAATTTTGCTGTGGGCCTAAAACTTTTTTAAAAAATTAAAGGTGTAACAAAGAAATTCAGAAGGTCCAAGAGCCTCCTGAAGGGTATGCCGAATTTGCCGGTCATGTGCATACGCAACTTTTCTGGGAAAGAGAGTCCGTAGACAGCAGCCATTCCTCAGAATAACGGGAGACCTTTAGAAATCCCGTTAAATGTTTATTTTAGCTCATTCTCAAATATTTTAGTATCGGTTGTTCTCAATACACCCGATGCCATTTGTCGCTCCTCTTTCCATATCCTGCATGGAGTGAGAATTATTTTCTACTTGGCACTGCCAGACACCAGCGCCCCATGAGAAGCCTCCAGAAATGAAAGCAAGAACAGGAGATGTGAGCTTTTACCTTCTCCAGACCGTCAATGTCATCGGGCAGCAGCACGAACATGCTTAGGTCACTGTTTTTATACGGAATCCCCAGAATCTTGGCCTGCAGGTCCTTCAGGAAAGTGAAGCTAAAGGAATGGTGCTGTATCATCATCGGCACAGATTTACTTGTATTCTGCAACAAATCCGCAGGGCACCCAGTGTCAAAAGAGGCATGAGACGACCAGGTGAGCACACCCCAACGATCAGCTCAGCCTAAAATCATGCTAAAGATCCCAGCCTCCGACACGGCCTTTGCTATATCTACCCTGTACATTTGCTGAAAGGCGGCTTCGGGTTTTACATTCCACGCGTGAGCACGTCACATACAAAAGGACCATACCTTATCCAGCCAAAATTCCTCCTCCTTGGTATTTTCCTTCTTAAACTCCCTGTCCCATTGCCCTTTAAAGTACACGCTGTTCACCAGCACCAGCTTGGTGGAGCTGCTCAGACAGGCATCTGGAAACAAGTCCCTGATTTTTTCTGCAAATAAAAACAACAAAATGGGCCCGTCTTCAAAATTATAAGTGCTATGCACGGCAGGCATGGGCGCAGGTGGACTTTCCTGATCGTTAAGACTCAGCCAGGGCAGCGCCTGTGGGCCTGGCTGGCACAGCGCTCTCCGGCAGAACCAGCTGGGGGTTCTCACTTTGCCCACCGCCTATTTGTGGCCCACTGGGTAAACTGAGGCGTGATGGTTCAAGAGTGCAGGCTCTGAAGTCAGAGGACTCTGTTAGCATCCATTTTTCCCTCTTATCAGCTGAGGAACTTCGGGCAAGTTACTTAAGGTCTCTGTGCCTCAGTTTCCACATCTGTAAACCAGGAATAAGATCTGCCTCATAGGGTTGTTTAAAGGGGTAAATGATTGTACACGCGTAAAGCGCTTAAAACAGTATCCGGCTCACCGTAAGCGCTCCGTAAACATAAGCTATTATTATTTTTACCTATTTGATACAGTTACCACCTGAGATTTAGAGAATTCTTATTTTAATGAAAAAGGGGCTGATGTGTTTGTCTCTGGGTTCAGCCCATCTCACATCAAATTCTAAAGCATACTGCCTGCAACCAACCCTCTGACAGAACTTATTTTTTCCTGTTTTGTTTTGTTAATTTTATTTCCTTTGGACTAACTATGAAGAAAAAAAATACATTTTGATATAATAGATGTCTCCCTGATAACTGGAATAAAAAGGGTCATCTGAAACTCTAACATGACAGTGCGAGCTATCGCTCCCCAAAGTGTATTTGCATGTTAACACCCCTCTCTGGTATTTCTCCTGTGTTTGGTTCATACCAGGGAATAGGGAGAGAGGATGAAGTGAGGGCTTTGTCAAGTTCTCTGCTGTGGATTGGGCTAAATGATGCTCAAATGGAGATGGGGCCCAGGCAGCCCCAGCTGTAAGTAGCAAAGGCAGGTCTTGACTGCAGAGCGGCATGGCTCTCACTTGATAAAGGACAAGGAAATGCTCTAGGACATTTTCACGTAGGGATCGGGACTCAGGAAGAAAGGCTCTGATACAAAGGTATGGATCTGAACCCGAGACAGACAGGGGCCCAGTGTCAGGATCGGCAGGGACGTTGTGACCCACGGCCATGTGTAAATAATTCTCCGCTGTGGTCCCCTGTCTGGTCTCCTTGGCTCTCTCCCCATTTGCTGAGACTGTTCCACCACCTGCAGCACCTTCTCCCAGCCCTCATGCACAGCTCTGCCTTTTCAACCCTGAAAACCCCGTCTCAAGTCCCCTCCCAAAGGTGTCCCACACCGGCATCCCACACAGTGTCAAGCGCAGGGCTTCACTCACAGCGGATACTCAAGAAGCGTTTTAATGATGAACGACCCATCCATACTGTACCATGTGTTTGGCTTTCAACCCAGGAATTAATCTTCTTTCGACTTTCATCTGCTGCATTTACAAAATCAACAGGCTCCAGAGAAGCATTATAATATTTTTCAATATAATCTAAGTATTTCTTTAGGAGAAACAAGGAAGAAATAGAAAGAGGCTGAAAGTTCAATTGATCCATTGACAATATCTCTAAATAAGTTTAGCTGTACATCAAGATAACTAATGTTGTAAGCAGGGAATTTCAGGACCTGGGCAAATCACTTTGAGGACTTCCATGCACATTTTTATGCAGGTACAATGGGGTTAAGGCAAAAATTGGATTTAAACTGCCAAGATTAAAAAGAAACACTCAAAGTGCCTGGGTATCTGAAAAAAAAGGCAGGGGAAGCAGGGAGTCACCAAGTGATGTGGGCTGAACCAGGCAGCCAACTTAGGCAGCATGCTTTCAAGACCTACAGTGCTAATAGGACCATTTGGCCATTCATAAATATCACTCACAGAGGTGGTGGACGCAATAAAACTTACCTGAAGGAAAAGGTATGTCTTCTCTCCAAATAGCCTGTTGGCTATTTTCAGTTCATAATTATTAGTGGGTTTGCTTATTTCACTCAAGAACGTTTCAAATTGGTGGTATATCTCTTCCATCTTCTCAATCTTCAAAATCAAAACAAAAACTCAGTGAGTTACCTGGGCAGAAGAAAACCTCAATGCTCCCTCTATTTTTCCTCTATTGCACAGCCTTAAGGACGGCCCTTGAGTTTAGTGTGGCCCCTGACAGTCAAGTGGCTTTTACACAAATCATATGATAATGTAAGTCACAACCGATCTCAGCTCCACAAAGAAGCCTGCTTCTCGGCCCAGCACCACAGGACTTTCTTTTTTGACTCGAGTTGCATTTTTATCTCAAACATAATTGCCCACGAAATGCTTCACATGCTTACCCTTTAGTTTCCCACAAAACTAAGCACCTGAGGAAAGCGAATGATTCCCCAGATGACTCTTATCAACCCTCTAACAATTTCTATTCCAGACGGTGGATAAGAAAAGTGATTCCTGATGGTACATGTAGCCATTTGTCAGACCTATATATCGGGCTGAAGTAAGATTTTCCTGTCTTTATGGAAAAGAAAAAAAAATTTCTAGACTTTTTTTTGTAGAACCCATCCATTTTCTCCATTTTCTGGTTGAGGGCCGAGGAGTGAGTGCTGCATGGCAGAACCAGCTGACCCAGCATACTTCCCTGACACGGAGAGAAACGCCATCCCACTGCCTGTTGAGTGATATCTGGCTACTTCTGTTCACACTGGACGCGAGGGAGAGACGTTTTAATTTTGAGCTAAAAAGCTTATTCCTGATTGCACCGAGAACGGAAAGGCCTTCTTCCTCTAGAATACGAAGCCCATGGGTTTTTTTGTTTGTTTGTTTGTTTGTTTGTTTGTCTGTTTCATCTTTTTATTTCACCATTGGCAACTCAATACCCAGAATAGTGTCTGGTACATTAAAGCCACCCATTTAATTTTTGTGAACAATGAATGAAAAGTTGAAGACGTTCGAGTTGAAAATGTTCAAGTGTGCTACTCTAACAGAATGTCTGAGGCTGAATTTGACCTTTGGTGCTCCCCTTGCTACTATGAGCCTTTGAATGTCTCATGATTATCCTATGGCTGCTGAGGCTGACTGATATGTGATGTAGGCAGATAAGGTATTGAAGTCTTTGGAGAATAATGGGTTGATATAAAGAAAAGAATGTAGTGAGAATATTTCTCCAGAGGGTAAGTTGTAACTAAGTTGACCTGAAAATGGGGAAAGGGAAGAAAATCTTACTGTCAGACAGGTTTGGAGTTTGAATTTATACCACCTCTATGGCCTGGAAAACCCCAAACTTAGAACTTAAAGTGTCCATAAATTGATAACATTCATTACATACACACACACACACACACACACACACACACACACACATAGAGAGAGAGAGATGTATGTATTAGAAAAGTAACTACATAACTACATCCTGGGTTTCATTGGACTCCCATAGATTACCAATCAAATATTAGCTCATCTTCCAAAATTACAAATCCTGAGAATATAAGTCCTACATCAGGAATCAGAAGAAAAAATAGCAAACAGCCATATTAGAGCCTCGAGGGCTTTAAATGTCAACATTATCAGAGATCACATTTAAAAAGCTGCATATCAAGACTGTTGACCACAAAAGATATTGAAAATATGGTTAAGAAACAACAGACTATCATCAAGTTCCAGGTTGGTTTCATAATCAACTAGAACTTCCATATATTCAATAAGCATTGACGTTTAAAAACTCGATAGATGGGTAAAACAGCTAATTAGGCACTGTTAAATTAGTAAACTAGACAGATCCGAATGATTTTTCTCAGAACGCAGCACAAAGACAGAAAGTGATGAAAAACATGTATGACAGATGAAGAAATCTAGAAAATAGAATTCCAACATCCTTCTAAAAGGCAAGCAAGAAGAGAATTCAAAATATTACATAGCTGAGAATTTTCCAGAATTGATGAAAAGTATGAATTTTCATACTGAGAAGGTACAGTAAACCTGTCTTGGTAAATAAAAGAAATCCACACCTAGACACACTGTAGTAAAATTGCAGACCAACAAAAACAAACAGCAAAACTTATATGCATCCGGAAGGAGATCGCCTAGAAAGGAATGTCAAATAAATCAGCTTCTTAACAGCAACATTGGGCAGGTAGAGTAGAATGGTATCTACTGTGAGAGAAAATATTAACCTAGAATTCAGCATACATTCATTCAAGAACAAACAAAGACAAATACAACCTGACAGCATCTACCATGTGTAAATCTTTACTAAGGAAACTTTCCAGGAGTGATGTCAGCAAGATGGCAGAATATTCCCCTACTAGCAGCACTGATTTAAAAACACAAGAAGCGAATGCCTTTTTAAGAAACCCAGAGATCAGTGAAGATCTAGATCCTGTACCCTAGAGAGCCTGAAACCAACTGCATTGAAGCCTGGTAGGAAAATTCATGGCACTCACTCACCAGAGTCACCGCCCCCTCCCTGCCAGACACATAGCACGGTGTGATTGGGAGAAAATTTCCAATTCCCAACTACCCCCTGGGGAGAGAAGCAGAAGAGTGGAATGTACATCCAGCATCTGACTTTTCCAGAAGCTGCCTGAGGGCCTGGTTTCTGTCTTGCTTGAATATAAGCGCTGTCGGAAACAGGGCACCAGGTTGGCCACTGAGAACAAAATTAACATTCCCCAGAGTCTGCAGTACTACAAGTGACACTAGAGAGAGCTCATGAGTAAAAACCAGCAAACCTCTTCAATTAGGAGATTACCCATACAAGCCCAGAAAGAATGTATGCCCAGAAAAGGCTTAAGAGGTCGCCAGAACTGCTAGCCAGCCTGACTGAAAAAGTTCTCCCTGTATTAAACCAAACCACTAAGACTAGGAGAGGTGGCTGATTTTCCAAATGCTGAAGTCCCAACAGAAGATAATAAAGCATACAAAGAACAGGGAAACACAACCCAATGGAAGGAACAAATTAAATCAACAACCTAACTTTACATACAAGGAACTTGGAAAAGAACAAAACTGAACCAAAAGTTAATGGAAGGAAAAAAATAATAAAGATTAAAACAGATATAAACAAAATAGAGTAGAAAAACAGTAGAAAAAAATCAACAAAAACAAGAGTTGGGTTTTTAAAGAAGATCAACAAAATTGACAAACTCTTAACTAGTGTAACTAAGAAAAAAAATATAGAAGACTCCAATAACTAAAACTATAAGTGAAAGAGGAGACATTACAACAAATGTCATGGAAATTTAAAGGATTATAAAAGACTACCATAGACAAGTATATACAAAAAAAATTATATAACTTAGAAGAAATGGATAAATTTCTAAAAACACACAACCTACCAAGAATGAATGGTGACAAAATAAAAAATCTGAACAGACACAACTAATAAGATTCAATCAGTAACTAAAAACCTCCAACAAAGAAAAGCCCAGGGCCAAATAGCTTTGTTGGAGAATTCTACCAAACATTTAAAGAAGAATCAATACCAATCCTGCTCAAAGTCTTCTAAAGACGTGAAGAAGAGGAACATTCTCATATTCATTCTATGTGGCCAGCATTCTCCTGATACAAAAACCAGAAAAAGATGTAAGGAAAGAAATTGTGGACCAATATCCTTGATAAATATTGATTCGAAAACCCTCAATAAAATACTAGAAACCAAATTTATAGCACATTAAAAGAGTTATACACCATAACCCAGTAGGATTTATATTTGAAATGTGAGGATGGTTCAACATATGAAACTCAATCAATGTAGAGCATTAACGGTGAAAAACAAAACCCACGTCATTATCTCAATTGATGTAGAAAAAAGATTTGATAAAAGTCAAGACACTTTCACGATAAAAACATACAACAAACCAAGACTAGAAGAAACTAGCCTCAGCATGATAAAACCCATATAGGAACAGCTCATGGCTAACATCTCACCAAATGGTGAGATGAAAACTTTTCCTCTAAGATTAGGCAAAAATATCCACTCTCACCACTACTATTCTTTATATTCAACATAGTATTGGAAATCCTAGCCAGAGCAACTAGAAAAGAGAATGAAATAAGATGAATTAAAATCAGGAAGGAAGAACTAAAATTATGTCTGTTCACAGATGACATGATTTTATATGTAGAAAACCTTAAAGTTTCCACACAAAAAAAAAATTGTTTCAACTGATAAATTAATTCAGCAAAGTTGCAGAATATAAAATCTATATACAAAAATCAGTTGCATTTCTATACACTAACAGTGACCATTCCAAAAAGTAATTGAGAAAATAATTCCATGTACTATAGTATTGAAAAAGATAAAATACTTAGGTTTAAATTAATTAAAGAGGTGAGAGACTAATACACTGAAATCTATTTTTAAAATTATTAAAAGAAATAAAAGAAGATACAAATAAATGGAAAGACATCCTATGCTCATAGATTGGAAAGCATATTATTGTTTAAATATTTATACTACCCAAAGTGATGTATAGATTCAGTACAATCTCTATCAAAATCCCAATGGCATCTTTTGCAAAAATAGAAAAAAAATTCTAAAATTTATATGGAACTTCAAGAGTCCCTGAATAGCCAAAGCAATTTGGAAAAGAACAAAGTTGGAGGCTTCACACCTCCTGATTTCAAAACATACTACAAAGCAAGAGTAAGCAAGATAGTGTGGTATTAGCATAAAGAAAGATATATGGACCAACGGAAATAAGAAAGAGCCTAGAAATAAACCCTTGCTTAACAGTCAAATAATTTTCAACAAGAGTGCCAAGACTACACAATGAGAAAAGGACAGTCTCTTCAGCAAATAGGGCTAAGAAAACTGAATATCCACATGCAAAAGAATGAAGTTGGACCCTTACCCTATATCATATGCAAAAAAAAAAAATTACTCAAAATAGGTTACATAACTAAACATAAAACCTACAATTATAAAACTACTAGAAGATAGAAAGGAAAAACTTTAGGACATTGGATTTGGTAATGATTTCTTGAGCATGACATCAAAAGCTAGGCAACAAAAGCAAAAATAGACAATGAACAAAATAGACATCAAACTGAAAAAGACTTATGCTCATTAAGAGATATAATCAAGAATATTGTAAAAAGGCAATCTACAGAATGGGAGAAAATATTGCCAAATCATATATTTGGTAAGAGGTTAATATCCAGAATATATAAGGAACTTCTACAACTCAACAACATCAATAACCCGATGAAAAAAAATAGGCAAAGGACTTGAATAGGCAATTCTTCACAGAAGATATACAAATTACAAACAGCATATATAAAAAGGTGCTCAATATCACCAATCATAAAAAGAATGCAAATATCAAAACCACACAAAAAAATGAGATATCACCTCACAGCCATTAGGATGGCCACTGTCAGATGATCAGAAAATAGCACTGAAGATGTGGAGAAGTTGGAACCTTTGAGTATTGTTGGTGGGAATTTTAAACGGTGCAGCTGGTATGGAAAACAGTATGGAAGTTTCTCCAAAATTTTTAAATGGAATTACCATATGATCTAAAAATCACACTTCTGGGTATATATCCAAAAGAAGTCAAAGGAAGATCTCAAAGGGATATTTTCACATCCATGTTTGTCGCAGTATTATTCACAACAGCTGATAGGTGGAAGCAATCTGAATGTCCATCAACGGATGAATGGACAAAGAAAATGTGGTCTATACATCAAATGGAATATTATGCAGTCTTTAAAAAGAAGAAAATCCCGTTACATGTGTCAACGTGGAGGAATCTCAAAGATATTATGGTAAACAAAATAAGCCAGTCACAAAAGAACAGATACCATATGCTTCCGCTCATATGAAGTATCTAAAGTAGTCACAATCATAGAAACGGAAATTGTCAATCTATCAATCAATCAACCAACCAATCACCAGACTCAGGCAATTTTAAAATAAAATTCTGCCAAGAACATTTGGTGTGTTTCTGAATTTACACAAAGTCTTCCAGAGAATAAAAAAAGAGGAAATATTCCCCAGCTCATGAGTCTAGTGATACTTTTATACCAAAACTAGACGAGGACAGGACAAGAAAAAATATTACAGATTTACAACACAGATCTTTTGAAACATCTAACAACATATTACCAAATCCAATTCAATAATCTATAAAATTTTTTTAAAATTATGGCCAACCTGATTATCCCACAAATGCAAGTATGGTTTAATATTGGAAATTCTATTAATGTAATTCACTGCATTAAAGGATAAAAAAATCATATGACCACCAATAGACACAGAAAAAAATATACATATGTATGTATGTACGTGTGAATATGGATGACCGGGGATTATAAGGCAGTGGGATTTCAGGTCCACTGTCTCTGTATGACTATATGAAATGGGCTGTATACGTTGCTGTGAGGAACAGATATTGGTATCATCATTTTGGCAAACATTTGGTAATACTGAACAAAGCTGAGCGTGCATACACCCTCCCCCCCAGATCTGTACTGTAGACTGGTGCTGTCTTGTGGAATAAAATGCAGGCCACAAATACAATCTTAAAATTTCTAGTAACTACCTTCTTTGTATTCTAACTCACACAAAGGTTCTGTATGGGCTACCAGACATGGGAGGGAAAGGGCTCTCAAACAACCGTGGTCCTTGACAGAGGGGACAGCAGAGCAGCTATCTGACCCGACTCTATCCTACAAAATCTGGAAGGAAGCCTAGCTCTCCCCACATGCACTTGAGGAACCCAGCCACCCTGGCCGTGTGGGATTGTGACATGAACAGCCCATGTTGCTGAGTGACTTGAGCTCTGACTTCGTGAGGGCCAGGGACGGAGCTATGACTGCTGTCAGGGCACACATGTCCTTCCTGAGAGCTCTCACCATCTCCAAATGCCAACCTCGAACTGTGGACTTAATCTCTCTGCCATGTTTGCACCCTCTGTCCTTCATGCGAGAACTGCTACAACCCTAGAGCTGTAAGAGAACCCGGAAGTCACTCATCCTGTGCTAATATTTTTTTAAATAAACTTTAGTGAGGGGGGAGGCTTAAAATAAAAATAGAATGTAGTAATAATAGCACCTACTACTACTGGTGAGTCACCAGTGTGTTCCAGATGTTCTACTGCACACTGTACAGAGGCCCAAAGAAGGTGAACGACTTGTCCAGAGTAGCACAACTGTTAAGTGATTAAGCCAGGATTTGAACCCAAACCCATCCACTCTGCTGGAGGGAATTTTCAGCCTTGAAGCCTTTACCAGTATCTGTCATCGTGCTTAATGTGCATGGAAGGTAAGGTCTCTTCTTAACTCTAGATGTCTATTATCATGGTATACCCCTAGCAACATTATTTGGCTGCTATGATAATCATTGCTTAAAAATAAGTACCGAGTATGTATTACCTCTTCTACACATTTCCCCAGGGACCCGCATCTACAAAGCAGCCACATGTCTCCTACCTCTTTTTCTTCAGCTTTGATTCCTGAACTTTCTGTGTCTTTTTCAGAGAAAAGCACCTAGAAGGGAAAGAAAATACCGTGGCAGTGATCAAAGCAGAGAAAACGCTGCCGGGGAAAAGTAGATGTTTGTTAAAGAAACCTCAGGGGCACACACATAGCATTTTGCTCCTTGCAAAATTGCGAGGAGGTCCGGTCGTCTTCGGAGGAGCCTGCGTTGGTTTATGCACGCGTGTACTCCTCCTTGACGTGTCATCTAGACCCCAGTGGGAATTATGCGGCTTCTCTCAGTAGATTTTATTCTTCACCTTCTGTCTTTGATGACGAGGTTAATGGCTTTGGACAAGGCCACTCACCCAGCCCTCACCCAAAGGAGCACCGAGCACCAGGGAACGGATGGCAGGGTGGAATGGGAATTCAGAGAGGGAGGGAGACGTCCTTGGCAGACCTGGACCTGCCCCAGTCTTCACGTGCCTTCTCTGGCCACAGGTCCAGAGAAGCATGTTTTAGGGTAAGGCCCAAGGGCCACCCCCGGAGACTGACTGTGCCTGGAAAGCCATGGAAGCCCACCCTACCTTGCGTAAGTGCGTGGCGGCGGACCCTCGGGCCCCCAGGGGAAGCATGCCGATGGCAGTGGTGATGCTCACAGGGGAAAAGAAGATGTTGCCATCATTCGTTTTACTCAGCTTTCTGAAAAGATCAACCCCAAACAGAGCGGTCGCTGCGCCCAGAGAATCCATGAAGATTCTAGCAAGATCTAGAACAACAATCAAACCCGAAGGAGAACGTTTCACTTATTTGAATGGCTTTGGGTCACAGGAACCCTTCCTGCTTCTCTTCCTCTTCCTGCGCTGATCCAGAAAATAGGGAGTTTCACTGTCTCAGTGAAAGGTCACTGCCGCCTGCTGCCCACCGCTCTGCTTGGCCTGCTCTTGGCAGGACACGTGAATCGGCGTGGCATCATCCAGTGCTTCTCAGTCCTCACATCCCCACGGAGCAAGGTTATAATGCCTCCTGTGGTTTTATTCTTGCTTGTTCTCTGTCAGAGCCTGCCTGACCCCTCCCTGTAAGCTCCCCAGGCAGGCCCCGCCTTTGTCCTTCTGATGACCCGCATGTCCAGCTGCTGGATCAGAGACCAGGCAGGAGCAAGGGTGGGAATCCCCTTTGGCCTCAAGTCCAAGCGGTGTTCAGTCCTGACAATAATAACGCCAAGTGCATCCTTCTCTGATACTTTCTACTTCTCAATTGTTTCAAAATCCACTGCAGAGTGGGAGGATGAATTAATTCTCTTAAACTCCAAACCCTGACTGCATGAAAACTTGACTCTGGGCTGAATTTTCCCTCAAAAGCAATGACTTATCTCCAGCCATGAATTATTAAGTGGGAGTAAAAGAGTTTTCTTTTTGTACACTTTTCTATATCTTTTCAAGCTTGAACAGTGAGTTCAGATTACTTTTGTTATCTCACAAAAATAAAACTTTTAGAGGACAATTAATATTTACCAAAAAAAATTAAATAAAACATTTTATATTTTCTTCATCACCAACTATGTTATAACTAGTTAATAAAGGTTTAAGGAATAGACTAAGATTATTGCACAATGAGTTTTTTTGGGGTTTTTTGTTTTTGTTTCTGTTTTTGTTTTTTTGAAAGCCTACATACTTTGGGAGGGTCTTTGCTCTCAAAGACTCACCCTTGCTAAGGCATCCCACATCCGCTGTTAAAACTTCTATTTCACCCCCGGATTTCCTTGTACGATTCCTTTCAGGTTAACCCAGAAATAAAATGAATTAACTTACTGTCACATGAGATGAAGAAGATACAGTATTATGGCTATGTAGGCACTGAATTGAATAAAACCACCCTAAGGAAAGTTATGCACAATAAAAGTATTTCTTTCAAATCAACAAACATTCTCAAAATGCAAGGAGTCTTCAGCAGGAGCTGAAGGAAGAACATACCTGGTTTTCGGAGAGACAGAGATGGCTGTGTGAGGAAGTAGGAAGCATGTATAAAACGAGTAATTGAGACCTTTAATTTATATCGCTCTCTGCCTCTCCCTAGTCATTATCACTTGTATTTCCAGTGAAACAACCTTTGGTTTCTCAATGGTGATTTCCCTAATAAAATTAGCATGCAAAGTTTATGACAAAACTGAGGACTGAATTTCTTATGTTTTTCACGCATGGCCATGAAGTTATGCGCTTGAAGTTGTCAGTAATTGTGTTGTGAACTGTAGCTCAAATAGTATATGCATTAGACATAGAGGAAGAGAGCTGCGGCTCTAACTTCTCCAAAATCCCTTAGAAATTCTTTCAGGGGTCCACGCATAAAGAGAGTTAAAGTAACGAGACAACAAATTACGAGCAAAAAAGCAGGAGCTCGACCCAGGACTAAAGGGCAGCATTAGAATGACCCAAGCAGGCGAGGGGGACCCGTGACTGAGCCTTCAACCCTAAAAGATATTGGGGATCCTCTGGAAAGATTTGCTTGGAGCACTGGTTCTCCATCTTGGATGCACAATAAAATCTCCTAGGGAACTTTAAAAAATAAAAAGATCTATGCCCAAGCCCTACCCTAGGCAACTGAGTCAGCATCTCTGAAGTGGGAACCAGGCATCAGAATTTTTATCACCCCAGGTGGCTTAATGTGCATCCAAGACTGAGAACCACTGTTTGATAGTCTGATGAAGTCTGAATTAATGCATACTCCACTCACCACAGATGCACAGAACTATGTCATGACAAGCCCCATCTCCGTAATTAATTTTGTAGTTGCGTTATTTTGGAGATGCCAGATGCAAAGAAGAAAAGGAAAGAAAACGATCTTGCTAGAAAAGTAGTGAGAAAAAGTGGTGAAAAGTTTAGGCAAGCAGCTAAACACACACACACACACACACACACACACACACACACACACACATCTCTCATTCTCAGTATTCTGCTCATTAATTATAAAATTATGCACTTTAATTCATTCAGTAAACATTTATTGAAAGTCTACTATGTACCAGACATTGGGCTAAGTGTCAGTAATTCATCAACATCCAACAAGCTCGCTGATTTCAGGAAAACGACACTATTAAAAAAAAAAAAAACTCAGTAGGAAATTACACCTCCAAATTCCAGTTTTTCCTGCCAACCCTGGAGCACCCCTGCTGGCTCTACGAGTTCATTAAAAGCAGCAGCGCTTGGATTATGTATTCTCAGCTTTAATCTTCAGTAAAGGGTGCGAAGATCATTATTGTGCAAGCAGCAAATCCTAGAAGGATATCTTCGCTCTTCCCTTTTGGCTGAATGTCTGCCCAAGGAAGCAGCTCAGTGATACAGCTTCTCAGGGCTGGGTGATGTCTGTACCCATCTCAATACTCACCATTTCCCTTTTTAAAACTACTTTGATCGCAACTTTTTAAGCAAAGTCAGAGCTGTCTTTAACTAACTTTGCTTTCTAATTGTCACTAAGAAATATGAAAACTGAGGAAGGTCTGGAAAGAATTCACACTTAGTTATGGGGTTAACCTTGAATGCCAACAAAATGAAAATGTGAGTTTTTAAAAATGGTACAAAAATCCTTGAGTTGGCAATAATGTCTATGTCTTAATATCCCTACCAGTTCATGTCCTCTTGTTTCTTTCTCTGGACCCTAGGCTCCCCGTTCCATCACCCAGCTATTTCCATATGCCCTCTGCTTCTTCCTAAAGCATATCCTCTACCACCCCACATTCGTAGGGAAGCCTGGCACCACCGCCTCCCATAAAGTCCTCACAGGGACAGTAACTCAAGTCTTGAGGTTAGGAAGCAAGGTCCCCATTGTAGTCTCTCTTCTACTCTCGCTGCTTCCAAAGCTTTCTTCCTTCAGCCACCTTCAGTGTCTCCTTTTTAGATTCACGACATCCCGCCATGCCATCCTTTGCCAAACCACAGCCCCCCGCCTCCCGTACTAGGAATACAGCCTTCCCGTTTGCCCTGACCGCCACTGCCCTCTACGTCGTCACAGTCCCCGTTGGTGGCATCTCTCACTTCCCTGATCCTCACCTTCCCTCTCCTCTAGAAGCCCACACACAGCCATGCTGTGGGCATTGCCGTCAGCAGGAATTCTTCCTGATGTAACTTACTGGACACCAAGAATTCTTCTTCCAGTTACAAAGCCTCATCCTGGTTCTCTCCAAACCTAATTTTCAGTGTCATCACAATATCCCCTTCCCAGTTAGTGCTCCCATCACCCAGCTGCTGTCTAGGCTGATCATTCACAGCGGCCCTCCCGTCAGTCAAATGACTCTCAGCTAAATGGAGCCACCTACCTGGGAAGCTACACAATACCCCACCCCAGTCAGGACACACCTCAGGTGTGACTCACTAGCATAAGGGTATAAAAGGAGAAGACAGTCCCCTTGCATCAAAATAGGACTAATTTTGCAATTTGCAATTTGTCACCCTGAGCTTCCCCCATAGGATCAGAGGTCTTGAGATTAATTACCATGTTTCCCTTACCCTGTCCTGCTTCTCTCAAAGAAGCCCCCCCTTCCCTTCCTCCTCCCCTCAAGGTACCTGAGCAAGAATCCCTGTCTTCTGCTCTGCTTCTAGGGTAGCTGACCTCAGACGAATGTTTTTTAATATCTATCCCAAGCCTTCTCACTGTTCTTGCTTTCCAAAAATTCTTTGGCAATTCTTGCATATATTCTCCTTTACATAAATTTTGATTAAGTTTATCAAGACTGATGAAAAAAATCCTCTGGGAATTTTGATTGGGACTCTTTAGAACTGATACATTAATGTGGAGAAATTGTCATTTTTACATATTGAGCAAGGAACATGCTCACCTTACATGTTCTTTAATAGAGTTTACAGATGGAAAGAAATGGAGAAAGAGAAAGACCAAAACAAACAAACAAATTAAAAAAACACAGTTTTCTCTTTGTGATCAAAATTAAAACAAGTATGCCCATCATCACTGTTTCCATTCAGAACTGAACCAGAGATTCTAGCAAATGCAATAAGGCAGTTGATTAGTTAATTCATTGGTTAATTAATTAAAAGTTTCAAGACCCAAAATGAAACTAATCAAATTACCATTCACAAAAGAATTGACACGTACATTATAAGAATTAAAAAATGAGTTTGGCAAGATTGATGAATGCAAGGTCAATATTAGAGGGTCAGATATTTTTATATGCTAGCAATATACAGTTAGAAAATAGAGATTTTAAAATACGTGATTTAAAAGAGTTTCAAAAAGCATCACATACCTATTAAAAATGAAAGATATGCAAGCCTCTGCCTAGAAAAAGATCAAACACAGTATGGAGAAATTAAAAAGACCTAAGCAAATGGCAGGATATATTTAATTTGTGGTTTGGAAAACTTGATATTGTAATGACATCAGTTCTCTTAAAATTGATCATTATAATCTCAATCAAAATCCTAAGAGGTTGATTGACCAGGGAGTGGCTCCATAGCATAGTGGTTAGCACGTCTGCTTTATATGCAAAAGGTCTTAGGTTCACACCCCAGGTGGAGCCATGGACCATACCTTGGGTGCGCCGGGCCCCCCGGGTGTGCCAGGCCTCCTGAGTGTGCCAGGTCCCCCAGTGCGCCAGAGGCGCCAGGCCCCGCATTTGCTGCGAGAGTGTGGAAGGGGACCACCCACCTTCAGAGATCCAGTTCTTAAGGGAAAACGGCAACATCCATAGGTCGGAGTGGAAGTGGAAGGTGGGGGAAATTAAAGAGGGGAAAAAAAATTGACCAGCTGATTCCAAATTTATATAAAATGGCAGAAGGCCAAGAGTAGCCAAGATACTCTTGAAGAAGGAGGAGGTTCTATCAGATAGGAAGACTTGTCATTAAATAACTAAGTATGGTTTTGGCAAAGGAGCAGCCAGAACAAAGGACTGAAAGAATAAATAGACATATATCTAAACACAGGTGCACACCTGGCTGTTTTGAGAAGTAGCACAGAGCAATGGGGAGACGCCATCTCAACAAATTGTGCTGAGTCAGCTGGATATCCACATACCTAAAAAGAAATCTTGACTACTGCCTCGCCATAGACGAAATATCAATTCTAAGTGAATCACACGGCTAAATGAAACACACAGAAATGTTAACGTTCATCATAAAGATTAAGAAACTAGCTACGTAAAAGTTAAAAGCTTTCATTAACCAAAAAACATTAAAGTTGAACATATACATACCCTGTGACCAGCAATTCCACCTCAGGTAGACACACCCAACAACAAGGTATAGTTGTGGGCACCAAGAGACATACACAACAGTAGGACGTTTAAATAAAATGTGGTTTATTCACACAACAAAATGCTACACTGCAGTGACAGCAAATTAAACAAAGCTACAGACAACGGGATGGATGAATTTCACAAACAATGCTGAACGAGAGAAGTCAAACGGCTGTGCTCCATGTCAACATACTGGTTATATTTTAAAAAGGATAAAGAAAGCAATAATTGGAAAGAGATGCAGAAGAGGGTTTGGGGTGATGACAATGTTAGATTTCCTTACCTGAGTGACAGTTGCATGGATGTTCTGCCAAAGCAGAAATAACACAACTAAAACAGTGGGAGGAGAAGCTAGAAAAGAAATGAGAATATAGAATAAGTCTATTGATTATTGCCTAAGTACTAGATGAGAGTCAAGAAGTTTTTAAATGATAAAAACCTAAGGAAAAAAGTACTGTAAAGTCATTGTATAATGATATAGTATAAAAGCAACATCTAAAACAAATCTATATACAACAAACTTCCCAAAATATTATAAGGAAAAAAGAAAAAAGAAAAAAAAACAGTAAAACAACAAGACAAAATGATTCTATAGTTCATATGAAAAAATAAACTAAAATAAATAGGAAAATACTGAAAAGTTAAAGCAATAAAGCCTCTAAAATTAAAACACTGGTATTGGCACATTAGTAGATAGACCAATGAAACAGGATAAATAGACCAGGGCACATACAGAAATTTAATAGAGTACATGACAAATGTGGTAACTCAAATTCCTGAGGTATGGATAGATGTTTTAGTATATGGTATTAGACAACTGGATAGACATTTTTGAAAAAGGATAAAAATTGGATCCATACTTTACCTCATATGCCAGACCAAATTTCATTTCAATCACAGATCTAAATTTTTAAAAATGAAATCAAACAGGTAACGGGGGGGGTAAATTATTTAACAATCTGGATGTGAAGAAAGTCTGATTTTAAAAATCTAGAAGCAATAAAAGATTGATCAATTGAGCTTATGAAAGTTCCAAAAAAACTAGTGTTTGGGGGTTGAGGGGGACAAAGGAAAAATTGGTACAATAAGCAATGTCAAAAAGAAATGAGAAATTTTTTATTCGATTATTGGAATCTAGAAAAGATATATTAAAGTTCTTCACTATTTTGGTAAATTTTTCAAGTTCTCTCACGTATACCTCCTTGTATTTAGCAATTATGCTATTAAGTAATATTATTGTTTTCTTTTTAGATAGTATTTTTTATATTTCTCTGGTACTCACTTTTCCTATCATTATTTTAATCTTCCTATTGTCATTGCTGTCTCCTATAAATAGCCTATAAATAAATCTTTGTCTTTTTTAAATTCAGTCTGTCTTTTAATTGTCCACATTTCTTGGGACTAATCATATTTCTACTTACTTACCATCTTTTTTAAATTAAGTTTATTGGGGTAACATTAGTTAATACAATTATATAATTTTCAGGTGTACGTTATCATTTGACATCTATATATTCTATTGTGTGTTTCATATTTCTACTTATTTACCATCTTTTTTTAATTAAGTTTATTGGGATAACATTGGTTAATACAATTATATAATTTTCAGGTGTACATTATCATTTGGCCTCTATATATTCTATTGTGTTTCTCACCCAAAGTTCAGCTACCATATATTTGATCCCCTTTATCCACTTCACCCTCCTCTTACCCCCCCCATATTTGACCCCATTTACCCTGTCTATCTCCCCCCTCTTCCCCCGCCCCCTACCCTTTAATAACTACTAGTCTATAATCCATGTCCATGAGTCTCTGTTTGTCTGTCTTGTTCATTTGTTGCTTTAAGATTTATGTCTGGCTTATTTCATGTACCATGATTATCTCAAGGCCCATCCATGTTGTCGCAAATGACAGTATTTCATCTCTTCTTATGGCTGAATAATATTCCATTGTATAGATGTACTACAGCTTCTTTAGCCAATCATCTGTCGTAGGACACTTCAGTTGCTTCCATGTCCTAGCCAATGTGAATAGTGCTGCTATGAATATCAGTATGCAAATATCTTTTTGGATATGGGTTTTCAAGTCTTTGGGGTAAATACCCAGTAGAGGGATTGCTGGATCATATGGTAGATCAATTCTTAGTTTTTTGAGGAACCTTCATACTGTTTTCCATAGTGGCTGTACCAATCTGCAGTCCCACCAGCAGTGTATGAGGGTTCCTTTTTCTCCTCAACCTCTCCAACATTTGTTATTACTTGTCCTATTAATTATAGTTATTCTAACAGGTGTGAGATGGTATCTCATTGTGGTTTTGATTTACATTTCCCTAATAGTTAGCGATGCTGAGAATCTTTTTAAAAACTGTTGGCCATTTGTATGTCCTCTAAGGAGAAGTGTCTGTTCAGGTTCTTTGCCCATTTCTTGATTGGATTATTTGTTTTTATGTTGTTATTGAGTTATTTACTATCTTGTTTTAAGTTTTGTTTATGCCATACTTTATTGTTTCTTTTACTTCTTTTTTACATTTTTTCAAATTGATCAAGTGTTTTTCATTCTTTTTTCCCTAATGTTTTAAATTATGCATCCTATCTCAGTTCTTCAACTGATTCTCTTTAGGTTTAAAACAACTATTGAACTTAATTTTCTGTTAATCTGTTCTCCCTTGCATCCCCTGAAATATTACAAGGAGTTTCACTCCTCAACCTCACCATCTTGCACCTCTCATGCTGACGTCACCTGAATTTTAATTTTTAAATTAATTCTAATTTAAGCTTAAATTATGTTTTACTCTTTTTCTTTCTTGTTGGCATCTCTGCTACTTATATCCCACATTATCTTCTCTGATTCATCTTCTAAATTTTGGGGGAGTGGAACTTCGAGACATTCTTTCAGGTTAAAATGTGCAGATGGTAAACTCCGAGTCCTTGCTCATGCATTTTGCCATCACGCTTCAGCAACAGTTTATATGGGTACACGTTTTATTTTCATCTCTTTTTTTCCCTCAGAATTTCAGTTATTGCTGTGTGTCTTGTAAGACCAAAGAGAACCCTAAACACCATCTTATTCTCATTTCATTGTATGAATTTTCTTTCTCATCATTCATAAAGCTTTGAGAACACTTTCTTTTTTCCTTGATCTTTCATATTTTACCATAGTCTGAAAGTGTAGGCTCTTAACAGACCCTTTCAATCTACACAACTTCGTTTTTTCAAATCTGTACCTTTTTCTTTTCTTATATCTTTGAGTATTTCCTCCCTGTCCCTCAGAACTCTGTTCTTGAAAGTCTCCTTGATAAATGATGGATCTCCTCACACTACCTTGCATGACTCTTAACATTTTTAAGTACTTTCTCTCTATCTTCTTACTCTATGTTTCGTAGAATTCCACGGTTCATTCTTCCAGTTGACTTTCTATCTGTTTATTCCGCTACTCAGTCAACTTACTGACCTTGTGTAATATTAAGCTTATTTCCAGGAACTCTAAATTAATATTTAATAATTCCTGTTCTTATATTTTTAACATCTTGTTCGACCTATTAACTCTATTGAGATTCATCTCTTTCTTTCAAATGGTTATTTCCTTCAAACGTTTGGTAATCTAGGTTATGTGCTTATCTCTGTGTTTGAGATTCCTCATTAGACTGTCTATGAATGCTGTTTTGCGGTTCCCACAGCCTGCCTTGGCAATTTAGGAGTGGGAGGGGCTGAGGGTGCTTCCAGGCCAGGGTGCTGGTAGCTTACAACCATTAAGTGGGAACTTGTCCTCCTCTTTGATAATGGCTCTCCCCTGGGGGCACTCCTATGCCTCTTCTGACTCTAGTAGGCACACCTACTGCTCCAGCCAAGGAGCAAAGACCTCTGTCACTCACTGCCTGGCACAAGGCAGGGACAGGCAGACGCATGCCTGCCTGGTTGCTTCTACTAAAGGACTGCTCAAACGTGCCACCACTCTGGTTGCCCGCCTCATACTCCTTCTGCTTCCTGAATTCTCCACCTTGAAACTCAAAGAACACTGGCACTCTCAACTCTATCTGCCACTCAAAACGTTATCTTGAGTAGTCCTTTTCCCACAAAGTTCGCATGCGCAAAATAAAGAAATGGGTATAAATGACCTCTGTTTTCTTTATTTCTACTTAAAGTATATGGAGAGCAGTGGTTAGAAACCCATGGTGTAATATCTACCCAGACTGCCTGGTTCAAATTCTACTTCAACCATTTGTTACCTGAGTGGCCTTACACAAATTGCTTCATTTCTCTGTGCCTCAGTTTCCTCATCTGCTAAATATGGATAATAACCTACCTCTCAGAATGATTGAGAGGATTAAATAGTCTAACACATATAAAGGTCTTCAATCAATACCACTTCACAATAAGTGCTCAAAAAATATTATTCTTCATTCCAATTCAGAGATTTTCTGGCTGCAATCTTATTCTGAATATTGAAACTCACCCCATGCCTGGACTCAATATTTAAAAAAATAAAAATCAGTGCTTAAGAGAAGAGTCCCAACAATTTCGGGACTTCATTAGAATTCAAAATGAAGAATTTTTCTTCTTCCTTTGATTGCCATTTGAAATCATATTTTTGCTGAAGGAGTTTCTTTACTAACTTTTCAGAGTCTTTGATGGCACTGAATTCTACTCAAAGCAACATGAATTTAATTTCAATTCCTATCATATTTACTGCACGGTCCAAATGCTGGAAATTAAGCATACTACACCCACATACACAAAATTATATCAAAGAAGACTCTTCTGTTGCATTTACAGTTTGACTTAGCATGAAATTCTCTAATCATATGTTTCCTCCTCAAACTTGTAGACGAGGTTTCATTGTCTTCAAAAATTTAATACAACAGAAATGCCTGAGGCTCTTCTGATTGTTCATTCTTTAAATAAAATTTTCTTTTTTTGCCCAAATGCTAACAGAATTATTTTCTCAATCTTTTATTTTTAAAGGTTTTCAGGATGTCTATTTTTGCTTATTATTCTTGGAAATCAATCAGTATAATCAGGGAACTATCTAAATTAAGAAAGTTTTTTTTAATTAAATTTATTGGTGTGACATTGGTTAATAAAATTACATAGGTTTCAAATGTACAATTCAATAATATATCATATGTATATTGCATTGTGGGTTCACCACCCAAAGTTACATTTCCTTCCGTCACCTTATGTTTATCTGACCCCCTTTATTCTTATCTATCCCCCTCCCCCCTTCCCTCTGATAACAACTAAACTGTTGTCTATGTCCATGAGTCTCTGTTTTTCTTGTTCATTTGTTGTTTTGTTTTATATGCCACACATGACCAGCAGACATATGAAAAGATACTCAGCTTCACTAGCTATTAGGGAAATGCAAATAAAGTTGTTAAATTATCTCTTTGATTATTGATTTCATGCTAATTAACCTGCTTCCTTTCTCAGAAACACCATAATTCTTGGATTTACTTTCTTTTCTCTCTTTGGATCTATGAAATTTCCCTCCTATTACTTCCTATTCCTTCTAAGAGAGAGACTGAAGTACACCCTGTTAATCAATAACTAAATTTTCCAGTGCATCAGTTTTACTTCTTTACTGCCTCTAAAATCTATTTAAATTCTGCTATTGTATTTCTAGTTTCATAGCATTCTTACATTTCACTCAGTTCTTTCACATTTTATCACAGTTTTTCTTTATGGCTTTTCATTCCAATTCCATAGAGCATGACTTTTTTTTTTTTCTTCTTCTTAAATGCTATTGATCCATGCAGAAAGTTTCCTGAAGCCTTCTTCTGGGTCTTGACATAGATTTTTTTCTGCAGTCTCATTTTTTGTCGATACTATTATGTATCCCTTCTTTATTTGGCACTACTTTTTCATAACTCTCTAGTTTCTTTTCCCATTTATTTAATCTTGGATGTGGGTTGATCTATTTAGAATCTATGTGTATCAACAGAAGGTGTGAGGATTTCTATCAGCCCCACTGTTGGGCATTTCATTGCTTCTTAAATTCTTCTCACTCACCTGTAGCTGAATACGTTTGATGCATATTATGGATGAACATTAGTTAGAAGGGAAACGATGTATTAGAATATGAGAATTTTTAAATTAAACATTTAGTGTAGAGAAAACATTGGTGAAAGGTATGTGTATGCGGGATAATTTCGTGGTATGTGTACTGAGTAAAAAAGCAAGAATAAGACAGTGGTTTGGGAAAACGAGAATACAACATGGGTAATGTAGATGAAGAACAGTCGAGGTTGGCATTCAGCTGGGGAACAAAGAGATCCACTGAGACAATCTCATGGCTTCCTTGCCCTGTCAGCCCAGTTACAGGACCTCCGCCAGAAGTTAATGATATTGTAATTAAACAATTAAAATGCCACACACGCAAAAGAAGTAAACAGCATCATGGATGAAGCAACACGTGTTCTGGCTTGCACCAGCCCCAGGGAAAACTGGGGAGAAGTTTGAGGAGGAAATATGTGTTATGTAATGTATGAAATCATAAGGACGACTTGGGTTAAATCAAGTAGAACATCCAGAGCCTGTGACTTGGAGAGCGCTAGAAGGTCTGTTGGGTACTTCACATTCACGGTCCTTTCACCAGAATATTTGTAGTTGGCATAAATGAATCAGTTGTTTTGGCATCTACGTCGTCTCTATTGTTCTGCCAACAATTGCTGAGTAGAGGGAACTTTGAACTAGAAATGGAGGCGTTTGCTCCCCTGAGTTTCATGCTCTGGTTGGTTTTCTAGTAATTAGAGCAGTCAGCTCTCTCTGCCTCTGCCTGCCATGTTGGAGGATCAGTCCCACAGGTGTGAAAAAAATATGAAGAGTCAAGAGCTCCACTGTTCGAGCATAATTCCCAGTGTCCCATAGACACTCACCTCGGGTAGTTCTGCTGGACTAAGTTAGAACACCCTTCCCCCTATATGGCCTGGCACTCCAAACAGTCCAAAAAGAAAGAGTAGATGAAACATACAAACCCAAACACTGCCACTCTCCATCCTCTCCCTGCCAAAAACACTTTACTTGTGATAACTAAAGTATCCAGCGTGGAAAATGCCCAATGCCTGTCCTTACCTTCCTCCGAGTCATACTTGGGGAGTTTCATTCAGTCTTCACGTGGCTACAGAAAGGAAAAAAAAACTGATAAGAAAGATAGAGGCTAGGAAACAGCCGCAGGTACAAAACAGAGAGGCGGATATTCAGAATTTAGATTGACAGAGATCTTGTGTTTCCAAACTCAGAGGAAGGCAATAGTGGGCGGGAAACAGGGCAGACGGACACCATGGCAACATGATACAGGTAACCCACTGAGTAAGCTTTTCCATCCCGCCCCATGAACTTCTTCCATGTTCTGATGATTCATTGGCTGTCTCTTAGGTTTTAGAATTGCGGCAAGCTTCCATTTCTTTCATGCGCCTCCACAGGTAATTATGGTGAAAAGTTGGGAGAATTTATCTGGAGCAAGATATAACTTTCCTATGCAACTAAGATGAATCGTTAGTTTTATAGATTATGCATGTCTATATTTGTGGATGAAAAAAAATTTTTGTCTATTAATTTGGATTTTTTCCAAGTCTTTATTTTCCAATTAGACTTGACATTCAATATTATTTTATATTAGCTTCAGATGTGCAGCATAGTGGTTAGACAATGATATCATTACAAAGTGATCGCCCTGATTAATCCAGTCCCCACCTGGCACCATACACAGTTATTACACTATTATTGACTATTTTTCCTATGCTGTACTTCACATCCGCATGACTATTTTGTAACTACCAATTTGGACTTCTTAATCCCTTCACCTTTGTCACTCAGCACCTCAACCCCCCTATCCCATACGGCAATCATCAGTTAGTTTGTACCTATGAGTCCATTTTCTTTTTGTTTGTTCATTTATTTTGTCCCTTAGATTCCACACATAAGTGAAATCATATGGTATTTGTCTTTCTCTGTCTGACTTATTTCACTTAGCATAATACCCTCCAGGTCTATCCATGTTGTTGCAAATGGTAGGATTTCATTTGAATGGGTGAGTAATATCCACTGTATATATGTGGATATTACCAGTGGACGAAAATTTTTTAAGTTAGATTTATATTCCTAAAAAAGTCAAGTAACAACACATGATACATATTTTAATGACAAAAGTGCTTTACTCGCTAAGAAAAAAAATTTTTTTAATCAATCAAAGATTAGTAAAGAATATGTTTCCAGATTTACAGAAAGATTTAAGAATCTCACTCTTTCTCATTTTATAATTAGATATATTTTCACCCATGATTAAAATTCTGAGAAATTCCAATACAAGTGAGATGGTTTGTCCATCAAGGAAAAGAGTAAGAATGTAAACAATGCTGGACGACACCAAACCTTTGTATAGGTCATGGTCATCCAGCTCAATGTCCAGCAGTATTGTCAGGTCAGTGTGTGATCAGCCCTCAAGACGTCAACTCCAAAAGAAACCACAGGAGACGCTATGTATTTGAGATACATTTGGATTGTGGGACATGCTTTCTGGGTAAGGAATTTGGAAGAGCTGCCTGAAAGTGCCTCACTTTACCAGTGAGACTTTCTTTATACCATACTGAAGCTTTGGTGATGTGAAGCCGGTGTGAAGAACGGGAGACTCGTCTCTCACAGCTCAAAGAAGCCGCCAGTGCAGAGAACCGGGGTGAGGGGCCAGCAGGTGAGCAGATGAGATAAACCTGCCTTCTCCTGCAAACTCTGCTCCCACCACAGTTAACCAACACAGCGGCAACCGGGAGACGCTGGTCAGAAGGCAGAGCAGGGAAATTTGCCTCTGCAGAAGAAAGACTGACCGATTTCTTGAGCTGGGCGTGTCAGTGGTCATTCCAGATCACTCATCCGAGGCAAAGACCCAGAACTCGGACATATCAGAGGACAAAGGTCCCTGGTCCTGGAGTCCTGACCCCTCAAGCCGCAGGCTTTCAGGGGACTGGAGCCTGACACGAAGCAGCAGCCTTCCAGACAGGGATTTCCCCGGGCATCATGCCCAAGCCCGGGCCTGCCCTCGGAACGTGACAGGGCCTGAGGCCTCGGCGGGGGACAGGTAGGTTCACGTGACCAGAGTGCAGAGGTCCACAGTGAGGGCAGTGCTCCCATATCAACACGTTGGGTATTTAGGAGCGACTAAGGACAGGTGAAAGTTCTCTGAGGAACGGAAGCAGGTGAAGACGGGACTGAGGGAAGTGCTCCAGGATGCTGGCTCGGGAGATGCGATGAGGAAAACCGAGACTTGTCCCCTCTAAATTCACTTGCCACTCTCCTGGGTCAGTGTCAGATTCATGAGACGAATTCCTCTGTTCTGTGCAAAGTCAGTGTTGGTTGGTGCAGTTTTACATCCTTGAGTTCTCGCTTAAGTCCATCCCTGAGCCCTGCTTTCTCCCAAGTGACAAGCACCTCACGGCATATCTTTCACACGGTAGAGGAAGATGGAAGAGGAAGAGGCATCTCACCCAGGGACCGATGCACCACAATTTGAACTGCTGTAAAACAGATCTGAGTTTCCGAAACACATTCCTTGTAAACGTTTTCTCTCGTCACTCATGTGAAAGTGGATTCTGAGTTTGCCATCTCCCAGAAATGGTCTAATGATTCAAACTTTCAGAAGTCCCTCATGAGGAGGTAGAGAACTTAAAGTCACCGGCATTCTCAATTACGTTGACCTTCAGCTCACGGAGGGTGAATTTATACGCTTGAGAGCTTGGGGTGGTGAAAGATTAGGGAGGAAACAAGAGCCCTTCAGTAGTAATGGACTTAAATGAAAGTCAGCTACAGGGTAAGAGAAGAGCAGGACAAGCGCAGGCCAATGGCTGGAGGAAGGGAGCTGTGGTGGAATTTGGTCAGCTTTAGATATTAGCAAAAACACAAATGCCCGTGTTACACCCGGGGAAGTTGGCGCTGCCATTTTCTTCCAGCTCCCAGGGATTAGACCGTGCGCTTCTTTCAAGGAGAGCAGACCCTGCCATAGAAGAGAATGGTTTGGGTTTTGTTGTGTCTGATGAAAAAGAGAAATGGGTGATCGACATTAAATGTCACCCAGGATGGTGCAGACATTACGGTGCCAACAGCCCCACTGGCTCCGGCGGCCTGGGTGCCATTTTCATCCACTTCCACGAAGGTTTTATGGACAACTTTTGACAGGTACAAATTGGGGTTTGGAGAGATTCCAGTAAGATCAGCCTTCTTTTCATCGAAGATATCTGTGATGCCCATGTCTTGTAGAATAGGGTTGAGATCGTAGCTGTCTTCCAGGGTAAACTGGGGGAAGGAGATGGCTACTCTTTCTTCTGACATATTTTCTGAGCTGCTCCAGGCCACTATTTTTTCATAGGTGATATTCCTTTCAAGCTATAGGAGGAAGAAAATAATGTTTAAGGTCAGATTATAAGCCTGCAAAGAATTCCCCAAACACTTTAGAGGGCCCGAGTCTATTTCAACAGTTGGACACAGTCTTCAGGTTCTTTCCCTGGGCCTCAAAATACCCTGATTTCATTTACTATTCCTCCAAGCAGATCTCTTTCTTTCCTCTTTAGAGCTTACTGGACGATTTGAGTTTCAGGGTTCTTCGGGTTCTGACATACTAGTGTCATCTAGTCTAGCAAAAGCTTGACTGAGTAAGTTGGGTGAGCTTGACCAAGCTTAACATGCTGAAGTTCAATCTCTTCTATAAAAGAGAGATAATACCATTAGGCCTTTGCAAGGATTAAACTAAATAATGTATTTAAAGTACTTAACATAATCTGAGCACAGAATAAATTTTGAATAATGGCTATTATCATAATTACTATACCAGTGCTTCTCTCTCACTTTCTCTCTCCCACTGTCTCCATCTGAGCTTTCCAGACCTTTATTAATTCCCGCCTCACAAGCAATCTATTCCAGTATCGGCATCATCACTGCTGTCAAGACACAGGCACCCCAAAGCAGGATTCGGCTAAAGGGTCTCTAACAGGCAAAGCAAAATAGTCTGAGTAAGTAGCCAGCGGTCGAGATATTCATGGAAAAGGAAACATTATTTCATTTGTAGCAATTCTCGAGTTACTCACCATCTAGATTCCTGGGCCTGGAAAAATATGATTGCAGAGAGCAATGAGATTAGAGAGGAAAGTCTTAGCCCACATATTTGGCATTTGCTATTTTCTAAACAAATGAGGAATAAATAGCTCATCGACTTCAGAGTCATATATTCTTTGGTGTCTCTGACAGTTCAGGCAATCCTGCCTCAGGATGGTCAATGGTAGATTGTGCTGCTCTCAAGAGATTTATAATGAAACACTTTGTAGAGATAGGAAAATGGAGACTTACCTCCTCCAGGCCCTTCAAGTTATCAGCAGAGCAAGATGGAAGCAGGACAAACAGGCTGAGATTCCCCTTGGTGTACGGCATTTCAAGGATCTGTGCCTTCAGCTCCTCTATGAAGCCGATTCTAAATAGACCTCTTTGATTCATCATCTTCACGGTCTTCTTTTCATTCTGTACTGAATGAGGTAGAAAGTCACAGGATGCTCAAAAACTCACATGGTCCCCAACGTCTCTGAAAACAGGAGTCTGTTTAGATGAGCAAGATCTTCAGAAATTCTGAGCCTCACCAGCGACCCAACCTAAGAGAGTCCTCTGCCACTGATCGTTTGGCCTTTACCTTGCCAACACTGTCTCCCCTGTAGTTTTAACAGATTTTTCAGCTCCCAAGACTATTTGTCAGTAAACTATCTACCCAGGCATCTACTCACAGCCTAGCCAGAGGAAACAGACCCTGCACTTCCCTATCTTCCACGCTTCATCCACCCCAGTCCCTCGGCCTCATGTGAGGTCCATCTCACTGGACCAAATGGCACCACCACAGGGCCAGTGGTGCCTTGGCTAAATGATAATCATGCACATATGAAGAACAACATCTGTTCCACAGGCTTCCAGCAGAGGAAAGGGTACGGGCCCGGGTACCTTAAGCCTCACAACACCCTCACAGCACACAGGGAGGCCATCTGTCTAGAGAGGAGGACGTAAATCACTCGAGAGACACAACTAACAATTGTCAGCTAGGCTTTGACTCTTCCCTTTCCTCTTATTTTACAGCCTAGTGGCTTAGAACACGGGTTTTTAAGGCAAACACTCACAAGTGTGAATTCTAACTCATGAATTCAGCTAAGTAACTTAAACTTTGCACATTTTTCCCCTCAACTCCTAAATGGGAATAATAACAAACACCCATTTTCATAATGCTATTTTGGGGAACAAATGGAATAATAAATGGAAAATGCTCGGTGCAGTGCCTAGCACAAAAATGCCTAATAACCTTCAGATACTGACTTTTGCTAACAGCAAAATGTTCTGATTATCAAGGTATGCCGTAAACCAAGGACCTAAGTTTTAGATTTACATATACACAATGTAAATCATTCTTAGTGGAAACCGTGAGTGGAATATCGAGAAAACCGTGAGCTCTAATACAGTACCTCATTTAGAGAGAAAGGTGCATCAACTGTGTTTTCACGTTCGAAATATTTCTCCCATTTGGCCTTGAAGTAGACGGCATTCACCAGCACCAGCACGGTCCCACTGTGAATGGTGTCCTTGCTGAAGAGCTCCTTGATTTTACCTTTAAAAAAGGAAAAAAGGATTCCAGAGAATATCCTGAATATGAATCGTATCAAAAGTATCTATGTAGACAGGTTTTTTTTTAATGCAGCTTTACCTCCCCAAGAGCAGAGAGGGTCTCGTTCGAGAGTGTCTCATTCGAGAACCAACCCAAGAAAATTAAAGCACTCAGAGTCCTGGGTGGGGTGGAAGTGGAGGCAAGGGGTGGGAGGACCATCCACGTCAAGGCGCTGTAACTGACGAATTTCCTTTCATTCTCTACATCGCTGTGGCTGGAACGTGTCATCAGACATTTTATGCTCTGATTTACCCTTCAAAGTATAGATCCTGCCACCTGATTATATTATAATGTCCTTGAGGAAAAGAACTATTATGTAAACTTTCTGTCATCATAGCAGAGTGTATATATTTACATATCAGTAAAAATGCGTATAAATGTACGAGGCAATGACATAAAACCGATTTTATAGGCACTTTTACATGCCCCCCTCTCATTCCACCCCACATCACCCATGAGAAGTAGGTATTGTTATCCTTTCTTCATAGAAGAATAAACGACAGCCCATGAGAGGCAAGGCCACATAGCCAAAAGGCAAGGAAGCTGGCCAAGATCAGTCCTAGGACCTCCCCACCCATGGCTCAGCTCTGGGGCTCCTTCCACAATTACAGGCCTAAGGCAGGCTGGAAAAGCCTGTGCCATCAGGCAATAGTTCATTTTCAGGGTGCAAATACCAAATACCAAATCACCAATACCACAACTTGAATGAGACGAGAAGACCTTCCCACTTCGAGAAGGTTTCCACTCAAATCCCATAACGACAGGTTATGATGACATCATCCACACTTAAAATACTCTGGGAGAGTTAACTAATCAAGGAGAAACCAGATAATTATACCTTACTCTGCATGTTTTTAGTGAACAGGCTTTCCTCTTGGCAACTGAGTGGAACCTCAAACGAAGGGGAAGTTTTGTGGCATGTGGAGGGAGTAAGGACAATTAATTTTGGAGTTGGGGCGCTTCCCCCAAGGAAAGGCCAGGCAGGGTGACCCAACCCTAAGACAATGAGGGGAACAGGAGACAGAGAGGAGATAGAGCATACCCCCATGCAGGAAAAGCTTTGTTTGAGAAATTACATTAAAATATCTGACATCATTATAAGGAGACATGAACGGGGCGTCAGAAAAGCGATTTCTTTATTTGGGCTCATAGATTCTGCTTTGCATTCTGAAGAATTAAGATTTTAAGATAAAGTGTTATGGGTCATCCTGGATGATTCTCTGACTCTCACTAAACAATCCATCATCTGTCCTAGTGATTGGTAAAATCCTCTGATCTATGTCTCACTATCTCTCAAATCCATCCACTTCTCACCATCTCCACTACCACCACCTGGTCCAAGCACCTCTCTCTTAGTCTTCCACAATGATGTTCTCGCTCTGCCATCTGCACCTGCGTCCACTCCTGTCCACTTCTAATCTGTTCTCCAGCCTCCAATCAGAGATGTCTTTTAAAAGATACACTCCCTGTCTTAAACCTTCTCTAGTTTCCATTTGCTCTCAATTCAACGTGTAAAGCAGTACTGAAAACTTGTGTGCTTGGGTGGGTTCTTATTAAGGCAACATGAATTTACATATTAATTACAAGTAAATATAAAACACTAAGACAGATATTGTAGATTTGAAACTTCCTACAGCTCAATTAAAGAATGTTTTTATTTTAAATTATTTTTGCTGTATGCTAGATGTGGTAAGTCCAAGAAATGAGGTCCCAAATATTTCTAATATCCAATGTCAGTGGATATTTTAGAGGAAAGATGATCTTGATTCTACAGGCAAATGAACATTTAGTGCCAAAAACATTGGTGCATTTCAAAAAATGATAGTGATCAATGCTCTCAAAAGAAAACATGAAACTATAACGAAAGCATTAGAAGCATTAGAAATACCGAAACAAGAAACAGAACCCAGGATGAATAACTGTTTAGAACATGAGATTGTGGGTTCCATTAACTAAATAAAATACTGTTTCAAACAATGATGGAATTTTATGGCGGTGAAACATCTTCTATCTCCTGCTCCGTTATTTGACAGATGTGACTACTGAGACCCAGAGAGGTCGTCAGCACAAAGGCCACTTGACCAGTTTAGCAGCAGTCAGGGTCCATTTCACACAGTCTCTGTCTTGTTTTTAACGCAAGCATCACAGCAATGAAGAACCCTGTTCTACACCAAGTCAAGCATGGGGTCAAGGGATAGGCATTTCACAAAGACTGACACTATTCCACAGTAGCATGATGTGTGTTTTCTGGAACAGCCGCATAACTGGGTTACACCAAAGAAAAGATTAGAAGGAGGACAATGAAGAGTAGAGGGGAGATGAAGATCAACGCTCAGAGGGGTCGTGGCTGAGGATATGGTGGCCAGGCCAGTGTGTTGGACAAACTGGGCTGCCAGCGAGCAAGGCAGAGTAGCTGACTGTGTTTAATGTGACGGGAGGGACGGCCACTTTCAGAGCCCTGTGCTCGTACAGTCCCTTTGGGGATTTCCATTTTGCTGGGAGCTGGATGGAGCTGGAAGGAAAGTTTCATATAGAAAAAAAACTCCATTTATGTTGAACTCAAATTTTCACCATTCTTCACTATCTCTAAATCCCCTCACTCAGAAACCCCTAGATAGCTAGTGAAAAGTTGATAAGAATAAGGGTTTTATTTATTTCCTTGTCCCTCTGAACAGCTCGATTCTCTTCCCAACCTTTTTACTGATCCTTTAAAAGAAATAAAAATAATTAGCAACCCACAGGCGTTATGGTTGGCTGAATGGCAATTCACCTTAATGGTGGAGCAAAGGAGCATTGTTATTACTGTAAGACCTAAGCATGTTAATTGTGAGACACACACAGAAGCATCCCCAGATCCAGTCCACACAGGTGAGCATCTGGCCCCTGACAGACTAGCAATCTGAAAATCCGGGCTGACTCGTTTTCTTTTAAATGGAAAAAAATACCAGCTACAACGTATTTGGTTCTGCTTACCTTGGGATTGAGATTCAACCCAGAAGTTAATTTCCTGTCTCGACTTTTCAGTGTCTTTCCGGAAATCAACACTTTCGATCGTCGTGTGATAAAACTGAACCACGCCATCTATGTATTCCTGTTAAATTAGAATAAATGGAAATAGTGCAATAAGATCATATAACTACGCTGATAGTTAGGTGTATGGCAGTCATGAGATGTGTAATACGAAAGATGAACCTAGTCTCTCAAAGTGGGTACGGGTCTGCGTCCACCTGCCCCCAGTCTTAGCCAGCGACATTCGGTTGTCATAGTGACAGCTTAGGGTATAGAATGTTTATTTACAGAGTAGTCCACAGTTACAACGGCACAAGGCTTTCCTACCGGATATCCTCGTATTTGGACATTCCATTTGTGGAAATATCAAGGACCTTGAGCGACTTAACTGTAAAACGCTTCTATTTTTTAAGAATTAAAATCCTGCTTAATGGTTACAGAATTTCTGTCTGAGGTGATGAAAATGTTATAGAAATAGATAGTGTGATGATTCCACAACATTATGAATGTAATTAATGCCACTAAGTTGTATATTTAAAGTGGACATTTTCTATGTTACAGATATTTTACAATTTTTAAAAAAATTAATACTCTAATAACCAAAACCATTGACTTGTACATTTTAATAGGTGAATTGTGTGATACGTGAATTTGTATCTTGACAAAGCTAGTTCTTTTTTTTTTTTTTTTTAAGCATATAAGATCACATTTCTGTCGTAAGAGAACTACTTATTTTGGTCAAAGTAGGCTATTCCCTCCCCTTACTAGGCCAGCCCTTATCCAAGTGTATGTCACACTTGTCACTGGTCTCACTCCTCCTATTTAGTGTCATGTATGTGGCTCCTTCTAGTGGTGACAGAGCACATCGAAGCCCAGATTCAGATCAATCTCACTTTAGCAATGTAGCCAGAGACAAGATATGTGCCTTTTTGTTCCAAATGCAATCTCCTTCTACTACACCCCTCTGCTTAAGTCTTAAGTGAGTACAGTTTCTTGGGGTGGGAGGCTGACTGGGGAACCAAAGGTGATTTTAGAGAAGTGCCTTGGAGGGCGAGGATGAGGTGGGGGCAACAGGAAAAGGAGCTACCAAGGGCATCTACCAGGAACCGTGACCAGGAAAGATGTCACAAGAGAGAATGCCATTACCAGCTCCACACATGCTCCTGCGGCTCTTAGTCACTTGTGCCTCTTTCCACCCACTCAATCCCACTCACAAGAAGCCTTGTAAACTATTCAAATTGAAAACTAGGAAGAGGACAAGAGAAGGCGTGGGAAAGAAGGTGGGTCCTGGACATCCCACCGGTCCACAGTGTTCTAGATATCAGGTGAGTAATCCAGCTCCTCGATGAATTTTAAATAGTATGATATATGAGACAGCTTGAAGCATCATCTGTGCCTTACTCACCGGACAGATTGGAAATTCCTGCTCTCCATAAAGCCTGTTAGCAACACTCATGGTGTAATCAGCTTTGATCCGATCTAATTTGGAGAGAAGCTGCCCGAAGTAGCAACTGAGAAGTTCGCTCTCATCGTTCGAAGACCCCTCCTAACAAAAGAAGGAAAAAAAAATGTGATCTCAGAGGAGTTAAAATACCACCAAAGCAAGTTGTCATTTCACTTTGTTACCGCGTGGGGGAGCAAGCTGAAAAGAAAAGAAGAACAAGGTCATCCCAGGGGGAGATCATAGCTCTCACACGGCAGAAGGTCATCCTTCTGCAGCTGAGGACGGCAACACACACACTGTTTCTGTGCATTGTGTGCCTCCTTTCTCTCCGTATTCTAAAGATGGAAGCAAGAGATAATCTTCTCTCCACGCTCCTCTTAAAATTTCTAAAGTAGGGGGTTTATACCACGGAGAATACATTTCCTGCTCCCAGTTTGAGACAATCAATAAAAGCTGGGTGTGTCGGTACAGATTTCAGCAGGAAATAAAGCTGGCAAAAGTGGACAGAGTGAATAAGAATCCCACAGCTGATCCTTCCCCGCTTACTGCCCTCAGCCATGCTCCATCCTGGGCACCTATGGCCTGCACAAGTAGGGGAGTAATGGGGCGTTGGGCTAAGTTTCTTTATTACAAGCAGAAGATACTAGATCCTACCCTTTAGGAAGTGAGCTGATAGCCAAGAATATATAAGACACATCCAGAGAGGAAGTATGGGTTCCCCGGGATTATTGCTGCTGCCGTTGCTGTAGGTGACAACCAGGACCTGATGTTTGGGGATAAACAACCATCACCAGACACAGGACAGCCAGAAGTAGCGAGCAGTCTATAAAGAAGAGGGGCAGGAGTTCATGGTGTCTCACCTGCGGGGTCAGACGCTCCGTCCTTTCTTTCTGCCCTTTTACAGAGCTGTCGGCCGGCACTTTTTGTTGTTTGTATTTCAGACAGGGATCAGGTTTTTTGCTTTGACCCTGGGAAAATTCATTGAAGTGTAGCACCTGCATGATGATGGTATGGGGTCTTTCAGACAATATGAACAGCAAGAAGTCGAAATTTTACAATAACAGTGATAACGTAGTCAAACAAAACAATCAACAACAGTGTAGGGGAAAGTGGCTGTTTCCTTTGACATAGCAAGTCAAGGTAAATGGGTAAAGTAGAATGACCCTGAACACAGTCCGCCTTAAGCCCAGAATTCTCTCCTTTATATCAGGGACAACATCCATGTCCGTACATAACCCCTGTGCTATGTGCTAGATTCAGGCACATGTAAGGCCAACCTTAGGAGCCTGAGTCCATGTGGGGAGTTGTTCTTGTCTCTTTCATTCATTCATTCTACACACTGGTGTTGGGTGGCTACTATAAACCAAGCACTGTTCTAGGACAGATTTCTGCCTTCTAGGAGATTATATTCTAGTGGAGGAGGCATGCAAAAAGTAATACACATAGTAAGTGATTACTGTATGCAGTGTGTTAGACGGGAAATGCTATGTGGGAGAAAAGTAGCGAGGATTCGGGAGAATCTTTGGGGGCTCGTATGCAGCATTAGATTGAGAGATTAGGTAGGTAAACTCTGATCGACATCCTGAAGGAGAAAGTAAGTTAGAGATCAGTCATCTGGAAGAAGAGCCATCAAGCAAAGGGAATGCAGCAAGGGCCCTAAGGCAGGAATGGACACACTTTCTCAAAGAAGCCGGGAGGCCGGTGTGTCTGGAGCGAGTGAGGATGGAGGAGGGTGAGAGATGGGGTCACCAGATTACCTGGAATCCGGATCCCCAGACCTTCACGGGCCATTATAAGGTCTCAGGTTTCTATCATTAGTGAAATGGTTAAGTCCGGGTTTTGAGCAAATGAGAAGCAGGGTCTGACTTCGGTTCTGGAAAGAGCTTTCTGGCACCTGGGTGGCGAACACTGCCAGCGGAAGCGTGAACGCCCTTGAGGAAGTCGGGCCCAGATTAGGAGGGAGGTGGCGGATCAGGCTTCAGGGAGGTGGTGGGAAGCACCTGGGTTCCGGATCTGTTTCAAAAGAAAAGCCGACAGGCTTTTCTGACAAATTTGATGTGAGGTGAGAGAGGAAGAGTAACAGACATGCAGACAGACAGAGACAGAGAAGAGGAAGGAGAAAAGCTGTCAGACTGGCGAATTTGGAGAAGCATCATAAAGGAGAGGATCGATAGAGCCTCGAGGAATGGTGGGATTGGAAGAGAAAGCAAGGTGAGGATATAAAGGAAGGCTCCAAGCGAGCCTGGGGTGCAGTGAGCAGTTTCTCTCAGAGTGGATTCGGAATGACTGGACCCACACCTGGTCGATCTGATGCGCACTGTCGCTTCTGGCCCCCAGACGGACCATGCCAAGGGCCGCTGAGAGGCTCAGAGGACAGAAGAAGATGTTTCTATGACCATCATTTTTGCTTATCTCTTGGAAAAGATCAAAGCAAAATTTAGTGTTTGCTGCAATGAGAGAATCCATCCTGAATCTGATGATATCCTGAAACGAAAAAAAGAAAGAGAAAATGATGAGTGGAGGACAATAAGTGAACAGTTCTCATTTTGAATACCCAGGATATAATCACATACAATTATTCAGTATGTTATTAAAAACTGGAAAATAAGGTCATCATCATCCTGGTTTATAGATATTGATGTCGATATTGATTTTTTTCGATACTGATATTGATACAGATAGAGATCTATTTCCATTTAGTGGCATGAATTAGTTTGCTAGGGCTGCCGTAACAAATTACTGCAAAAGAGGTGGATCGAACCACAGAAATTTATTTTCCCTCCATTCTGGAGGCCAGACGTCCAAAATCAAGGTGTTGGCAGCATTAGTTCATTCTGGAGGCTCTCAGAGAAAGTCTATTTCACACTTTTCTCCCAGCTTCTGGCGATTGCCAGCAGTCCTTGGCATTCCTTGGTTTGTAGAGGACTCACTCTACTCTCTGCTTCTGTCTTCACGTGGTCATCTACCCTGTATATTCTGTCTGTGCATCCAAATTTCCAATTTTCTTGTAAGGACACTATTCACTGGAGTAGGGTCCATCCTACTCCAGTAGTTTTACCTCATTTTAACTTGATTACATCTGCAAAGACCCTATTTCCATACTCATAGCTACCAGAGTTAGGACGTAACATATTGCAGGGCGGGGGAAGGACACAATTCTATCCACTTCCTGGTAGAACTTCCTTTCTTAAGGTCAAATAAAGTAACAGGCCACATCCCCATGGTCAAGTTAGCATCCAAGAAAACGTCATCCCACCTCCTTTTTCTCCACAGGCTGTACACCTGGTTCTACTTGAGACATTTGCCTGTGCCCGTCCCTCAATGTTCTGTGACAGAGTCATGTGTCATGATGGATCAAGTCCTTCATTCACATTCTCACCTCATCACTCATTCCATGTGAAACCCACAGGACTTGAGACACTTCAGTCAGTCATTGATATTGTTCAAGAGATAATAGATCTTGAGAGATTCAAGGGGTTTTGAAGTCATTAGGTTTCACGCCCTCTCTTGATAACATAGAACCATAGGTAATAAAGACCATAGGTCACACAGAGCTAATGGACAATTTTTGTTCAGGAAAAAAAGGAAAAAACTCACTTCGATATCAATAAAAATATTATGTTTTTGCCTATAATACTTCCCAAGTGATTTATCACTTAACCTCTAATCCCTCCAGAAAGTCTGCCTTCTGTAGCTTTCTGTGCTATGTGACCTGCTGATCTCTACTTTAATGACTAAAATATAGTTTCCTTCATTGTGACAATGTAAAGGTTTAGCCTAGATAGATTTTTCTAACCCCAACTAATCTAAGTATAATCATTCTTTTCTATATAGTAGGGGAAAATTACATACAAAAATATTTCGTCTTAAAATTTCCATGATTTTTCCAAAGCTATTAATAAACTAAGAATGAAATTTCAACTTTACATAGCTATTCTGCTGGAATCAGCATTCAAACCTGGTTATAACTAACTATGTGCTAAATAATATCTAAAAACAAATACTTGTGAAAGATGCAATCAAAAGCATTTCCAACTTATGTTGCAAATGAGAAATGTAAACTCGTTGACTTAAAATACAGATATTCTATTATAACATTTTATATTTCAGAAATTAGTAAAAGGAGAAAATACAATCTTTCAAGTACATAAAGAGTTTTTAAAATTATTCGAGTATCCACATTTTTAAGAATTTGATCACATACATCTGACATCGAACCAGGTGCTTGCAGGCTGAGAGAGTTGACAGATATCACTAACATTTCCCAACGGGTACTGCCATAGTTACAGAAAATTTAAAATATCATAAAACAAATTGCTCTTTTTAAAAAGACATTTGACTAAATAAAAACAGTATAGCTTTTGGTTTCAATCAAATCTGCTTCAGGTTTCCATTACTTAAAATAATTTTCCACTGCAGTATTTATTGCTAAAAATATTAGGCAATGCTCGCATTTACCTTCTCAGAGCCTTCAGAGTCGCTGCTAACAGCTGGCCAGGTGAGTTTCAATCCACACCCTGTCATGAATGGAAATATATGAACTTGGCCCCTCCCACAATGGCACTTTTCCAAGTACTGTTTTGGAAGCCAGGGTCAAATTATTACTGATTGTTCAAAGGAAAAAAAAGAAAAGGAATCCGTGACATATATATTTTTTTAAATAGATACTAATGCTCTATAATTTCAACTAAATTAAATATTTAACTTACTAAGTTTTATTTTCTTTGCTCTTCCCAATTGAGATTCTTCATAAAGCTCTCATAATAATATTTGACCAAAACTTTCAACTCAAATTCCTATACTAGATAAATAGATAAGCAGAGAACTATTTTACTTCCTTTGCCATTGTCTCAAACATTCTCTGATACTTTAATTTCTATATTATTCTAAACTTTTTTTTTAACTTATTACACAGGACTAACAAAAAGAGCTTTAATTTATAGTTAATTAAATAGTAATTTATAGAATAGCCGAATACCAATCAAAGGATAGAAATTATCAAGACCTACTGACAGAGAGAGGGAGGGAAGGAATTTTTAGAAGAGAATTAATTTTCTAGGAACCAGAGAATTAATCAACTCTGTACCAATTCCTCCAGAAAATCTGCCTTCTTTAGTTTTCTGTGCTACGTGACCTGCTCATCCATTTATCCTGTTTATTTTCTCAAGGTACACCTGCACTTTCTTCATTTCTTGTCCCTTCCTTCCTTCCTTTTTTCTTATTGGGCTTCTGTAAAGATTTCATGGCATAAATATAATCCATGACTGAAAAAAAAAAACAAGTTTTAAAACTGAGCCGAATAACTTCTAATGTTCCTTTTAGTTCTAACATTCTACGATCCTGATTTGCTTATAGCTATTAGCCCATGATCAGTGAACAGGGCACAGAAGTTGTAACTGGAAAAGCATTAGGAAGAGAAAAAAAATGTTAGGAATCGACATAAGTTAGGGACAAAATGAGGATTCCTCTCTGGCGTGGTTCCATTCTTGACCCCTTTGTCTCCTTTTCTAACTTCTTATCAGACAACAGTATCATATCAACTTCAACCCAAAAAATATGATTATATTAGACATAGAGAAATTCAAAAGGAAAGTTTTTAAAGAGGGGATATTGCCTTTATGGAGAATATAAGCTCCTTATATACTATACACACACACACACACACACACACACACACACACACACATATACATATATACATATATATAAATATATGTTTATTTATATGGAGAATATAAGCACTTATGCAGCCAGTGTATAAATGAAACAAGTAAAACCATTTTTATAAAGTAAGATATCAGCCGATGGAATTTAGTAGCTGAGTATCAAGGTCTTTTAATTCTAAATAATGAACATAGAAAACAAATATACTGTTTCTTCACCCCACTTTTTTATTTGAAAGTGCTTGTTTTTTTTTTTCTCTAAATGCTCGCATAAGATTCTAAAAACCATCATTTTTCGGTTGAGTCTGGTCATTGGTTATGATTTACAAAAAGTTGGAAAATTTTAACATCCAAATTGATTAATACTTTATGCCAGCCGATCAATAACTACTCTGTGGTTACTGCCCAGCTTCGGCTTTCAAAAAGGGTGCTAGTTACATTTAGAGCAGGATGAATTTTTGCCTGGCTCCCTGGACTTCCAAGTATCACATTTGTTAGTTGTTGGCTGGTGAGCAGATTCAAAGCTTGTTTGGATATTTTTAATCTAGAACTGCATCTGTTTATCCTCTTGTTTACCCTCTCGAATAATCCAACAAAGATCTGACTACAGATAACTGTGCCCTACAAGCCCAAAACTCTGGTGTGGTGTGATTGTTCAATCAGTAATGATGAAATCCACCACTAAATGCAGCTAGATGTTAAAGTAACTTGATAAATTACTAAAGAGGACATGAGAATTCATGGAGAGCTTACTGTGTGCCTAATACTATTTGGGACTTTGCACACATAGTCTCGTTTGAATGACTGAAGAAAGTCAGTCTATCTAATATCAGGGGCTTACAGCATCAGAGAACTACACTAGAGTTTGAAAGACTTTCGGAGGTCAACTAACCTGATAGTGCTTTTCAAGGCACTTGAAAAAGTTTTTCTCTGTCAACAGGCTATAAAAATAAGGTCTCATCAATTGTAAAACAGATGACTCCACCTAGATATGTTACAACTCATCATGAGTTATGAGCCAATCATTTAACCCGTTACTAACTAGTCTTTTTCTGCCTGAAATTAAAAATTCAGGGATGCCAAAATGATTCACTGGCCTAAGTCTTTGCCAGCCTATAACGAAAAACAATGTGATTAAAATTCTCCTGTGTGGTTAAGGCAGTATTTTTAAGATATCATAAAGAGATTCTTTTTCATCTAATTTTACATCACAATACTGAGGAAACAAAATGTGTTTGTGGGGAAAATATCAGCAAAGAGATCTATGATTTCATGAAAATGTATCTTTTATCTAAAGTAGACGGCTGACCTGACATTTACCATTTTATCCTCCAAACTTAGAAGCCTGGGTAACAACAAATAAATTTTTTTAAAAAATCCATTAAAATAACAAAAAGCAACAGTAATAAAGGCAAAAACACAATAAAGTTGTTTTAAAACTTGCAAGCTCCCTTAAGACAGCAATTACCCTAAGCAAAGCCTATAGGATTGGGAGCAATACCAATGGCCTACCCCAATGTGACGGAGACACAGGGACTAAAGACAGCCATGGCTATGAGGTGGCAAAGAATGCAAGGCAGAACAGGCATTATATTTGCAATCAGAGGATCCAGATCCCAGTATCAATCTTACTAGCCTGAGACTCAGAGCGAATTCCTCTTGAATGTCAATTTTTTCACCTATAAAGAAAACATAGAAAAAATAATATGGATTTCCTTGCTCTAATGTGTTGTACTAAAGTTAATATTATTACTATAATTACATGCAATTAGTATTGCATAAACTTTTTTTTTATTTCTTAGCCAAATCTATATGACATATATCTATTTCTTCTATAATTATAACTCAGGACTTTATCCTTCAAATCAGTGTTCACAAACTATATGGCCTGCAGGCCAAATCTGAACCAATGCCTGTTTTTATAAATAAAATTTTATTGATACGCAGCCATGCCCATTCATCTACTACTGACTATGGCTTCTTTCGCTCTACAATGACAGAGCTGAGTAGTTGTGAAGACGCCATACAGCCTACAAAGCCAATAAGTTTACTGTCCGGTCCTTTACTGAAATCTTTGTCGATCCTTGCTTTAAATGATGAAACATAATAATCTTTTTCAATTACAGTTGACATATAGTATTTTGTTTCAGGTGTACAATATAGTGATTAGATATTTATATAATTTACAAAGTGATCACCCTGATAAGACTAGTACCCACCAGACACCACAATATTACAATATTACTTATAACAATATTATTGACTATATTCCCTATGCTATACTTATCCCCATGACTTTTTATAACTGGCAATTTGTACTTCTTGATCCTTTTTACCTTTCCTGAAAAGTTTGCTCATCCTTGCTTTAAATGATGAACTATAATAATTTTTAAAACCTATGAAGTTTTTACATCCTTAGACATATAACTTCCACTTTCGTAGACCAACTATTATAATACACTGATAAGAAATACAGTTTCTCAAATTAAAAATATGCATTTCAATTTGATCTTAACCCTAGACAAAACTCTAAGTCCCTTAAATATTTCACTAAAATAATAGCCCAGACATTTATTTGGTGAATATTAAGTGCCTACTATGTGTCAGGCACTGTGAATACAATGAATAAGAGTGGAATTGTCCCTGCATTCATTGTCCCTATTTGTGATTAAAATTGTCTCTACTATACTTAGTGCAGTAGGAGTTTACAACTCAGACTGTATTACCTGCATCTAGATACAATAAACATTTATGGTGGGCCTAATATATAACAGGCCCTTCTACATCCATTATTTCATCAATACTTCCAATATGTCATGGAAAAATACATTATTATCCCAACGTTCTCCCAATGAGAAAACTAAGATTCAGACAAGTGCAGCTGCTCAGAGTCAGGATGCTGTAGCAGTAGGACAATAACTTTATAACCCCAGAGAATAGAGATGCGAAACATATAGAGCTTCAATACCAGGACAACTATCCCCCAAAGACACCTCTACCAATGACAGCTCATCTACCTGCCAGCACATACCTGGAAGCCAGTGTAGACTGTCACCAGCTAAGGTCTGCGCTCTGATGAGGTCAATTCAATATCACAGAGGAGGGAACGGCCAAGTCTTATAGCCTATGGAAATCGGAGGATA
>CM053504.1:81584815-81607005 GCA_028627145.1 Eidolon dupreanum | reverse complement strand
GATAGATGGTTGGCTAAAGAAGCTGTGGTACATATATGCAATGGAATATTATTCGGCCATAAGAAGAGATGAAATACTGCCATTTACGACAACATGGATGGACCTCGAGATAATCCTGCTAAGCGAAATAAGCCAGACAGAAAAAGTTGAAAACCACATGATATCACTTATATGTGGGATATAAACCTAAAATCAGCAAAGGAACAGGACAGACAAACAGAGACTCGGCGACATGGACAATGGACTAATTGTTACCAGAGAGTAAGGGGTAGGGGAGGAGGGGGGAGATAGACAGAGTAAAGGGGGTCAAATATAGAGGGGTCGGGGGAGGGCGAAGTGGATAAAAGGGATCAAATATATGGTAGCTGAAGGAAACTAGACTTTGGGTGGTAAACACACAATACAATATACAGATGTCAAATGATAATGTATATCTGAAAATTATGTAATTGCATTAAACCAATGTTACCCCAATAAACTTAATTAAAAAAAAAAAAAAAGACCAGCCTTACAGGGAACACAGCTAGCCTTAATGTAATGCCTAAGTGGAGAGCCAGAGGAGAGAAAAAGCAATCAGAGGGATCGGTTCATAAACTATATAAATGTCTAACCAACGTACTGTATACTTGAAACTAATAAAATATAATTAAAAAAAAAAAAAGACTAGCTTTCTTTACAACTTCCCTAACGTAAGTCACTACTTTGCACAACTTGACAAGTGACTACTTATTCTGATTTTTTCAAGTCAGGTTTTGAACATCCTTCACTGAGTCTCTCACAGCGGGGCGCGGACAGGGTGTGACTACCTAATTTCCTGAGTTTTCTTGAGGGAACACCAAAGACAAGTTGCAGCCTACCTTTCCTGTATTTTTTCCCTGTGGCTCTTTCATCCTGTTGCAATTCTCTGTGTCCAAGCATCAAGTTTCTCCAGCGGCACTTAGGAATAGCTTGCGTAGACTATTCCATTGCGAAACTTAGAAAACGAGCTTCAGAAACTTAATTTATCTGTTTTATTAGTGCTTAAAAAAAAAAAAAAGGTGCTTTTTTTTTTTTTTTTATGGAGATGATCCATGTGGCAAGTTCTCCTGGTTAATGGCCAGCCGTTTGTCCCTTCTACCATCAGGTTTCTGAGAGAGCGATCACCCCACCAGCAAATATTCCCGAGCGCTTGGGGACTATGTCACTTTGGAAAAACCCTACACCAGATATTGATGTGAGTACCAGAGGGAGTGAAAGGATTTTACTGGAATTTTATTTGAATGTGGAGGGAGCGAGGCCTGGTGAGAAGAGAGAAAAGATGAAGAGGACAGACATTCATTCCTTGAAGCTGGCAGGCAAGAAATCAAAGTCTTTGGTACCCTCCCACATCCCTTCCTGCCTCCCTCTCTTCTCCCACAGCCCAGAACAACCTCTCTATTTCTGGAGATGATAGCGACAAAAACATTGTAACATGCCTTGCTTCCTAGTGCTTATTCAGCTTTGATGAAGAAGTACGAACATTCTGTGCATCCTTTTATTTTTTAATAGATTTATCTTTTTAGTATGTTTTTAGGTTTACTGAAAAATTGCACAGGAAGAAAGAGAGCATGCTTTCTTGTTTCATACCTCCTATCGGCCTCCGAATGGGCTTTGGAAATGGCTTTGGCAATGGCTGCTGATGACAATGACTGGACCCCTTGAGAAGAACCATGACCATAGGAAGAAACAATGCTACAATGGAAGAAGTGACTCTCCTAAATATGAAACCTTGGTTCTCTTTTCCTCATCAGCCATCCTAGGTAGATGTCTGTAGTTTAAACATTGGCCAGAAATGAAGGGGACATTTTCAAAGAGAATCCACTCTTATGAAATTTAACCCAGTTACCCTGGAATATTGAGGAAAGAGCAAAGAACTATGTGCCAAGTCAGGGGATTTGCCTCATTTTATTTGTCTCAAGCGAACCTTGTTGTTTTGGGTATTGTGAAGTCCACAGGCAACATAGTTTAAATCTAAGGGCATAAGGTTATGCATAAAACCCCAAGAACAGAAAATATATGGCTCGGTCCATAATAATAATTATGCTCAAAGATCAGGGAAGCACCAGGATATTCGTAGAAATTTTTCTGGTAGACTTCATTGTCAGCGTTGACCTAGACGGTAAAACTTATTGCGTCTCAGTTTCTTCACCAAAACTTACTAAGCCTTCTGGTTTCTTCAAAACCAGATCATTTAAAAAAAAAATGCACAATTATACATCAACTCCAAAATTTGGCACCACAAAAAAAAAGAGACTAACTGTAGAATTTAGAGTGGCAAAGAAGTAGGCCACAAATGGAAGTTGATAACAAAGGGATCAGGGAAGACCATATCTCTCTGTTTTGCCCATGATAGAATGAGAACCTTGACCAACAGCCTTTCTGAAGCCAAGATGCATTCATTCTGCTCAATAAATCAAGAAAGCTGATCCCAAGAAAAAATTAAATTACTTTTTTTTTTTAAGAAGCACGAGCTTGTGAGGTTTTGTTGTTGTTGTTGTTGTTGTTGTCATTTATTTATTTTCCAACCACTTTATTGAGGTGTGATTGACATGCAGAAAAGCTGTACATATTTAATGTGAACGACTTGATAGAATAAGTTGCATGGAGATGAGTACACACCCATAAAACCATCACCACAATCTATGCCGCAGATACCTTTATCACTTCCAAAAGTTTCCTCCCACCCTTTTTATTTATTAGGCCTGGCTTATTCTTAGAAAACTCTTAGTGACTCAACAGTTGACCACTTTCTTTCCTAAAGACAAACAAACTACCTTATCATTTTTCTGTACTTTCTCTGGGACTGTACATCAGCCTCATTCTTCTCTCATTTCTTTAAGCTTTATATCATTCTGGCATTGGATTTCTTGGATTATTTTTCTGATAAGCTTGTACAACATTCGCTTTTGGTTACGGGAGCTGCCTTGTGCCTATTGCAAATGGTTCTTTGAAATCTGAGGTGATCGGCAAGACCTTTTGTAGCTGCCCCTGTTTTTTTTTAATATTGTGTTATTTTTCCTTTCATCAGATTTCCTGATTATTATGGAGTCAAAATTTTACTTTCAGTCCTCTTGAACCATAATCCCTTTTAATGTCTCAAAGCAAAGGATAATTTTTTTTTTTTGGTTTTTTATATGTACTTAGAAAGTCTAAGGTACATACCTCAACAATCCTTGCATTCCTCACCTTTACACTCTCTCTAACTTTTGTCCTCACGTATCCAGGACTTCCATTGTACCAATTAGATCTTTTCTTTCCAGTCAAAATTAAACCCAGAGTATTGACTCTCTTGCTTTCATCCATTTATTTATTATGTAAGCATTAAGCCGTTGCTATATTCCAGCAATGATAACGTTAAGATTTGTTCCTTAAAGACTTCATCTACCTAAAAGATGAACGTATTCTCAAGGGCAATAAAAAAAAATATATCAGTTGTTCCAGCACTATCTGTCGATAACCTATTCTTTTCCACATTGAATTGTCTTGGCACCTTGTCAAAAATCAATTGACCATAAATATAGGAGTTTATTTCTGATGTCTTAATTCTATTCCATTGATCTATATGTCTGTTCTGATGTCAGTATCTCACTGTCTTGATTACACAAACAAAATAATAAAGTTGAACACTGCCTGATGCCATACACAAAAATAAACTCTAAATTGATCAAGTACTTAAGTGTAAGAGTGAAAACTAAAAAATTCTTGTAAGAAAACAAAGAAGTAACCATTTGTGACTTTGAGTTAGGCAATGGTTTCATAAATATGACACTAAAATACAGCCTCAAAATAAACAATAGTTAAATTGGAATTCATCAAAATTAAAAACTTTTGTGCTGCAAAAGATATCATCAAGAAACTGAAGACAACCCACAAAATGGGAGAGGATATCCGCAAAGTATATATTTGATAAGAGACTTGTATCTAGAATATACAGAGAACTCTTACTATTCAAGAAAAAAAAGATAAATAACTCAATTTTTAAAAAGGCAAATGATCTCAATTGAAATTTCTATTTAAAAAAATGCATTTGGTTAATAAGCACATTAGAAGATGTCCAACATAATGAGGCAGTAGGAAAATGCAAATAAAAATCAGAATAATTACACAATAACACATACCACTTCACACCCACTAAGATGGTTATTATCAAAAGGACAGATAATACAAGTGGTAGAAAAATTGGAACCGTCATAGGTGGAAATGTAAAATGAAGAAGCCACTTCGGAAAAAGTCTGGCAGTTCCTCAAAATGTAAAACATAGAGTTTCACATTTTGCTTTTCTATTTCTGTCATTTGACCTTTAAATTTGATTATTTCTTTCAAAGTATAGTCATTCCTAATTTTTATCAAATCATCTTTTTCTTTATGACTTTCCTAGGAAAACTTTTTGCTTCAACTTTTATTTGGAACTAGCTTTAACCTTGCAGAAAGTTGCAAGAATGTTACAAAAAATATACCCTTTCCCCAGATTTACTAATCATTAACATTTTGTCTCATTTGCTTTATAATTCTCTCCCTCTCTCTCATCTTCATATATACACACATATACATATATTCTGAAGTATTGGTGAATAAGTTGAATACAACATTCCCCTTTGCCCCTAAATATTGTTATATATTTCCCAAGAAAAAAATGACATTTTCTTACACAATCACAGTATAATTATTGAAATCTGGAAATTTAGCATTGATACAATTCTTAATCTGTAATCTATATTCTGATTTCACCAGCTGTCTCCAAAATATTCTTTATAACAATGTTTTCGCAGTTCAGGACCCAATCCAGGATTACACATGGCAACTAATATTTGTATCTCTTTTGTCTTCTAATCTGTAACAGTTTCCCTGCCTTTCTTTGATTTCATGGAATTGACATTTTGAAGGGTACAGGCCAGTTATTTTGTAAAATGTCCCCCAGTTTAAGTTGATTTTCTTTCTTTTTTTAACTTTCCTCATGATTAGATACCTAATGATGTTACAACCTTCATGGACATCTCATCAGATACGTGTGATGTCCGTTTGTCCCATTTTGAGAGGTTTTAACTTTGATTGTTTGGTTAGGTGTTATCCTCTGTGTTTATCTTGCAAGGAAATTTTGAGACTGTAAATATTCTCGTCTTCATCAAACATTTTTTAATTTAGCACTCATTAATGATTCTTGCTTGGATCAATTATTATAATAACTGTTTTAAAATAAAGATTTTCTAATCAGTATTCCATCTATATTTATTAGTTGGCATTCTAGAAAGCCATTCTTAAAATTAGTAAACCATTAGAAAAAAAAAACCTGATTGAGCATAGCTTATCTATAGTTTGCTTTGATTCTCTTATTCAAAATTTTTTTAATAGAAAGATTGTCATTTTTGAGACATTGACTCTGTTTGAATCTAAGAGTGTCCCACATACCAGGAAAGGCCATTAAGACAAAAGTAGTTTGGATGGTGAACAAACAACTCTCTCACTATATATATATATATGATGCATTATTGAATTATACACTTGAAACCTATGTAATTTTATTAACCAATGTAACCTCAATAAATTTAATTTTTTAAAAAAGATAATAGTGCTGTTGCAAAGTTTTAACACTACTGGAAAAGCAACTCAAAAGACAAGTACTGATGACTAATATGCAAAGACATCATATTAGAATATAAATGAGTAAAAATTACTGGGGAATTTGCTTGGCTGAATTTCTTATAGACATCTATTTTTTTCTATTGGGAAAAAGAGATGGAAAAAAAGTAGAGACTTGTGTGGATTCCAAGGTCTTTCCATGTTCCATTAGATTTAATCTGCAGAACACAAGTCAAAATTAGTTAAGTGTAGCTTTTCTGTGCTAGCCAACACTGTGCTTGCTCATGAAAGCTCATGGAACAAAACAAATCTTGTGAGTAGTAAGTAATTTGGAAACTCTGGTCCTTTGATGTAGTTGACACTACTGTCAGGCAGGAAGGACTTAGAATGAAAATTTTAGGGTCCTCTCACTTTAGTAAGTCCCTACAGGGGTCCATAGACAGTTTTGCTTTTTAATGATTTGTCACCTTTAAAATGAAGATCAATTACTATTGATTTTACAGTTGCTTTAACTGACAAAAAAAAAAAATCCGTGAGCTTCTACAAATCAATTCGTCTCCTACCAAAATTATATTCAATCAAATAGATCTTCAGTTTAGTGCCTCTTCCTTCTATAGTGATTTTCTCATTTATATCAAAACATTTTTTAAAAACAATTTTTTTTTGCAACTTCAGCATCATTTTTCAAATAGTTTTTGGGGAAAAGAGTGCTTTGATATTTAAATTTTCAAATCCGAATTAAGATGAATAGTTAAAAATGGAAATTTACAGCAAAAGCTTAACCTCAAACATAAGCTTTGAATGAGTGAAAACACAATAACTGAAAGAATCTAAAATGTCCCAGTAATTGTGGTTGATAGATTGCAATGCTTGCTCCCTGAAGCGAACTTGACACCAAGCCCATGAGAGGGGAGAGGAGTAATAAATTTGAAACTGTACTTAGAGGCTTATCTTTAAAAATAAGTTTTAATTATTTAGGTGTAAATAAACCTGAACCTAGGTGTTTCTTTCGTAAGAAAAACATGTCATAAGATGCATAAATGTACCTTAACTGCTTAAAACCTCCAGTCTTACAAAGACATTTAAAATTCAGTTATTATATTTTAAAGGAAATTCTTTAGAATTTTTCTAATTAAGATAAGCGTTAATTAGGAAAAAATGCAGTAAAAAATATTTTCAAATAAACAGTTAAAGACTACTTTGAGATGCCTTCCTTCAAGGTCAATTTCGAAAAAAAAATCAGCTGGCAGGTGATTAGAAAAAATTGTGGTATGCCCTGAGCTAGAGATATGGTCAAATCTACTTGAGGATCACACTAGGGCAGGAAAGTTGTTTCCATCAAAGAACGCATATTAATTGTGTTCCCTAAATAAACAACTAATTTAGCAGCTAAGGTAAGCCCAATTTTTTAGCTTACAGCTGGATAAAGCATAATTGGGCCATTTAATTGGATATTGTTCTTCATTCAGATACTGAGCACATGGGTGAACATCCATTCATTTGAACATACTGGTGAAGAATTTTTCAAGAGGGAATGTGAATTTAGTAAGTAGGGGATCGACTTAAAATATCACACAGTAAAGCAGAAGTGGAATCAAGTCCATGACAAGCAAAACTAGAAACCATAACGCATGTCAGTGGGATTCCACATTCTGAACTCAGCAGTCTCTCAGTGCATCTTATGATCTCCTCACCACCCAGGCTGTCCTACAGCGGAGAAATCGATGAAGAACTCAACCTACTCTCTCATTCAGGCAGTATTTGTTTTATCTGAGCCTATTGCATAGCCCAAAATTTTCAAAAAAGCCATACAAATTTAGACCTAAGAAGATATTAGAGAGAGAGAAAAAAAATCCCCCCTCTTCCAATGAGGTCTATTTCCCATGAACCCGTACGGATTTCTATAATTCTTCCCTGTCGATATAATTTTCACTTGGCCATGGAAATTCAAAAGTTGGGTGGGTGCACCGAAAAAGGAGATGGGAGGCTGCCAACGTTACACCATTATAGATGATGGAATTGCGCAAACTAATCTCTAAAACCCCAGCTCTGTGTCAGCAATGAAGATCAGCACCTGTTCATTACGGTCAGGAGGGAACCTGGATTAACATGTTTTCAAAAGGATTAGAACCATGCCTCTGTTTCATTACCTGTGAAATTGAGGGGTTGGACAAAAGGATCTCACCACTCTGACATTCTGTAATTTCAGACTTGGTGTGAGGTATAATAGGGTACCATATTTGTTCAAATGATCATTGAACGGGAGGACAACTGGATTGACTGGTGACTTAACCAAGATGTAGAGGTGAAAAGACCTCGTTAACTCCGTATCCATGATTCGACCTCCTAACACACCCCCAACCACAAGGATTTAGCTTTTGATTCATTGGATTAGTAAATATCTACTGAGTGCTTACTGGATACCAAGGATTTGTGTTATAAGGAGGTTCTATTAGCCCCAAGGTCAAGTTTTTGAGGCTCAGGAAGGTTTATGGGGATAGGGTCTGCTGTTGCTGCTCTCATTATTGCTGTTATTGCTGTTTTCCTTATTTTTAGAACATCCTCACTTTCAAACGCCACCCAAAAGCCAGGGTGTGTAGGCACACCCTTTGAGGTACACGGTGTTGTTCATAATAGCAACACTTTAGCAAATTCTTTCATATTGGGCTTCAAAGACAATTTGCATTTACCATGGAGACAATATCTCTAATCTCAAACAACACTGATCTTGGGGATGAGTACAGGGAGGAGTGAAAGGCAAAACTGTAGAGTAGGCAAACTTCACCCAAGATTCATTTTCACCTCCAAACTCCCCACTGCTCCTAGGGACACCCAGCCCAGGAGCTCACGTTTCTTTAATCAGCATTCTCTTGCTGTATCCTCAACATCCAGCATTCATGCCCCAAAGAGAAACTGACCTTTTCATCATTTCCTTTGAAGTGAAAGATGTGTCAGCTACCTGGTCTGATAAAGTAGCGCTAAGTGGAATCCTTCCTACAGTATAAGTGGCCCAAACACCCAAACCCCCACATCCCACCCTGCCTTGCTAGACAACCATTAACATATCAATAGGGAGTATTTTCAAACCTGTAAAAAAGGCTGTTGGGGCTTCGGCACACTTGTAAGTAAAGGTTGGAGGTTACCAAGCCCCTGAGTCTCTAAAATGTAGCTGTGTAGGATGTCTACCTCCAAACGGTTAGCTTCTCTCTTACCCCGTAGGGAGTAAGAGGGCAAAAGTGAGAGCTAGAGTCCTACTGGCCTTGAGAACCATGTGGTGGGTTTGTATTAACTGCAATGATCCTATTCCCAAGATCTTGGAAACGACCTTTTAAATCAATGGGAAGGAGGCGATGATACAGTTACCACACTTGCACCGTCTGGAACAGTACCGCTCTAAGTCACAGCAGCTGGAGGATCTCAAGCCGAAAACCACACTCTTGGCCTCTATCCTGGGCAGTTTTTCCTCCCTCCTTGTGAAGTCGACCCAAATTATTAATGTATATGTGGACTAGAATTTAAGAAAGTCTGCAGGAATTTCTAAAGACCCCAGGATCAATAAAGTGAGAGAAATTTAAAGACCTCAAGGGAACTTTCTAAGTCTCCTTAGGTGCATAGATTTATTATCAACAATCGCTGATCGAACGCTCCCAAGAGTTAGGGTTTGGCAAACCCCAGCTGTCATCCGGGCAGAACTCTGCACATTTGGGCAAACATGTTATGCCCTTCAGGCTATAATTTTGTAATAAAAGACTTAGGTGCCTTGGGAACCCTAGTGATTTTAATGAATTATTGTTTCTTCCTGCCACACAGCATGCCCTTAAGTATGAATTTTACTTCTTATAACAAAAATTATGTACGTGGAAAGGATCGGTGCTTAGCAGCTGACTAGTAAATGTTTAGTAAATATAACCTGAGTTTCTGAACTGTTTGTAATCTACCGCCTCCATAAGGCTTCACCAACTCGTTCTCCCTCTCTGTAACCCACTCCTCCCATTATAGATACTGTTCTAATTATTGCCCTTCTGAAGACGTGCTTCACTTAATTATACACTCGTCACCTGCGAATCCATGAACACGATGGGTTATGTAATCTGTGGTAGCCTGATCATTACTCGCCGATTGGTAACGTTGACTGATACAACTATACGTAGCCATATATAACGATATACCAAGCACTGAGGGCAACTCTTTGAAGGTAAGACATATTTTGAGGGCAGCAATTTCTAGTTTTCACCAACATCATTTTGATTGATGTCTGACAGGTTGAGTAGAGAAATCTCGTTCATCCTGGAACAAGAATAAAACCACACCCTAAATCCAAGAGAAGGAGGCTCGTCCTCTGCTTTGAAGGCTGAGATGTGGAAGTTTAGGGGAAAAGGCAGGTCTAGACCTATCTACCCTGGGGCAACGCTTAAATAAGTGGCCATAAGTGTATATAAATAAGTAAACAAACAACAACAACGGTCACAAAATGGCGGTGTAACAGAAGAGTCCAGACCTGTGGTGGTTTAGTCTTCACAACTGAAAATGAGGGCAGAGACGTCTCCCGTCCTATTCCCAAAGTACTGTCCCACCAGCAATAGTAGCTGCAGCCTTAGATCACCAAAGAGTTTTGCTTCAGTGGACAGAGATAACCTATCCTGCAGGGTGACTTGCATGTGTAAAGCACATGCCCAGGTCGCCTACAAAATTCAGTGATGGAGGAAGTGATGGTACCCAAGATGCCTGCATTTCAACAGGGACGGTGGTTGTAGTGATAGGATGGGACTCCTCTACAAACTCAGACGGCTTTTTCATTTTCTTTCCTCAATGGTATAGTAATCAGCAGTGAGTCCTTGGAGCCAGTGAGCATCCTGCAGGTTTTTAAATTACCATGGGATGGAGTACATGAAGAAGAAAAGGGAGACATTCATCTAATAAGTAAGATGGCTAGTAACAGAGTCATTTAATTTGAAGAGAGTAAAAAAAAAAATTTTTTTTTAATATCTTAATTTTGTGCCCTAAATTGATGAACAAGACCTAAGTTTCTGAGTGATAAATTATTTTATGTTTTAACTTCGTAATTGTGTCTTCACTGAGCTGGACTTCTCCCCCTCACACCCCCCCACACACACACACACAACACTAGGCTGTTTCTGCAGTCGTACTTACTGGTTGTTTACTCTTATGAAAAAGAACATTCCAATATATGACTGTATGTTAAAGTGATGACGTTTAGCCAGCGTCGACACGTCAAATCAACACACCCAGAAGTGAATTTGATCTATTTTCTCCAAACTGGTTTTCCTTCTACACTGCCCTGGTTTAAGTCTTCTGATCTTTACTCTGTGCTATTGCAACAGCCTGCGATCAGTGTTTCCATCTCTGACTGAGTCTCCCTTATTTCGATCCGCTTCCCCCTTTTTCTCAGCATGTTGCTTGGTAAATACACCTCTGTAGCCAGCGTGAAGGATGATCCCCTACACGCATCTGTCCAGGCCCTTCCCATCCAGGGGCCGCCCTTCCCCTGCGGCCTTGTTCCACACCCTTCCACACACATGCACACCCTTCTGCTCCCCACATTACCATTGGGGGTGCTTTGAACCTCAGTGGCATGGTGGAGGGGGTGGGTGATAACAACGCAGAAGTGTAACGAGCATTTTTCCTCGGTTCTTCTCCACTGACGAAGAGAAGAATCACAGGTCAGCGAGATTCAGAAAAAGATTAATTCGAGGTATATTTCGGAGGGGAAGACGGGCCACACTAAGGCAGGCTGCAGCCCTGTGGAATTCCGGAAGTGAAAAGGTAGAAGAAATAATGACCAGAGAACCCCCCAAGGGAGGAGGAGTGGGTTCTGGGTGCACAGAGCTGCCACAGCGCAGATGTGGGAAGGGCTGTCTTATATTTGGGCCGTGACAAGTGGTTACAAAGGTGTTCCTGAGTGATTGGTGTGTGAGGTCATTTGTCTCCCGAGATGCAGAAGGGATTCTCTAGCTACCAACAGGGTGCTCTTCGGGTGGTCTCTGCGCTGGGCCACCATTCCTTCGTTCCCCTGTCGCTCATGTCTGATGAGCTACCTAACACCCAGACACACCTCGTCTCTTCCATCTTCTCACTTTCCTCTGCCAAAATAGCTCCTATCCCACATTTATCCCGCCTGAAAAATCCCTGTCATCCTCCTGGGAGCACGTCTTCTGTCACACTGTCCCATCCTGCTCACTCCGGCCCTGGTCTTGCTCCACAATTAAGGCCTCTGACGCCACTGAGCCTGTGCTGTGGGTGAGGCCGAGCCAGCCCCCCACACATAAAGCATGGGTCTCACCTGGAAGGGAGGGGTATGCATGGCATTCCTCCCTGAGGAAGAGCTAGAGCCTTAAGCTTGAAAGCAGAGTTGAGAGGGAGGATGTTGGTCTGGATGACAGAAGGTCCCCAGGGACTAAGAGACAGCCAGCCCCCTGAGGGTGAGCTTGCTGCCGTACCTCTCATAGAGACGGGCAGGGAGCTAGGAAGCAGGGGGCCGGGACAAGGGGTCTGTGGGTGTGCAGCAGACCCATGGGGCTAATACAGCTTATTCTTGACCCCTGCCTTGGATAATAAGTCAGAACCTATAGGGATGGGGCCTTGGAATCTGCATTCTAACAAGACACTCAGGAGATTCTGATGCACACAGAACTTCTAGAACTCCTAGAGTAAGCAATAAGGTATCTCGTGACAGAAAGCAAAATCAGACAAGCCCGCCAACACCCAGCTCTCCGTGCAGTACTCTGCCCAGGAAACCCAGTTCCCTGACTTAAAAGACACTCATTATTTACATCAGCGAATTGCAATAAAAAAAGCCAAACGATACTGGCGTCTGGGGAACGAAGCTAGGAAGGCAGCCATTCGGTATGTCAAGCTGAAAGGAATGGCAGGCATTGGGTTGAGGAGGAAGATAAGAGCGATTAGCAGAAGTCCAAGAAGCAAAGTAAGAATCAAGTTACCAGTCCCTACCCAATAGGGTTTTTATGCCACAAATACACACTGTGGTGTCCAGAAAGCATCTGGCACATGCCTGGCACAGAACAGCTGTTCAGCAGACGCCAACTGTCCCAAGACTGTTCCCACTGACTTTCCCTTATGTGTGCATTTTGCTGAACCTAGAGAAGGTTCTAAAGGAAAACTCAGCCAGGATGAGCACCACCCCTAGCCCACAGGTCTGGTGCTCATGGAGCTACGTCAGGTAAGTGGGGCCAAGTTCACTGGTCTCACCTGTAGATGATGCTCATGCAGATGGGGGTGCTCTTGGGCCAAGCATTGCTTCCACTTGCTAAGGTCCCGTGCCCTGGCCATGGCAAGCCACTCCACTGGTCTCCCTGCTGCGAACTGTGGGGGTAAATCAGAGTCACACAGGATGCAACATCAGGTCCAGAAAGACGGAAAGTGACGAACCCATGAAATCCAAGAGGAATTTGCATAGAAGACACGAGATGGTGGTGTTCATTGCAGAATGGGTCCTGGAGCTGTCTTCTAGCTTTCCTTCACGCCAGGTGGCTCAGCTATCACAGGAAGGGGGCCAGAGTAGGTTTTCACTCCTCTCCTGGTATGCACTGTTTGTTGGCTGGGGCTCCCTTTGGCTCAGCACAGGGTAACCTGTAAGTCTTTCCAAGTGATGCAAAAATTCTTCCATATACTACTATGTGAGGCTGAGCACCTTGGACACAAAATGTCCCAAACTGAGCTCATCTTTTCCCCTAAATTTGTTCCTTCTCCAGTGATGCTTATACTGATCAATACCATCACCATCCGGCTACCAACTCGATCAGAAACCTGAATCATATTACACTCTCCTCTTCCTCTTTCTCTTCTATCCAAAACATCCTGTCAATATGAACCCTTATTTAAATATTATGTTTCTTTTCTCCTCCCCACCTCCACTCTCGCTGACTTGGTTCAAGTCAGCATTTGTCAGCTCAAATACTGTAGTACCCTCCTGGCTGTATTTCCTGCTTCTAATATTTCTCCCTTCAGATATATTTGCTATGGTGCTATCTTAGGGATTCTTATTAATAAACAAGATGGTCATACCCTATCACCTGCTGAAAATCTCTACTGTTTTCTCCATTGTTTATTGCATTATTGTCCAGAGAAAAATGCATAACATGAACTTTGTATTATACTTCTGGCAATAAAGTCCCTCCCTCTACCAAACAGCTTGCTCCTTAAAGCATATGTCTTAGTGCATTGCTGAGCTTCTGCGATGTAAAAGTGATGTTCAAGAAAAGCATTGTTCAACCAAAATATCTGTGATGATGATAATATTAACAGTGATGACAATATTTCTGCTGCCACTAGCTGTCTGTGGCTGCTGATCTCTGGAAATGTGGCTTTTGCGATGGAAAAACTATTTTTTTATTTTAATTAATTTTATTAACCACATGTGGCTGTGGCCGTCGTATTGAACAGCACAGTTTCAGAATTTTTTTTTTTTAACTCTCAAGCTGAAGTCTGAGTTTTAAAGAATAAACAAACTCAAAAAGTGGAAAATCAGATCCCTAGACTTCCACATAAAGCTCTGGACTCTGAAAGGGTGCTAGGTCAGTTACAGATTGGTGCTCAAAAAGAGAGAATTCAAATTATTTGAGAATAAATGCCTGCAATATTCTCACAGGTTAATATCAACTAACTATAAAAAGCACCAAATATATAAGGAATAGGCCATCAGGAAAGGAAGCCAGCAGAAACAAAAACAGCAGATTTAGAAGTCAAGATTTCCAGTTATTTGGAATGATTATATACAAGATATAAAATAACCATGAGTGAAATGTTTTTTAAAAAAGTCTAAGAGTCCTAAAAATAAACAAGTAGTAAAACCATCATATATGACCAGACATATTTGTAAAGGAACCGAACAGAAACTTTAGAAATTAAATATATAAGCATTGAAATTAAAAATTGAATAGAGAGTTAAATAAATTAGACACAACTAAAGAGGGATTTAGTGAGATAAAAGATAGATATGAAGAAGTAACTTAGAATGAAGTGTAAAGATATAAAGAGATAGAAAATATAAACGAAAGATTAATAGATACGGAAGACAGAATAAGAAGTTATATGTTTAAGCTGAGTTCCAAAAGCAGAAAATGAATGAGACAGTTAAATTTGAGAAAGTTAAAATTTTAGAGTTAAGAGAGAGTTAAATTTGAGAAATGCCCAGAACTGATAAAATACATAAATTCACAGATTCTTAATGCACAATCACTCATCAGCAGAACTAGAACCAAGCAAAATTACAGAATAGAACGTTTTCTCCTCTGCCCTACCTATTGTTGGAAATGCTTTCTCATTTTCAAGCATCTTCTGCCAAACTTCCAACTGCCCAACCCCCACACACTGCCTCCACCTATTCACATTTATCATGCATACACCCTTGCTCAAACCAATATCTTCAAGATGTCAGAGAATGATAATGATACAATCAGATAAGCCACCCATGCTTATGTACTTTCTGACTTAATGGATTGCCTCTCCCATTAGATGTTTTAAAAATAACTCTACAAAAGTCCCACGAGGAGTGGCACAATTATTGAAATGCAAGGCACAGTGCCAGAAAAAGATTTGGAAGAGAAAAAGATTCTGAGTGTCCTCAGTTCACCTCAGTTTGAGGGTCTCGTCCTGATGGATCACTCCTGAGACAGATTAATTGCCTAACACCCATGCATCAGTTTAACCTCAAAATGTGGTGGCTCTTTCATCATCAAAGAGAACAGACTTCATATTTATTATCAAAATGAGGAGAATAGAAAGCAATGTTTGATAATTATATCTTTCAGAGCACCCCAGCCCTATAAGTAGCATATGCAACTAATATCTAAAATAACCAATATATAGTATTCCTCTGGCCACAACTAATAGTTCAGCAGTAAATTTATCCATCCAACGAATACTTACTGAGCACTATATTTCAGGCACTGTTGTAGGCACTGGAGACACAGCTCACAACAAAAGAGACAAGCTCTCTGCCCTCAGGGACCTTACGCTGGGGTGAGGTGAGGAGGAGACATATATAAATAAACGAATATATAAATTTACGTACATTTCCTCATAAATATCTTGCATATGAGAATATATGTATATCATATGCGTATGTGCATACACAAAGTGTGTGTGTGTGTGTGTGTGTGTGTGTGTGTGCGTGCCTACAATGTGAGGACGGAGGAAAAGAAAGACGGAGGCAATTTAGGAGTCCGCTTCTAGTATACAAAGAAGAGGCCACGGACTTTTGATCGGGATTGTAGCAGCGAATATGTCGGTGACTTTGAGAGATATCAGAGTGTAGCGATTGGTTGTGTTGGGGGAAGGAAGGAATCTCCTGTGGGAAATGATATGAGTCCAGTTGGGACCTTCGGTGAACGGCGTGGGCATATATAAAGAAAAGGAATAGCAAAACAGGAGCAGCTTGGGGTGTCTGTGTCACCTGTAGGTGTCCCCTGGGCAGCTGGATATGTGGCTGAGATTCAGCAGGGAGACTTGAAAAATAAAGATTTGAGAGTAGCCAACATAGAGGTAGTAACTGAAGCCAGGGAATTGTACCCATCTCAAAAGGGAGCCCCAGAGTGAAACTTAAACGAACGTTAACATTTAAAAAGCAGGCCGAGGGAAAGTTGCAGAGTGTTGTCTTGGCAGCGGGCAGTAAAGCAGAGAAGCAGGAGCAAGAGGTGTAAGGCACTGCCAAAGTTCACGCATCTTCAAGAAAAGCTACAACCACTGATCAGTTGGGAGACCGGGAGCCCCACTGTTATAATATGGTGGGCAGCGCCATCTAGTGGACAATAGAATGAACAGAGGGGCGAAGACCAATTTTCTTGATTGCTGATAATCACACTGTGTTGCAGTCAACCTCGGTGACAGTATTCGCGTCGGCCACAGGCACTAAGTCTGATTTCCCCGCAGGTATGCCAGTTGGCCAGTGAGAGACCTAGGACTAGGACCTGGTTTGACAGCTCCCAAGCCTCCTTATATACTGTACTGTCGCCAAGCGAATTATAGATCCTAGAAAGCACCCAGACCTAGGGCAACCGTTACCGAGGTGCCCTTGGGGTCTCCCCGCTCCTTAGACCTGCCCAAGGTGTGACCAGACCCCATTCCCTGCCCTGCAGAATGTCCACATGTGAATTCCCAGACACCTCTGGTTCCCGAATCTTCCTGCTGTGACCTCCCATCCACATCTCTACTCTTAAGGCTCTTTCTTTATCTCAGCCTTGGCGTCACCCCAGGCATGGAAATCAACCCCGTCTGCGGCGCCAAGGTTGAGATCACCAAAACACATCATCTGAGGCCAACATGGGGATGATGGGGAACCCATCATCTAAAAAGCCCTTTTCTTGACAGCGTTTAACTCTTCCACCATAGTACACGTGTTTCTCTCCTTTTTCCTTTCTTCTCCAACATTCTCAGGCAGAAAAACATTTTTTCACATTGACTTTTATGAAGTGTGACCATATAATTAATCGTACAAAACAGGACCCTTCTGAAAGTGAAAGGGACACCAAAAACAGTTAAACATATAGGTACAGACGAAATAGAGATAGAGATGAGGGATCTAGATATATAAAGTCTTGACTGACTGACACACTGGTTTTATTTTATTGGTAGACCTTTAAAATGGTTCTAGACAAAAACTATTTTCAAAAAGATAATTATCTTTCAAAATAGCATGTATCTATACACACTAAGCAAAATGTAAAATTACGGGGAAAAAAAACTTCCCCTAACTGATTATCTAAGCATTAAAAAAAAAATAACATAAACATAAGCAGAATAAGTATTGTATAATTTAAAGTGTTTTAGTCCTGGACTCTAAATCTGTGTCATGGTATTTTTCTAGGAATCTGGTCTTTCAAAATGAGATGTTGTTTTTTAATTCTTTCCTAAAACTGCTAGAAATTGTCTTCAAAGTTGGGTTTTATGATTAATAAAATGGAAAGTAGTGAGAAAATAGTCTCTCTACAGGTACCGTCTCTTTGCCTTTATTCAGAGTACACGTCTTTAACAAGCCAAAACTTTCAAGTAGGTCATCTCTATTCATGAGTCTTCATTTCATCCCATTTAGATTGTGCAAAAATGAGGGCCTGAATTCTATTCTATTCTGGGAAGAAATATAAAAGTATCCAATTAAACAATCTCTATCAAAAAATTCTCCCACAATTCACGATATTCCAAAGTACAGTTATAGAATTTCAAATTTAAATCTTGTACACATTTGAGCAACTCTTGTTCTTAAATTTATTCTGTTTCCCCTCCCCCTTTTTTTTCAGTAATTAATTTAAAGCCTTTCTGTCTGAGAATTTTGTTTTCAATAATTGCAATTAGGGATAGGCACCAAGAGTTGAGGTTTTGGGTGCTCTGTGTTTTATATGCTTTGATTAGAGACTTACCACTGATAGTAAATAAAATGCAACCAAAAGGTAAGGGATTCATTCACCAAAAACAACAGCAAACCTTAAGACACGAGTTGGTGTACGTACAAAGTTCTTGAAAAATTCAAGCATTTCTAAAATCTGACTGATGATGATTTCACAAAAATTCTTTAGTTGCTCTGGGTGTACATTTAAAAACTTATAAATTTTACAACCGCAACCTCTATTTTGGTAGAGTAACAGCATATTTGGACACGATTATGAGTTTTATGAACACCACAATCTATTCCAAGTCTATCGCTATTTGATGAGGGTTTTAACTTAGACAATTGTTTTTATTATAACATGAGGTCACCAAAGTTTCTATTTATGTTATCGCTATAAAAATAAATAACTTTATCTTTAATGTTGAACCTTTTAACTAAATCGACTATTGAATTCATAATAACGTCAGATGTTTTTAATTTGATAGACTAAAATTCCAAAAGCTTTACGAACAAGACAAAAGAAAAAGGGAATTATTATTGAAATTAACATAAATGATTTTCCATTTGAAACAGTTTGTGACCCTGGTATAAAGCTGACATCATTTAACTGTTTGGAGCATTCTTCTCACAGAACCAACACATCAATGGCTATCACTTCACTAGGTCTCTGCGCACAAAAACTTGGAATTAAAAATGAGTTAATTCAGAAAAACAGTCACATGATCTGAATGCAAAATGACATGTCCCAGAGTGCTGCATCAAAGTCCCTAATGTGGTATATACACAATGAAATATTATTCTGTCTTTCGTGACATGGGTGGACCTTGAAGGCATTATGCTAAGTGAAATAGGCAGCTTCTATTTTCAACAATCCCTCATACATTCTACCCAACAACCAGGCCTAAGCCGGAGCCTCTCTGCTTCGCCTATACTATTCCCTCCCTCGTTTTTTTCCTACCAAATTAATAGCTGCTCAATCCAGATCCTGAAAAATCCTTCCAATGGAGCTAGAGACCCTCCCTCCATGCTACAGGATGCTCTAATTACCCTCATCATAGCTGATTTCTGCTCATTTTCTGTATGACCATAGCCTCTGTGACTTATTCATGTATTTTATGCTCTACATTTGGGCCAGCGTCTAACACAATAAATGTTTATCCAATGAATTAGTGACTAAATGAACAATTGAGTTGATGAAGATTTTCTTGATAACTCTGTGGACAAGATGGAGATAAATTATAGTGTTGTTAGATAGTTTCATAGTTAGGTGAGCAAACAGCTTTGCCTACTGGATGGCAGAATGAAGAAATAAATTCATTATTGAGACTGATGTGCTTAACATTATTGAAAACAGAAATGTAAAGCTCATTCGTTGCCAATAATGTGACTCCACTATTGGCGCTTGCGTTCCCCCTGGGAGAACGTTATGACAGAGAGGACAATACTCGGGGTGGGCTCACGTTCGGGGCTCAGGTGGGCTGACTCTCCTGCCATCGCTTTGCAATGGTGCCTCCCAAGCATGGGAAAACCTGCTCTCTACCTGGAAAACCATTGGCCTAATTACCTTACCCATTCAGTTTCTGCTTTTCCCTAAGTCAGCAAAGAAGAAGAGTTAAGAGCAGGGGAAAATAGGTCATCCCAGCGCTCCATAACCTGCCTTCAGTGTTTAATCGGACTTAGCAGTCAACATCAACCTCTTGAAAACAGAAAGCAGGCTTGTTTATTCAGGTGCAGGGTGCAAAGTGCCCAGCTCCAGTCATGTCCAAGCTTTGGTCCTTAGGCATAAAACTTCCTTAAGAAGTGGCGGAACTAGGGATGGTGAGGGTAATGACCCCTTTTCAACCGCAGGCTGACTGAGAAGGAGGAAAAGGGGAAAACAAGGAATCAAGTTAGGCCTCACCTGGTCACTAAACCAACAGGACGCTCACTGCAGGAGTGCGGCTGTTACCCGTTCTCATTACACACACAGCTTCCTCTGCTCCTCCCTGGTCCTCTTCCCCTGGGTAGTTACGTCCTCACACGCAGGGCTTATTTCTCATCCTCTTATTGGCTCCTAAATTCTACCTACCTCTCTTTCAATCAAGGTAAAAAAAACCCTTCACATGAGATCTACCCTCTTGAAAAATATTTCAGTGCACGATACTGTGTACTACAAGCACCAGCGGATCTCTAGGACTTACTACGCGTCCTGCATAACTGAAACTTCACAGCCATTGAACAAGTAAGTCCCCATCTCCCCGCCTCCCCCAACTACCGCTCAGCTCTGCTCTGGGACAGATGGGGTGGGGGGGCGGGGCAGCGCCATCCAGCATTCACGGGGCTGACAAGGCTCCTGGGAGGCAGTAAGAAACTCCAGGGACACGCCGGTGTCTGTCCGTTCTCTCATGGAGAAGGAAGACATCTACTGTGTCAGTTCCAGGAACGGTCGTTGGCAGTCGCTAGCCCGCTTGGATCCCCACACTTGAAAGCCCGCCAAGTCGGGCAGCTCCTGTAGTCCAGGTAGAGGGTGGTGACAGAGAGGACGCCACCAAACAGGGAAACGCCCAACTACTAACCCTTTCGCATCTGCGGGGTGTGGCTGAGGGCAAGGATGTTGTAGAGATGGTTCCCAGTCAAAGACCTAAAACTAAACAAAGGAAGCCTTTCGAATCTGAGGCGAATAACAAATAGCATGCAGCTGCATGCATATGATGCCTGAGCGAAAAGCTCAGAATTTTAAAAAACATATTAGATTTCACCAGAAATGTTTGAAAAGCAAATATTCCTAGAAGGTTTGCTTATTATGTAAAAATCGAGCCAAGGTTTATCTTTATCTACATTCATCGGTCTTGTATTTAACATAATATTTCACTTTTAACGTAAACAGAAGAAAATCTGCCCTGGTAGGTAAGCGGTTTAACTGACCTGGTAAAAAGTTTTTTGGTGTCATCAAATGCATAGAGAGCAAACCTATGAGCTCTGGAGTCAGAGAGCTGGGCTTTAAATCCTGACTACATAACTCACCAGCTGCATGGGCTGAGCAAGTTTCTTCATGTCGCTCAATCTGTTGCTTTTCCCTCAAACAGGTCCTCACAGGATTGCTGTGGGAGCTGAATGTGTAATGCACGCCCTGCTCGGCACACCGCTGACGGTGGGGTTGATAAGAGTCGGAATAAGCAGATGGGGTAGTGTCCATAATAAAGCCCCGTCACATACAACAGCCGGCCCATCAAGGACGTTCTATAAGTGGACATGATCGGGCTTGGTTTCATCTAGGGTTGTTTTGGTTGACAATAAATAAATAAATAAATAAATAAATAAATAAATAAAATAAAAGGATCGCCAGGGTAAGACAAATATTTGGGAATTTCAAAATGGAGACAGTATAGAGGAGAGAGGGTTCTTCCAGGTACATTCAGGGGACATTTGTCAAAGGTCAGTGGCAGCTGGAAGATGGTGTCATCGAGTACAGAGGTTACAGCTCTGGCTGGCCTCGGTCTGCTTGAGTTAGAACCACCAGCTTTCTTTAGCTCTGTGACCTTGAGCAGATCACCTATCTATTCAGTGTCTCAGGATCCTCATTTATAAGATGGGACCATGGTTTCCTCCTCAGATGTTTGTCGTGATGATTAAATGAGATGATATCTACCTGGAACCGCTTTCTTGGTGAACTGGACTGGGCAGGGTGTTAGGAAAATGCATCTTACTTCTTATGCCCTTCCAAACCCACTCTGCTGCATCGTCCTCCCTCCCCGTCCCCTAAATCAAATCCCCTAAACTAAATGCTCCGCAGTCCCTTTCATGCATTAGCGAAGACATTTTCAGACACAGAAAAAGCCTAGAACCCTTCTGAATCAGAACATCGGTCTCTCTCTTGATTGAAAGCATCTCCATCCACCACAGCTGGGGTTTGGTTCGGACTCACTACCCCACAGGGACAGGAAGTGGAGGTGGCTTCCTTCCCAGCCACCCAGCTTCACTTCCTCTCCTCCCACAGCCCGCGCCCTGTGGGGTCGGGGAAGGACCGGGTGGCACCTTACCTGACTGGTGCGGGGGAGATCTAGTATCTGATAAGGAGGTGCCAAACGTTAACTTCTCTCCATGGGGTGCTCTCGTGGGTTCCTTGGAGACTCCACGCCCTCACTGGGCATGATGCAGTGGACAAGGCACATTTCCCCAAGTCAGGGGGAGACCAAGCCCTGCACCGAGACAAGAGGGACCTTTGCCGGAGAATGAGGAAAGAATTCAGCACACA
>CM053504.1:81549313-81584315 GCA_028627145.1 Eidolon dupreanum | reverse complement strand
GTTATGTCATATACCTGAAACAAATATAATGCTGTATGTCAATTATACCTCAATTTAAAAAAATAACAAAGCATGATGCTGTAAATACATTTCGTGCTTAAGACAGGGGATGTAGACTTATACTCTCTCTGCCTGAGTATGTGCAATGGAACATTTAATAAACACCATCGTGATTGATCCTTACAATAGAACATGTAGAAAGATGCTGGGTACCTAGCCAAAGGTTACTCATTAGTGTAAAACTTGTGGTTACTGAGCAGATCTCAGCGTGAGTTGCAGGACAGATAAATGAGCTTTGACAATTGATTAAGAGAACGCTCAATCCTAAGCAATGCTAGCCACAGAGCCCCGTTCGTTCCTCCCTGGGCACTGCTTATTATTCTAATAACTCTATTCTCACTCAAAGCAGAAACGAGGTATGGGCTTACCTGTCCAATTTCGTTTGCTGTGTCACCTTTAGTGCCCACTTGAGCAAGTGACAGGGAGGTAGAGAGACAGATTGGAGAGAAGAGGACATTGCCCGCTGGCTCCTTTTCACACAGTTGTTTGAACAAGTCGACTGCAAAAGCTGAATTTGCCAGTTGTAGGGCATCCATTATGGGTCTGGAACAAAGGACAAGGGGGAGGTTACTTCTAAAGCATCTTTCAAGTGTTATTCAACTGCATTCTGCCAACCCAATGGGAATTCAACTTAAACAAAATAATGGTCTTAGGTAAGAAGGAATTTTCAGTAAACACAATTTTAAGAGCCAGTGGTAAAGAAACTTCTGAGCTAATGCCATAATGTCTGAATGATACAGCATACGAGGGCCTCTGTGAGTACAGCTCTGCCAGGGATCTCCAAATTCAGGCCTCCTCGGCCACAATGGCCATTGTCAGGAGCCTGGTGATCAGATCACGCTTCTTCCTCAGCAAGTGGTCAGAACAGTTGACAGCACTGGTCAGAATCAGTTGGTTTTATCTATGCTTATTGTTTCAATTAGGATTTAAGATAAGCCATATAAAATGGAAATTGTGTAGATCGAAAATGGTCAAATCACAGCAGTTTTGAGTAATTCAATTTAATATTTAGTAAGCGTTATGGGTTGAATTTGTGTCCCCTAAAAAGATATGTTGAAGTCCCTTCCCCATGTGCCTGTGAATGTGACCTTATTTGAAAATAAGGTCTTTGCAGGTGTAATCAAGTTGAGGTCATCACAGTGACCTTAATCCAGTATGTCTGGTGTCCTTATCAGGAAGGACAGGAGAAAAGACACAGGGACAAACACACACAGAGGGAAGATGATGTGAAGACACACAGGGAGAAGGCCACGTGACAACAGAGGCAGAGGCTGGAGTGACACTTTTACAGGCCAAGAAGTGCCAAGGATCACTGGCCGCACCAGAAGCTCAGAGAAAGGCATGGAACAGAGTATTCCCTAGAGCTTGCAGAGAGAGCATGGCCCTGCCAACACCTTGATTTCAGACTTCTGGTCTCCAGAACTGTTGGGGAATAAATTTCTACTGTTTTAAGTTAGCTAATTTGTGGTACTTTATTACAGCACCCCTAGGAGACCAATACAGTAAGCCATACCTTAGTGGGGTACCTGGCACATAGCAATATCAAATAAACAGAAGTTGTTATTGCTTTCGATGTTAGTATATTACCTACTGTATGGAAAATACTACAAGGTGTTATAAGGACCAACTAAGTCCCTCCTTCTCTGAGTCTGCAATCTCTTTGGACAGGTATGTAGAAAATAAGTAGAATGCGGGGCTGCCCATGCCATAGGATCAATATAACAAGTAATGTGGATTTAAAGGAAAGAGAGGGAGGGCAGCTTCATCTAAAAATATGGAGCCAGGTAAAGCAGAGAGAGCAGCAAGTGGGCCTCTAGTCTCGGCTGAGAACGCTCTATTCTAATGCAGAGGCTTCCTTAGAAGTGTCCTTTGATGCCTGGCAGTCCCTAAGACCCTTTTGGTGGATCCATAAGGTCAAAACCGTTTTCATAATAATAATTAGACATTATTTGCCTTTTCGCTCTCAACGTCTCAAATATACAGTGGAGTTTTCCAGAGGCCATATGACGTGTCTTTTATTAAACCAAATATTAAAGAGATTTGCAGAAATGAAAAACAATGTTGCTCTTCTCCCCACATTTTTTATGTTAGAAAAGTTAATGTTAATATGTTAATATGTAATGTTAATATGTTAAAATGTTAATATGTAATGGTAACATTACTATTTTGATGAATTAGTAAATGAATATTTCAAACTTTTTCCAATTTTAATTTCTAATTTTGTAAATACTGATGATATAATTAATAAGAAAGAAAGGAAGAGAGAGAGAAAGAGAGGAAGGAAAAGAGGAAGGAAGGAAGGAAGGAAGGAAGGAAGGAAGGAAGGAAGGAAGGAAGGAAAAGAAGGAAGGAAGAAAAGAAAGAAACTAGCCCTTTGGGATCCTCAGTAAATTGGAGAGTGTGAAGGTCCAGAGATTCAAAAGCTTCAGAACTGCTGTGCTAATGAAAGGTCCAACTGTCTATCTAGTCCAGCAGTTATTGATGAAGTCGGAAGGCGTCTGCATAAATTGAGCAGTCAGGGCTTAGCCTTTTCTAGAAGCCAATTGGAGCTGCATAGACTCTCCAGGCTCTGCCCGATGCCAGGATGGCATGTTTCTAAGGGATACAGGTAGATGTCACCACCCCTCGGTGACCAGTGCATAGCTGAAGGCTTCAAGCTTTCTCAAAAAACAGTCAAACACTTTTCAGTCATGCACACAGACGCGGAAAGCAAAGAGGACATGGAAGTTCACCTGGTAAGACATGCTTCTTGGTGTCAAAGCATCACCGCTCAAGACAGAGGGCTGCCTTCAACCAGAACCCAAGGGTCTGTTAGAGTCAAATGCATGAATAGGATCTTAATTTTGCAACTTCTACTTGAACAGAAATTCAAAGACATGAGAATAAGATCAAGGAATGGGCTTTGAATATTTGTTTCAGAATTCTCCCTTTTAAGGGACATACGACTTGTGTGTGGAATGAACTCAAAGGGTATAATATATCTTAGAGTCTGTAAAAGGAAATTCTTTAGCAAAATATAAAAATGTTCAGGTGACCCGTTCCTGCTCACTGGTCATCGCCAGTGATTCCCTCCTTCACGCTGTGTCCGTGATGAGTACAGCTAAGTGACCTCAAGTCAGCATTCTCATTACAAACCTATTACAAGATAACTAAAGTCAGGACGGGCATCTCACATTTCTCTAAAGCCAACAACGTTATTCTCTCCCCTGGTGAGATCAGGGGCCACGAGATGACAGCACATTCTCAGTCGAAGGGACCAACATTGGGTATGCGGAGGGCAATGAGATGGAAATGGAGCGTGCAGTGTCTTCACCAGTATGTCCGCCATGAGGAAATTAAAAGAAACTTGACAAAGGCTTTGGGGAATCCACGTAACAGACTTTCAAGACAAGATGTCTGGCTTTCTTCAGCAGCAAACTTGACATTGATCATGCTGGGTTTGCCTACAACTAAAATTCATCATGAGCTATTTCTCCGCCAAATAGAGAAGCCTCAACCCAGATGTCTGCGAACTTCTCAAAGATTCAACCTGAGGCCTAATCACATTAACAGTATGAAAACGTACCAACTGTGTTTTAACAAACACAAGTAGTTGTTCCCAGAATGGATTTACCGCTCCCTCCAGGAAGAGAAATTTGAATAATTTTGCATGATCGATAACAAATTTTACTTTTCAAGTTTGACTTCTGTTGTATAGAAAAACTGTGTTTAAGACCTGGGAGTAACCTGCTGAGGGAATTTGACTGCTGAGATCTGGAAGCGGATCAAAAGGTAAGGAAGTATTTGTGTTTCCACGTTTTTCCACCGAAGCATTATTCATGTATTTATTATAACATTCTGAGATCCATTTAGTCTAAATGGTTTTATCTGAGGACAAGCTTATGGTGGCTTCTAGTACAGTTAATTATACGATGTAATTAACACCGTGTTGCATTTCAAGGCTTGCTTAGACTCAGTTCCCTGTTGGAGAACGTAAATCTGCACATTCCTGACATGAAGCTTTCTCACGGTGGCAGACTGTCCCTTTCAAAGAGTCCCTTCCTTTGCATGAGTGTCCTCAGTGCATGAGCCCAAACAGGTCCACCATCCCATCCACGTGCTGCCTAGTTCCTTTCTCAGAAAATTCTCCTTCAGGTTGGGGAAGGTCAAGAAGCTCCTCATAGCTGAAGTCCCAGCAATGACCATGACAAAGGTATCAGAAAAAGTCTGGACGTGGAAATTGCCGAAGGGGCAAACAATGGCCGACTAAATAATCAATCAGATTTTGCATGCTAAATCTGAACACTTGCTTGGCGATGAATCACAAGTTCCCTAAAAACACTGTAAAGAACATCTGGTCTGAAAGAGTTCAAGGGATGACTTTGGCCACAGCCAGCTGCCACCTCACTTTGCCACAAGACGATCAAAGCATTTAAACATATCTCAGCAACGTGAGCAATATACACACAGGAAAACACATCAGGTTCCTACAAGGACCATTTTGCATAGCAAATGCTATAAAAATCATGAATACAAGAGCAGAGAGATGAGCAATTCCTACATAGTAAATTTGCATGTCGAATGACTTGTGTTCAGAATGCTAAAATCACTGCAGATGTTTTTCGTTTTATTATCACTTTGTTACAGATATAACAACTTTAATCTTCATGAAAACCTTCTAACGAGAAAAAAAAAGATTTTTGTTTACAGCTTCAACATACAAAACGCTACATCTTTTTTTCATTGAAAAGCTTAAAAGTCACTTTCTTTATAACCAAAGAAGAATGAGATGGAAGTTTCAGTAGTAATACAAGTCCAACAAACAAAGAATAAAAAGTTGTAAGAATTCATTGCAAAGTTGTCTGGGTTTTTGTTGTTTGTTTGTTTGTTTGTTTTTTGTGTGCTTGTTTGTTTCCAATATGTCCTAAAATCATAAACCTTTAAAATAGGGGAAGACCTTGGATCCACTGCTTCATTTTAAAGATGAAGAATGTGAGGCCAACAGAGATAAAGTGACTCCCCAGACCACCCACACACGGAGTGAAAGTGGTAGAACTGGCCCTGGCATTCACTTCTCCCCATGCCCAGCCCGGGCGTCCGACCACACCTTCCCGGCCTCCTTCTCCATAGCTGTGTCTTTGCTGGCATTTGTTCCCTCACAGGTCATTAGAGTGCCAAAACTCCCACGTGTCCTGAATTGCCCCTTTCGAGATATCAAGATACCTTGCATGGTTTGTTTAATCCATACCAACTCTTTTTTACCTGATTTTCCTACTTGAAGACTCTCTCGTTCTCTTTCTGCCATTTACATTGCAAACTGTTACTGTTATACTGCTTTAGGTAAGTAATCACCGAACACCTAATGTGTGTCAGGCACTGAGCTAGGCATTAAGAAATCAAAGGTGAACACAATATGAGTCCTGCCTCCTGTGAGCTGTCAGCCTGGTGACATGGTGTGTGCGTGATGAGGGTTGTTACAGGGGACACAAGTTGCCATGAGGGCCCTAGGGAGAGACGGCTCACTTACAGTAGAAAGCCCAGTGAGGTCTCCTCAAAGACAGTGACATCTAAGAAAGCCACACTAAACGTGAGTCCTAATGAGAAGTAGGAGTGACGCGGGCAAAAATGTGTGCCAGAGAGAAGTGACACCACTCGGGGACTCCAAGCAGTCCCAAATGAGTGGAGAAGCGGGAGGCCGTGAGGAGGGCCAGGCTGCTCGCTTCTCTGCACTTGCAGCTAGCCGGCCACTGGCCCCTGCATGAAGATTTCCAAAGTTTTAACGCTTCCAAGCCAATGGTCATCAAACATTTTGCCCACAGACTGAGATAAACGCAGATAAACGCTCTGTGGATAAGCTGCCGTATGTCGCTTTGCCCGGGACAGTCCTGGTTAATGTCTATTGTCCTGACATTAGCAATAGGGCCCCTTTCACTCTTATACGTGCTGTGTTTTGAACAATATATATTCACTCTACCTACAGACTATCTACCACAATCTTCCATGCACATGTGCACACACATGCGCTCACACTATGTGCATAGTTTTTTCATCTCTTAAAATTTTTTTCGCTGTGTCAGGTTATTGTGAATATCATTCAGCCTAACCTGTCTCATATGACAGATGGAAAAAAAATGTGCTGCAGAAAATCTCTTAAGTATTATGGGTAGCCAGTGCTTAGGGTAATGAATTGAGAAACCTTGCCTATTACAATAATTATAATGGAATAACTATAATGGAATGCCTAAAAACTTGGTGAGAAAAAACAGAGCCAGATCGAGAAAATCAAAGACCTTACAGCTTCCACAGTGTGAAAGAATATCAGTGAGGATTAAATAAAGTGATAAAATGACTAAACATATATGGAAAGTTTGTCATTAGCAGGAAAGAACAGCAAAGCCATCAGTAATGAGGTTAACTGCCTAATTTCCAAAGGCAGGAGAGCCTCTGCTTCGCTCAAATAATCTGAGGCGTCGTTTCTGCTCCAGTGTGTTAAGAAACTTGATCTTGACCACTGGGCAGTCCCACTGCTGCCTAACAGTAAACCAGAGCCGGCCCGGCCACACCAGAAGGAGCAATATTGCTGAGGCTGCAGACTCTCAGTCAACCCGCAACACAGAGGGATTGAAGTGGCAGGATTCAAGGCGTTAGGAAGCAAAGATTTAAACCTGCTGAGTCATTCTCTGTGAAGAATCCTTTCTTCAGGCAGACTTCCATCTCTTCACCCATCAAGCAAACCAGCAAACACTTGCACCTACAGATGGGGACTGAGGTTTGAGACCCACCTGATTCTATTCAAAACCTTTTGAGTGACATAGGAGGTCACAGACCACCCACGATGTCATAGAAATGCCCGCCAGCTGTGAGCTTGAAGGCTTGAATTATACTTATCAGGCCACTTATAAGCTGTGTAACTTTGGCTACCATGTCACCTCCATGCCACTGCTCTTCACCTACGAAATGAAGGGCTGAGCTGAAAAACGTCTAACACCCCTCAGTTCTGGATCTGAGCCTAATCTGATAGTCTAGGGAACAGCCTATCATGCTAACTTGATCTTTAGTATGATACGCTTAAACGAAGCCATAAAAAACGGTAGCATCTATGAGAAAGAGACTATGAGCCAACCCGTTCGAAAAATTGTCCAAAAATAAGTATTTGTAAACTGTCACTTGTTTCAAGTATCATGAAACCCAGAAACAAGGAGAAAAGATACTTTCTGCCTAGAAGAATGTGGTTGCAAGTAAGAGAATACTGACTGGATGCTTAAAAATGCCAAAAAAAAAAAAGAGCAATTGTGAATTCTGACTCAACCCGGGAAGGTGAGCCAGACACTCAAATGCGTTTCCACTTTCTTCAGGTTTTCAGTACCACACCCTTTCCGAAACGAGCATTGCAGAATTCATTCTTAACTCCAAGATCGGACTGAAAATGTGCTCATAATTGCTTTCTCCTTTTGAATCACGATCGCGTCCCACCACCCCCCAAACCTTCTAGCCGTGTTATCCCTGCCTACTCTTACCTTGCATGTATGGCTAAGGGATTTCGCTCCCTACGTGGAATCCTGGTTCCCGAAGCCCTGGGCCACAGTGTTGAAACCACAACCTATCCTGAAAACGAGCCGTTCTGTCGACTTTGCTCGCCTTCTCGCATCAGCGCCGACGCCTCTTTTGTTCTAAGAATTGCCCCCATAAAGGAAAAATCATCAGCCTAACTACTCCGGCTTTGCTTACCTGAGTTACGGTTAGTTATCCTGGAAAACACACCGGCGAGGGAAAGCGTGGCGCAGAAGGACCTCGGGGAGGCAGCTGTGTGGGGCAGGGCAGCCTGCTCCCTCACCTGTCCCCTCCCCCCCCTCCCCGGGGGGCCGCTCCCCTGGGACCGCCCCCAATCCGCAGTCCCTGTCCCTCCCACTTTGACACTGTCAGCCCTGACTCATGTCTCTTGGCAGCTTGTTCATAATTGAAAAAGATTTTTCAGGCTGAAGAAGCTGCTGTTGTCTGCACAGCTTCTAATGGCCTTGGACGTGCTCAGGCAGGAGGGACCTGTGGAAATCCTGCCTTGGGCTAAATACATACCTAAGGGTGACCCCAGTAGCCCAGGTGGGGCTGGAGGAACCATATGAAGTACAACATAAAATAGAAAGAATACGAGATGGCCATGATAATCCATACTTCTCAGATATGGTGGTGCCACAGGAAAAAAAAAAAGCCTAATCTCCACCCTTTTCATGTAAATTACAGTAGCTCATTCTGCTGGGTGCCAAAGAGATAGCTACCTATTAAACAGAAGAAAGAAGAGGATATACCAAATAAATTATACTTGGCAAAACGCATCATACCAAAGTGATAGGAGAAAATTTTTGATGGTGTTGCCAGTAAAATATGGTGATTAGGGTTACACAGCTCTGCCCTGAAATCTCTCTGTGGAGCCTGCTCTTGGCATAGGCCAGTTTCCTGCCTCCCGCGGCTCCTGATCTCAGGAAAGGAGCTGAAACTGAGCCAGTCGCTTCTCTGCCGGGCTCACCTAATATTCCCGATGGCTCATGTGCCACGTTGTTTTATAACGAGCTACTTATTGTACAGTCTCCTCCACCTGATACGAGACTCTTGAAGGTAAGGACCAAGCCTCGTCCACTTTCACGAACACCTAGCATGGACTTGACAGTGCACAGTCAGTAAGCGCTTGTTGACTGAATGAATGACGGCAGCTCGTTCTGCTGTGCTAAGATTGACTGACAGCTCTCCATCCCCCTAGGTCCTGGGTATTTTCATTATTAACCGGTATCGAAGTCATCAACTAAATGAGCTGAACTCCGAAAGCAGAATTTCAGGCATCAATGGAGCGAGTGGAGGCAAGGAGTTCGTAAAAGGGGTGGTGCGGGAAAGATACCTCTCAAAAATCACACTATCCCGCCGCAGCAGGAAGAGTGAATGCGGGAGCCGAGTCATCAGTTTGGAAACTGACTCTACCACTCGTGGCTTGATGAATCCTAGACAAAGCGTTTCAGCACTCTGGCCTCAGTTTGCTCACCTGTAAAATGAGACACATACCTACCTGAAGAGGCAATTCGTGTGAAGTGTCTGGCACATCGCACGTGCTCCCTCCCTCATAATGGTGGTGATTATCACCGCTTTGTCTAGTCCTCAGGTGGCACAGGCTCGGAGAATATCGAAATGGCCAAAGGCTGAGGCAGGATATTCACACTAAGTCACTAACATCATTTATTGAACACTTGCTCCATACTTGCTACCGCTACTCCATTTTGATGACTGAATTCCCTCTGCAGCCCTCCTGTTCAGCGCTGTACAGAAACACCCAGCGACAGGAATTCAGCAATGCCCAAGGAAGCCCACACATTATTCTGACTGTTGAAAATAAATGTTTCTTTAATAATACTTAGTGGGAAATGGTATGTAGGAAGAAGCATTTGCTCTATAATTTCAAAACTAATCTATAATTTTCTTCTTTCTCTTTTATTTGCCACATAAACTATGTTATTGACTATATATTAAAAAGAGTAGGGGTTTTTTTGGGGGGAGAGGGAGGAAATGTAGCTTAAAGAATGAATTATCCATTTATTCATCATACAGTTTTATCAAACAATAATTTCATCTAACTTAACAAAAGTAATTGTCAGCCCAAATATTTAATAACCTAGGAGACTGTTTTGTTGGTGCTTTTTCTTACCTATAGGTTGAAACATTGCAAACATTATAAGTTGATTACTCAGCATTCTGACTGAGAGATGGCTTGACACACCCAGCCACTCCCAGGAACAACTCATAGGAGCTTTGTCAGAGCATGCTTAGAATCATTGATATTCTCTCTCTCTCTCTCTCTCTCTCTCTCTCTCTCTCTCTCTCTCTCTCAGAAGATATATTTTAGCACAAATTCTTGATCACTCTCCCCAGATAACCTGCAAATCATCAAGTGTAATAAATATAATTCCCTCTGATTCATATGACAGCTCCCCATACAACACAGGGATTTCCAACAATTCACAGAAATCACACAATAAAAGCTGCCACCTAGTTGCTGAGGACTATGATCTTTTTTCTACATGTGGAGAAACTGAATCAGGAAAGATGACTTTACCTTAGAGTTTCTGAAACAGAAAAAAAAAATGTTTTCAAAACCTCAGATTTATAATTCTTTCTCTAACTACGTCCATTTCAAGAATCCAACAGCCTAACATGCTGTCATGCTTTTGGTCTTATCAATTTCTAGTGTTTGGGAAATCCAACATTCTGTCTAGAAGAAATTTTACAGTAAGGGATAAAACCTGTTATGGAAAATAACTTACATAACATTTTCTACTAAGAAACAAACTTAAGGGGGAAAAAAAACTAAGACAACTAAAAAAAAAAAGGAAAAAAATATAAAAAGTAAAGCAGAGCAGCAGAGGAAAACCACAGACAACCACATAGCATTAGTGACACAATTTGCCTTTAAAATCCTTACTACTGAGTGTAAAGGCACATAATAATGTAAATTAGTCAACTGTCCTCAGAATGATTTGACAATATGTTACCTTTTTAATATTTGATCCAATAATACAGTTTTCAGAAATCTTTTTTAAGGAAATAATTGCAGATAAACTCAACAATTGAAGTACAGAAATGTCCGTGGTAATATGAGTTATGACAGAAAAACTAGAAACCAGCTGCATGTCCATCAATAAAGACACATGGTTTCAAAGAGTAATGCTCACAAGATAAGTTGTGTAACACTAGGTTAAAAATATGTGTGTATGTATATTTAGAGGCTTTTGTTTCTTGCTGTAGTGCACTTAAGGGTGGTTTGATTTTGTATTAAAAATTGCATACGTGTATGTGTGTATCCTTAGAAGACTTAAAGAAAATGCATAAAATAACATTAACAATAGTTATTTCTGGCTGGTGAAATGAAAGATGATTTAAACTTTTTTCTATGGTGTTTGCTGTATCTTCCAAATTTTCCACAGTCATCGCATATCATTTCTTATAATTAGAAAATTCAGTTTCTTGACAAGTTACTTTCAAAAAACTGTCTGCCACAACTGAGACTTTCTTGACACAATAAATCTCCAGTTACAGTCAATTACTACCTGTGCTGTACAACAGATACCTACTATTTCAGTAGCTAATAAAGAGCTACCCAGTTCAAAAAAAAAAAAGAAAAAAAAGTTATGTCTCTTACAAAGTATAAATTACAGAGTGTCCCTTGCTGAGGTCTAGGACCTCGCAGTGACCCAGCAGAAGCTGGGGTCACAGCCGAGAGACAGCAACCAGCCCCGCCCCCTTCCCAAGACAGGAGCTGGAGGTGGTGCTGGGAGGCGGGAGCACTTCCCGGAGGATCCCCGCCCCGGGAGGGGGTGCATGTGGGAACAGGCCTGACCCCCTTTCTCCCGCCTCCCGCTCCTCCTTCCACGTGCTGACTCAGTGTCTGCCTCCATCTGTGCCTGGCCGCATGATGCAACCACGGTGTGTCAAGGAGAAGCCAATGCTCAGCTCTAAAGGAAACTTGGCTGTCACCAAGTCCAATCCCCTCGTTGCCAAACAGTGAAACTTAAGCCCCAGCGCCTGGTACGAACACTTTCAAAAGTGATGTAAGACCTTCTACTACATGCTTCGTAATAACCATTTTACATAAAGTCTATATTTTTTCCATTTTGTAAAAAAGAGAGAGAGAGAGAAAACTACAGAGGCACAGAGCTAGTGGTCAACTGTCCCCAGGTCACAATGTTGATAATGATGGAACCAGATTCTGAGTTTAAACCAAGGTAGTGCTCTAAACCAGTACATTATACTGCTGTATTAAACACCAAACTCTTGTGTTTAATCTGAGTTTTAATGTACCCATTTCATAAGACGTACTCCTTCCTCTAATAAGCGTTAGTTCTATGTGATGACAGGACCAGTGACAGAGGGAATGTAGGAACTTACACATCTCACAAACACGAAGTCAACTGGCTTCACCTGGAAAGGAAGGATGTTTTCAAGAAGACTTCCAAGGAATTTGGGGGTAAAGGGACAAATGTATGAATCAACGTGTACTACGCATGCAAGACACTGTGCCAGGCTCTTCATTCTCAGAAGAGAACTCTAGATTCTGGTCTCTGCCTCCTAAGATGGAATCTAAAAGGGGTATTTTCAATCCAGTTGTTCGTTTCCCCCAGACCTGGAGGACTCCAGGATTTGCTTGTTGCAGCTCCAGGTCCTCCCGTGTGGAAACTTGAGCCCAGATATTTCTTCACTCAGCCCCGTCTGTACTCACTCCCTTCGTTCACACCCACATATTGTGTGCGTTTGAGCCTGGTGCCTCCCTAGACCCTCGGGGACACCATGTAATTTATCAGCATATCCCCACTTCCCATCCTAGACCTCACACAGTGCTTTGCACACTAAACATTAAATAAACATGTCTTAACTTTGTAAAACGACACACAAGTAGCTATCTAGTAGTGGAAAGCAGCAAGTTATTTGTAGCGAGGGGCCGGCACAGCCAGTGATTGTTCGGGGGTCGGGTGTCCACTTCTAAGACAGAGTGCTGCCATTTTAATATTTTAAAACATAAAGAATTAGAAATTGTAGTAGGTAAACCAAAGTTTGTTTGTTTGTTTGTTTTAATCCAATTGGATCAAAACACTTATGCTACTGGTTCTTTAACACCATTGTGCCTCAGAATAGGGGGGCAGTGGGCTGGGGGCGAGAAGGGAAGTGCAATCAAATTGCACATCCCCGGGCCCAATATGTCTATACGCCTGGAATCTGAATTCTTCCCAGTGGCTCAGAACTGGCTGTTCGCAGATCATACTTTCAAAATCACTGGTTTCTGGCAGGTTCCACACAGACACAATGGCTAGTGTTGATTCTGACTTGAGACTGGCTGGTTCCCGGCTCTGCCATTTATTGATTCTGTAGCCTTGAGCAAATTACTAAATCACACTTTGCCTCAGTCTCCTCATCTGTAAAATGGGGTGACATTAGCATCTCCTCATAAGATTGGAATGAGAACTAAATGAGAAAACACTCGTGAAGTGCTTAGAATAGCACCTGCCACTAATACATGTTCAATAAATGTTCAATAAATGTTAACTATTATGATTTTTACTCTCTAAAAACTGTAGTGAGGTTACAAACCTCAGAGAGATTAGTTTTATCTATAGAGTAGATACAGAGAAAAAAGGATAGATTTATTTTCAATTGGAAGAAAATTTGATAGTCTTTAAAGTTTGAGGGGAATTAAGAATGATTGGCTGTATCATATACATACATATACTCATACATATACACACAAACATACACACCCAATTTATGTGAGGTTTTCACTTTTTACATTTAGGTCTGGGTATCTTATAAACAGAAAAGAACAATAGCAAAAGAACAAATTTAAAAAGTAAGAATAAAAGTAGAATTTACCATAATAAGAGAGACACAGTAAGATTTTGAAGAGGGGCGTATATATTTAATATTTCATATTAAATTTGACATTAAATAATGGATATTTATCGTTACTATCACTATGATCACTTATAATGCAATTTATAAGTTTTTATTGAATATCTAATCTTTTACCCAAAGAAATTTTATATTATCTCTTTCAAGTTAGTTATTTATTATGATTCAGATTTTAAAATTGAGGAAAGTGCTATTAGAAATTTAAGTAATTGCTAGGAAGAAATGGAGTTAAGCTCACACCTAGAACTCAGACTCCAAACCCCTAGCTTGTACAAACACAATGCCACCTTCCATGGCTTAAAAAACAAATAAAATAATTTCTTGAGTTAACAAATAAATATGATCTTCTAAATATAGCTCGAGGATGAAAGAAAATAAATGAATCAAAGATCATTTCCTCGACATTTATTATCAGTTTTCTATTCAAAAGGGATTTCGAAGGGGAAGCCCCAAGACCCCTCACAAAACCAAACCACTATCTTCACTTATTTGGTGAGTCACGCTCAGTCCTGTCCCCTGTGCTAAGCTCCCTTCACCGGCATGCAGTCACAGGTGCCCTCACTGATGGGCATCTCCCACCCGTCCCTCTATGGAGCCAGGATCCTCGCACACCCCTCACCTGCATGATTTTATCTGCTCCACCACCTGCTAGTATTACAGACGATGTGTTCACTCTCCTCGTATTAGATCATGCCTCCTTGATATTGGTCTTTGACCTACTTTTTTCAAGCTCTTTGTATTCCAGGATTTGATAAGCAAACTAGTGTTCACCTACTTCACAGGGTGGTGTCCCTAGCCAGAGAAGGAGGAGCCGGAGGAAAGTGGAGCAGAGCTCTGACAGATGTGGAGGAGGAGGAGGTCGTGTGAGAACAGGATCCCGCCTCCTTCCTCGCCTGTCCGAAAGGTTACAAGGACGCCTCTAAATAGCTGAGCAGTCATGACATCAAAGCTGGCTTTAAGTTAGGAAGGAGGACAGCTAAGGAGGAATGCAGCTTCTTAAAAAAAAAAAAAAAAAAAAAAAGAGTCAATACATTGGTTTATTGGCACATGAGTGAGAATTAAATAGAAAGGAGACACATGAGGTACATATTAAACAGCGATTTCTCTCCCAATAAATCAAATATGTAGCATTTGACTCCTGAATTAAAAGTCTATGGTACTTGGACAAAATTAGTAGTTCTTTTCAAGGAGGAGATAAATTGCCAAGTAATCATAAAGCTCACCAGATGGGTTTTAGGTTAGAGGTGTTATTAGATGAATAATAGGACAAATATCATGTCAGAAAGAGACTTCTCGGTTTCTTCCTTTTGAAAAACGCCTTATGTTAAATTGCTATTTCCCTCACTCTCAGTACCACTGACAGCAGCGTTTGTGCTGGGGGTGGGGGGAGGGCAAGCTTACTCAAAGTCTGAGCAATTAGAGCCTGTTGGCACAATTAGTCTCCGTGGAGAACACAAACTTTGTACGTTGCATCTCTACAATGAAAACTGTGAGTGCCAACCCTAGTGTTGAGAAGACTGAGTCCCAAGGATTATTTCATCTCCTGTTTGATGCAGGCTCACAATTACATGTGATTTGCCAGCAAAAACTGGATATGTTCGAACTTGAACGCAAATGTTATCTGTGCTTTATACAGGAAGTAATCTGCATACACTAAATAATTCTAACTTAGAGAAAAAAACATCTGTCACCTTCCAACTGCCCATTGAAAACAACTGAGGAATCTGAATCTAGTGAAAAGTTTTCTGTTCTTCTCCCACTGTAGGGATATCCATAGTGGCAAAATGTGGCAAATGATTTGTTTTTACTCAGTTGACAAGCATATGCTCATCACCTTACATGTGACAGGCATTACAATATCAAATACTTCATTGATAATCCCCAGTGGTACAGTGTCCTCAAATTCCTGCATGCCGCCCAACTCATGGTGTCAGAATCAAGTCAGTGGTCTCTAGCCCTTTTTTCCTCTGGCTCTCCCTGAAGTTCTCTTCCTCAGTGTGAAATTTAAAATTAAGCCACACGTAATTTATATTCTCTTCTTTCATGGTGACGCCCTCTTGGCTTGGGGCAAGCTGCTCTTCTATCTTCTTCGAGTCTCCATTTTCTTATCTTTAAAGTGGAGTTAATAACACCTGCTTCTCTGGAAGATGGGAGAAATAATTAGCCCTGAAATGCTTTGAAGATGAAAAGGACCACGCTACTCTTTTTATTCATTGTCTGGCATGAGATGCTGAATTTCCCATGTGCATTAGCATGTTCTTCGGGAAAGCCAAAGATGAGAATGTACTCAGGGAGTTTGCATGGTTAATTCTTGGCAAATAAGCCAACGTACTCTATGGCTGCAATCTTCCAATGTCTTAAAGAATACGCTCTCCTATCCAAGTCACTGTTTTGAAAATGGACATAAAAGGGAAAGAATCCAATATTTATTTTGCCTTTCCTATGAAAATCTCAGCTAACCAAATAGTTGATAGTTTTCTCCGTATAGATGTATTCCAGCTAATGAATGAAGAAGAAATGATAGGATTAGAACACCATTTTATAGCCCCTAATGAATTATTAACTCATCTAGGCTATGATCATCAATGGCTGATACCATCACAAAGAAACACAATCAAACATTGTATATTTCTTGATAGAAGTTCACAGCATCACTTTTGAAGAAGTCTAACCAAAACAAATCAGACTTGAATATGATAAAGCTTCTAGAGTTAACTACAAATTTCGGCAAATATAAGGAATAGAGAACTTTAAACTATACCATAGAGAGTCCAACAGCAAAATCCAGAATACAAGAAACTCTACAAGCACATGACCTATTTTCTTCAACAATTAAATTGCAAGAACAAAAAGAGTTCCAGTAGGAACCTATAAATTCAGAGATTTGCGAGATATCAAATAATCACAATTATTTGGATCGTGCTTTTCACAAATTATAAATAAAAATAATAATGACATAATCAAGGTGATTTGAACATTAACTGAATATTGATGATAAGAAACCGATGTAATTTTTTCAGGTGTGATTCTCATATCAAAAGTACAATTTTTAAAAAATCTTCCTCGATTAAAGTTATCTACTAATATTTTTACAGATTAAATGAGGGTTCTTTACAGTATTTTCTCTGCTTCTGAATATGTTTAAAATATTCCATAATAAAAGTTTAAAAAGAAAGAGAGAATTTAAAAATTAAAAAAAGAAAGTATACGGCCTCTTAATATAAGAAGCAGGGAAGACTGCTAGATGAAAAAAAAATGAATTAATTTTGAAGACAGATGATTAAGAGGCCCTACCTCGTAGAAAACAGGGTAGTCCAGTGATCAGGGTTGGAAGAATCGTCTCTTCCAACAAGCAAGAGTGGGATGTAGCAAACTCAGAGGCTGGTCATTTCCACCCAAAGTCTAGCTCCCTTCTCCAACCTCCCAGCCCTACTCTCTTTAGCCCATGAAACAGTCAAGAGGAAGCTCTGGAAACTGGCTGTAATTATAAGGATGACCATAGCAAAAGCAACATCATTTTAGGAAGGTCAAGAGTATCCACTCTTTCTAGAATATTCCTGTTTTTCTCTTCATTTTCTTATATTTCCAAAGGTACTGCAATTAACATACGTAGTTTTTTAAGACCCCCACAGCACAAGCGACACGAAGAGAAACTAATACTTTTGCCTTTCAAGAGATATTCTAGAAAAAAACATGTATTACAATTGCCATGATTTTAAGCAAAATAATATCTAGATGTGTTTTAAAAATTTTTTAATCACGTAAAGCTAGAAGGCAAACCTACAAGAATACTTTATGCAGATGTAAATAAGTTTTTTTTTCAGAATTCTCTGAGACAAATACAAATGATTATACATTGAGTTGAACACGTAAGGAAAGCAAAATCTAGGTCTCATCTTTTACAATGCTATGGTTACAATGTTTAACAGTTATGAAAGAGGGATGGATGTCATAAATCAATGGTGTAAGGAAAGGTGTGGGCAGCCGCTGTGATTAGTTGTGGATTCTCAGCATCTCTTCCAATCTAGAACACGCTTAGGTGTTTGTCAACACCTAAAATCCCATTTTTACATAAGATGTGTGATGCCTTGGTATAATCTTACCTATAGCCAAAATGTATAGCGATTCATAGCACTAGAAAACATTCAGGTGTGAAAGAAAATTCTAAAATAATGAAGATCACACAGAGAAGCTTAAGTTAACTAGCTGCTGTGGACTGAGTATGTATGCTCCCCATCCAAATTCTTACGTTAAAACCTAATGTCCAATAGGGTGGTATTTGAGGTGGGGACTTTGAGAGGAGTTTACGTCATGAGTGTGGAACCCTCATGAATGGGATTAGTGCTTTATGAAAGTGATCACACCGAGCTCCCTAGCCCCTTCCACCATGTGCAGACAGAGAGAAGACAGCCATTTGCGAATCAGGAAGCAGGCTCTCACTGGCACTGAATCTGCCTTGAACTTGGACTTCGAGACTCCAGAACAGCGAGAAATACCTTTTTATTAGTTATAAGCCTTAAAATCAGATGGAATTCACCTTACTAGGTTTTGAGCTGGCTTGGGACCCCTCACCCTTTCTTCCTCCCTATTTTTTCCTTTTAGAATGAAATGTCTATCCCACACCTGTCCATTATGTTTTGGAAGCACATAACTCATTTTGTTGCATAGCTGGAGAGAAATTTTGCCTCAGGATGAATTATACCTCAAGTCTCACCCATATGCAATTTAGATGATAGTTAGATGAAACTCGGGACTTTAGGCTTTAGAGTCAAGGTTGGACCAAGTTAAGATTTTTGGAGCTATGGGGATTGAATGTATTTTGCATGAGAGAAGAACATGAATTTGGGGAGACCCAGGGGAAGAATGTTGTAGAGTGAATGTGTGTGATCCCCCAAAACTAATATGATGAAGCCCTAACTCAGAATACGATGGTATTTGGAGATGGAGCCTTTGGGAAGAAATTAGGGTTACATTAGGTAATGTGGGTGGGACCCTCACAAAAAGATTATGGCATTATAAGAAGAGAAAAAGAGAAAAACCTCTCCTTCTCTCTCACTATCATTCTCTCTCTCTCTCTCTCTCTCTCTCTCTCTCTCTCTCTCTCTCTCTCTCTCTTAAGGACGCAGCAAAAAAACATCTATCTGTCTGCAAGCCAGGAAAAGTGCTCTCACCAGGAACCTGACCTCCACCTTGATCTTGGACTTCCCAGCCTCCAGAACAGTAAAATATATATTGCCATTATTTAAATCATCCAGTCTATGGTATTTTGTTATGGCGGCTCTAGCTGACTAATATAGGTACAAAGATAATTCAACGGGGAAAAAATATTCTTTTCATCAAATGGTGCTTGGAGAGTTAGATCACCACATGCAAAAGAATAAAGCTGGACCCCTACCTCACATCATACACAAAAATTAACTTACGATGGCTCATTGACCTAAATATTGGAACAAATGTTATAAATCTCTTAGAAGAAAACATAGTAAATCTCTGTGACCTTGGATTAAGCAATGTTTACTTAGATATGACATTAAAGCACAAACAAAAACAAGAAAAAAAATAGATAAATTAGACTTCATTGCAAAACTTTTGTGATGCAAAGGACATCATCAAGAAGTCAAAAAGACAAGAAAATAATAAATTTGCTCCACAGAATTTGCGTAAACATTTGCAAATCAAATGAAGGACTTGGATCCAGAAAGTATAAAGAATTCTTATCTCTCAACAATAAAAAGACCAACAACCCAATTTTTTTAATGGGTTAAAGATTTGAATAGATGTTTTCTCAAGGAAGCTATATTAATGAACACATGACAAAATGCTCAGCATTAGTAGTGATCAGGGAAATGCAAATAAAAACCACACAATACTACTTTACACCCACTAAGATAGCTGTTACTCAAAAACACAGAAAATAACAAATGCTGAAGATGTAGAGAAATTGAATCCTCGTGCACTTACATGCATTTACATTCTAACCCACAGCTGGCTGACTATTAGGAGTTATGTGTCTCTCTGACTTCCTTACAGAATTCTTTTTTCAAATAACAGCTTCGTTGAGACACAATTCACGTGCCATAAATCCCACCGTTTTAAAGTGTACAATTCTGTGTTTTTGTTTAAATGCACGAAGGTTATCATGTAAATACACGTAGAATGTAAAATCGTACAGCTGCTTTGGAAAATAGTCTGGCAGTTTCTCAAAATGCTAAATATATGACCCAGCAATTCCACCCCCTCAGTAAATACCCCCCCAAATAAAAACATGTATACGCCCATGCATGCCATAGCAGCATTATTCATAAAAGCGAAAAATGAAAACAGCCCAAATGGCCATTAGCTGATGAACAGATGAATAAAATGTGGTGTATTCCTAGAACGGATATTATTGAGCCACAAAAAGAAATGAGGTACCGATACACGCTACAACATGGATGATTCTTGAAAGCATTACTACACTAAGTGAGAGAAGGCAGTCACGAAGGACCACATACTGTATGGTACTATTTATATGGAATGCCTAGAATAAGCGAATCTAGAGGCAGAAAATAGATCAGTGGTTGCTTAGGCCCAGAAGAGGGGAGGTTGGAGTAAAAGGGGGAGTGACGGTTAATGGGTACGCAGGTTTTTTTAGGGGTGAAAATGTGTCTAAAATTGGGTGGCGATGATGGTAGCACAACTTTGTGAACACACTAAATAAAAACACCGAATTGTACACTTTAAGGCAGTGGATTTATGGCATGTGAATTATATCTCAATGAAGCTGTTATTCGGAAAAGAATTCTATAAGAAAGTCCGAGAAATACGTAACTGCGAGGAGTCAGGCAGCTGCTAGAAACACACGTGCTTTGCTGAACAGTCCTCGATAAAATAGAAGGCTGTTTTAAAGGTTCTGGAAAGACGATACAAAAATGAGACAAGGCGCTGCTGAGGACCGTCCCCACAGCACCCACTCAGCACTCAGGTTGAAACTGACAGCACAAACTGTGCACAGGAGGACAGAGAGATACCTGACCCTGGGCGTAGATATCTCGGGGAGAGGCTGGTTTTGCAATTAGACATGCAAAAGCAAAACTTCTCAACAGCATTCTAGTTATCATTCCAGAGCACTCCTGAAAAATCTAAAACCTAGAACGTTCGTCCATCTTTCAAACTCAGAGTCTGCCCTCGAAATCAAAGCTTTCGTGTTGTGTGCGGTGATGGTGTAGTGGTGAGTACAGCTGCCTTCCAAAGTTCTTGCGTCGTGACCCACTGAGTAGAATGCACGGAGTCAAACCTTCCGGATGCAGAAAATACGGGAGATTCCTATATTTAAATGAAAACTGCACTGACAGAGAGGCCCTTCCTTCCTACAAGAATTAATAGAGCAATGGGTGGGGCAGTTAATGGCAGTGTCCAAACAGCCCCAGGCTACTGGGAGCTTTTGGTGAATAAGCATGAATCTGCCAAAGTCAAGGCCAAGCCCATTCGTCTAGCAATCAGTGACCTCATAGACCAGGCAGAGAGGAAGGATCTCTGCTGTGCTCAGACCCCTCCATTGAAGTCGTGTCCGATCAGATGTGAAACGCTGCCAACAAGAGCATGAAGAATTAAGTATTATTCTCTTCCAGCTTTTATATAAGAAGTAATGTTCCACTGAGATTCAAAACAACTATTGAACTGAGAGACACAAGAGGCAGTTGTTCTAGGCAGCCCCTGCCTGGGAAGAACTGATCAGCTTTCGTGGATGGGGTCTCGGGCCCCTGAGTGGAATACTCAGTGGGGAGGGAGGGGAACTAGACCTGTCAGTAAGAAACTGACAAGATTGTGTCCTATTGGTTAATCGTTCATCACATTACATGCACGTGACCTACTTAAGCTTATAAAACATATACGCCTGGTAGAAGGGCATTTTGGTCATCAGTTCAGTTCATTTGAATTCCAAAATCAAATCAAATTTGGTTCATTTTTTCATGGCATCTTTCTCAGGAAGGAGATAGCAAGATACAATAAAAGAGGTCTTTGGCCCCAAAATCCAATGCTGGTTCCAACATTCATAAAATATATGTCCTCAGATTAATCATACAACTCTTTTCTGAGCCTCCGTTTTTTTTCTACTATAAAACAGGGATAATCATACTATACTCATAAAATTGTTATGAGGTTTAAGTAAACATTCTAAATTGTAAGTAAACATCACTGCCTCCATGCATGCAGTCAAATGCCAATTTCGCCCTAGATAAGTCAGCTGCCGAGCAGGGAGTCTCGCTCAAGCTACACATCAGAATTGCCTGGGAGCTGCTAATGGAGATAGTTCCCAAGCTCTACCCCCAGAAATTCTCGTGTAATGGATCTGGGGTGGGGCCCAGGCATCAGTATTTCTGAAATGCTCCAGGGCAATTAAACAGCAACCAGGCTGAGAATCACGGGATGGGCGTATCCTCCAATGGCGATCTAGGAAATCAGTTTCCACGGGTTGATTGTTAAAATGAGAATTCTAGAGCGGAGCCCCACCCTGTGCCTCCCGGGTCAGAATTTCTGGGAGGAGCCCCCGAATCTCCGTTTTTAACAACGTCCCCAGGTCAGTAGGACATATACTAAAATTCAAGACCAGGACAGGGGGCGTATAAGCAATCCAGTTAAAAAGATTTCTCTGAGGCTTACCCCCAGAAAAGACAATTTTTTTTACTATCTCTTCAAATGTTTCAGGTTTGTGGGTCACTCATCTAGACTTCCACCTGACCTATCATTCACATATGAAAGACCAACTGTATGATAGATGATGCAAAATCTGTAGATAAGATGAAGACATTCCTACACCATCTTAATTATCACGTTTTGATGTGAGAGATTATATAGGGGACACAGGTGTCTCTTCAATTCGGAAGAAATATGAGTTAATAACAGGTTGGGATCTCTCCCTCCCCTCTCCTCTTTTGAATTTCTTCCACCTCTCCAGCTCAAGGAGAGAAAAGGCATAAAAATAACATATTTATTCAAGAAGAATATATTCACTAATACATCATTAGAATTACACATACGCATACATGTACATATATACACAGAATTCCACACACATACATGTATACACATACACATATAGTCACTGAATTTATTTAAAAATATTTTTTCAGTGAATTGATCAGTAAGTCGATCCTGCAGTGAATTAATTGGATTTTCACAAGTCGACCAGGAGCCACTGTTCTGCTTAAGGAAAATGCCCTGTTCCTTGAACAAACTTTTTGTTTTCTTGCTTTTGTGCTATTCCCACAAGTGCACCTGGACCATTTCTTTTTCCCCTCCCTCCACCAGTGATCTGATACTAATGACTCTTGTTAAATCAGGAAAGTCCTTTTAGTTGCAAAAATGATAGAAAAGCCAACTTGCCTAAATGAAAAGGGGACAGTATAGGCCCATCTAACCAAGTGATGGGCAGGGCAGGAATGGACCAAGATTCAGAATCTTCTCTCATGCCTCACACCCTGCTGCAGGAGGCTGTCCCCAGGCAAAGGGGACACAGGCCCCAGAAACTTCAGCCACACCAAGCGACATGCCTCCCCCACAGAAAACAGAAATCTTTCTTCCTTTTCCACTCAGAAAACCCTCCGGGAAGTGTCCTCGCTGTCCTGGGCACAAGTCCATCTCCAGACCAACTACCATCGCCCTTGTCTGCTTTCAATAGACTGTATGCTTACAGATCCTTGATTTTAAGTTGTTCCTTTCAGAAACCTCAGAGTAGTTTTAATTTTATGATTAAGCAATAATTAATTTAATATTAGTAATAAGTCAAATCTCTCCATTGATTTTTGACTTCATTAACCTGAAATGTATTCTCATGCATACGTATTACTGCATATTTCTAAGATTTATATTTATTTAAAAGCTCAAAATAATTTGGATTTTTTATGTGATATATTAATATATGATATAGGACTAAAAAAATTATACCTTTCATTTAGTTGACTAATAACCGTAGATATTTTTGCTCGTTATATATGACATTTTAAAATAATAAATTATGTTTCGAGTATTCCACAGGTCAGAATTTCAAAAAGAAAATTTCGAATTTTTCCCAATAATCCTAAACCATCCTCAAGCATTCAGGATCTGCTCCTCCCTTTCTCCATGCCTTCCTTCCTCTCACCTCCGTCAAAACCTCCTCCTCTATCGCTCTCATGAAACGTCCAGGGGAACTGGCTCATTTCCTCATGACACCAGATATGTGGCTTTAGGCTGCAAATGTGATCGGGCCCAGCTCCCAGTAGGCTTTGTTCCAATAGAAGATCACCCCAACAAGCCCCTAAGAGACAGTCACCAGATTCTAGTTTCTAGAAATGAATGTATTTCTGGTACCCATTCGAAAAGAACATTTCATCAAAATGGAGAGCAAGCCCTGTCTTCACTGAATCTTGGCTCAACATAATGAACTAACTTTGAGGAAGGGCAGGGAAGGAATTTTGGGGAACAGTTAAAAAAAAAAAAAAAACAGGTTCACATTCCAGGTCCTCAGTCACCTCAGAAATGGGTTCCTGGAAGTGAAACCCGGAGGAGTGAATGCTGGGTACACCCATTTGTCACACTCACCCTGCCGTGGGGATACGTTTTTATGTGGTGGTAAGAAATAACGCATATCTGTATGCATTTGCAGAGACATATTTACATCCGAAGGAACTAGAAGCAGAGCAAAGTGTTTCCCGGGGGGCTCATTTTTCTAACTTCCCGTCGGCCTCAGCGATGGCCCCCAGGTGTTTACTGCCAAAGAGTGACATCACCGTGGCCTCATTCAGATAGCACAGTTTTGAAGAGACGCTCAGCCTGACATGCTGAGCATGTGGGCGGGGAGGGGCGGTGATCTTTCTTTAGGATACCACATGCTTTTAATTTATTGCGTTTTCAAATGTCTAGGCATTTACTCAAGGTTAAAAAAAAAAAGGGCAAGTTTTAATGCCCAAGAAATAAGCAATCTTATTTCCAATCACAACACTCCTTAAATCAACCGCATGAAAAAAGCAATGTGAGTTTTTTTAAAAACATGGCTCCTAGAATGTAAGTTCAGTTCTGTCTTCTCCGAATTCCTCCACCCGTGCTAACCATGATGCTTCTCCTGACTCAGTTCCCCCCAATTCCAATACCTACCATCACTAGTCGTTGGTGCAAACCTCTGATCTTATTTCTTCTGGGCTCACTTCTCTGTCCTGATCAGCTCTAGCGCTCCCCAAGTCCTACATCCCCCCCGCCACCCCATCCACCACCCTCCACGGAGCCACTGTAGATACCTGTTCTTCTGTAAACATAGAGGGATGTCTTGTGAGATGTGATTCACCTCCCATATGTATCTTTCATTTCTACTCTCAGGCCCTCCCGCCATCCCCAGCAGAGCCAAATTAGTGAACTGAGATGGTGAAAAGGGTAAGGAAGAAGAGCAGAACTGGTCCCCTGGGCCAGATTCCCACTCCTGTCACTTGGGATGGAGGAGGAGGAAGGCTGGGAAAGGAAGCAAGGAGAGAATGTTCAGTGTGGGAGCCTCACACTGAAGGCTGGGTGGAGGAACAGGGAGAAGGAAGAGCACACGATAAAGCCCCTTGGTAAGTTTCCGAATCTGAGCCTCCCGTGCTGGGGGAGGCCCAAGGAGACAGCGCACCCCACAGAGAGGCTCTCCCTGGAGTCACCAGGCTGTGGAAACCCCGCAGAGCAAATGACGGACTGAGAGTGTGCAGGCATGGGGGGGCATCAGAACATGCCACCGCCACCCCTGCCAGGGGACTAATGGGATGAAAAACCATCACATCCTAATATCTAACTTGGAGGAAGGAAAAACGTCCAGAATGGTAATCCTAAATATGACTGACTCGCTTCTGAATGTGACACGTTTTTAATTCGTAATGCCCTCTCCAGATTACTGAAGGTAGCAGAACTGACTCATAAGCAGTCAGACTATTTTCTCTTCTCTATATAAGAACTCAATTCAGTTGTCAAAAGGGTTATATTTTTTATGTCTGATTTTTGAAGATTCATCACATTAAGTTCATAACTTGCCTTATATTGTCCAGCATTTCCTTGCGTGACTCTTCTATCTCCTTACATTAAATTGCTTGGAATTTGACTTTTCCCCACTGATACACCTTTTCTAATCTTCTCTAGTGGAAGGTGAGTTTCCTCCAGTTTTCTCACGGGAAGCCTTCTATGACTCCTTGCTCCTCCTATTCTAAACGTTCCCATAGTGCATTCTCATTGGAGAATTTGCTGTACTGATACTTACTCGTGACTCTATTTTCCTATTTATTTACTATTATTATTTATTATTGTGATTATCTCACCAACTAGACTATAAGATCCATCTCTTTTTGGCTGTACCCTTCCCCAGGGTCCAGCCTGGTGCCTGTCCTATACTAGTTGTTCAATAGAATCTAGGAGGCACTCTACTTACAAACTTGCAGCTCACAAACCGTCATAGATATATACAAGCTCTCCAGAAGGCAAGAGAGCATCACATCTAATCGTCAACAACATTATGGTCTAATCTTCACTGCAAACACAGTTAATTTATACCCAAAGTAAATGGGCGGCCTTTCTTGGAACACGGCCCATTCCACGCTGTTTCAAAGGGTTACTGCTTGAAGTACACTTCTGCAAAGATGCCCTATCTCCATCTTTTGGCATCTAACCTATTCTTCAAGGCCCAATTTAAAACTTTCCAAAATTCAATATCTTATTCAAGAGAAAACTTGGGCTAGTTCAGTGAGGATACCCACCTTAAATGACCTTGACAATTTACTTGTAGCTTTCCCAATTATGGGTACACTTGGAGACAGAGTTGACCAATACAGGGTGGTAATAATGAGAGGTACTTCATAAATGAACTCTTAGGAGGGTGGGTGGGATTCTGGTTAAGGTATGATAACAGGTATGGGGAAATGGAAGTCCCTTGTCCAATGAATTCTTGTGGGGTGGCTTTAATTGCCACCGGCATTTCATACCCTTCTTAAAGCAAGAGCCTATGAACTGCCACTTGACTGGTTTAATTATGGATTTCTCAAAAACTGTCTGGAATGTATCATACACCCAAGATGCAATGGAGAAGGCACCAGCCGTATCTTTGAAGATTCCCAGGCAAGTGATGAAACAAGTGAGTAAGTGATTAAATCTAACGTGGGACCAGTGACAGGATGGAGCAGTGCCTGGAGCAAGCCAAGAACAGACACCCATCTGAGCAGGGGCGGAACCTCTCAGAGAGCACGGAGAATTAGGAATGGGAAAGGTGAGCATCCATAGCCAATGGAAAAGGAAAGAGCTGAAGCCCCACCTTCTTTCTAGAGTGACTAAAGCTGAAAAATCTAGAAGTAGAAATATACACAGGCTCTTGGGAAGAATTGGAAGCCAATTCTAAAATGACCAGTTCAAAAAAGGAAAAAGAGGGGGCGAGGGTCTCTGGGAAGCGGAAAAATGGAAGAAAAGGGAGGGCAGATGCTTTCCATTAAAAAAATATATATGTAATACTCTGAGTATCACTGACAAAATCAAGACTAAAAATGAAGACAAAAACATTCATCGAAACCTTATTTTGAAAGCTGCATAGGATCCATCATATGGAGATGTCATATTGTTAAGAAATCTCCCATTGTTGGTGAAGTTTTTCTCTAATAAAATAAGGCCACGCTGAGCCACTCCACCCACGGATCTTGATCTGCATCTCTGATTACCTCCCGAGGGTAGATTTTCATTCTGCGGCAGAAGGCAGTGGACTCTGTCAGAAAAGCCATGCTTTCCTCCACGACCTGCAACTCCTTCCATTTAGACCCCCCAAAAAAATGCCCTTGAGGACAAAGACTTTCATGATCAATAATAAATTTAAGTAGTTTAATTATATATATTTTTTTAATGAGGTAATTATATGCGTTCATTCGTTAGTTTAATTTTATGTATGCATCTTATGTTTAACTAGCCCTCCCAGCCTCAGACCCCACAGGAAGGGAAAAGGAAAGCCAGCCAAGAGTGTGACCGCCACTCTCAAGGTGTACGGCTGAGGGCTGCCGCCATGGTGACAGCTGACAGAGACCTGCCGGAATTGGGTGGAGAGACGAAGAGTCATTATCGACTGCAGCACAGGAACTTGGCTCCCAAAGCTGCACTTGGGTTGATTCTTCTGCTGCCATCTTGTAAGTGTAACTCAGGTCCCGGGGTCTAAGTGTTCGAAAGCTCTGGTACATAACATCAAACCACTTTCCCTGTACAAAGTTATGCTCCACCAACAGGGATACAAAAAAATAAACAAATCTGTGAAGCTCTGGGTTCCTGCAAGCCAATTTATTAATATTTAATGGTCCTTTTCTAAATGGACTTTAGACCATAGTAAGACACTACTGTGAGCTATGAATCAGAAATTATGAAACAGCCAATGTCACATCCCTCATGTCCGTGTCTTTGCTGTGGATGTTTCTCTAGTTCCATGCTAATTAACCACCGCTTTACCGTGCGGCCACCCAGCGCCTGAAATATGGCTGCTCTGGATTGGGAGGTGTTGCAAGTGGCAGGTGCACCCCGATTTTCAAGACCGAGTGCAAGAAAAGAATGTAAACTATCTCACTAACAGTTTCTATATTGATTTGCATGCTGAAAGTGATAATATGTTGGATATTTGAGGTTACATAAAAATACGTACTTAAAATTAATTTTTCTTGTTTTGTTTTCATGGGGCCATTAAGAAATTTGAAATTACATATGTGGCTTACACTTGTGCCTTGCATTATTTTTTTTTATTGAACAGTATAATTCACAGAGGGGCATTTTTCTATAAAGAGCTTTATTTCAGAGAGCCGTAGGTCAAGACTTACTTCACAGGCTGGTTTCCTAATCTGTGCCTTTTCTTGTTTCTGCCTGCAGGCCACCATCTCTGACAGTTTTCAAGACGGGGTACAATAACAGGTTAACTTCTTACTTTTGAATCCCTGTGATGCAGTTGTATCGGTTAAAAACAAAAAACAAAAAAACTGTAGTTTCTACGATTAACCGGTAGAGGGAGCCCTCACCACACTTAAGACTGAAAAACACTTCACAGGGTGGACCAGAAATTCTTCGTAACAGATTATTCATTAACAGATTGATTGAACTAAGAAAATTAATTAATTCATATTGAGTGGAAGAATCTCTTTAAAACTGGCAGGCGGGTCTGATGTTGGGGAACTGTTCCACTAGCAAAAAATATTTGAAAGGAGCAACGATATTTGAACTCTTCCTCTTTTATTTTCCTAAAATTCTTTGAATTAAAAATTTAAACATAGCCTGAATTCACTTTTTGGGTTTCTAGATACTAAAGAATAAAATTTTAAAATTTCCTGATGTATCTACTTCATTTATAAAGGAGATTTATACTTTGTCATTTGTATAAAATATTTACTACAAAAGGGTGACTTGGTAATCAATATTTAATGTCTTGTCATAATGTTCTTTGTGGCGGTTCCTCTTCTGAAGCTTATTGTTCCCAGGGGCTGTTGCTCCTTGGAACCTTCTGGTAATATTTGGATAGTAAATTAGTTTAATTTGATATTGCCATTACTGAGTTCCTGCTTGCAAACAAGAAAAATTGACTTTGTCTAATTTAAACAAAAGAAAGGGAATTAGTTGAAAGGGTATGAGGGCAACAATAGAACTGAAAAGAAGGCCAGAGAATCAAAACCAGGAATTAAATAAGAACCAAAGGCAGGCAGAAACTCCCCCGCTCACCTTATCTATCCACAAGCCACACCCTCACACGGGGCCACGCCTTCCCCTGCCAGGTAGGTCCTGGAGTCTGACCACGCTCTGCTCAGACTGTGGGCCACTTGCTCAGGATGCAAAGGCTCAGAGAAGCACCCCCAGACTGAGGCTGTGAGTTCGGGTTCTGGGCACAGGAGGCTGCCTCCCCACCCCCACCCCCACCCCAGCCTCCACACCAAGGGCTCTACCTCCCCTCTACACCTGGGCCATCTGGGCGTTGTGTCTGAACAAAAATAGATCTGTTCAAGTCGTAACTGCCGGCGCCTGTGAACGTGAGCATGTTTGGACACAGGCTCTTCGTGATGGAATCAGAGCAAGAGGAGGTCTGCGAGAAAAAAAAAGTATCACTGTACCTGGTGATGAACGTCAGTCACACTATGGTGGTGATCGTTTCGCAATATGTACAAATGTCGAATCATTGTGCAGTACACCTGAAACTAATACGGCCATTATCTCTCAATAAAAAAGAAAACGAAGATGAGATCACACTGGGTTTGGGTGGGCCCTAAATCCGAGACGGCTGGTGTTGTTATAACGAAAGGGAAATTCGGACCCAGGGAGGACACAAGGTGACAACAGAGGCAGAGACTGGAGTGACTCGTCGGCACACCACAGACGGCCCAGGGTTACAGGCCACCCCTCGAAAGTCGGAAAGGCAAGGAAGAACCCTAGGGAATCTGAGGGAACGTGGCCAACACCTTAACTGGGGGTGCCCAGCCTCCAGGAGGGTGAGAGAATACATTTCTGTAGTTTGAAGCCACCAATTTGTGGCACTTTGTTACAGCAGCCCTGGGGGCCTGAAATACGGGGAGTTCCCTAAATAAGAAAGGGTAGTTTGGGAGCTGGCCCACCAAACACCCTAGATGTAATCTTCTGCTTTCTGTGCTTACGCATTAGACAAAATTTTGTTAAAATTATTTTTTAAAGTCTTTCAATCCCTCACAGAAATATTTCAGAATGAACAAGGAGCTAGGAAGTCTACAGATCTACTACATTTGGATTTATTTATATAAATATGTGAACTAATTTGTGAATAAATTCTTATATAAAAGTAATAAACTGTAGAGATAGGTATGACCACATCTGGCCTGTCATATATAGAGAGAGAACAGGAGAGGTGGCACCTCACATTTATCAAGGGGCTGTTCCCCTCAGTAATATGAGTTCCGTCTTAACTGTCACACTAACCCTTGATATTGGCGGTAACTGGACTTGACAGTGGACACGTGGCCTGGCCAAGCTCATGCATCCATAACAGCTACTTTCTTCCCTCTGTTAGGCTAGAGGCTGTAAGGAATGTCCATAGTGAGATCAGCTTACGAACTGGTCGGGAAACGAGAACCTTCTGTGAAACTTCTCTGGAGAAGAATCTGCAGGAGCCACGTGGTCGGTGCCACGCTGCCCGCAGGCCTGGCCCCCGCCTCTCCTCTCCCACCGAGAAGAGCCAGCTCAGGAGTCTGTTCCTCTTAGCAGCCAGCCCAGTCCAGCCCAGAGCAACCTCTTCTCCTCCCTGCAGCATCTGCTGCCTGGAGCACTGAGCTCACCCCTGTCCCTCAGGACCATCCGTCCCCTGCTCATCTCTCGATATGGGAATGGATTATAAACCCTTTGAGAACAGGGATCATGCCTCAGACGGGGAGTTGCCGGCAAAAGTGTCAAAGCTGGAAACTCTACATGTCAACATTCACTTGTGAACACCGACAAGGAGACCCAGGTCCCAGAACAGCGAGTGGGATAAAATAATGAAGGTTGACTCCGGGATCACGCATTATTGGGTAAAAGGTAACGGGGTTTCTAACTTTGCACCTTACAGTGGTCACTGTTGGGTGCAAACTAGAGGAAGGGAAGTGGCCGAGGTTGGCAGAAACCTGCGTGCCGGTCTGTGTCTGCCTGAGACAAAGAGGAAGCATCTGACAGCATCCAGACGTAGCAAAAATGCAGAAGCACGGAGCGGTGGGGATGTGATGTGCCCGGGATGGTGGTGAAAAAGAGGAGCTTGAAAAGAACGAGTGAGGAAAATGCCACGCAGATGAGACACTTCATCCTCCCCACGCTGCAGCCCTTCAGTTACCTGTGGAAACCACGGGCATTCGCTGTCAGAACTAACACTGAGATTAGAACAAAAGACGTTACAAAGGTAACATCCAACATCTTTGTAAAGTAATGGACGCCCACTGGAGTCCACGAGTAAGTTTTTCTAAAATTTTGAAGTGATCGCCACCTACGTTACAAGATAGCGTGATTCTGTGTCTGCCGCGGTGATGCCTTAGAAACTGTAGCCTGTTATGAAGTCTCTTTTATTTTCCCATAGGACTAATGTGACACCTTGGCATCAAGTTGTTCGTGAAGGTTAAAATTAAAAAAAAAAAAAAAAAACACTACCATTTATCGAATGTCCACGAAGGGCCAGACATCGTAGTTCGCCATCTCTCATCTTTGCTGTAACTTTGTAAAGTAAGAATTATTAGTCCCCTTTTAAAGATAAGAAAACTAAGTTTCAGAGCAGTTAAGTGCCTATCCTCGGCTCTCGTTTCAACATCTCTAATGTTTTCTGCTATACCACAGTGCCTCGACAATCTGCCATAAAAACAGAAGTGAAACACTAAGCGTCTACAGTAACTTCAAGTAATATAACTATGCTCTTCTGCACGGGATTGGTTTAAAGCAGCAAGAGGTTTTATAAGTGATCTAGCTCATCCTCTTCCTGGACAAGCAAACTAAAGACAAGAGCAGCTAATGACCTTCCAACGTCAAAAGTAAGGCAGCTGTGTGGCGGAGTCTAGAACTGGAGTCTTCTGATTAAATCACAATGCGTTTTCTCTAAACCCCTTTCTTTACTCTCTAAGAAAGGCCACGAAGCTGTTGAATGAGCGAGTCAGAATTAGAACCTAGGACCTCAAGGCTCCAAGCCCAGAGAGAGCTCTTTCCACCAAACTAGAATGTGCAGCAGACAGCACAGCAAAATCACATCACTGCGGGCACTTCTGAAATATATTTGTGTTGTAATACCCATTATTAGACAATCAATGAACAATGCTGGCCTTTTTCATTTGGGAAATTTAAAATGAGCTTGGAGGGTTAGATGCCTTTCACATAATAGTCAACTCAATTTAGATTTGTTAACTGACATATTGTCCACGTGGATCAATTACACGATACTTTACACTCCAGGGGCTTTGAAGAGAGCCAACTGCTAAGTGAGTTATGTCTTCATCTCTCTCCAAGGTATATATTTCACCTGAGCTAAATCTACCCCTTAGGGACTTTTATAATATCCCTTTTCTGGAATTTCTCACTGGCACAATAAAACCACTTTCTTTAGGGGTAGTCCTCGCCTTGATAGGGGTAGTAAACTTTCTTTTAAGAGGGAACCTGAATCTTTCTGCTTCTACAAATTTTCACTGTTTTAAAAATAGGCCCTAAAACATGAAGGATGGCAGCTGAATATTTCAGTCTTTTCACATCTTTATTTGTAATTTCCCCAAGCATGATCTCTCTTACTATAGTGTTTTCACAACCTGTGACTGACTACTTGATAATAATGATGCATGGAAAGCACTTGTCATTAACACTACAATTTTCTACGTTCTCCATATGACTTTTATAGACCCAGGTCGCCTCTTTACAAAATTTATTACAAAATTGCTTTTCAGACTGCTACTAGTTGTCATTCACGTGTTATTGAGTGTCTCTTACATGATAAGTGTTTGACCCAATGCTTTATTTCACCGGCTGAGGTAAGCCAAGGAATTCTCCAAGTGGACCAGGGGTGAAGGATGGAATTTTCCAATGGAAAACACAGCTATTTTGCAACTTCAAAAATATTATTTGCCAGGAGCTGCCCTTGGGAGTAGTTTGTCTGGCACAAAATCGCCTATTTTCCCAGCATGACCTTAGGATATAATTTGGTAATGAGATCATTTGGCAACCTTGAATTTTAATACAGTGAAATTAAACCATTGAATTGGCTGTGGTTTTGAACTTATCTTTACTCTTCCAAAGTGGAATTTGGCCAAGATTATGAATACACACTTGAGCCTTCAAGACTTCCATTTTATAATTCTGATTTGAGTAACATGAAAGGACAATTCTCCTCAGGAGCACAGAGCGTCTTTATATGAACACATGTAAATTCCTTCACTGTATCGAAAGTTTCCTCTCTGGACACAACGAAGCCCCAGCCTTTCCCGTGATCCCCACAGCCAACCTCCCTCACCACTGGTTTTAGCTCAGAAGGCACGCGTTGTATTTTTCATTCATTTCGACCATGAAGACTGCTTACTGTTTGTAACTGCTTGATGTTTCCAGCTCTATCAAAAGTTCTTGGGAGAAGGGGCCCTGTTTGACTTCTCATTTGGATACATTTAAACCTCGGTTCCAGGGGCTGCATAACTAATAGGAGTTCGATCCGCGGCAGTGGATTGAGTGATTGAGAAGCAATCCAGGCTTCCGAGACCTTGTGGGTTTCCTTCCAGGCCATCACAATAAAGCGAGCAGTAAGCTTGCTGGTGGAAGATCTTGCCTTCAATTTATAAAAAACTCGACATCTGTGGAATGCAACAAAACAAGGTATGCTTGTATTGATTGGTTCAAGGATAGGTGTGTCACCAATTTTATTGTTTCTTTTTAGAGTTTCAGGGTTTACATCTATTCACACATGTAAATAAGAGTTCCATCCCACGGGCTTTGATTCCCAAGTCCAACACAATTACAAATAGAATGGGAGTATTTAAATCTCTTATCTACTTAATGGCAGCTACCGATAAAACATTTTTCAGGTTTGGCAATTTTTGGTTTTTCATCTCACATTGAAACATATCACCTTCAAATTTGTTTTTAAATACTAAATAGAGAAACTGATAAATCAAAAGAAGAAAGTTCCAGCTGATATTCAGTCCTAAGGTGGTTAGGCTGACCTTTTACTCGGGGCTCCTGGGTCCTGTCCACGCAGAGTCTTACCCTCACCCATTACTCAAAAATTTGCCATTAAATGTATAGCTAGTCATTAAATCCCGTGTTCTACACAAAGCCACAAACAATTAATTTTTTTCTGACGCAATGATATCTTTTTGAAAATGTTTGCAGGTGTAAATCTACGCACTTTGAAGAAGGAAGAAAGGAAGACGGAAACAAAGCTTAAGGTCTCGACAAAGGTTTGCCTGAAGTTGGCACTAATGAGTTTCTAAAAGAGTAAAGAGAGCATTACACTATTATCAGAAGGAAAAAAAAAAAAAAAACTACTGAACAGACACCATGTTCGAGCCCTCTGTAGGACAACACATAATTGCTATCCTTGTGTGTATTCACTTTATTTTTGTTCAATCTCGTTGTTAAGTTGACTTAATTTAGCAATTGAATGGGACAATGAACAACTAATTAAGACTGTAATTTCTGGGAAAAAGTTCACTGAGATAATAAAATGCAAAATTCCTTTGCTAATCTAGACAATCATTAGCTCGATGAAGGCATTGTTGCTATTTGGGTGACAGTGCAATATGGTGCTGGGGGCTATTCTGAGATTAAGCCTCAATTTTCCTAAATTCTTCTCCTGAAACTAGGCCATGAGAAGTAAAAGGTGAATTTTTGGACTGAAAATGATTCCACCCCAACACTCTCAGCCCAGATCTCTGTGCTGAGTCAGTGGTAGCAATCTTGGGATGTTTTGCCTGCTCAAAAGACAACACAAATATCAGACTAAGTGAAATAAGTCAGATGGAAAAAGTCAAGAACCATATGATTTCAGCAAATGAACAAGACAAGCAAACAAACAAAAGCTTATGGACAGAGACAACAG
>CM053504.1:81503756-81548813 GCA_028627145.1 Eidolon dupreanum | reverse complement strand
ACCCAGACGAGAACGGAAGAAGTCAAAGTGTTGCAGATGCTATGACCTGGGGCGTAGCAAACCCAGGGAGCACTAGAATTAATCACGAGTGTCGCAGGATGGAAAGATCAATACACAAAAATCGATCGTGTCTATCTTGGCAATGAACACTCCGAGACTGAAATGTAAAAGAAAAGACCATTCTACACACGCATCAAAAACTATGAAATGCTGAAAACGACGTGCAAGAACCGTACACTGAAAACTGCACAACCTTGCTGAGAGAAATGAAAGCAAAGCTAGAGAAGTGAAGCTGAAGACTGGGTTCATGGGTTCGAAGACAGTGTCGCTAATGATGGAGAGATGTCAGCTCTCCCCAGGTGGGTCTATATAGGGTCAAGGTAATCCCCATCAAAATTTTGAAATAACTCCCGTTAACATCCACACGCAGATAAAGCAAGCAAGACGCAGCTCTAAGAAACCATTAACAAAGGCACGAGAAACGAGAATGAAGAGAAGTGTGTTGGACGGCCTCCAGTTTTGTGACTCACAAGACTTGGCCCATGACTGAGGCTGATGACAGCGAAAGGGCACAAAGCAAAATCACCGAGGGCAAAAGGCACCCCGGTCAGGGTCCCAGGGGACGCCACGCACAGGCCTCCAGGATCCTCCCCCCGCGGGGTCACACAGGGGTGTGCTTAGTCAGGATGACACGCGCCAAGTATTGCGTAAGTGCGTTTTTATGTACATGTGAACTTCAGCACAATTAAAACTAAAAACGAGAAACCAAACCAAAAAAGTAACCAAGGTAGAGTTTACTTTACATAAAAATGAACTCGTAGCTTCGGAAAATGCACGAAGCGTCGTAGTGCATGTGGGTACTACGTAGTGCTGATGGTAAGGCCACACCTGGACTTGCCTAGAATAATGCAAGTGACCGAGGAGGAGGAGGCCAGAGGGGCCTTGGAAGGTGACATCCCCCCACTGCCTGGGTTCAGGGCAGCTAGCTAGGGGACAGAAGGCCTTTTTGTAGGTGTGGCTATGGCCAGACGGGGCGAGGTAACAACAAATAATGCCTGGAACGAGGCCTTGTCACCAGAATAGAGGCACCGAGTTTTAGGTTCCCAGTCCCCCCTTTTTAGAAGGCCACTTCTCATGCGGAGCAGGGCCACTGCCAACAGCGCCTCTCAGCCGCTCGAGGTCTCATGCTGGTCTCTGTCCCCTCCTCCGGCCACCCAACACCCGGGGACTACTCACCATCGTACCTCCATCCACTCCCAACATCACCACTTCCTGCCTTAACGATAAGTCTCCCTGACACAGCAGGCAGAAAAATCCTTTAAAACCCGAAATGCACACCACATCACCACCCAGCCTAGCTTTTTAAAATCCTCAAGGGGTTTGGAACTAAAATCCAAACTGCTGACGGTGGCCCTGCCCCACCCCACCCAGCCACCCAGGCCCCGGGTCCCCCCTGGCTTCGCCCTGTTCTTCCCACCTCGGCCCCTGCAGCCACTGGCTCCCCCCGCTGACGTCTCTTCCCTCGTCTCTTCGGTCCCATTCTTCGGGTCCTAGTCCCCGAGGCTGGGTCTCCTGCCACACCACCTAACGGAGCCCCCTCGGCTCCTTGTCCCTCCCACAGTACGTCCTCCGGCCCCAAATCTCTGCTGCTCTGCCAGGACCGTGTCTGACCCACTGGGAGCTTCTGATCGTTCGCAGGGTGGATGACAAGCGGAAGGACGTCAACGTTCACTTGGCAGCCACCACGCGCTAAGCGTCGGGCACACGTTACGCTACGTCATCCTCGTAGCTCTGGGGGGCTGTACGTCCTGTCCGCAGAGATGCGAGCTGAGCTCAGAAGAACAGCTGAGGCCAAAAGAAAAAGAATGTCCTGCTTGGGCTCCCACAGCCAGCAAACAATCAGACCTGAAACCGTGAGAGCTGAGATTTCAAACTGGTTGAGCCTGATGCCGAAGTCCGTCTTTTTCTCCTGCTGCACCAGGCTGCAGGGGAACAGAGCGATAGCAATGTGGGTGGGTTCGGGTGTGGAATACGCTGGCGGTGTGGGAAAGAAGTAAGCTGTGATTTTTTTTTTTTTTTAATAAGATGAAGGAAGGAAGGAAGGAAAGAAGAAAGGAAGGGAAGAAGGGAATGGTGAGAATGGGAGATAAAGTTAAGAAAAAAGTGAGTTTTAAAGGATTAGAATTGTGCATTTTTTTACATTTCAACAGGCTTCATGTTATAGTTATTTTACTCCTTTCATCTCACCTGCTTCACTTTTTCTCCTTGTCACTGACACTCATGTACGTTCATCCACCTGGTATCGGACACATATTTTCTTCTATCCTTGCTCACAATTACGTACCCCCACAAAAACATTCACTCAGTTATCTTCATATGTCCATTAGACACACAATCCCTGTACCCTCTGTCCCCAAGCAGACACGCCCTGCTTCCCAAGGTCCGAGCTTTACAACTATACGTTTATTTATTACAACCGGGCAACTACTTCTACCTCGACCCTCTCTTTGCCCTCCACGTTCAGTCAAGGTGAGTCTTTCACCAAGAGAGTAGATCTTAAGTGTTCTCAATTTTTAAAAAAACGAGAACTATGTGAGGTGATGGATGTGTTAATCAACTTGACCGTGGTGATCACTTCACAGGGTAAACCTGTCTCCCTCCACGTCACCTGTCACACACACACACCGTCCTCCTCTTTTGCTGGCCACCTCCGCAGTCCTTCACCTCGGCACTTCATGCCAAGATGACCACTACAACTGTTTTCCCCAACTGCCTCTGTTGAAATAATCTTCAAACTCTCCCTTTGGTCACTCACAGATAAAGGTAGACAGGTCAAGACAACTCTCTTCCTCCCTCCTTGATAAAGGAGGTTTAAGACAACTCGAGTCCCGGGTAAGGCACTGCTCTGCTTCTAGCCACATCCTGACTTGACTGTAAATCAGAGTATGTGGTACTTTCCCCAAGTCCACCAGAAGCAAGATGTCTAAGCTGCTATTGCAGCCGTCTCCTCTTCTGTAAAAGGGGGTGCAATGTCACTCTGCAGTGTGAAGCGTTCAAAACCTCCCACCGTGATGAAGGCTCAACAGAACACTGAGGAAAAGATGGTTGATGCCATGCCAATTAAAAACAAAGTTCTGCACTTTAAAGACGTCAGATCTGATGTCTATTTCTTCAGGGCTGAAATAAATGGCTAAGGGAGGTTTCCATGGCAAACCTCGTTAAAAATATAATCATAAATACGATGCATTATCTTTTTAGTCTTGATGTGACAATTCTTTTTGAAGAGTCTGCTCTTCAATGTTTTGGTTTTCCAGTGTTAGAAATACTGAGACTTGACATGAAAATCCAGTATCTCTCGGCGCACAAAGAGCTTTCTTTGGTTGGATGGTCATGACACAGGGACTAAACCCTCGTCCAGCCTTCTTCTCGTCTTCCAGAGCTTCTATTAAAACTGAACATGTTTCACCTACTTCATTCGCAAAGCCTTCCTCCATGGCCTTGTGTTACTTTTAGTGTCTGGGCTACCTCAATGAGCAAAAACCAAATTTTTACTTACTTCAAAAGTACTAACTTCAAGATCTTCAAATTTTCCTGAAAGTGACATTCCTGCACAGTTTACCAGCATGTCCACTGGGCCCAGTTTCTCTTGCGCCTGGAAAAATTTATCACGGCGGGCATTAGTAAAGAGAAAAGAAGAATCGTGTAGTAGCAAATCAATGCCAGTAAATAAAATCTATAAAACTATTAAACCTATCAGGAAGTTTACTAATTCCAAGCCACATAGCAAAATAATAAGAACCAATCGAAAGGCACGTAAATTAATTCCAATTAGCCCAACCTCTTACTTGTTTTATGACATTCTCTACTTGGCTATAGTCTTGAGATACGTCAACTGATATACAGAGCACCACCTGTTAGAAAGAGAAAATAATAATCAAAGCTCTGCAGGTGTCTGAAAGTACTTTTAAAAGATTTTTTAAAAATTAAAGTCGATTCTTTCCAAAAGATAGGGAGCCCAATCATTAATGCACAAATTGCACTGTTTGAAATCTCCTGACAATGCAATTAGCACAGTCTAATTTTCTTGGCAGTTTTCATAAAAGGTATTTTGAGCAAACTCGAAAGAAATGTTGGCCAAAGGGCACCAACTTTCAGGTATAAGGTAAGTTCTGGGTGTGTAACGTCCAGCATGGTGACCGTTACTAATACTGCGCTATTGAATACTTGAAATTTGTTAAGAAAGTAGACCGTAGGTGTTCTCACCACAAAAAAAAAAAAAAAAAAAAAATGATACCTATGTGAGGTGACAGATGTGTTAAACAAACAACTTGATTGTGGTAATCATTTTACAATGTCAATGTATACTAAATCATCACATTGGATATCTTAAATATATACAATTTTTATTTGTCAACTATACCTCGAAAAGGCTAGAAATAGGAAAAAAAAAATGTAAAATGCTTCTCTTAAAATGCCACTACTCTACAGTGACGGGAGGTAGGTTGGTGGCCACCTACAGACAGTCATGGAGGGCGGAATGGTCTGCAAGGGCCAAGGCCGCCTCTGTGTCTGGGTTTCCGTGGTGGTTTCACACGTGCCTACATCTGTCAAAAGCTACTGAACTGGAACCCTTTAAGTGGGTGTGGTTTATTGCATATAACTTCTATCTCAAGTGGTTAAAAAGAATACATAAATTACATAAAGGATACATCAGTTATAAATATATTACATCTCAGGTTATTAATATCCTAAGTTGTTAAAAACAAACAAACAAACAAACAATAAATCCGATAAACAGGTTTAAAAAACTATTCCTCTTGGAGTAGTATCAGAGCCCGGATGGCCTCAGTGGGTGGCATAAAGACAGAAGCAAATATCTACTCCCAGAAGCCACCTTGCTTTGGGCCCCCTTGAGAGGCTGAGCCATGGGACATTATCCTACGAGAGCAAAGGTAGATCTGGGCCTGTGGGAGCTGAGCTGGAGCCAAGTCACATGCAGTTCACTCCGAGGTTTGCTTGAGACCCCTGACTCTGGACTGACCAGGCCACTCAGCAGAGCCTCTGGAGGAGGTGTCACCGAGCTGAGCCCCAGAGCCCACTCAGGACAAAGCTGGCCGTGTCCAGGAGGGCACAGCACGGAGGGAGGGCGGGAAGGGCTCGGCCTGTGCTTACCACGGAAAACAAGTCCACTCAGTCTTGGAAAAGGGAGGAGAAAAAAGGAGGAAAACACACGTATCGGGGCTTACTTTGACAGAAATATATGAAATGGAATCTGGGACTATTAAGAAGACAAACAATGAGATTTTGTTTAATCCTACTTTCTGGGTAATGTTTTCAAAGCTGAGCTTAGACCCCTGACAAAGGAACGTTCTGTGCTCTCAGGAAGGTCGCTGAGAGGAGTGCAAAGGTGCTCTTGACCTCTCGGCCTTTCCATGAACTCTCTCGTGCTGACACTGGCCGCCACACTCGGGGGTGGACAGAACGTGGCGGGTCAGGGGGCGCTAGGGACCTGACGATGCGCCCACGTGCAGCTTGTGGGTGAGGGGTGGTGGCCACGGTGCAAAAGACACGCACGTCACTCGGAAGGCCTGGCTTCCAATCCTGTCCCTTTGTCACCGAGCTGAGCAGAACCTGAGAAGGGGACATTGGCCTCACCAGTGTAATAGGGTGTCCGAAGCTAGCGACGACCAATACCCCTTCCAGCTCTAAGAAGCCACCGTGTGAGAAATGAATCTGCAATGGAGAGGCCACGGAGTCCAATAAAAAGAGACCAACGGCCGCAAGGTTTTCAGGCCGGAAGCCTTACCCAGTGCGAGGGACCCTATCCAAATGACCTAAGTTCCCGAGAAGAGGAAAACAGCCACCTTCAGAAATGCAACCTGGACCTTTCTAGACTTGAGGACTCGCCCTTGGATTGTAACCCCCATCACCGCACAGAAAACAGTTTTTTCAAAAAGGGAGCAGGAATCATCGGATTAATTTTTAAACGTACAGTATTAGATCGTTGACCGCAAGTGAAATTTCAAACCAAGTGCTAACAAATTACCAGGAAAAAAATGCCCACAGGGCACGGCTTATGCCGAGTGGTGTGACAAGCCCGAGTGGTGTGACAAGCCCGTTCTGGGCCAGCAGAAGGATCCAGCTCCCTCTGGTCCGCCCCCAGCCCTGATATCTTCCCCTCCCCTGGTGTGGACGTCAAGACCTCGCCACATGACCTAAAACCTTCCGATAGGCGAACAGGGGGCGGGAGTAATGATGAGGTCCCGAGCAGGCAAGGCTGGCCATCAGCCTCAGCATTCGAACTTTACGGTTTTAGATAGTTCCTTCTGTATCAGGAGTTACGTGAATATGAAACAGAAAAATGGGGCGATTTGCTGAGCTGGCAGCTTTCCAATGCTGGTAGGCTTCAGAGAAAGGGGAACAGGCAGAGGCCACGGTACTAGAGAAAAATTCACATACATGCGTGAGCAGGTGTAGACGAGGACTCTACCTGCAGCATCAAAGGCAACAGCAAAAAAAAACAAAACAAAACAAAAAAAAACTAAACAACCTAACATCAGAGCACTGATTAAATAAACTCTGGAGTACCCAATACTATGCCCCAGCAGTTTAAAGAGATGGGACAGATTTCTTTCTATTGACATGAAAAGATCTCTAATATATTCTGGAGAAGAAAAGAGGTAATTAAAAAACTATAATGAAATACCATTTAAAATCCATCCGAGAGGCAAAAGTTAGGAAGTCAGCCAATACTAAGTGTTAACAAGGTGTATGGGGCAACAGGAGACATCAGCCACTCTGGTGGGACTGTAAACACTTGGTGAGGCTGAAGACATGCATATGCTCAACTCAGCAATTCCACTTGTAGGTATATTCATGCAAAACAAACACACAAACAAAAAAAAAAAAACAACTAGAAACAACCTAAACATCTCCCAAGAGTAGAACTGATGAATAAAAGGTAGTCTATACATACAAGACAAAACTATATAGTGATAAAAAAATGACTGAACCATTTTACTTTATGCAGCAACGTAGAAGAATTTAAAAAAACAGTATTGAGTGAAGAAATCAAGTTCCACAAGAATCCATAAAAAATGATGCCATAAAAATCCAGAGAGAGAAAGCAGGTTAATGATTGCCTAGGGATGGAAGGCGTTTGGGAGGGAATGGGGAGTGACTTAATGGGTATAGATTTTATGGGATGATGAAAATATTCTAGAATTAATTCCGATGATGGTTGTACAACTTTGTGGATATATTAAAACCATCGAATAGTACATCTTAAATCAGGGAACAGTACGTTAGGTGAATTATATCTCGATAAAACTGTCTAAAATAATGATGCAGAAGTAAACAATATACTATTTAAGGTCACATACATTTATGGCCAAATTATAAAAAAAAGCAAAGGAAGGATCAACACAAAAATCAGACTGGGGTTCCCTCTAGGAATGACACACAGGAGGAAGCTGACGTGGGCTCTCAGCGGCTTCAGGGCCCCAGTGAATTCCATTTCTTAAGCTAGGTGATAAGTGCGAAGTGTGTGGTTGTTAATTTGTTATATATTATAGTGAAATACACACACACACAAACACATATACACCATTTTATTCATTAAACTGTTCTATAACCAAAAAAAATTTTAATGCCCTTTCCCCCTTGTTTTGTATAAAGTTGACTTAAATAATTAAAATAAAATCATTTTCTAGTAAAGCATTATTATTTAGTCATTTGTGTGTGCACGTGTGTATCGGAGTCTATACATTTTTGTAATAATCTGAAATTCTGGACAAATCAAACAACTTCACCTTTTAAAAAACAGTCTGGTATGTATTTTAACGTGGAAAATCTTACATCTTTCAATGAACTATTCATAGTCGAAGTAATTCATTTTTTCCCGCTATACAACCATGTCGATTTGTATAGAAAATGCATAAAGAAGATAGTGATTTTACCTGTTTATCATTAATAGAGTGTTTTTCAATTTCTTTCTTTGCCTGCAGCAGCCTGTCCTAAAAACAACAGAGAACAATTAGTTCTAGCGATTGTCTCTTTGTCTGCTTGTTTGTTTAAAAAGAGAGAAAAAGCGTTTATTTGTACTAGTATTTATTAAGTCCCAGAAAACACACAAGATCGCATAGTGATGCGCCACAGTCTAAAAAAAGGAAGAAGCTGTCGAGCATGTTAAACTATGGTTAAGTGATAGCAAGTTTTAAAATTCATTGCATAGAAAGGTAACAGAAAAATCAGTGAACTTCAAAATCCTAATTAATAGTATGACATGCTGATGGTTACCTTATTGATCCTAATCAATGTTTTGATCTGACATTATTTAGATGATATAAAAGAAGAACCATATGGATATGCAATGCTTCCCACACTTACGGGTACACATGAGTCCACGTCAAGAACGCTTTCATCAAGAATTGCCCAATATTTTCCTCCTCTACTATGAAAGCATACACAGTAAAAATCACTTTTCAGATGGACTGGAGTAGCCTGTGCCTGGCTACTCTCAAAAATACTCTTAAGATGAGCGAAGTTACCCACATAACTGAGTAACTCTTTTAAGGTCTCAATTTTACTCGTTTCGCTCATTTTCAAGACAAGGAATATCAGTTTACAGTGTCTTGATTTGCTCTAAGAGCTGTCATTTAAAGTCATCCTGATGGCAGAAGAGAACAAAAGGGGAGGGCAGTCCTTTGGAAAGACAGGTTTTTAAAACACAAATGTGTCTATAACAAATTAATATTGTTCTATTAATAAAGATATACACAACTTGACTTCATCAAAAAGCTGCATCGGAAGATGAAGAACTTCTTGATGCCAGAAGGCGCATCTGCTCTTACGCCTCCAGCCATGCGAGGACCACAGAATGAGCTTCTGAGCCCCTGAAACCTGGGCCTCCTTTTTCATCTGCCTGGTGTCAAATGTCGGCATTGTTTAAATCTCCCCAAATGCCATTTTACTCAAGTTGTGTTTCCTCTCCCATAAGGTGGCGTTGATGCCAAAGCACATTCACTGTGAGAGAAGTCAGGGTCTAAATAAAAAGTAGCTAATTCTGCCTTCCTTGATTTTAAAAAGAAGTCAGGGACATCCAAGCCTAATTCTGTGTCGTTATTTGAACACTGCCATCGCCGAGGTCCTGCTCACCTGTGCACCCCCACCCGAGCAGTCACCATACCACTGCCCTCCTTTTGCATGGGGGAATCCGAGTCCCCAAGCGCGGAAGCCACACGGGCATTCCCATTACTCCCATCAGCCCCGCCCCACATCTTCATTCAACAAATATGTTCTGAGCACCTGCTATGAGCCAGCTATGCCTGGCACAGTGCTACCGCAGCTGACAACACAGCCCAGCCACTTCCCCCGCCCTCTGGAGCAAGAGGACTCCACGACTCTTCCTGTGACCATAGTGTCACCGCTTTGGGCCACGGCAGCAACTTTGGCAAGAACAACAGACCCTGAGTAAAAAGGAAAACAGACCTTTGTCAATGTGACCCACAAAAATACATGTTTTGCTAAACCGCTGGGGAGCGGTGAGATTCCTCTGTGGGGTCTGGGTTTCGCTAGGGATGTGTATCATGTCATAAGCAGACTGGCGAGAAACGCCAACACGTCCTCGGGGACTCAGGCATCAGCTCCAGTCGCCTCTGTGGGCTGCTCCCCCACCCCCCACGCCAGGTGTGCGGCTCAACCCGCCCCGCCCATCTCGGATCCACCGCGTCTGTGCCTAACAGCTGCTGGCACTAAATACATATCTGGCCTGACTTCAGTGACGAAGTCTTTGATCTGAAATAACCAGTGGTTCAGGAATGACACCTCCCACTGGCGACAGCACGGATCCCAGCACAGGTGTCCGACCCGCCTCTTCCGCTAATTTAAGGCTGAACGAGTGGGGTAGGTAACCCCGTACCTCATTCCGCGCGACCAGAGTTATAAATGCTCCTTGTTTGTAGCACTCGATGGCAATGCACTTCCCAATGCCGCTGGAGCCTCCCGTGACCTAAAAGGAAAAAAAGCAGACAAACAAACACAAACTTAGGACTTGGAATTTCCCTTCTGTGGGAAGTTTGCTGAGAACAATTACGATGGATCTAAAAACTAATTTGTGAGAACTAGATTTTTAGCTGTGGTAGCTTCTTTGCCCCACACTTAATGAATGGCACAAGTGCAAATGTGAAAGCCTTGCACTACCAGCGGGGCCGTGACTGTCCTGGGTGTGAACTATAAACTACACACCTATAGTATTTTTCTGAGTTCACTGGAAGGAAAGTGCCCTATAAATCCAGCTAGTAAATAATACATTAGCCTGCCTTTGAGTCCCAACCAACCGAATCTCGTTCCCTGACTGCATGGCTACACTTGCTATGCATGGCTAGCTCTCCGAGAGATGAACAGGACGCTTATATCTTGATATTTTTAAATGATGGCTTATGATAAAGTATGATACGATCACATGGAAACCCTGAAAAGTACAGCTTTCCTCCCTGCCCCCTGCCCCTCACCATCTACAGCTCAGCCACGCCGACCGCCTTTCAGCTCCGGCGTCTCTCCGGCCGCTGGACCGGCCTCTGCAAGCCCCCTTTCCCCTGCCAAGGAAGCTCTCCTCCCCTCTGTTCATCTGGCTGGCATCTACTCACCCATCAAAACTCGGCTCAAACACCCCTTCTCAGGAAAGCCCTTGCCGACTGCCCCGCCCCCACCTCGACCCACTTTTCCGCACTGCACCCTTTTTTCCCTTTTTAGTTTAGGTCCTCACAGAATCAGCCACGGATTTCTCTATGTGATGACTTCATTCACACGCATCTATCTCTCCTTTCGCTGCCCCATAAACTTGATTGAAAATGTCAGCTCTGTTTTCTCTCCCCCACTGTATTCCTAGCACTTAGCACAGCACCTGGCATACAGGAGGGACTCGATTTAACTTAATAAGACAAATGCAACATTACCTTTCTAGTCATTTTCCCGATGCAAATTACATAATACGGGCCAGGGGAGGAGTAGGGGGCTCAGTGCTGTCAGGTAAAGGGGTAAGGAAGTGTCAGAGACGCATTAGTCTTTCCAGGGTACCGTACCCTACCTAAAAAATAATTAGGTCGTAATGTCTAACGTCGAAAACGAAAAGGCTTCACGGTTTTGTTTTACATAGCTCTATCAAAACTTAACCATTCCCCTACAGTCAGACATTGAGATTATTTTGAATATTTTACTGTTAGATATTAAACATGCTACAGTGCAAAATCTCGACCTCCCCCCCTTTTTAAAATCCTCAGGATGCCCCTCGAACACAACGTTCTGAGCCCCCGGGTGACATTTCTCTTTAGCCTAATCTTTCCGACATTGAGATTTCTTTGGAAAATCTCAATTATCAATTATCTACAGGTTATTGTTAAAAACATACCTGTCGCCTAGGCGAATGGTCACCTCTGAAGAGGTGTCTGCTATCGAGATATTTCATAGGTGGTTTTGGTTTATTAATTTGCATCAGACATTCTAATTCCATAGCAATTATCAGCACCCCTAAAAATGTCGCGGCGGTTTATGATGTTGTTTCTGATGCTTAGATGTCCCTCCACACAACATTCCCCATGTACCTATATTTCCAAATCCTACCTATCCTGCACAGGCCAGTTCCAATGTCCCCTCTTCCAAGAAGCTTTTCCTGATTCTGTCACTCAGTCTCTTTCTTTACCTGTCACTTTCTACTCTGTGCACATTTATGCACATGTCTTAGCCCCTTGCCAGATTACAAGTTCTGGAAGTACCAAGTCCAATTTATCTCTCTTGTTCCTAGCACAGTACCTTGCATAAGCAGTTGCTAAATAAACGCTTGCCTACATTAATTTACAAAATGGTAATACGGAACCATTTCTCCGAAAGATACAATGACAAGAAAACTTGTAAGTAAAATCTCCCTATTTGTTATTCAATAAATTAATGAAAGTTGAAGTTATGAGGTTGTTGAGACAATGTACAGGTTGTAAAGCACTATGTGGATATTAGCTATTGTTATTATTGTTCTTTTCCTAGACTATAATAGGTAAACTAGCCGTGTAAATTTAATGCACAGTAAAGAACTGTTCCATGCTGATCACTTAAAAGATTTTTCTATAAGAATAAGAGTCAGACTCCAACTTTTAGGTCATGGTCCGTAGGAAACCAACCTTCCAGTCTAGCCAGCTAATTCTCAAAAGGCATCTAAGAATATACATAAGCCAATTCTAGTCTATTATTCTGACTGTTACAAGAAAATATAAGAGATTTTCATAACGAAGAAAAATGGTAAGTATATATTGAGTTGTCTGACAAATGGTAAACTGAGCCCAGATATGGGACACTAAAGATGATAGTTTAATTTCCTTTCTTCATCACTCCCTCTTACTATTCACTGCAAATGTCATTTACATGTTACTAACTCTTTAATCACATCATACACCTCTTATAGAAGGCAAGAGGGGGGTGGTTCGTTGCAAGGATGGCTCCCAACCATCTCCAAAAAAGGGATAACTTGATTTTCCGGTACTCAATTAAACAGCTTTGTAAAACCCAGCTTATTAAATAAATATGTGCCCTGTAAGACTTCTGCACAGCTTTACCACTGTAATTAGGGAGGTAACACTAGACTAGAAGAATTGTTCTAAAAATGAAATAATAGTTATGACCTACTCTGTTCATACTTTCACAAAAGCAGACATTCTAAACGCTGGCTCCCTCTCCTAACACCACCTGGTCTAGTCCTAACCCATCTCAAGAAAAATAACTACACTTTCACTCTCCTTATGACACTAAAAAAGAAGGCAGATGGTGACATCATGTGAATTATTCATGTCATCCTCACGTTATTTATAATGGCATATTAAAACTGGATGGTGAAAATAAATTCTTCTTGGTCTATCTATCCCAACAGACTTATCACCTTGCCTGCCTCTGGCCTGTAGCATGATGGAAAGCCCAGAGTCAAGGTTAAGTGAAACTCTCATAAAAACTGACTGCATTTGGCTTTACCTTTTCCCAAGTTATGCTCTGCAAATGTTAAGTTCTGAAAGAATCCAACTTTTAAAGCCATGCTTTCGTGACAGTTCTCTTGTGGATGTGGCACTTTCAGGATTGAGCATGATTGTAAAGTTTTCCTTCTGTCTCTCTCTCTCTCTACGGATTTACACTCACCTCCTCATCCATCTTCCACATCAGGACCGGCAGGAGTTGGAAATATACTGATAGTTTTACAAAAGAGAAATTAAAGAAAATACCTTTTCTCATTCACACAAACGCTTGTCCAGATTTAAAAGCACACTACATGACCATCCTATCCTATCACTGCGCAGTGGAGAGAACCAGATCTAGGCGAGACTCGCGTATGTCACCTCCGGCACCAGGATTTGTGCCGCCAGCTTAGTAACTAGCTCTCCTTCCTCACAACCTCGCGCCTCGGTGCGCATCGGGGTGGGGAGCTCCCAACAGGAAAAACGGATGAGAAAGCCCCCGCAAATAGTGGAGTGCGGGGAGCAGGTAAGGAGGCCTTCTCGCTCAGTCTAAGACAGGTGCCACACCTGGGAGAAGGGACCTCTGAGGACATGAGCTTCCGGTTAGAAACAAACCAAACCCGTCCACATCCCGCTTCGTTCCTAAAGCACCAGCCAGGTCGTTTAGCTCGTCCCCGGGTCTCTGAAAGGGTGGCAGAGGACTGCGCCGCAACAGCCATCAGCCGACCCCGGGCGGACGGCTGAGCCCCGAGAGGGAGAGACAAGCAGTGTAGACAGACAGAGGCGTCCCAGCACCGCCAGCCAGGACCGCCGGCCCACGGGCTGCGGACCGATCGTCCCCCATGAGAGTCACTTCCTCGATCCCCCTGGCGACGCTCCTCTGCCACTCGCACAGGCCACATCCCCTGTCCCCCGCTGCCTCCTCGGCGGGTCCCGGCGGCGCGGACCCCCTCACCCCCCAGTCCTCCGCGCGCCCCGGCCGCGGTGCCCTTGGCAAAGTTTCTCTGCCTCTCTGATGCTCAGCTGACTCATGGGGACAAAAAAACTGAGGACAAAAAGAGCCACATCGCAGGGATGCCGCGGGGATTGACGAGCGGGTCCCGAGCCCCGGCTCGCAGGCGCTGTCCCGCCCCCCCCCCCCCCCCGCCGCCTCGGGAAGAGCCAGAGGCGGGTCCCCGAGGCCCTCCGCAGGGACGCGGCCGGGGCGGCGGGCGGCAGGGGACCCTCCCCCGGCGGGAAGGGCGGCGGCGCGGCCGCGGGCGGCCACTCACCACCACGTGCGCGCCGGGCAGCGCGAGGGGCTTGGGGCTGATGAGCGGGGACAGCATGTAGAGCAGCAGCACCAGCGCCATGAAGACGGTGGCCACGAGCAGCAGCATCGCTCGGCCGGGCTGCGCGCGCGGGGTCCGGGCGCGCGGGGCGGGGCGCGGCGGCGGCGGCGGCGGCGGCGAGGGGAAGAGGAGGAGCCGCGCAGGGCGCGCGCGCGGGGGGCGGGGGGCCGCGGGCGTCGGCGCCGCTGCGGCTCGCGGGGGGCCGCGTGCTCCCCCCGCCCCCTGCGCCACCCCCCCACCCCCAGCGTCCCCGCAGCCGCCCTCGGGAGGGCGCCCCTGCGAGGGCGCGGCGACACCGCCCGGGCGCGTCGCGGGTGCCTCTTAGGACCGCGCAGAGCTGGCCGCCCGACCGGCCCGAGCGCGCGCAGGGCCGCGCGGTCCCGCCGTGTCGCCGAGTGTCGCCCGGCGTCGCCGCGCCCTGCGGCCGGCGCGGCCCGAGGCGCTTGCGACAGTGCCAGACGCCGGCTGCGGGGTCGCGGGGCCCTGCTGGAGCCTGGGGGCCCTGGCGTCGGGCTCAGAAGTGCCCGCCTCCGTTTCAGAGGCTCGGCATGCTTAGAAAATGGGCACAGCCCACTGTCGCTTTTCAGAGGACCGGGGAAACCTGAACGTGGTGTTTGAAAGATCGCCCGGATAATTCACTTTCGTGCAGCTCCAAGTTCACCTTTCTTACCAAGTCAAGGTTGTTTTTTTTTTTTTTTTTAAAAAAAAAGCTCGAGATCTAGCTAAGTCACATCCCGTTTTAAAGTGCATAATAAATGTTTGTTTAAATATAGTCAGTTGTGCATCCATCACCATAACCCACTTTAGAACATATGTTTCACCTTCCCCACCCCAAAAGGATCCCATTCCGTTAGCAGTCATTCCCCCATTTTCTCCCAAACCCCGCCCAGCCCCAGTGATTGCCAATCTTTCCTCCTCCAGATTTGCTTATTCTGGGTATTTCATACAAATAAAATCGTACACTATGTAGCCTGTTGTTTCTGGCTGTTTTTTCACTTAGGATAATGTTTTCAAGGTTCATCCATGTACAGTGTATCAGTATTTAATTCTTATCAAAAATTATATTTCATTTTATGGATATACCACATTTCATTTATCCAATCATCAATTGAGGGACATTTAGGTTGATTTCACTTTGAGGCTATTATGAATAATGCTGCTGTGATGTCATGTACAAACAAGTTTTTGTGTGGACATATGTTTTCATTTCTCTTGGGTATATACCTAGGAGTAGAATTGCTGGATCTTGTGGACGGAAAAACGGGTTCCATGGCAAGCAACCTCATAGGGTGATCTGCTCATGAATTCCTACCTGGGCAGGTCATCGTGGGAAGTCACGCCCCCTGCATGTAACTTGTTTAGTAAAAGGCTAATCTTTACCTTAGGCAAGCCCTGTCTATTGTTTCTGTGCTTCTAGGTGCACACACCTGTGAAATGCATCTTTTCAGACCCTTTCTTCCAAAATGTTACCACGTGGAAGAGAGCAGAGTCTTAACTGTCCTGTAATCTGATGCCCACCTTGCTTTCTACCACCTACTTATCTTCTGTACTTCCCTCTTTAATTCCAAGTGCATCAAAGAAGCTGTGGTCATTGCTTGGAAGCGCAGTCTCAATGTATTGAGATCTTGCTTCCAGGTGTATCCTCTGTTTGGCTCCAATTAAGTTTTTATAAAAATTGTCTACAGATTTAGATAAATTGTTTTTACGTAGACAATTTTATGGTAACTCTGTTTCACGCGAATGGCCAGAATGTTTTCCAAAGCAGCTGCATCATTTTACATTCCCCCAAACGATGTATGATGATGGTTCCGATATCTCTACATCCTCACCAACACTTATCTTCTTTATTCATTGTAGCCTTCCTCGTTGGTGGGAATGACATTTCACTGGGATTTTCACTTGCAAAAGGCACATATTTTTTGTTTGCTTGCTTCCTGTTTTCCTTTTTGTCGTTTTAGAAATACTAAAGAGCCCAGGAACAAAAGGATTGAGCTGTTTTTCTTCTTTATGAAGTTATTGCCCAGAGTTAGCCAAATTGCAAGGATTGAGGGGATAGTCCCCAAGACTTCTAACACCAATTGCAAGCTGAGAGGTTCCCAAACCACCTTCAGTTTTGATAATTCTCTAGGACTCACATAACTCATGTTTGTACTCATGAGTTATGGTTTCTGAAAAAGTCAGCTAAGGGAAGAAGTGCATGAGGAAAAGCCTGGAAGGTTCCAAATGCAAAGCTTCTGTTGTCATCTCCCATGGAGTCAGGGTGGTGACACTCCTGGCATTGGTGTGTGACAGTATGCATGAAGTATTGCTAGCCAGGGAAGCTCATCTGATGTCCAGAGTTTTTATTGGGGCTTCATTACATAGACATGATTGACCGATTGCCCTTGTGGCTGAGCTCAGTCTCCGGACCAGCTGATAATGCGTGATACAAAGCTTCCACCTGAATCACATGTTTGTCTTTCTGCGATGGCCAGCCCCTAACTTAAAATCCAGTTTGGTCAGCCCTCATCTAAACAAAGATACTCCTATCAGGTGTGACATAGATTACCTCCCAAGAGCCAAAGACAAAGGTTGGACCTTCTCTTTGGGCAAGACCAAATTCATCATGACACAGGCCACCACCTGGCCTCTGTCCAAAGCTCTCCTACAGCAAAACAAGCAGATGTCTAACATTTGGAGGAGGCAGTGTGGAGTAGAAGGCTCTTAACTCAGTTTTATAGATTTGACCTTGCAATAGATTGTGATATTGGTATCGCAATCTCACTGATGAGACAATGCCTGTGTCATACTGCATCACTCTATCAGGTAGAAAAACAGAAAGTTGAGGTGATTGGAAAAAAGAAAAAAGAGAGAAAAATATGGTCACAGCACCATCTTCCCCTGTGAGAAGAGCTAGACAGCCATACCAGCCAGCTTCCTACCCCCACCCCTCTCCAGATCTTCACAAGAATCGGAAGACTCTATCTGGTGGGGACTTTTCCTTGGTCCCCCTCATGCTGAGTGTGAGTGCACACTCGTTGAGGCATATACGGCAGCCCTTTGTGCCTTTATCTTCCCCTTCCCTGTTCTAACTGCCTGTTTCAATTCTCTATTAGACCTTTACTCTGAGGATGATATGCAACGGGCTATGTTCATTTGATGTGGCATCTCTTTGCTCATTGTTGGACCTACGGGCTGTAAAATGTGCTTCTTGGTCTGAAGAAACATAACTCGGAGGGCAAAACTAGTGAGGTATCTTCTGGTTCAGTCCTTTATAGTATTTTGAGCATTACATCTATCTCTGGGCATGCAAAGTCGAGTCCAGACTGTGTCTATTCCCGTCAAGACCCATTGGTAGGATACTGGGGCTGGTAGCATCAGTCCACTGCCAGCTCTGGGTCAGACCTTCCCTCTGGGGAATCTGCCCCACAGCTGTCTACAGCCTCTTCCTTCATCCTGGCTGACAGAAAAGTTCTTATTGACATTTCATGCCCCAGAGGAACAAGAGGACTATGTCTAGATTTGTTCCATCTCTGCATTGCTGCAACCCCAGTATCCACCCATTTTATAGATCCAGGGGGCCACTTCAAGTGAGCACACCAGGATATCCAGCTGTTGGTTCCAATTGCCTTCCAGTCCTGGAAGGAGGTTCTGATGATGAGACATGCCGTACTTTAATGCACCCCTTGAATCTCTGTAGTGATTTCCATACAGCCGTGCCCCCTACAGGTATTTCTTTAATGGCCACCCTACCTGACTAAGACAACATGCCACTGAATAATTTCAAATTTAACTCATACATGTTATGGAATCTGTAAATTTTACTACTTCACTAAGCCTATTTTTCACAGCAAGAAGGAAGCAATGCGTTGATTTACATCCTGGCACAAGCTCCTTATCAAAGTAACTACTCCGACATGCCCAGACGTGACAGCTGCTCTATGAGAATGCGTTCCTGCATAAAGCTTAAACAACACGCCACGTATGTTGTCCAAGGAACCCTTCCTAGTTTTATAAAGCTCACAGTTGCTTGTATTTGTCAGCAATGAAACTGGAAATAAAGAATTTTCTTTCATATCGTGTTAAAATTACATATATACTAAAAGAATCGCCCCGTTACCAATATCTGCGCATTCACCAAGTTGCAATAAAAGGAATTAGCTAGCTTTACTTGTCCTGTGAATTGGTATTTAGTTCCTGAATGTTAAGTCGTGGTTTATTGGAAAATGGTCCTTTAGCTACTTCTTTAATGCAGGGTCACGTAACATCTCCACCTGACATCTGACACAGTCTGTCGCTGATGTCTCGGCAAATGCATATGGGTTTCTAGTCTTGGCCAAAAAGAGTTCTGCTTTAAAAATCTGCAAAGCCCTAATGTTCACATGTGCTTCTATTGGGTTTATAATTTAATCTTCCTTCAAGTTAGAACTGCCTTCAAGTTCTTTTGGTTTTGAACTTATTTCTTGATAGTTCAATATAAATTCCACTTGCTTTGAGTCTTTCATTGTTTCATTAGACAGTACCATCTCCTTAATGATGACACTATGGGTTTAGCACTTCATTATCAATTATGACTACAAACCAAAACATGTTTCAAATAAAATGAGTACAAATATTTTGGTGTTTATTTCTTCATAAGCACTCCACCATCATTCTTGGTATTATTCGTGACATTCAGAAATCATTGGTTTGTGTGTGTTTTGTTTTACCAAAAAAAGTCTAATTAAATTCCTGTTACTTCACAAATTAGGATTTAAAATAATAATACAGATTTGACTTCCATAGTTTAGCTTATAATGTAAAACTCTTAAGTTAAATAAAAAGAAACAGGCTTGAAACTGAGGAAGAAAGGGCAACTCTCATTACAGAAGAAATGCAGTTAATAAACGTAACAGGAATGAGGGAATTTGAAAATCACCATTAGAATACCAAGTAATAATTGCTGCTGTAGGCAAAATTGACACTGAATGGGTAAAAATTTAAGGAGAAATAAGATAAAGCATCGCCTCAGTGGATCTTCCCCAAATATTTATCAAATACGGTGTGACTTTACATATATCCACAAATTCTTTGATTTATTCCTTCCTGGTGTAGCTTAATTTCCTTTTCCCATCCCCCAAGGCTGGACATAATAAGTAGCTTCTAAAAAACAGAACGTGGAAAGAAAAATAGTAACTTTACAGTGGAAAAACCCACCAGACATCTTAATCAGATGGTCAATTAACATCACTGAAAGGCCACACTACTCACCTTTATGCACTGTTTCCAAATTTTAAATAATTTTCTCAACATTAAAGTTTATCCTTTATGACACGTTGATGTCATGTCCCCCGATTTGCTAAGTATGACCCATCACCTAGGTGGTATTCTTCCTTCAAATCCACAACCTTAGTCTAAGAGAAGACATCAGACAAACCTAAATTGAGGGACATTCTGCAAAACATCGGCCAAAACTCTTCAAAAAAAAGTGTCAAGTTCATGAAAAACAAGGAAAGACTAGGGGAACACAATAGATTAAAGGAGACAAGGAGACATGATGGCTAATGTGGGATCCTGGATTGGATCCTGGAACAGAAAAAGGACATTACTGGAAAAATTGGTGAACTCAAAACAAAGTGATAGTTGGTTAATGGTATCGTGCTGATGTTAATTTCTTAGTTTGACAATTGTACCAGGGTTATATGAGATGTCGGCCTTGGGGGAAGTCTACGAAGACTACACAGGAACTCTCTATGTTAATTTTAACTTTCTCTTTGCCCAGTTCTGCTTCCTCTGCCTTCTGTTCACAGGTGTTGATCTGTAATAGACATCTTGGCCCCCAAACTCCACCTCTTGGTGACTTCTGGAGAACGCAACTTGTAACAACATATAACCCAACCCTCACTCCAGCTTCCCTTCTTAGGTATTATGAAACCCGATGTAATTTGTACGCTCTTCAAATTCTTTGCGTTTGAATTATACAGAAGGCAAAATAAACCTGGTTAGATTTTAGACCCAACAAAAAAATAAGCTTACTTTTGGTATAAATCAAGAATCATTCAGGAGATCTACAATGATGACTTTATTGCTACTTGTAGTCCTAACTGGCCCTGTCAGAGAGAGCTCTTTTTTTCTAAAAATCTGTAGTGTAAAATATGTGTGGCTATTAATTTGCTAGATTTAGCAAAGACGAACCCTAGTTAAGTAAATCTGACTTTACTTCTTGTAACCCCAACTGTCCTTCCAGTCCATGAACACTGCAGGACAAGGTGAGGTTGAAGTGACTGAGGCACTTGACTCAGGCGCAAACCCATAGCAGAAGGAATCTATGAGAACTAATGCTGTCTCTGAGAAGTGAGGTGTGTGTGTGTATTGTATTAGGCTTCTAGACACATCACCTTGGAGATTAACAGCTGTTAACAGCAGACAGCCATCCTGATTGGCTGGTGCTGTGCCCAGGCCATACCATTTGGCCTAAGACATCATACACTGTAATACCAAAAGGCTTTTGCAATGTATAGTGTCTTAAGCTTAAGTAATTTATTCAAGAATCCACTGAAAATTTTATATAAATCTTCCAGAAAACAGGATAAAATTCTTAAGAGTTCTGGCAACTTTCCAAGTTATGGACACCATTCTGGCTGTAATGGCAAGGCATTTGAATGTGGGTATTCTTTGACATGGGAATGGTGTCCATAACTTTGTGAATAAAAGGACAGTCCCGTGACCTTGTTCTTAGATTATCTGTGGGTCTGCGTTAAGTGCTTGGGAAAGAAAAATCAAGATCACAGTCACGGATTCCACCACAACGTGTTTTTAAAAATGGCTCGAAGTTACATCTTCGCCAGAAATGACCCTGAATCTTTCAGTCTTATCTACTTAGTCGCATCACATTTGCTTTATGCAGGGGTATGTTTGCATACCCCTTTTTTCTAAGTTGTGGATATCGTGGGACTTCCATTTCTCATCCCTGTGTGCGCGTACTTCAGGATGTATAATCTAAGAATAAGGGCAGAATTCATAGTAATAAAACCTCAATGCCATTATTACACACAATATATATCAACTCAATATTATCTGGTATCTACTTCATATTCATATTTCTTCAATTATCTCCAAATTGTTTTTTACAGCTGTTTTTTTTCTCTAAGATCCAATTAAGATTCACATATTGTACCGGGTTTTGTGTCTTCGATTTCTTTTAATCTAGAAGAGCCTCCACCTTTGTATCCATTTTTGGTTAACGGCATTGACTTTTTGGAGAAACCAGGCCAGTTTTCTAGTAGATGCCCTATATTCTCTTGACTGATTGGTTCCTCGTGTTATTGATTTCTCTCCCCTGAATTTTCTGCAACCCATCCCTTCTATGGCTTGATTCAGATTACAAATTTTTGGTAGGAACACTTCATAAGCGTTATTTTGGACTATATCCCATCAAGTGGTGGTCAGGTTGCCCCCGTTAAGTGACACTCGATTAGATTACTTGGGTAAGGTGATGGCAACCGTCTCTCTCCTTTTATAAAGACCATGCTCCCCTCTGCGATGAGAAAGTGACCTGGGAGTGACACTCTGAAGTGTTGGTGGATTGTCACCAGCGACTCCTCTCATTCCTGTTTGTATATGCTGCTCCTCCCAACAAGGTAGAATCTATGTTCATCCCTGAAATCTGGACCGGCCTTCTAACTTGGTTAGACTGGTATAATGTGGTAGAAGTGGGATTTCCTTAAGAGGCCTTCGTTTCTCTTTTCGGCAAGTACAGAAACTCAGGCCGGAATACTGAGTGATGAGATGAAGAAAGGACCAGCCGGCCAATCTGGAGGATCCAGACATGTGAGTGAAGCCACTTTTGGGTTCTTTAGCTTTGGTCAACCTGCCGTAACCAACACCACATGAAGCACAGAGCGCTAAACTGCAGTCGTGAAACGGTGTTTTAAGCCAAGATGATTGAGTGGTTTGTTATATAGGAAACGATCTCATGTAAATATTCTGTGTGGTGTTGGTTAGGGCTGCCTGGGAAACATGCCATACTTTTCTATGTGGTCTCGCACAGCTTTTAAGATTTATTTTGAGGTACTTGATGCTTTCTGATGCTATTGTAATTGGTATTGCTTTTGTAATTTCAATTTCTAATTGTTGCTAGGAAACAGAATTTTTATTAACCTTGTGTCCTGTAGCCTTGTTAAATTCAGATTCTAAGTTTATATTAATTTTGATTTTCTACATATATAATCATGTCATCTGAGAATAATTTTATTTTTTCCCTTTTTTTTTTCCTTGCACTGGCTAGATTCTCCTGTATAAAGCTGAAAAGGAGTGGTGATAGTAGGTATCTGTCTTCCTGATCTCTCAGAAGGAAAGTTTTCAATTCACAATTAAGTATGGTTTTTGCTATAGCTTTTTTTTTTTTAAATTTTGGTGATGCTCTTTATTAAATTAAGAGGCTCTCTTCTATTCCTAACTTGTAAAGTTTTTAAAAAATTTATAAATGGGTGCTGAATTTTATCAAATGCTTTGCATGATTCTTTACAGATAATACAACTTTTCTCCTTTATTTCTGTAAACATGGTAAATATTAACTTTCCAATTTTAAACTAAAGATAGGCCTTGCTTTTTTGCACAACCCCATGTCAACTGAAACTCGCCAATTTCCGTGGTGTAAACATTCTCACTGTGGCAGATCCCAAGCTACCCACGTGAGGCCACTGAACTCACAGGGGGGAAGTATATGTGCACAGCTGGTTCCTGAGAACCAGGATGAGCTGCTCTGGCAACCCTGATTTTGGTTCCCAATAACCAAGACTGAAATCTACCACAACTTCATTAGACTGGGAAGAACAAAGCCACCGCAAACCATCTGTTCTACAAAGTCTCATGGACAAGCCAGGAAGTAGATAAAAATAAGATCATAACTCCCTTACTCTTTCAAGCCTTTATTAAGCATCTAATAAATATTATCTAGTATTATGCTAATTCCAAAGGAAAATGTAACTGTTTGAAGAGTTTACAATCAAAATGATCTAAACAAGATTAACAGAATGTCTTTGAAATTTGGCACAAATTTTTAAGATAGTAGTAGCAACTTAGTGCTAAAGAAATACAAAGGTAAGATGGGCATAGTTTAGGAATTCTTCCTGGAAGAGATTATATGGGTTATGAGCTAAATCTTAATGGAAATACTGGGATTTGGACTAGCGGAGGAAAGACATTGTTAAGAGTAACAGAATGACATAAACGAAAAGTACGAAGGAGGGAAAGCACATAGCACCTGAGAACTCATAAAGCTGAGATGATTCTGGTCCATACGGGAACTCCATGTTGCTTCATTTTCAAGTGTCAAGCTACATCTATGGCGACAGTGTTAGAGGGGTATGCCTCAATTTCTCAGCTACGCAGTGGCAAACAGCTAAATAGTACTTCACATTAATCATCAAATATACTTTCTGTTTTTCTGCCTGTAGAAGATAGTGAACTCAAAAGACAATTTTCTATTTAAATACTTTGTAATTAAGGTTTCTATTTTTCAGGCGGAGGCAAAAAATGTTCTTACACATCTGGGGTATAGCTCATAAAGATGCTCAAGTAGGTTTTACTTGTTGGCTCAGAAAACATCTACCCAAAATTTCATAATGGTCAAAGTCAAGACAGAGCCTGAACATTTTAGTTTCTTCTAAATATTTATCCATCTATACAGAACACATGGAAATGACCTATGTTCTATCACTCTAGAACAAGTCTAAAATGATTAGATTCCATTAATAGTTTTGAACCAGAAATGTAGAAAATGAAGCTATAGCTAGAAGTGATATGGATACTGAGACACAGTTCTCAAAGCACATGTAAGAACTAAGTGTGATGAAGTATTTACCAACTCTATAATTACATGTGATTTGGTCATATATTTGATCAATTTAAATAAAATGCTTCTTCAAATCAAATTCTGGACTCACAAAACCTTCTGGATTTCAATTATTATATAAATATAATAAAATATAAATATGTTGATTCTCCTGGTATAATAGCAATACTATATAATTCTGGGGCTTATAAGGTATATAAATGATCATGTAAGACATCCACAAACAATTCAGCATTGATCTACCAAGTTAATTCCCAGCCTTCATATAGAAGTTGTTGAAAAACAAATTTTCATATATATATATATATTCTTCTTTTTTTTTTACACCTACAGCACCTGGTCTTCTTAGGTGGTCTCTCATCCAAGTACTAACCAGGCCTGACCCTGCTTAGCTTCTGAGATCAGACAGGATCAGGCATGTTCAGGGTGGCATGGCTGTAGACTCATGTATATATCTTTAATAATTTTTAATTTTTGTATCTAATGAATGTAGATATTTTCTCCTCTACAGAAGATCCCAAAATAAAGAAGCATACACAGAATATAGCCAATAGCAGGTTATATCAATTTAATTCACATAAGAACAGCATGTTTCAGGTCTAGGATTTCCATTTAATATCAACAAAAACAATCTGTACAGAAAACCCAAAGGCAACCATGTAGCATAATATGTAAATGTGCAAATATACTTTAAAATGCAATTCATTCTACAGTATCTGCAAAGAACTTTATAGTAATGAAGAAATCTACCTCATTCTAGCTAGTAACTCTTTGCATGTATAGCCAATGCAAATGTACAAGGCACAACTTAGTGTTGATGCTTAAGTGTGTAACATGTCTTCAGATTTTGTATTTGAAGATATTAAAATAACATGATGTTTGTACTTTATTACTTAATGAGACAACAGCTCATTTCTAAAGCTCATGAAGCATTACACCAGTAACACACATGTAGTCAGGCAAACTGTTCCCTGAACTTAAAAGGTAAAAGACAAGATATCTTGCTATCCTACATTAAAAAAAAAAAAGTATATATATATATATATATATGTATATATATATGTACAGACACACACCCCTATCACACACAAGAAACTTCCTATAATCCAAAGGAAGGCTATTCCTTTTAGAAAAAGTTCCCATTACAGTATTCCTGGAGAGTTATTTAAAAAGGACAAATTTATTTACTTCTAGTTTTGGTCAATCTTGCTACAAAAAGACACTGAAATAGACAATTTACTCTTGCAAGATAAAGACAATGTCTAATTTAGAAATTCTCTTGAGATTGCACAGTGAAAGGTATTATTTAGTTAAATATAAAAGCTTGCTGACTTTTAAAGAAATTATTTAAATTTACACAAAGAAAAATATTAACTTATCAAAAATCAATTAAGAGCCTTGGTTAGAACACAATTCAAAATCTTTTAAGCCCAATCACAGTAATCTTTGCTGTTCTATTACCCATCCCTGAGAGTTAAGATTTTACCATTTTTCATTTTTAATAAAGTAAATAAATTTACATTGATGAGAATGATGCTTAAGAAATTTTTCAAAATATGAAATAAGCCCTATTTCATTTAGTAAAAGAAAAAAGATAAATGCTCTTTACAAAGACCACTCACGATTCATAACAATTTTAAATGTTTGTATCTCAATCAATTATAATCCTCTGCTTACTGGGTAATTTCTATTTTTTTTGCCATTCATATATCAAACAGTTCCTCAACTCACTGTTTTATAATTTTTGTTAATAGGAGCATTTAATTGGTAATGGAGCAAAAATACATATAAAACTTAAAGGAACGCTGATTCCCTGTGGTAAAAATGTTTTACTGGAAATAATCTGAGTGCTATCCAAGAAAGGCAAAAATACCTATGAAAGACCACACGTGGTAAACGTCTTCCTTGTTGTCTTTGGTTTAGCCTTCTTGGCCAAAATCTTCTGTAAACTTCTTTAATTTCAACAAGTCGTGTTCATTGACTGTGGGTTTTGTGCTAGATAGTGACCGTAACATGTCCGACTGCCAAAGAAAAGGGGGAGGGGGGTGCACGTTAGCAACAGATCTCAACATCGCATGACCAGCATCGTTACTTTCACTTAGGTCGAATCTGAGTATCTGCAGTATGCTGTAAGCTACTGACGATAAACTCTCTCATTCTTCTAAAAGACAGCTCTGACCATGTTATTCCTTCACATACAAACTTTTGGTTGCCCACCCTGTCCTGGTCACAACCTTCAATAGCTGCCTTTTACCCGTCAGTCCTCTTAGCCCGAGGATCAAGACCCTCCAAAACATGCCTCTGATCTCTTTTCTGGCCTTATCTGTTTTTGTCTTAAACAAGAGAGTTTTCCAAGTGCAATTCACAAGGAATATAGTCATTCACTTATACTTCTGTGAAACAGAATACTATTTAATCAAAATCAACTTATCAGAATTTTAACTATTCATTAAAATTTAGATGAAAATTGTATTAGAACTTTGTAAAAACTCAAAATTGTAAAAGAACCCAAACTTTAATAAAAAAAAAAATCAAAAATTAAAACAAAAAAGGGTTTCTGAATAATTTCTCAGATAAAATATGGTTAATTAACACATAAATACATCTATATATGTGTGAATGTGTATACACGTTCACACATATAATCATATATGCGTATGTACACACATGTATAAATAGCTATGTCTACGAACATGTAAAAGTTTCTCTTCTGGAAGTTACTGTACACTGACAATAAAGCTCTTTGACAATCTATAACTAAAGCAGAAAAAATTTTTAAACTGTTTGTAAGAAAACACAAACATAATAAATGTACCTCTTCTATTACAGTAAGTTCCTTAAAAAATAATATGCCTTACAAGGTAATAAAGTCTTATGAAGTATTTTAATTCCTTCAATATAAACTATTGAAATGTAATTTTTATGATAAAAATTTTGTTTCAGAATTTTTTAAAGCATTATTTAAACTTTCTACGTAGCCTTGAGAAATAAAACAGAAATGTAACATTACGAATACTATGATGCATGCATGCATTAGGGTTTCTGTATATTTTACAGTATGAGATTCAGAAAAATATCTTTTTACCGCTCCTACTTTTTAGTTAAGTCTGGGAAATAATTTATGCAATATATCTGAGAATTTTGGTAATAATATCCTCGCAATAAGACCTATAAAGTCAGAAACCTGTATTTTTGAAAAATAGCATATTTGTTTAAAATTAAATTTTCCTCAAGGCCTAAGAAGACATTTTGATCTTTACAACGTTGTAAGTGAGCAGTATTAAATAAACATGCTAACATTTTCTTGCTAATCTTACATAACTGAAAATTTTATCTTCAACAAATTACAATGTTTTAAAATCTTTCGTAAATCAAACAAAATGTCAAACCATGCAAACAACTGGCTCCAAAAGTTTATCCCCAGGGACATCCATCCATGTCATTTCAATGGCACCAGGGTCACCGGGAGAACAGGGAGTTAGTAGATCATCCACTAAGTTGTTAGGATCAGCTCGTGAAGGTCCTTGAACCTGGAATAAATAGTAACCTAGAATATTTATTTGAACAAATTAAATCAATATTGAGATTTAGGCCATTATCAGGAAATTTGAAAATGTACTATTATTTCATGTTTCGTTAAAATGTTTACTTGTGAAAAGAAATAGAATATACAACAAAAAGTGGTTATCTTGGAGTGAAGGAATAGACTTCATTTGATTTTAATTTTTTCTTGATTTTTAAAATATTTTAACATTCCTACTGTGAATTACTTATATAATCACGAGAAAATGAGTTAAGATGAAAAAGAAAAAAAGAAAAAGAAACCTGTGGCAAAGATTTTTTTCTATAATGCTTATTAAGTGGTAATAATCCTAGAGATCAAAAATAGACCTACTCAAAAGTTCTCTGAAGTTTCTCCATTTTCTACAGCTGAGAAACTTATGTGTTATTTGGAAGGTTTATTACTGTGAAATTACCGAACGTTTCTGTCTCTCTCAAAAAATAAATTCCTTCAAATATAAGTACAAAATTAAATGTTAATTCGTAACTGATGTTGCATTGTGTGTTCACCATCCATAGTCAGATTTCTTTCTGTCACCACATATTTGACCCCTTTTACTCCCCTCTGGTAACCTTAGTCTACTGTCCATGCCCATGAGTCTGTTTGTCCTGTTTGTTGGCTGCTCTTAGAGTTATATCCTACATGTAAATGGCACCGTGTGGTTTTCAGCTGTCTGTCTGGAGTACAGTTCCTTACCTTCTTGAAATGAGTGGCTGACTGCACTTTCCTAACGGGCTGCATGAGCGCATCGCGCACAATGATGCTTATGTCTGCCCCCGAGTAGCCATCGGTTTTCTTCCCCAGCTCCCGGAAGTCCGTTTCCGTCAGGCTGTTCTGAGTGGCCCCCAAGTGCAGTTTGAACATCGCGGCTCGGGCGTGGGCCTCAGGCAAAGGAATATAAATTCGTTTCTCAAATCTTAAAATGGAAAAAAAAATTACATCCACAATGTTACTATGTGTATTTCACTTCAATTGAACATTAGGATATTTTCAAGAAGAAACAAGATATTTAAATATTCTCTTTTCTACAAAGTTAAGCTGAATAAGTTAAATGGGTCCATATGTGTCAGAGATAAACATGTATTTAGGTTAAATAAAGGGAAAACATCCATAACACGTTACCAAACACATAAAACCAAAATAGCCAGGGAACCAGTGGTTAGGAGTGGTTTGGTCCTTTTCACACAATTTGGGGTGACTCTGGCTACAGTGTTTATGTGTATGGAACCATGACACGGCACGTCCCACAGGATCATTTTTCCACAGAACTATGCCCTCCCTGAACCCCTGATTAAGGGAACAATATGATTATGATTAACAGTATGAAACAGGATATGACAAAATAATTCTCTGAATTCAGAATAGTAAAATGACTCAAATCTTACAGAATGAACATTTATTTACTTTATAAAATGTGCACTTTATTATAATGGATATAATAGGTACTCAGAACAAATCATTCCATTATCATCATAAATAAACACCATGTTTTATTAACAATAATACTGCTTGCCTTCTTAGAATGTCAGTATTTGGTCACAGGGAGGAAGCAATGAGGGACAATCTAAGTGGTCTGTGAAGATGTCTTTTCCTCCAAGTGTCTCTCTGAGACAATGAGAAGAATCTAAAAAGTTTTCATGATCTCCAGATTTGGTTCAGAAATAGGCCATTTTTCAAAAATAACCAGCACACTTCCTTCCTTAGTACCGAATGGTAATCTAGCATCCTGGCAAACCATTAGTAGATAGGACAAAAGTGGCAAAAACCGTAGTGTTTATATCATGAAAAATTGAATGAATGGAATAGGGAATTGTGAAGTAGTAAAAAAACAGTGAGAGTGGATACCTTTCCTGTAGCTCGTTTCATATTTAATTTAAAAATCACAGACATACATTTTTTAACTGAATATACATCTCGGTTGTTATCTTTTAACTTGTATAATTGTCATTTTGCTAAAGTTTTATGTGAAAGTTTTTCATTGAAATATCAAACTATTATTTGTAAATTTCTGAAGCATCAGTGCTTACTAAGCTTAATCAGAACTAAAGTTAAGCATTAGTTATATTTGCCAACGTGAAAGATTCCAGTGTGTGGAAATCTCATACCTTCGATATAGCAGGCAAGCAAACAAAGAGATGCCCACCTCTCCTTCCCTGAGGCATAGGGGCAGTAGGGCTGGGGTACATTAAAAAATTCTGAAAACTTATCAGCACGTCTCCTCGCTAGACAGGACGGGAATTATCATTCACTTGTTACATCTGTAGTTAGAAATAAGGTATTTACTGTAGCATCATACCTTCGCCTAATGGCAGAATCCAGAACCCAGGGTATATTTGTAGCTCCCAGAACCAAAATTCCATCATTGTCCACACCAACCCCTGCATCGAAAAGGTAACATTTTAAATATTTTATCACTTTAATGTTCTTCAAAGCTTGTCTATATATTCTGTTAAGAATGTGATGCTTTAACATTTAACTCTTGAGAGTCTCTGAATAAAAACTGTATTTAATCAAATATCAAATTACTAAAATATGATGCAAATATTCCCAAGAATCAAATCTCCTAGACGAACAAATACTATTAATATTCTTTTCAAAATATTTCTTGACACATTTCATTTGAAGTCTACATATTCCTCTTACTGATATTGTTCCTGGTACAAGTGAATATATGCATCTCTTTACTATTTATACCAGCAAGTCCTATAAGATGATTACATTTGGGTAAAAATTTTGTATGTATGTGAAAGAAAATCAGAATGAAACATGGCATAAAGAAACATGTAGTCTGTTAGAATGGAGAAATTATGCTTGGATTTTTTTTCATTATTATTATAATAATGGTTATACTACAAATACAAACTATTTAAAAAATCAGTGGTACTACCTTGCATTTGAACCAGGAACTCTGTCTTAATTCTACGTGCAGCTTCACTTTCATTTTCACTTCTTGAACCACACAAAGAATCAATTTCATCAATGAAGATAATGGAAGGCTTATTCTCTCTGGCAAGTTGGAATAAGTTCTTAACTAACCTAAAAATAAATAAAAGCTTTCAGTTTTTAAAAAATAGTAAATGACACAAGACTTGATGAAAAGATGAAAACAAAACAATCTGCAATATTACAGGAACTCTATAGATTAAAAAGCCTAATCATGTTTTGGTCCAGAAATTAAGAATGTTGTAATTGGATAATTCGCTTTACGATTTACTAAACTATACATATAAGCTATCTTTCCCCTTTGAAATAAATTCCAAACCTGGGACTGATTCGACAGAGAAATGAATACCTATATTATACCACTTCTCTGAATGTCTATTATTGATGTAAGAAAACTAATACTTTATAGATTGATATAGTGACTACAAGGCAAAGAAAAACTAAAAAACCAATTTATTACTTACTTTTCACTTTCACCTAGCCACTTAGAAACAAGGTCAGAGGAAGATATTGAAAAAAATGTTGAGTTGTTTGCTTCTGTTGCTACAGCTTTGGCTAAATAGGACTTTCCTGTTCCAGGTGGCCCAAATAATAGAATTCCTCTCCAAGGTGTTCTCTTGCCTAAAATTTGCATTAGAAAAAATAACATGAGAATGTCAAAACTGTTAATTTCAGTTACCAGAGGCAGCATCCACATTGAAGAATACCTTGAAGAAGTTTTCACTCTAAAGCTATCAGAATGAACAAAAATATTTTAAACATATCAATCGAAGGTAAGTCTCAAATGGATTTTATTTGTTCTCTTTAGAGACCACTTTGTCAAAAGTCTGCGTACATGGATATAATTCTTCTAACAGGAAGTTCACTTGCTTGCTCACTCATTCATTCACCACTGTGTACAGAAGCCACCACACCCAGAAAGAGAACTGTGAACACAAAACGCTCTCTGGTCATGCCACCCTGAACAAGCCTGATCCCATCTGATCTCAGAAACTAAGCAGGGTCAGGCCTGGTTAGTACTTGGATGGGACCACGTAGAAGATCAGGTCTGTAGGTGTAAAAAGTAAAAAATAAAAAAATAAAAAAAGGATTGTAAGCTGACAAGGTCCTTGCAATCTGTGAGGACAAGCAAGGGTTGCCTCGCCTAAAAAAATAAACAAACAAACAAACAAAAGGCTCTCCACCTTCTGTGCGGGCTCAGTTCGGTGAAGGGGCAACCGCTCAGCCCAGAGGCACCGCTGCCACCTCCTGTGCTCGCTGCCTGACGCCAGAATATTGCTGGAGAAACTAACTGCATCCACGGCGGGGGGAGACGGCAGCTGGAAGCGTTTTCTTTTAAACATTTACGACCTTTAGAGGAATGAAACTATCACAGTTTGGGTGACCCCTCGTGAAGTTCGGTTCGGTTCCTGATTCCACAGGGAAGCATGGGTTATTATTACAGGTAGCATACTCACTCAAACAGCTGTATGATGAGGAGGGGACTCTACCTTAAGTACCAAAAACAGAACAAGTGAACAAGTCAACTCCTTGTATCTCAATTTTGCTAAGGAGAAATTATAATGCTAACTAAAATAAATCAGGCCTGGGTTATACTTGCCAATAAAAGAGCAAATATATTTTTAAAACCTGCTAAGTGTCAACTGTGGGTGGGTATAGTGTCTGCAAAAGAATGATATGCAGATGAATAATGGCAAAACTAAATATTGTTATATTATTTCTAAAGCTTCGACTTTTATTTGAATTGTTTTTCTTTTTAAATGTTTGCAATTATGTCAGTGTTTCCTGAGTGAGGTACATATACCATTAGTACAATATGAAGGGCTTTTAGGTAGTAGACAAATATTTTTTATTTAAAGAATTAATTACTTTTTGTATTAGAAAAACACTAATTTTTCCATTTACAGTAGATACAAAACAATCTTTTAAAATAAAGTTACTAAGGTAAAATAAGTGATTTAAAAATTCAAATATGGGCAAAACAATATTTTGTGGGCAAAATATGGTTGTTGACAGATTACCTCTGGCGGGGGGCAGTGGGGAGGCAGAGAGGAACTTCTGGGTCACTCGTGCTTTGTGATCTGGCTGATGACCACAAGGCGTACTCACTTTGAGATAATTTTGAAGCTGAACACTTAGGGTTTCTGCCTGTCTCTGTACATTTATGCTGCACTGCAATAAGAAGTTTTCTCTAAACATGAATGATTTAAAGAAAAATATTTTTAAAATAATAGTACATGTATATGAAAAAATTCATGAAGATGGCACATAAATGACTCGTGTTCATGAAACAATGGTATAAATAATTCAACATAAAACGAGTTCGACTACATTTGTGCCTTTACAGGATTACGATGTCCACTTCCACACTGTTAGTTTCACATTCCTGCAGTCGGTCTGTAAGTGGTGCCTTGAAGCTAGGTGGCCAATGGCTGGTTTGCTCTTCATCACTGCTCTACGCGACTTCGCTGTCTAGACCTGTTCAGTTTAAGCCATCATCAGATTTGCTCTCTACATAAACCAGCCTGTTTTTACAAGGAAAAACCTCTGTTTCCCTGTTAGACTGTGGATACAGTCAAAGCACAGACAGGACAATGGGAAGGGAAGTCACCCAATGAAGCTGTCTCTTCAACTACACCCAGATGGTAGGTCAGCTGTGCCCCCCCCCAGGGCCAGGCGCTGTCCGTCTGCTACCAGGGGACACGCACTTCACCCGAGAGCGTTAAGTACCCCTTACTCCTCTTTATAAGATGTGGAAATACTCCTATAAAACTAGTTACAAAAAATTCAAAAGAAAAAGTAAAAACCAACCACCTTATCTCCTGAGCACACGTTAGCATTTTTATGTTGATCCATCAATACTTCTCAGCACACACATTTAACAAATGTGGAATCATACATACATGTGTTATAACTTGCTTTTTGATCTTTATAATACACGTGGATGTTCTCTCGTGTCAATTATAATGTGGATCTGAATTTCTCAACGTAGCTATACACTATATTTTAGTCAGTGCACAGTACACCACGCATGTTGATGATTTACCTGTGCCCTACTGGCTGACGCTGAGGTTGTTTTGCAGTATGTGTATTAAAAATATGCATATGTAATAAATATCTTTGTGTAAAGGTTTCTCACTGCCTTAAAATTTAAGGTAATAACTCATGATATGGTGAAAAGAATTCACAATGCTTTTACCTCAGTCATAAACGTGGTTTCGGAAAATCATCAAAATCATCCAAAAAAATTATTTAAAAGTTGTCTCACCTGTAAAAAGATGAGGGAATTTAATAGGCAATATCACGGCCTCTTTAAGTGCTTCTTTGGCTCCTTCGAGACCAGCCACGTCACTCCATTTCACGTTTGGTCTCTCTATGACAATGGCACCTACAAAAAATTATGTCATCTTTAAGGACTGATCCATTAAATGTAGAAAACAACATGAAATAATGTGTTAAGGAAATACATGATAAAACTGTCTTGAAAAGTTTTACGTACTGAAACCCTTTCTGAAACAGTGTGATGTGGAAGCGGCTCTAGGGAGCAGTGGGTGGGAGCCGGGAACCTGGGGTGGGTGGCTCGAAAAGCTGGGCTAAGTCACTTTCCTACGACAGCATGCTCACTGCGAGATGAAAGTCCTACCATCTGTCCAAACTACTCAGGTTAGTGGGAGGGTCAAATGATGTTATGCTACATTACGTAGAGTGGTTATGTTTCGATGCATTAATTCTGGAGCACTGGAAGTACTTGTTCAATGGGGGCTGATCTACTATTTCTCCTTCTAATTAAAATAAAAGCAAACAAAAAATCCAACCACCACCACCACCACCACCACTAAAGAAATGGTGATCTAATATTTTCCTTTAACCACAGAAAGAAAATATACTTAACCATGAGATAGACAGAAAGAAACAGACGAATAGGTAGAAAGGAGGGGAAGGAAGGGAATGATGGAGAAGAGAGAAAATGTACTCTTATAGATCTGTAACACTTTCATGAGATTTGCCAAATTTCCTGTTTGGCTTTTAATAGACCTATTTACAAGTTTTATACATTAGCAAAGTTATTTAAATAATTTAGTTTTTGAATGTAATATATTCAAAAGCCATAGCAATTGCTGTAGTAAGTCCACAAAAGATTTCTTTTACTACTGCTTACTGGCAAAACTTTCTGGTTTATCTTTCATCAAATGTTCTTTCAATTTTCCAGTATGTAGAAATTGCTCAACCACGAACTACTGAGCAGCCTGTTCAAAGGCGACATGTATTTGTTTTAAGTATAACAAAACATCACCACTTATACAATTTACTGATTACCTATAAAATTAGTTTTATGGATATTTCTTCTTGTTAGCAAACAACATCTATTAGTCTAAGAGTAGTTATACTCTGCAACTTCCCTAATTATGAAAATCTTTAGCTAGATTAAAATTAAATAAAACCATAAGCAGTTTTTGCATTCTAGATTTTCTAAGAAAGCATGAATTAAGAAAGCCAATTCACTTTTTATTTTCTATGTTCCATTCAGATTAGTAATTCTACATGAGAAAATATTTACACCATCAGAGAGGATTTGTGTGAAACAAAAGTAAATTTACTTTATATATAAGCATCATGTGGTCAACTCAAGTTTTTTGCTATGGATTTTCTAAATATGCCATAATTTATCTTCACATTTAACTAATACTTTTTTCCTTAAGTTTTAGATGACTTTGGAATGTTTAGTGATAAAAGATTATTTAGATAAAAGTAATACTAATTACTAGACATTGCTTAATGGTTTGAAAAATTTCAAAGAGGAGAGGGATTATTGGAAAATAAAAGCCAAATAAGTCGATTGTTTCCAATTATATAAATTTATACAGTCTTTGATTGTACTACTTATTATACTAATATACTGTTTAATTTCAAAAGTCAATGAATATCAAATTCATTTAGCTAACAGAAAACTTAAATCTTAAACTCTTAATTTTAACAATCAAATATTACACTTAATGTCATAATCTAAAACAAAAGTAAAAGGTTTAAAATACTGTTTCAGAAAAAAAGAGGAAAAAATAAAACTATATTATACAATGAAGTAGATCAGCAAACCATTAAATTAAAAGATGCAAAAAAAATGATTCTCAGACAGAAAAGGCTAGGACTCCTTTCACATTCTACACTTCATCCTGATAGTCCAAATAAATTTTCTCGTTTAAATCGTTTATGCACGTCTATTTTTATATATTTCCCTGGTCCTTATTATTACTGATTTTTAAAGAAAAATTTCCTATTAAAAACTGGGTTGTATCATTTTCAAAATCAGAGATACAATCCAATTTTTACTAGGGTTAGGCAGAGCTAGAGAGAGGGGGAACAAACCGAAAACAAGAGGACAGAAAAAAGCTTTTTGCCTTACAACTGAAATAAAGCCACTTGGCACGGACCACTGGGTTGGCCAACAAAACTCACCCAGTACAAAGCACGTGACCCCACTGCTCCCGGTGGCGGTGGTGTGGCAGTGGAAACTCGGGTCTGTCCTTGGACTACCTCCACCACCAAAGTTCTCAGGATATAAACACATCCTCACTAACTGCAGTGTTGTCAAGACACTTACAGTATTCTGTACCTCCCAGTGGAGTTGGCGAGACAGAAATAACATTACAAAACGAAGAGCCTGGAAGAGTGAGGTTAAAGGTCTGGCCCAGCTAGGTACAATCACCACTCACTAACCAAAGCTGAGCCTATACAATGGAAATCCACCCCTGTTTTGCATTCTATTTGGCAAGATTCAAATTAACAAAATACATAAAGTTCAACTTGAAAAATCAAAGAACAATCTAATCTCATTAATAAAGAAGCCAGGATTTAAATAGATGACTTTTTAGATACACAAAGCTATGATTTATTGAGTTCCTATAATTTCTCCAATATAATATGAAGCAGTTTTTACACTGTCAGTAATCTTTAATGGCCCTGAAAGGAAAATATTATTAATTTTTATTATGGAGCTGGGGTCTCAGACTCTGAGATGTTAGGGAACTTGCCCAAAATTTAACTAGTTGACCTGGAGTAGAATCCAGATCTGAATGGAACCCAAATCGACCCCTCCACATCACACCTCGAGCCTATCGTAGAGAGTGAAAGGGCTTTTACAGGTGCGGAAGGTAAAAACAGTAAGTGGAAAGAGATAAACGTAAATGGCAGTGCTGAAATAGGATTAAAAAGTAGACAGGAAGAGCAGGCAGGAAAAATGAAATAAACCATCAATGCATAAGCTACAGCAATGAAAGCCAAGTGTAAGTCTTAATTCATTCTGCTCCTCTGATAGGAAATTTTAGTACCATCGCTATGATAGTGTGCTAACGGTATAAATGCTACCTTCCCTAAAAGGGGGTAAGTAAAACAAAATAAAAGAGAGGAAGTTGACTGATAGGCTCCTTGAGGCAGATATAAAACCAAACAACATATTTACTGCACAAAAGAAACCAACCCTAGAGCGACCCTATAGAGTAAATCCTATGAAGATGGCCACAAAGCCAGCATGTGACCACTGGGAACTAAAGCCAATCCTTGAACCTCATCTAAGTACAGGGAGGAAAGAAAGCAATTCAAACAGACAATTCATTATGAGACTTGTTTTTAAATAAGATAGTAAATTTAAAAATGAAATCTAGCAACCTTGAAGTTGATTCTGTAGTTTCTTTTTTTCAGGATCATCAGATTCTCCTTCCCCATCACTGTCATTCCTAATAAAAAGAATTTAATATATTCAAATGATCACTTATTGTTCTCAAAATAAGGCAAAAATGAAGGAAAGGTTAACTTGAAATATCTGCAATTTAAGTGGCAAAATAAGATATTCACACTAAAAGTTATGCTTATTTTATTTCTTCTAAGAATATATTAACTATTAGGCATATTACTCATCAATATGAAATCATAAACAGGAAAGGGGCAAAAAGGCCAGAATGAAGTCAGGAACTAACTCCAAATTCCCACGACATACTCATGTATGTGTTAATTCTAAGTGCACGTCCCACATCTCATTCCACCAAAAGATTTAAGATGAATTACAGGAGTTGTAAACGACAATAAAACACCAGGACCACGCAGACTATAGAGCAGAACAAGAAGCCATAAGTAGGAGGGTAAAACCCAACATTAATTAGGGTACAGAGGTCTATAACCCTTAGTTTGGGGGTTCCATAGGTTGGATGAAGCTTCTGACAAAAATGAACCAAAACCCAGGAATAAGTAGATCAATTCAGACATTTCACATCTAGGAGTTTATTGAGGAAATAATTTAAAATGAGTTCAAAGATTTGACTCCACGGAGAATCAGGCCCACTATTCAAAACAGGAAAACAGAAGAATGTGTGTTCAGTCAGAGGGACTAGCATAGGGTGGAATAAATCGTAATCTTAATAAAAAAGATGTTGCAGAAATAGTTTATTGGAAAGATGTTCAGGATGCAATGTTGAGTAAAAAATTGATAGAGCAAAAAAATGTGGCATTACATCATTTTTGTTCGTTAACCCTTTACTGTAAATCATGCTCTTACAGAAGTATATGTGGGCTTAGGTGAGTATCATTTTTTAAATATAAGGTACGAAGGTGGATAAAAAGCCTGACAAGTTTTACTCCCAAATGGGACTGCCTTGGCTGCAGGGTGGTGGGGTTACGGGCAGTGCGGAGCCTGCACACTGACCCGCCGAGCCTCCCTCCGACCCCCTCTAGCGCGCTTTCTTGCACGGTGAAGGCTGCGCGGTGAAGGATGCGCGTACAAGCGCTGCCCTCCCTAGGCTCCTTCGCAGCTGGGGCCCCACGAGGCCAGTTTCTCCAAGAAGGAAGCAGGCAAGTCAGGTGGGGATGCCCGCAGGGTCACGCAGGCGGAAGCGCTGTCCCCGCTGAGGGAGCTGTGTGGAGGTCCCACTGCCGCTCCCTGGCATTGCAAGTCCCTGGGTGACAGCAGTGGGGTCCGACCTCAGTGACCCTGGCGGGCTGGGCATTTCTCCTGGCAATATGGAATCCACGCTTAATTTCCTGGCCCCCAGATTCTGTAGGTAATGCACTCTAATAAATCCCTTTTTGCTTCAATTAGTCAAAGTGGGTCCTGCTGTTCAAGTCAGGAGAACCAGCACCCCCTTACTAGGTGGCCATCTCAGAAGAGAACATTACGGGGTCTTTGGGCCAGACCCCGAGAACCTCAACTCACAGGATGACTTCAGGGAGGCTGGGGGTCCAGGCACTTGAGGCCAACTGAATTCCCCCCAACAGTTTCATTTCAAGTTTGGAGTCTCAGTCTTTCAATAAATGCCCCGACTTTTATATAAGACCTGGTGAAGCTGAATCTCTGTTGAAATTCCATAATCCACAAGATCAGCCGGGGCCTGATTTTTGTTATGTCAATGTTATAGCTGCAGAAGACAAAATATATGCTGCTCATGTCTTTCAAAATGGCCTATGCTGGTAGCCACAAAGCCCCCAAAGAAGTGCCCTCAAGGTACTCCACTCCTGGTGACCACAGGGGATTAGCTAAGTAACTGTGGCACTGTAGCATGAACTATGAGTACCGTATCCTCCTCTATAGCTAACCAGAACTTCCTGCTGTCAAACCTGACCAGGCCAGATAACCCCATCCCAGAGCCTCACTGTCTTAGTGTGCTGTCACCTGGAACCACCTCCAGCACCAAGTAAGAGGGCATCAGAGGCCCTCAGTAGAACGTGTGCCTACCGCTCAGCACAGAGCTGGGCACGCACACACCGAACGACAACCTGCGTCTGTCAGTGGCATAGCCCCCGCTCAGGAAGACATTCCAAAACTGGGTTTCGATGTTTCTAAATTATGTTGTGTTGATGTCTTTACAATGACAAAATAAAAGCAAATCCACCTCAAAAACTTTACAGAAGATATTCAAAAAATTAATCACATTGTTGAAGTTTTTTTTATTTTGTCCACATGGTCAGTACTAAGAGTCAATAATGCTAGTCGCAGATTTAATTCACAGATCCCTCCTATAATTTTAAACTTCAATATTACAGAATGGCCAGAGAGTGAAGAACTGAGTACCATTCCTACAAATGTTTCATCCTGCTACTACCAAGTGCTCATGGAGGGTCATCTGAGGTATGTCGCACTCTAAACTAGGTAAACCAGGGGTCAGCAAACTTTCTCTGTAAAGGACCAGACAGTCAGTATTTCAGGTTTCATGGAGCATACAGTCTCTGTTGCCACCACTCAACTCTGGTGGTACAGCACAAAGGCAGCCACAGGCCGTAGGTAAATGAGCAGGTGAGGCTCTGCTCCAATCGAACTTTATTTTTATTTACATAAACAAGCGGCAGGTCAGATTGGGCCCACATGCCATGGCTTGCCAACACCTAGTTTAAACAAAAGAAATTCATTTCACAAACACACTTTAATTTTGTTTTTAATCAGATATAATAAAATGTAACACTCTAAAATGCATACCCCTTCTCATCAGCTGGACTCGGCTGTCCCTCCTTCACTGGCTTCTGCGGTTTCTTCTCTTTCTTTTTCAAGTACTCCTTCAGCTTTTCTGCACGATCAAGATACTCTGTACACTTCACCCTTATACTCTGCTTGGCCTTATCCCCCTGGGCTTCATCTGTTGAAGGGAAATGAGAGAGGTTTTCCCATCAGTATCCTACACAGGCAGGCTTCAGCTCTTAGATGCACTTTGAAACGAGGGAAATCTATTTGGGGAGAGGAAGATCACCTCCAGCTCGTCGCGACCAAGGATTATCAACTCTTTCTACTCCTTCCTCCAGCAGGGCTGGAGGCCGCCAGTGGGTGTGAGTCACAGAGAGATCTGAGCAAGACTCTACCAATATTTTAAGTCAATGTTAATAAGAAGAAATTGCTTAATTTTCTATGGGTTTCATACTCTTTCTTACATTTTGTACAGATAGTTGAAAGCTCCTTGTCTCATACAAAACCAATAAGACACATAGAAATAAAGCAATATTAACCATTTCCATTAATGTCTACATTAGCTTTATTTCAGAGTATAAAAAGTGAAAGAAATCCCATCTATTTTGTGTACCACTGACATGGCTTCTGTGAGGGCTGTGTGAAGTCTTTGGGCAATACATGCAGTGCCTGGGATTAGCTCTATGTGCCTTATGTCGTCTGATTCATTCTTGGTTTCACTTAATTTGACAGAAAAACCTCAAAATTAAACGTAGAAGCCCAAAAGAAATAATCCAATTGCTAAAATCTTTATTTAAAAATAACTTTAAGTTTACCGGGAGGACGTCCTTTTCTCCGCACTGCTGTACCCCAGAGCCTGACACATGGTAAACATCCAACGTTTGGAAAATACATGAAAGAACTGTTTTCCAACCCGTTTTAAAAAGAGTATTTTCAAACAGATGCTTAGAAAATGAAAAGGTTCAGATTATTTAATCTGGATATGTTACCAATAAAATAACAACTCATTTCCTTTGACTATATGACATTTTCATGTGTTTAGGTATGCAAAGTAGTACCGACGATAGCCGTGCACACTTGTTAGCCAAGTACCTAAAACCTGTCTGGATGGGTACTAGGAAACCAGTGGGACTTTGCAAATTGATGGTTTAAAATTTTCTGGCATTGTATTTCAATTTTTATAAATGAACTAGAATAATTTTCTCTTTTTGTTTTTAAATGAAAAACAAACTGTAGCCTTACATTTAACGACATGGAGAAAATACTGCACAGCATGCTGGTAGAGCTGAAGGGCTTCCTCATAGTTCCCGGCCTTGTCTTCCTGGGCTGCTTTGCTAGCAAGATCTATTGCTTTCTGTTCAAAGACAGGCAAAATCATACCGTCAAAATCAAAGGATAAGTGTAAATTTGAAGTACATAATCATATGAAAAGTTGTTTTTTTAAAAATAAAATCAACCTTAAAACAAATCCATCTTTTTTTCTAAGTCACAATAGCATTTTATTATAAATTATAACTATAAAATGCAAATTAAATTTGTTACATGGGTAAATGCTATCTGAATACAACTTTACTTAGTACCAATTGCTAAGATTCTTACATAATTTTTACTTAACAAAATGTGAAGCATAAGGCTAGTACAGAATAATCAAATAACCCAAAAATTCAAGTTAAAAAGCACTTAGGGAAATTCTCATAATCAAATGCTGCTATATCTAAAGCATATAACAGTAAAATGTAAATGGGTAAAACCCCTTCAAGAAGCAATGAGGCAATGAAATATTAAAAATCAGAAAAATACCCAAATCTTTTAACCTAGTAATTAACTAAAAGGTTTACTGAGCAAAGACAGTAACCAGAAAGGTCTTTTAAAGAACAAAAATAAACCTTGAGAGCTTATGTTTAAACAGTAAATAGATGCCTCACAATGGGAAATTATAGGATCGTTAAAATAATACTAAGAAATATTAGTAATAACATGGGATGTGTTTACAATGGAAGTTTTGAAAAGATATAATTTTTACATGCAGCACGGGTTCAACTATTCGAAACAACAGGAAAAAAACAAGCACAGGAAAAAGATGGGAAGGAAATTTGACAGAACTTTGATATGTTTTCTACTTTTTCACATTTTCTAAAAGTGGACTACTTTTGAAGAATTAAAAAAAAAAGTTCCCCAAAATAAATCCATACGAATATGTCCAACTGACAAAGATGCAAAAGTAAATGGGGGAACAACAGGCTTTTTAAGAAATGGTGTGGGAACAACTGGATATCCAGCAGCAAAAAGAGAGCGAGCACGCGCTAGGTCCTCTACCTCTCATTGCACACAGAATGGATTATGGACTTAAATATAAAATGTAAAACTATAACACTTAGTTCTGAGACTTGACATCAAGGGCACAATATATAAAAGGAAAAATGATAAATTAGACTTCATCAAACTCAAAAACTATTGGTCTATAAAAGATCCTGTTAAAAGGGTGAAAAGACAAACTACAGACTGAGAGAAATATTTACAAACCACATATCCAGCGAAAGATTGGTATCTGGAATAAATCAAGAACTCTCAAAATGCAACAGTTAAAAAAGAATCCAAGTAGAAAATGAGCTAAAGACATGAAGAGACATTTTACCAAAGAGGATATACAGATGGCAAATAAGTGTGTGAAATTAACACCACAATGAGATATGCCTACACATCCATAAGAATTGCTAAAAAATAGTGACAATATCAAATGGTGGTGAGGATACAGAGAAATGGTCACTCATACACTGCAGGTAGAATGTAAAATGGCATAGCCACTCCGGGAAACTGTTTTTTTTTTTTCCCCCCCCCAAATCTACACATGCAACTATCATACGAAGCAGCAACTGCACTCCTGGGCAATCGTCTCAGAGAAAGGAAGACTTGTGTTCACACACAAACTTTTACACGAATGCTCCAGATGTCTGTCCATGACTGCGTGGTAAATACACTGTGGCAAATCCACACCACGGAGAACTATTCAGTAACGAAAAGGAACAAACTACTGATGCACACGACTCAGGTGAATCTTCAGGGAATCGTGCTAAATGAGAAGGATCAAGCCCAAAAGGTTACAGACTTCATAATTCCACTTACATAACCCTGAAATGACAACACAGAGATGGAGAACAGAGTAATATTGGCAGGAGGCAGGGAGGGTGAGGGGAAAAGAGGTGACTCTGGGTGTAAAAGGGCAACGGGAGGGTCTCTGTGGACAAGGCCACTCTGTATCATGACTGCAGTGGAGGACACCGGAACCTGCACGTGACAGAACTCCCCCCACCCCCGACACACACACTCGCGGACAGGTAAACGTGGGAAATTCGAACACGTTCGGTGGGATGTATCAACATGAACATCCTGGTTGTGACACCACCAGTTTTACAAGATGCAACCACGTGAGATGGCTGCATGACGTGGTAGCATCTTGTAACAGGATCTCCGTATAACTTCTCACGACCGCATGTGAATCTCTAATGATCTCAAAACAAAATTTAACTATCCTTAATTTTTAAAATACACAAACATACAAATAAAGACCAAGCATGGTTTATTACAACTGGATTAACTGAAGTAGTAAAATTGCATTCAACAGAAATAAGAGCCAGTAGGAAAAAAATGATCATGGTTATGCTATATTCAAAATAAGCATATAATTAAGGTAAAAGAAAATTACTGAAACAATCCCCAAACCAACCATATGTAAGAGTATTATATTTTGAAGCAGTTTCTGTGGGCTGCACACAGATGGGATGAGAGCTGTAGGAGGGGCGAACTGGCCTTCACTGGAGGGAAGAAAAATAAATGGTGTGCTTTACAATCGACAAAACGCAGAAATTACACGTTTCCCAGTTCAAATAGCCTGAACTTAAAGCTAAATTCTCAAAAGTCTGGTAAGGTAGAGTCACAGCGCATGGTCACCTGGGGGGGTCAGTGTGCCTGGTCACATAAAAATGCATCCAGAAAGCTCAGGGGCTCCCACGCAACAGAAATAAACTCTCCCTCGCTCTGGCATGATTTCCTTCTCATGCTGTTTTGAATCGCTGTGCCACTCACCTCTTCAGACACTTGATCCCTCCCTCGCAGTCAGTCCTCTTAATAATCAGTCCTGATTATTATGTCAGGATTTAATAATCTAGCTCCGATTACGGTCCCAATGACTTAAACCAGCCTTTCTCTGATGATGGACGTGTCTGTATCTGCACTGGCCAACATAAGACCACTGGTGACATACGGCTTCTGAGCGCTTGTGCTTAGTGTGACTGAGGAGTGAGTTTTAAATTTCCTTTAAGAAAAAATTCAATTTAAGTAGCCACCTGTAGCTACTACAGTGGATGGCGCATGTTAAACCTGTAATCGAAGGTGATGGTTTGAGAACACTTCACCTTGTTTCTGTTAGCATCTTTCATCTGCGATGAAGCTGTGTCTCGTATGGTTTGAGAGAGCTAATAATTCTTTCAGAATACAATCCTGACCACCTCACTGCTACCACCCCACTTCGATCCACTATCACATTTGTCAGGACTGTCTGGTCTCCTCCCGGGTCCGCCTGCTTCCCACTTGCCACCCTACAGTTTAAACAGCAAGCAGTGAAGGGCACCCTTTGATGGCTTCCCCCTGCAGACATGAAAATCCAAGCACCAAGTCATGATCTACCAGGCCTTCGGTGCCCTGGGCCCCGGCTCCTGCTGGGTGTCACCTGAAACCCCTGATCCCTCTTCACTCCGGCAGCCCACGCAATGCTGATCCCTCAGACGAGAACGCTCTTCCCTGCGCTTCCGAGCCGGACACGTGACGGTCTCCTTTGCAGTCACAGTTCAAATGGCAAGTCCTCGGAGAGGCCCTCCCTAACCTACTGCAAAAGCGCAGACTGCCTCCCTGCTTTCCGCTCCTCCGCACCCCTGCACTCCCACCCCGTCGCTGCATTTACCCTCACGCTCACCTGCACGCTC
>CM053504.1:81482303-81503256 GCA_028627145.1 Eidolon dupreanum | reverse complement strand
GCCAGAACACCTCCCGGCCACTGCCATGGGTTAAAGGGGACTGTCACAGCCAGCAGAAGACAGGAGGGAGCATCTTTCTTCATTCCCTCTTGCCTGGATGTGAAGTTTGGATCAGGTACCCATCCCCACATGTAGACTGACTGGCATGTTGGCATATGGGCTGATGGGGTATGAAAAATGAAGGGAAATAATTTGCCCTGCTTTTTTGCTTAGGAATAAATGCTTTGATGTTAGAATAGCAAGGAGACAAAACAAAAGTAGCATCAGAACATATTCGTATACAGGGCAGTGCTCATTAGTCCTATATCCACGGCTACGATTCTCCAGTGTACTTGAGCCCTATTAAATAAGTTGCTGTGCTCTTAGTAAACATTTTTTCTCTGCGCTTTGTCAGTCTCTTAGAGATAAAGTTGGTTAAAACACGTGCAAGTAGATTGCCCTCTTTGGAGCTTGTTCTCGTAGGGGCTATTCAGGCTGATGAATTAAAAAAATGCGTGTGCTTGTGTGTGCATATGTGTGTGAAATGTGCATGTGTACAGCTAACTTCAGAAGGTGTGGCCATCTAGGACTGGCTGCGAGGCCACCGTGAAGGCCTTTGGAAACCCACCCACCCTGGTGCTGGAGCTGTGGGCCTCAAAGTTGCCCCGCAGACCTCCGCAGCGTTCAGCCCTAACCCAGGGCCGAAACTGTCAGGAGCAGAGGAAAACATTTACGGAAGCAGTTCAAAGCCCTCGATACCCACCACTGGCCCCTCGGCGGGTCCGCGGGGAGCTCTGCCTGGCCTTGGTCGCGGACGGTGTCTCCAGAACGAGTTCTGCGTGGACACCTAGGAAGCGACTTGAAAGTAAACAAGTCGCTCGGGGCTTCCCTCGCTCACGAATATGCGGCGTCGCCTCTCGGCACGGGAGGGCAGCGCCGAGGTGCCTGTGCTCGGGGTCAGCATCGGCCTCGGTCGTGTCCCCGGGGGGCGGCCAGCGCTGGCGACACTATGTGTGTGCATACCTCACATGCACACACGCGCACACACACACATGCATGCACACACACGCGCGCGCGCGCGCGCTCGCGCGGCTGGGACGGGCCGCGGTGATCCCGGCGGCTTTCCAGCGCCCGCTCCCTCGGCGCGCCCACCCAGCCTGCGCCCGCCCGGCGGCGGGCAGCTCCCGGGGCGCCCCGGCCCCCCGCGGCCCCCGCGCGCACGCGCGCGCGCGGAGCCCCGCGCAGGCCCGACGAGGCCGTTCGCACACCCGGCCGCGCGGGAGGCCTGCGCCGCCCGCGCCACCCACCGGCCGGGCGGACGAGCGGGCGGGGGCCCGGCCCCGCGCGCCCTCCCCGGCCCGGCCCCGCGCGCCATGTGTCCGCGGCGGGGCGCGCCGCTCCGGGCCGGGCCGCGGCGCCTTTAACCCGGGAAAGGCAGCGGGGCGGAGGGGGCGGTGGGGCCGCGCAGAGGAGGTTCTTTCTTTCTTCTTTTTTTGAATGAACCGTGTGACGTACGTACAGGAAACCAGTCGGTTCGCGCGGAGAATGAAGTAAGAGGCCAGGCCCCCCCCCGCCCCGCGCCCGCCCCCTTCCTCCGCGCCCGCCCCGCGCCCGCCGCCCTCGCGCCCGCCCGCCGCCCGCCCGCCGCCCTCCGGGTCCCCGCGGAGCCGCCGCCAGCGCCGCTGCCAGCCAAGGTGCGGGGCGCCGGGCCCTCCCCGCCCGCGCGGCCGTCACCCCCGAGCGGGCGCGCGGCGGGAGCGCGGGGACACGGCCGCCGCCGGCGCCGCCGCGCAGGAGCAGACGGAGGAGAAAGGGTGCGCAGCCCGGAGGCGGGGTGCGCTGGTGGGGTGCAGCGGAAGAGGGGGTCCAGGGGGGAGAACTTCGTGGCAGTCATCCTTTTTAGGAAAAGAGGGAAAAAAAATAAAGCCCTCCCCCACCGCCGCCTCCTCCCCGCCCCTGGCCGCACCACACACGGCGCGGGCTCCTCGCGCGCGGCACCCGCCGGCCGGGCGCGTCCTGCCTTCATTTAGCCGGCGGCTTTTCGGAAAACGCGTCTGCCGTTCGGAGTTGAATCGAGAGGATTCCTGGGTCCCCCCCCCCCCGGTGCCCGGTGCGTCCACCGGCGCCCGGTCCCTGTCGCCTCCCGCGGACAGGGGTCCACGTCTGTGCCCGCGCGCGCGCGCGTGTGTGCGCGCGTGTAAATTGCCGAGAGGGGGGAAATCAGAGGACTTTGGCAAATACTGGACTGAAAAATCGTAATTCATCTGCCGCCGCCGCCGCTGCTGCCTTTTTTTTTTTTTCTTTTTTTTTTTTCTTTTTTCTCTAGTGCTCTTGAGATCTCCGGCTGGGATTCCTGCGGATTGACATTACCGTGAAGAAGTCGGAATCGACCTGGAAATTCTCCTCATTTTCACCGTCCCCCCCCCACCCACCCCCGCACCCCGAACTCCTGATTCATTTGGAAGTTTCAAAACAGCTATAACCGGAGAGTTCTGAAGACCGATGGAAGCTTTGCCTTATGCATTTGTTTTGTTTTCACAAAAAAAGGAAACTTGACAGGATCATGCTGTCCTTAAAAATTACAAGTAAGTTCTTTGGACAGGAAATTGGTTTAATGTAACTTTCAACAGAAACATTTGAGATTTTAACGATAGGTGCATTCGAGTAAGTTTAATTTCCAGGCAACTTGATACATTCTTTTTAGCCGTGTGACTTGTACGTGTGTCCTGCTTTCACCCAATGTATAAAGAAAAATGCACCTGATTTTGACTAATTAGTTTTGTTTTGTTTTGTTTTTTTAACTTTTCAGGATCACGGAGGAAGTAGACTGATATTGACAATAATTAATAGTAATGTGCCTCGTGAAATAAAGATCCAGAAGGAATTTAAATAAAAATTTCCTGCATCTCATGCCAAGAGGGAACACCAGAATCAAGTGTTCCGCGTGACTGAAGACACCCCCTCATCCAAGAATGCAGAGCACATCCAATAAAATAGCTGGATTATAACTATTCTTCTTTCCTTCGGGGCCGTGGAGGCGGGAGCCAGGGCGAGAGTTGCTGTTGGTACCCGGCTGCTTTTTCTCGGGGGAAGGATGGCGCACGCTGGGAGAACAGGGTATGATAACCGAGAGATAGTGATGAAGTACATCCACTATCGGCTGTCGCAGAGGGGCTACGAGTGGGACGCGGGAGACGCGGGCGCCGCGCCCCCAGGGGCCACCCCGGCGCCGGGCATTTTGTCCTCCCAGCCCGGGCGCCCCCCCGCGCCCGCCAGGACCTCGCCGCCGCCGCCCCTGGCCGCCCCCGCCGGCGCCGCTGCCGGGCCTGCGCTCAGCCCCGTGCCACCTGTGGTCCACCTGACCCTGCGCCAGGCTGGTGATGACTTCTCCCGTCGCTACCGCCGCGACTTCGCCGAGATGTCCAGCCAGCTGCACCTGACGCCCTTCACCGCGAGGGGACGCTTTGCTACGGTGGTGGAGGAGCTTTTCAGGGATGGGGTGAACTGGGGGAGGATTGTGGCCTTCTTTGAGTTCGGTGGGGTCATGTGTGTGGAGAGCGTCAACCGGGAGATGTCGCCCCTGGTGGACAGCATCGCCCTGTGGATGACCGAGTACCTGAATCGGCACCTGCACACCTGGATCCAGGATAACGGAGGCTGGGTAGGTGCACGTCTGGGTGAATGTGCGTCTGGGCGGGATGTCTCGGGTCTGAGACGCGGTGGTTGGAGTGTGGGTGGGCTCCTGGGCCACCGCAGGCTGATGAGCCAGTGAAGTCAAGTCGGGTTTGTTGCTTCCCACGAAGCTCTCTCCCTGCCAACAGTGCTGCGATCATTCCTTCGCGTCCAAAGTGTTTTCCTTGCTTGCCAGCTGTTGAGGTTCAAAGATCCAGCATTTGCTGTCCAGTAAGATCTTAGGATAAATGGTACTCCTTCAGGGTTTCTCAAACTGGGGGTCAAAGGATCCCCAGCATCACCTTTACCTGGCCTCAGTCCCTTGTTGAAATCGGAGATTTCAGGGACCACCCACTCATGAACCAGATCCCAGGTTGGGTCCTGGCAATCCACATTCTGAATAAGCTCCCCTGGGTTTTTTTTTTTTTTTTTTTGTACTAAAATTTGAGAACCACCCAGTTGGAAGAACAGACCAGAGGACCAAAGGCATGCCTGCATACCTTTTCTGATTCACTTGGTAAAATCTACCCAAAGGGGAAAACTGGTGTAGCGCCTTTCCCTGGAAAGCTTGGCTGTGTTTCTGAAGAGGTAAGCCGGCTTTCCAGAAGTCCAGGGACTCTAACCTACAGTGTGTGCCACATTCCCAGTGGGCCCGATGTGCCTTGCCGAACGTTCAGCTATGGATGCTTTACTTTATCTCATCAGTGACGGGATTTGTATTGGCTGCATACCTTGTGTTCTATTCCTATAAATGGTGTATAGTTTTACAGCTTACTTGAACTTTAGTATCTTCTACTTTTCATCACCTAGAATCCACATCATTTGGTGGTTTCCTCTGCTGAACAAACTTGCCTCTACAGTATCTGCATGAAGCATGGAAGGATTGATTTTTAGCAGTGAATTCTCTCATGCTCTGACTTCAGTGGAAGTGATTGATGCCCGTAGTTGGGAAGAACATCTGTGAGATGATTTTTTTTTCTGGTTCTGTGCTAGGTTGAGCTTCCATCATGTTACCGTAAAGTTCTTTTTTTGTGTGTGGTTCTTTGAGGAGGGGAATGCAGATTCTAAGACTGAAAAATTACAGCCATCTGTACCTTGTATCTATCTAAAATTATTAGTTTAGGAAAAAGCAACCAGAATAATTCGTCTGGATTTTTTTTTCAGACTTTTTTGTTTTAATCTGAAGAATTGCCTTTGAAAAAGAGTGCAATTCAGTGTTTCCTTTTATAGTCTCCGAGGAGAATTACAAATATTATTATTTTATAGGACCTAACAGGAACAAAAAGCCTAGAAATGATTACCAGTGGATTTGATTTCAAGAAGCACGTTCACGTATTTTACTACAGTTTACAAAGTGTGCTAATGATAGAGGGCCAAAAAGAGAAATGGCCAGGAAGAGTTTAGGTGACTGACGTAAACATTGGATCCCACTCAACCAAAGTTGACAAAATATCGATGCCATTCTTCAGTGTTTAAAAGTAAAATTGACCAAAATATTCCCTCACTTAAAGCTTTTTGTGAATTATTTTTTGAGATCCTATGTTATCAGATCTTTACTAATTCTAGATGAATTCACTAAAGGGTAAAAATATTTTTGTCAAATATTTAGTTAAATAGATGGTTTTATTTTTAAGCACCATAACCAAAGAGGTAGGGGACCTCCACACTCCAAAAAGATCATTTTAAGACCAAAATAAAACCAATTTAACAGTTTACTATGTCGTATTTTTATGAAAAATAGAATATTAAACTTCCTTCCTAGTTGAAAGAAAGCCAAGGTGGTAACTGTCATCTATCGAGTCATTTAATAAAAAGATGGGAAACGGAGACATGTTTGCGATTGAAATTAAGATAGAGCTTTGATCATTGTTGTTGAGTTGTAGTGATTTGCAATTGAGTTTTCTTTTTAAGTGAATGTTCACTTTTTTCTCCTTTCAAAACGTAATTTCCATAGTAGACCTGATCTTTGTGGTCAATAGGTATCTGAGGTTAATAAACGTTGAGGCTACATTTATGATGCCAAACCACAAAGTGGTACCGTAGAATATGATAAAAACTTGCTTGATAAAACCTCTTATAGTAAAAATAAATCAGAGAGAAGCACAAATGGTTGATGGGTTAAAATGTCACAAATGGCTGATGGGTTAAAATGTATAGTTTTCAGAACTACATGTAGATGATGACTATAGGAAAACAAATTTGGCAAAAAAAAAACAATGTAACCACTTTGGAATAAAAGTAGTAGTATCTGAGAGTTGCAAATGATTCACCTGTCCTTTCAAATGTGCATTATTAATCTAAAATTTTGTTTTAGGCATCTGGCATACAGACATTTTCCTCCAAATTTGCATCAGTAAGGGTTGTATCTCCCATAATGTATTGCATCTTACAGTGTAAAGTACTCTTGATAACGATAGTAAAGTTTCAGAAGAGACTTTGCACGTTCTTTGACATTCGACAATAATGTACACGATTCTAGGACTCAGTGGATCAGATCATTTACTGAATATGTGCTAATGGAGGCTTTATATGTGAAGTCCCCTTTGCTGCTGCTGATGCAAAATCAGACCATTTTGAGGTGAAGGAAACTGCATTTCATGTTCCATGACTTGCAGGGCTTTGGAATGATAGTTGTCTGAGAGATGGTCCCAGAAGCTTACAAATTAAAGACTAAAGAAGAAATTGGGTATAGCATGGAGTGTGGCTTTATTCCTAAATCTGAATAAGGCATTCTGTGGCATCCAGGGAGAGGCAGGACAGAGAGAGTAGCGAGATGGCAGCAGTTCTACGGAATGTCTAAGACCCTGCTGGTCAAAATATGATTTGCAGACCTGTAGCCTGGGCATCACCTGGGAGCTTCTTAGAGATGCAGAATCTCAGGTCCCACCCCAGAGCTACTGAGTCAGAATCTGTGGTTTACACGATCTATAGGTATTCAGGTGCACATTAAAGTTAGAGATGCTGGCTACCATCATCTACCATTTCTAGGGATATCTTTTAGGAAGAATGACAATCTGGGATGGATCCTACAGTGTCCCTTTCCATTGGCTTCATAAGTCTGTGGTATTACCTAGAAAACAATATTTCCCAGATGTCCACTGGAGTGATCTGACCCTTAGAAAAAATAGGTTGTAATGAAAGAGAGATAGGAGATAAATCATGATAAGCTCTGTTTTCTCAAGAGTGTTTTCCATAGTAGCTATACAGTGCATATTGGCATCACCCATTAAAGTAAGATAGCTTTTCTGTGCCAGTTAAAGGCAGGCAACTCTCTTTTAAAAGTTCTGTTGGTTATTATTTCATCCCCTGTGACACAGTTTAAATTCTGTAGAGCTGGGTTTAAAGACAAAGGAACTCTTGCAAGCAAAGGGCTGAGATATGAGCAAGTTGGTGGTGAGTGAAAATTGATGATACCATCCAAACCGAGAATGGTGACGTTTAGTTTCGTGTCTTAAAAGACAATGAGAGGTGGGCTACTAAAAGAATGAGATGGCTTAAATGGGAGACCGGCCTCATTCTGTTGATGAGGTGGTGTGCCTTTTTGTTTTTCTTTTGGTCTTTGTGGTTTAGGGAGACAGAAACTGACTTCTGCACATCCAGGTGGAGGCTAGCTGGTCAACAAGTTTCTCTTTTCTGTATGTGGTCTACATCCACCAAAACATTTGATTAACTGGAAAGCAGTCCCATTCTCATGCCAGTGTACAAAATACATAAAAGAGCATCAGTTTTCTAGTGACTGAGTATCATCCGCTTATGGCCAATTTTGGCAGCAAAATGAGATTAAAAATAGCCTGAAGATGATCCGGTTTTAAATAATATATTTAATGATGAACTTTGCTTGGGAAAGTGCATCTTTCTGCCTGCTAAGAATCACATGACCCCTTTCAATAATTCATTTTGTAAGAAAAAAATACATTATTGCTCATAGAGTTTGCAGTCATGTGCTATTGGGTGATTATATTTCTGGACCTTTGTAAAATTTTATAGTTTACTCGGTTCTCTTTTCTGTTTTAGGGCTTTTGTTGCTTTTGCTTTTTAACGTCTGTTGAAAACATGGCTTTCTTGTGCGCATCCTGTTACTTTTAGCTGTGCTTTCTAGTGAGAACTGATTGATCTTTTTAGCAATCCTTGATTGAACTGGGACTGATTGCTTAAATGTCATTAGGCCCCACAGCATTCCAGGTAACAGAAAAACACAGGTTTTTTTTTTTCCTTTCTTTTTTTTTAGCCAAACTCTTACAGTTTTTCCTTATCTCTCTCTATTCCTGGTCCCCACTGGCTTTTTAAAGGAATGATAAATCCACTCATAAAGCAGGTGTGTGGGCACTGTGTGCATTTTAACTGTAGTCTGTCCCACTCAGCACGCCCCCACACCCATTTCTGAGGTCACTCATTATGTCTTAGCAATAGTTTAGCAAAAGCAGGATTTCAGCAGAAGTACATTCGTGCTGGAAAAACAACACTGTCTTTGTAGTGTACATGCAGAAAGGTTTTTTTTCCCCCCAGAGATATATTGTATTTGAGGTTCAAAGGTTCTGTTAAACCTTTTTAAAGTAATCTAATATCACCTTATTCAGGTAGAGCAGTAACCTCAAAAGCTGGTCACCTTTCCCCTGGCTACATACAGAGACCATGCAGTGAATTTACTTCCCTCTCAAGCTTCTCTTTCATTCCTCTTGGTTTAGTTCAAACAAAAATTAGTGTTTGACGTCTGAATGGGGTTCACGATGGAAATCAGCCGAGGACCGAGACAGTGATTCGACAGATGGGGTGGGTTGGGGGTACAGGAAGGAAAGCTCTGCCTGCCTCCTGGGTGACCTCGCAGGCTAGTGCTCGCACGGGTCTTAGAAAACGTATGGTTGGTTACTGCACAGCCTGATGGGCGTGATCCTAGACTCGCGGAGGGAAAAGAGAAAGAACTAACTGTATGTTAATTTTGCATATAGGTTGAACTTGGTCTAACAAAGTTATTTCTAACCATATGGCTGTTCACATGTGCGTTAGGCTTGATTTAAATAGGAGAAATGTAGATAATTTTTAAAATCCTGTAAAACACAGACATATGCTTATGAGAACTGAAAGGTAGGGGGGTTCCCTTGTTAAATATTTACCCGTTAATCACTCTTTATACACATGGAGACTTAATAAACACTAGTCCACAGTTCTTAAAAGTATTTTCATTAGTTCTTTTTAAGTAAAAGGCAATCAAAGTTCTGCTTAAGATGGCTAGAATAGCTTCATTTGAAGAACTGGCTTTCTTAAATCATTCTCATATGTGGAAAGATAGAAGGTGATTTTGAACCGGATCAGGGCTTCTTCCTTTGGGGAGGAAAAAAAAAGCTTTTATTTTGCTTTAGTTTGAGGTTATAGCACCATTCTGCTTATAAGGAGGCTTCTCCTCCGAAGCGCTGTCTGCAGGAATCCCTAGTTCATGTGGCCCTTGCCCTCGCGGCCCTCTGTCTGTAAATGGAGATTGTAAAACTTTTGAAATTACAACAAAGCCGTTCCCATTTTTAAAAGTATTTTTGTGGGTTGCCTCTTGCTCTGATATCTGCTCAATTCTATAGTGCCAACGCTAGTTTTCTGCTCATTATTTGCCAGACAAAAGATCAAGCCAGATGTCTTTCAGTGAGAATGATGATTGAGTGATTACTCCTGTCTCTCTCAAGCCATTTGGGCTTTCTCGTAGCGACCCCACCCCATCGGCCGTGACTGTCCCCTACCTGCCCATGATCCCACCACAGAGGGACCTCCTTGGTGTAGCTCCATGTTATCATCCAACACGCGAAAGGTAGGACCCACCTGAAGGGCATTATTTCTGGACACCAGCAAGAGGGAGCAGAGAAGGGGGCTGACCGAAGCTGGCATCGACCCCTGCTCCGGTCCTGCTACAGGCAACAGAGCAAGGACAGATTTCATCAGCAGAGATGATGCTTGCCCTCCAGAGCTCATTAATTCCTGTGCAGGAAAAAGAATCTGCCGGCAGAATTCTTCCTTGCTCTGATCTCTGCGGGGTGAGATTACAGTGGAGGTTATACAGAAGCCTTAGATAAAATTTTGACTAACTAAACTGCATGAAAATAGCTTATACTAAAGACACTTCCCCAAACGCCCTCTGCACCATGTGAGGAAGGGACTCTCCCTGACATGCTGGGGTGGCCATTTGTAGCGATATGCTAAGGAGCTCCTGGGGCAGCGTTCTTGGGCGACTCACCCGATTCCACGAGAAGGTTCCCTGTAGAATCTACCTCTCCTACACGTCTCGCACGGAGCATGCACTTCACTGGGGGACCCTCGATTTGGGAAATTTGTATGTCCATGCCGCTCTTGGTTTTGCCTTCAGAGTTTCAGGAATAGAGCCATCTTCATGTTTAGTTAATAAGCAGCTCACCAGCTCTCTGGGGCTTCAGTGTAATGAGTCAGAAGCTCATGACCGACTGCATTCTCCTCTTGACTCCTGAAAACAACCCAGGACCCACTGTGTCAAGCGAAGCTTTAATTTTTCAAGGGAGAGTTTGCCATTGAGACCAATACCAACACCTCTTTCTTGCGACAGTTCCAGTTACTTTATTTCTCTGTTTTTAATTATCTTAAGCTGCGAGAGAGTATAGTGAGTTTGTCAGTTTTAATGCTTGGAGCACCGGACTTAGGGATCGATGTTGCCAGTTGTCTTTTCTTTACTTTTTCCAACTCTTCTTAACCAGTACTAAGATTTCTTCTGCTTTACAACATGATGAATGTTATATCTGTGTATTAACTGCTATTGAATTGCAGCCAAATATTCCATTCAGCTGCATTAGAATTTTCTAAGAGAATATGGGACAAATACTTAGTCCTATTCCTTCAGTGCCTATTTACAACAAATATTACCTTCTTACAGTTAGGCTAGGAATAAAATTAATTATGAATTATATCATCAGCTTTAGATAATTGATTTTTCTATCTCTTTGGAAAAAAAACAGGTACTTAAAGAAGGCCAGTTGGCTCTTTTGAGTTTAAAATTTCAAGACAATTTCTAGTTATTTCTATTGTGAATTCCAGCCAGCATCTCTTTTTTCTTTTTAACACGGAAAACTTTTAGAGGTGGTTTTGAGCTATTTCATAACAAAATTGTAAGTACAATGAGGCAGAGCCACTTACTAAATATTAAAGTGACAGTATAAGAAGAAAAGGATTTCAAGATGTCTTAATCAAGGAAAATGAGCAACTGTTCATGAACTTTAACTCCAAGTTCCTAGTAACCAGGACAGTGATGGAAATGGAAAGGATTAGACAGATCTTATTGTCTGAGATAGCATGTACACTGTCTTTTTCACTGGAAAAAAAATGCACACAGACATTTATTGAGAGCCTACTACGTGCCAAGCTCTGTGCCGGGTGTTTTTGTTGAGTAAAAAATGTCTAAGGTAATCTTTGCCTTCAAGGATTATCTTAGTGAGACTATGCTAAGTGCACAAGTACGTTACTGTGCTCCTGGACACACTTTGGTGGATGGAGAGATTCGGTCCAGTTAGAAGAGGATCTGGAAGAGTTTTGTGCCAGAGGTGATAGGTGGGAGCTATGGGGAAAGGGCATCTCAAGTAAATGGACCCGAGGAGTCCAAGCAGGCAGGAGTACATGAGGCATCTTTAGCGAGTATTGTCAAGTGCTTAGGGGATGTTGTCAAGGGTTGGATGTGACTGGGACATAGAGATCTCTCATGAGGTAAGACTGGGTCCTAAGTTGAGAGGTTTGCGTTTAACTTGGTAGCCGTTGAAAGGACATTGAAAGGGTTCGGAGACAGAAGTGTGGGCTTGTAGGAGATCGACAGTGACTAAGGCTGGATGGTTGGGAGACCAGGTAGGAGGCGTGAACCATGATGTTGGAGCGGGGAACGGAAAAGACAGGACAGATGTGGGAGACGGTGCAGAAGTCAAAGTGAAGGACCGATGACAGATTGAATGTGGGATAGAGAGAAGCAAAGGACTCAAGGTTGAAACCCAGCTGGTTCAAAAATGATTTGTTCTTAAGAGAGAAAGAAAATATCAGAACAGTTACTGTTCTGTGGGGCAAATGTGATAAAATTAACTTTGGACGTTTCCAGCTTGAGCCTCCAGTAGGATATCCAAATGGAAATGCCCAGTAGCAATTGGCCTTCAGGACCTGGAGCTCCAGAGAGAAGTTGGGGGCTAGAATACAGTGTGCCTGTCCCCAGGCGCCTTGTAGATTTCCCATTTTCTTCTTTCATTTCCCAATGTGCTCCTAAATGCCACTGCTGAGTCTGCCTTCTTTTATTACTGCTGTTCCCACAATGCTCTTCTCCAAAAGTCCTCTGTGGACTTCTGTGGATTAGGTTGGGGTGATTAACTTAAGAGTTTTACTGTTCAAAGCTTGGCTTCCCGCTACCGGTTTGCCCACTTATAAAAGAATTCGACTTGAGTCCAATTAGTTTTGTTCCAGTTCTAAAAGTATCCTCCATTTGTGGTCTTATAAAATCAAGGTATTCCTCACTAAAATTTCATTCAATAAAATAATCTTCCTGTTAAATTTACCCTGGCACCTAGCATAATAGGTAATGGTGCACACAGTGACTGTTGAAACAATGAATGAATAAAATGATTATGTTAGAGGCATTTGGGGCAGCTAAGGCATCCTAACCAGCTAACGTTCTCCTGGTCCCCTATAACAGTGCATGTGTGTTCCAAATGTCCATCCCACAGGTCTGTTAGTATTTAATAGAAATGAGAAAAGAAAAATACCTAGTAACTGTTTTTGATTTCTTCCTTCATCATTGAATTGAAAAAGTGTGTCATTTATACCTGAAGAGAAATTGTCTAGATTTTGCTTTATATTAAACATTCAACTTTTATTAGTCCTTAAGGCTCATATTAGACACTAGCCTATCGAGTGTCATGTTATATCTGATTACACAAAGAACACAGGCACACACTCCACGTATATGAAGGAAGGGTTGCCTTCAATCCTCGTGTTCTATATCTCAAGCCCCGTCCAGACTAGGAAGGTCTTGACGTCTGAGATTATTCGTCACCTCATTATTAAAGAAGCCGGGGCTTGTCCAAGGTTCTCAGTGGGAACAAGGTGAGTTTTTCCCTCTGATCCGTGTTGTTGCTCAAACATAAAAGAACCTACAGCATGCAAGTCATGGGGTTAGATGGTCCTCTAGTTCTCATCCCTGGAAACAGGCAGCCCGTGGAAGGCGGAAGTCAGGACAGCTCTGTGTTCTCAGAGGTGAGGGAACCTAAGATTTCATTTCTCCAGCCACCGACCAAGGAGAGAACCACACCAGGGTGTCATGGACGAAACCACTGACTGGCCTGGCAGCTTTGGGCCAAGTTCTCTGTTCTTGTTGAAGTGAGCATCACAGCCTTTCTGTGGTTTTTACCAACTGGTGGAATTTGTATTTGGAGGCTCCTCATCCCCTGGCATGAAGCAAAAAGTCCAAGAGTTTTTGCTCACCATTTGTCATCTGTTGGAGAAAGATGGTATGATTTGTTTACTTGTAATGAAGCTTGACCATACTTCTCAAGGGACTTTTTAAAAGGAGGGATGTGTCAGCTTACAGATTTGTCCCCATGAATGAAACCACAAGCAAATTTTCTCCTCTCCCCCATCCTCCCTTCCTCTCGTTTCTTCAGTGACCATCTGCGCGTCGTGTTAGCATTGCCAGACCCTCTTCAAGTGGCTTATCTATGAGTGAATTCAGAAACTTCAAATTATAAAGGACATCCAGATAATTGGCCTGTTTTCCAAAGTGTCTGTCCCCGGCACTGCTGCCAGATTCCTTCTTAATGAATACATCCAGTGACAGTGGGATTCTTGAGCTTGTCCGTATCCGTGAGAAAATGAGCTTCCCTGCTTTGTAACAGCTTGCGGCTCGGGGGGGAAAAAAATAAAATGACAGCCATTGCACAAATTTCCTTTGATTGTAGTTTTCTTTCCCATAAATGATACTTTGAGAATACACTTAAGGGGTTATTAGTTTTCTATTTCATGCTTGGCCTGTGTGTGAGAATAACACAGGCTGTCACTGCGAATCAGGAGCTAAACATGCTTTGTCTGGCTAATGTGAGCATTTAATATCTGGCTCAATTAAAAATTAACCGATGAGAGTACATGTCAAATGGAATTTGAAAATACCTTCTGGAAGGAATATTGAAAGGGCATGACCAATGAGTAAATTAGTGGTTTGACGATGTGGAGACTCTGGGAAGATTTAATACGAGTTGAGACACTCGACTCTCCCTTCAAACCTCTCTACCTGTTGGGCTCAGCGTTAGAAAGTCAGTCCTTGTTCTTACGAGGAAGGACACACTTGCATCTCTGCCTTCCGGAGAATAACTGGTGTTTGCATGTTGTGTGTGCTGGATTGTACAGCAAAAGGAGACAGAATTGGAGATCAGTTATTCATTTATCCCACACGGTTTTTAAAAAAATGGAGGCCAGGCCCTGGGGACGTGGGGACGGGATGAAAATGGCTTATGGGCTTGGGCGTCGGGATCTTAAACCAGCAGCTGCAGCGAGGGGTAGAGCTGGGAGAGAAGCCGTGCTGCCACAGTAGGGGCTTTTGGGATGGAGGAGGTTTTCCCAGGAGGGAGGGGGCCGAGCCTGCAGGATGAGCTGGAATCCGCCTAGCAGAGTGGGGAGGAGGGGGCAGAGGGTGGCCAGGGGCCAGGGAGCCATGGGCTGGAGCGAGGAGTGCCCGTCGAAAGGTGAGGCTGGAGATGACCGCCAGGGAGGACCTCGTTCTAAGAAGAAGGTCATCCTGGCTCCACTTCATTCAGTTAATGAGACTGGGGAGGAATTAGTGACAGATAGGGGGCTGGCTCAGAAGAGGGGCGGGACACTGCGCCCCACCTAGAGGGATGGCAAGACATTGAGAGGTTTTTTTTAAGAAGATGATTGACTGAATGCTTCAGAACATCGCTCATTCTTTTTCAGTTCGTGGTCTTTTCCTGCAGTCCTTTTGAAAAGAATGTGGTCCTTGTTTTGGTTGCATATGAGTGTTTTCCTCCCTTGTTTCCCATTCCGTTAACACTGCCTGGTGGGAAAAACTTATTTTTTAAAAAAATTCACATTGTAATAAATCTTCATTAACAACCAGTTAACGAAAGTGTATTTGAAGAACGAATTCATGTATGAAAAACTGTTTTCATAGCATTTGCTCCTCTGGGTGAAAAAGTTACAACAGTGTTATCTTGCCCTCATGGAGGATTTTAAAATTTTCCAAAGGAATTTCGTGTCTGCCAGCCCATTCGATCTTCCCAAGAACCCTAGGCAAGTGAGGTATTATATTTCCACTTCTCTCTGTCTCCCTCTCCCCACACCTTTTATTGTTATTTGTTTATTCTCACGTGAAAAGAAAACTTCGCCTAATAAAGCTAAGGGAGAGCCAGTAAGTCAGGAGGAGCCGATATTTATTCCCAGACTCACTTCAGTAGGTGTTTCTTTGCACTGCGCTGCCGTCTTGGGGTACGTTTTCATAAGGACACAAGGTTCCTTGATAGGAATCGCTTCAAGTATATCTAATTTTAAAGAGTAGGACCCTCTGCTGCTTTTTATCTAAAAAACTTCCGAGGAAATTAAAAGGTAGTCTTGTTTCAGGTTAGTTTGCCCCCTTTGATTCAGCTTTGAAGTGTTTGATGTTTACGGCACAGGGGCATCCAGCTGCTGGCCTTCTCCTGCTCATGCATTTGCTCAAGACCCAGTGGGTGTGCATGCCAGGTGGATGGTGAACTTGACCTTGTACCCCCATCTGAGGGGGATAACAGTGTGATGGACATGAATTTTCTCTAAAACTCCACATGACGGCTTGAGAAAATAGCCCCTTTTGACAGGGGACAGGTGGGATTGCATGAACCCAGATGGTCATCTTTGATGGTTAGTATCTAACTCGCAACCCGTGTTTTTTAAAATTGGGCTCCTCTCTTTAGGTAACCAACCTAAATTTGGTGAGTGAAGTGCTTATTGGATTTTAAAAATGGTGGAGCCTTCGATCAGGATTCTCAGTGTCTACAGGGCATGTAACTACAACTACGTTAGTTCAGCTGCTCATTCATTCAGCAAATATTTATAAGGAGGCTGGAGTTGTAACAGAAAACATGACAGCCAAGGACTTTCTATACCCCTCATGAATTCAGCGTTATGGGAAAATCAGAATAGTACACAGGCAAACAATTAATGTACTATAAGGACTACAGTGTAATAAAAGCAGGACAAATCGATACAGGAGTGCTGACAGGACAGTATTAACTTCTTAAGTTAGTCTTTGAGTTTCTTTTAGTCCTGTTGCAATTTACACAGAGAAAGCTGAAAGTATTCCTTAAAATTAATATATATATGTATATATATGTATAATACAGCCTGTTAGTTTAGAATGGGTTACCGTGCACAATATAGAATTAAAGATTTCTGCTATTTTTCGCTAAAATGTTTAGAAAAACGTCTACTGATCCTTACATTTTCCCCATTTCTGTTTATCACGACATCGTCCAATGGCCTCGATCACTGACAGTCAGGAGGAAGGAAGGAAACCAGCATTTATTGAACCCCAAAATGTGCCAGACTCTGAGTGTAACACTTTTATGACTAGATTACTTAAAACTCCAATAACCTCTCCTGAGGGTAGGAAGTAGAATTATAGATGAGGAAACAGAGGTTCCGCAAAGTCATGTAACTTTGCCTAGTAAGAGGCAAAAGCAGATTTTTAAGGCAATCCCAGTTGTAATTGATGTCTTCTGACACTTAGAAAGATTTTTAAAAATTTAAAACAAACCTATTAAAAATAACAATTGAATGCATGTGACTGGTTTCTATCTATCTATCATCTATCTACTTATGGTGACTTTGGTTAACAGAATTCAGTAAGTTTCAGGTGTACAATTCAACAGTAAAACATATATATTGTATGTGTGTTCACTGCCTATTATTTTTTTCTGTCACCACATATTTGACCCCTTTTACGCCATCTACCTCCTCGCCCCCCCTTCGTCCCCCCGCCCCCGGTAACCACTAGTCTATTGTCCATGTCCATGAGTCTCTGTTTGTTGCTTTTAGATTTAAATCCCACATATAAGTGATATGTAATTTTCAACTTTTTCTGTCTGGCTTATTTCGTTTAGCATGATTATCTTGAGGTCCATCCATGTTGTTGCAAATGGCAGTATTTCATTTCTTCTCATGGCCGAGTGATAGTCCATTGTATATATGTACCACAGCTGCTTTAGTTAATCATCTATCTTAGGACACTTCGGTTGCTTGTCCTGGCCACTGTGAATAATGCTGCTATGAACATCGATGTGCAAATATCTTTTTGGATATATGTTTTCAAGTCTTTGGGGTGAATACCTAGTAGAGAGATTGGTGGATCATATGGTAGATAAATTCTTAGTTTTTCGAGGACCCACATACTATTTCCCATAGCGGCTGTACCAATTTGCAGTCCCACCAATAGTATATGAGGGTTCCTTTTTCTCCACATTCTCTCCAACACTAATTACTTGTCCTGTTGATAACAGCTATTCTACCAGGTGTGAGATGGTATCTCATTGTTTTAATTTGTATTTCCCTCATAGCAAAGTTGAGCATCCTTTCATATGTTTGTTGGCCTTTTTATGTCTTCTTGGGAGAAGGGTCTGTTCAGGTTCTCTGCCCATTTTTTAATTGGATTGTTTGTTTTTTTGTTGTTATTGAGTTGTATGAGTTCTTTGTATATTTTGGATATTAAGCCCTTGTCAGAGGCGTTGCTTAAAAATATATTTTCCTATTCGGATGGTTGCCCCTTTACCTTGCTGACAGTTTCTTTTGCTGTGCAGAAGCTTTTTAGTGACTTTTTGGTTTCTTTTGTGTCTCTTTAAGAAGCCAATTAGCCATCCTTATTTTGGTAGCTAGGAGGTGAAGTCTTTCACAGCATGGATTTTTTTAAAAGGTCTTTCTGTTTAGAAGAGAGAGAAACATTGTATTTCCATGTCTCTCCCTTTTAGCTCCAGAGTCTCCGTAAACAACCTTTGAAAAATAAGTAGTAATCACTGCTTCATAGGAAGACCAGACACCTGATTCAGAGGCGGTGCTAGGGGTCAGTGTGTGCGTGTGTGTTTGTGTGGGAGTAACAAATCCACAGTCTTCTGGTTCAAGAGAAATGATCTCACTGTCCAGTTGTAACCTGCCTAATGCCGTAATCAGAAGGTGGGAAAGTCTGAGGTTCTCCCTCGGGTGTGATGCTCAGCCTTTTGCTGTTCTTATTTTAGGCATATGACCTTAAGTGTTTTTTTTTTTTTTTAAATTTCAGAGTCCAGAGGTGAAATGACACGTTACTCAAGTTTACAAGATGATGATGTATCTGTTTTTATATTTAGCTGTAAATTTTATTCTACTCATAAACAAACCCACCTCTAGCAACCAGGGTGTATCAAAAGAGAGTTATTTCCATTCCCCTTGGTTTAATTTGGATACATTTTGGCCTAGAACGCGAAATGTTTCCATAATAACATCTGAACAGGATGCTGCCTTGTTGATTTGCAGGGCTCAGGGAGTTTAACTCAGGGCCAGGAAACTACTTTCTTAAAAGAAACTTAAAACATGAAATTGACAAGATAGGAAACTCTTACCAGGCTCCTTCTTAAACCTCTTTTTTCCCCCTGCTTTCTCATTAATTTACATTTCTCTATGTGATTAAACACATATAAATTGAATACTTAACTAATTTTCGGTTCATGGCCGAATAAGGAACTCAAATTCAGAAGGAGGGGGGATGTTTAAAGGCTTTGTTTAAGAAAGCATATATGCATTTTTAAAAATGAAATTGAACATTTCTCCCAGGCCCAAAATGTTATAACTTTTAGAGCAGAACTTCATGGTATTTATAAGGAAGCCAAAAAGGAAAGGAACTTATTATTCAGGCAGAGGGACAATAGTAACCTTTCATTAAGCGAGGCAGAGTTCAACATCGGGCTCCCCAAACCCTGGGATCTGTGATAGTGGAAGCAAGCACGCCACCAGCTCAGCTATTTCCTCTGTCTTTTATGGTCCAGCCTTTAAAAAATGTTGATCCAATATACTCTAAAATGTCTAATTTATAAGCTGTAACTCAACAGTATAATATTTGAAAGGCTGCTTTATGAACTTTCAGAAATCCTTAAAATTCTAATGACTTCAGATAATTGGGATCTTTGTTCTTAAATGGCTCTACGGGTGACCAATTAGTCATAGGGACCGATCTCAGGACACGAGAAGGCGAGGTGTGGGTTTCGTACCCAAGATGGGCTCCCTCGTTTCCACCGTGAAGAGGAGAAAGCCGTACCCTCTTCTCGGCCTCAGTTCTCCCCGAGATCATTCAGGGTGTCCCCGTGGACGTGAAGAAGAGCAGCTGTTTGTCACCAGTATTGTCATTTGCAAAGGAAAGGCCTTTATGACTGCAGCGTCCATTAACGCCCTCGAGGTCTCTGTTTGGCAGTTGTAATCCTGAGCACAGCTTGGGACTAGAAAGTTAATTTCAACCCCCCCGCTCTGCAGAAGGATGTCACAAAATTTTCATGCTAACGGTCACACTCATTACTCATAAGAACTTACCCATCTTTCTTAACAGGTTTGCTTATTTTAAACTATACGTGTAGTGGTAAAACATATATAACATGAAATTTACCGTTTTAATCATTTAACTCTTCTGCAGTTCAGCGGCATGAAGTATGTTCATAGGTTGTGCGACTCTCCCCACCATCCATCTCTAGCACTTTTTCATCACCCCAAAGCGAAACTCTGAAACCATTAAGCAGTAACGCCCCATTCTCTCCTCGCCCAGTCCCCTGGAACCACTTTTTTACTTTCTGTCTCTATGAATTTGACTACTCTGGGTGCCTCATATAAGTAGAATCATACATTATTTGTGTCTGGCTTATTTCATTTAGCATAATGTGTTCAGGGTTCATCCATGTTGTAGCATGAGTCAGAATTTCATTTCTCTTAAGGGTGAATAATTTCCCACCCAATTTTTTAAGGTGCAGTTTCTCACAAGGTTGGTCATCATTTTCTTCCCAGCCAATGGAAACAGCAAACATACTAAATTTGTACTGAGTTGGTAGTGGAGGCCTGCAAATTATTAGAAAAATTGTTTTAGGAATCTTATTGTAGGGAAGAAGACAGAAATGTCATTAAAACCAGCCCAACTCAGCCCTTCACAAGGAAACGGTCACAGTAGAGTGTGATCAGCTTGGGACGTTGGACCAAAAATACCCCCTTCAAAAATACCCCTCAAAACAGCCCAGGAAGTAAGAAACAGCCATCTGAGCCTCCTCTGTGTGGTGTAGACAGGAATGAAGCCCTCAGCAGCACTTGGGGTCATCCCTGAATTGTAGCTCAGGACCATCTTACTTAGTCCTCATGGCGTTGCTGAGTCATCAGGACTGGGTGACTTTTCCATAGGAAGAGCTGAATTGTTCAGAGAGAGTGGGTAATAAGTTTCAGAAATAGCTCCATTCCAAATGGTTAACATTTTTAAAAAGTTTTGGCTTCAGTCATCTGAAAAATCCACTTATGTGAAATGATTCATTCCAGAATGTGGTGAAGGAGAGGAAGCAAAGCAATCATCACATAAGAATAAAATGAAAACTGGCGAAGAGACACGAACTAGCATCGCCTTACCTGTTACGCTGCTTCTCCTACCTCACCTCTTTAGAGTAGAGAATTAATAGGCACTTCACTCACATAGCTATGGATGTTGTTATTTCTCGGGGAGTTTTTGCTGTGTTGCTAGATCTAAGTTGTCCTTTAACTGATCGTAGTTGCATTGTTTGCATATTTTGAATAGCTGACCTACCCTGCTGCGTGACCCGTAGGAGCTGCCTTAACTGAGCATCTGCCTCATGACTTCATTTCGAAGGCTTTGTGAAGTAAAATGTGCTCATTTGCTCACGCAGCATTCTGTGTGCCTGCAAGGTTTCCAGAAACCATGTTCTCTGACCTTGTGGAGGGCAGTTTCCTGGGGAAGCAGACACACGGTCGGAAATAGGACAATCCAGTGAGTTTTTCCTGGGAAAGCAAAGGATGGCTTCCCAGAGGAGGTGCCATGTGGCCTGGGTCTGGAAGGATGAGTAAGAGCTTGCCCTGTGGAGAAGGGGAAAGGGTACCATGTGCAAATAAAATGTGTACTAGACGGGTCTGACAGAGGTGGGCAGGACCAGAGTCTAGGGGTGATGGGGTGGAATGGAAGGGAGATGAAGCTGGGGGATGGACAAGGCTGACGCATCAGGGCCCCTGAGTGTCACCTCAAGGAACTTAGATTTGCTCTTTCATGCAGTGGAGAGCCAGTGAA
>CM053504.1:81416607-81481803 GCA_028627145.1 Eidolon dupreanum | reverse complement strand
GGATCTTAGCCGAGGAATCTGCATTTGCTCCCGCATGAGGCAGCCGGACCGCTGGCTCCTGCTGCATTGCTCTCCCATGAGCTCTACACTGCTTTAAAGTGGCTTCTAGCCTTGGACTCTAATTGAACTTCCTTCCGGTGGGATTCTTCTCTTTTAGAAATTCATTTCTTTGTTTAGGCGGCTAAGAAGGTGAAGAAGAGACATTAGCTAGGTTCTCTGTTTCAGTAAGGTTGCCTTCTATTTTTCCTACATGAAAAAGAATGCATATACATTTTTTAAAAGCGTTTTTGTTCTTTTTATTGAGAGAAAAAAAAAAAAAGAGACCCCGAGTACCCCAGGGCCTTTATTCTGTGACAGACAGGTTGGAAATGAACTAATTCAGAAGGATTTGCTAGCCCTCGTGCTATGGAATGTGTTTTCCAGAGCACTGTCACAGGTCAGGATAGGCCTCCTTGGCTGAAATGGCAAATCCAAGAAGGTGGGAGGTATGTCGGTGTAACTTCCTGTGAAGGCCGCCCCAGTGCGGGACACTTGGTGGGTCTGATTCCCAGGGTGAGTGACGATCTGATGAAGACTGTCAGGCTGTAGGTGACAGTAGCTGTCCAACTAGGTCTGGTCCCCATCAACACGGTCTTGCGAGTCTTTGATAAAGGAGAGCGACGACTTTTTGAACGATGCAGCATTTTTTTTTTTTTTTTATAACCATGAACTTCCATCTCCCCAGTCAAAATAATAACACATTTTGGGAACCATCTAGAGATTCTTTCAACAAATAAGGAAAAATGAAAAGCAAGCAAACACGCCTCAAGAATTTGCTATTGGAAGAAAATCAGCTTTGTCTTACTAAGTAACTCTTTTTGAAAACCATACCTATTTTATGCTTTTGCTCTTTTTTTTTTTTTTTTTGGTGTGTGTGTGCGTGTGTTGTTGTTTTTTTTTTTTTTTGCACTTTTCAGTCTGCAGCTAAATTAGGCCACAGGAAAAGGATAGGGTGCCTTCAAAGAGACAGCTGGGTCGGCTGGGTTCTTTGTCTTCGTGGAAAACAGCTGTGGGTGCCGAGGGCAGAAGTCGGGCTTTTTTGTTCCATGCAAAGGTGGGAAGATTTGGTCTTGAGACGTGTCACCCTTCCGTGGAGGAGTTCACAGCTGTGGAGCTGCACTGTCAACATCTCCGAGGCGTTGGAAACGTGTTGATAAGGACCTGGGAAAGAGAGATGAGCGGGATGAGGGTGGGAGTCGGAAAGAAACATTCATCCTACACAGCGCTCATATCTCCTCTTGTTTTTTCTGTCTGTGGTGAGTGTGGAGTAAATGTACTAGGTGGTTCGTTTCCATTGCCTTCTACCAAACAGACGTACTTGCGTGAGTCCTTCGTGACTTGTTTTCTGCTGAGGGAAGCATGAGTTAAGTCTGTGAGGAGGGCCGGCCAGAGCGATGGATGGTATTTCCCTCCTTCCCTCCTGTGCTTCCTCACCTGGAATCCTAACAGTGGAGTTTAGCGTGAGCTGAGTCAAAAGTGATTACTGCTGTTGGTTTTCTTATCAACGAAGTGTATGTCCAACTAAAAGATCGATTTCAGGAATTCTGTTTTGCTTCAAAAGACGTATTCTGAGGGAATCTGTTGAGTACGTGGTTTGGAAGGTCCTTTAATGCCGTTCACCTTGAGCCCACCTCCCTTTTTTTTTTTTAAGTGTCCTCCAACCCTACAGCGTCACCGTCACCTGTATGCGGCTGCTTCTGAAATGGGGACTTCTGAAAACCCCAGTGCTGCTTCTCTACTGTTTCCTGAGGAACCTTTCCACCTGGATCCCTTGTTGACGGCTCACGCTTAACACACAGTCAAAACATTTAATTCAGGACTCAACTCATCGTCATCCTTCCAAAACCTTTCTCGGACTCGGCAGTTTCTCTGCGTGTCACCACTGTTCTCCCCGTCACAGAGGCTCCAGACTTAGGATGCCTTTGGACTGTTTCTGCTCACGCCCTAAGCGGGGAGTTCAGAGACCCTGTCATTCCTGGTCCCTCCCTAGTCTTGCTGCCACCACCCTTACTAACTCTTGGCCTAGGTGACGGCTATTCACCCCGTTGGTTTCTGCTCACTCCAGTTTACCTTATGCTTTGGAACAGATTTGACTAAAATTCTCTCCTGGTCTGGTTTAAAAAAAAAAAAAAAAAGTTTATCCTCTCCTACAAGACTAAGGGGCCTGCTGCTCAAATTCCTCTCTGCTTGTGAATTTTTAGCAGTCCCTGCTCCTCCTTAGCAAGATTTGCTATTCCTTAAACCCATCCTGTCTTCTTTGCTCTGGGGATTTTTTTTTTCCTGCTGTTTTTACATCCAAGAATACTCTTGCTTCCATCCAAGTTACAAAATTCTTCTTCCCGTAACGCTCAGACCTCCTGGACGAAGGGTATGTCCGTTGGGAGTGACCCTGCCGACCTCTAAATCTCTACCACCCTTCCAGCCTTTTCTGTGCCTTCCTTCCAAGCTTAGTGACATGCTCTACGATAACTGCTTTGATATGCAAATACTTGCTATCCTTTACTTTCTTCCTTTTCTAAGTTATAAAAGTGTTGAGGCCCAGAGCTGTGTCTTCTGCATTTATATATCCGCCACCCTGCCTGAAAACGGCCTGGCCCTAGTAACTTACTGCTCAGTGCCATTCGCTGAGTGAATGAATGAAGTATACTGGCTTTGCCTTCTCTCACTTTGATTAGTTTGATTCTCTCCAGCTTCATTCAACAATTATATCCCGAGAACCTGCTACAGTGGGCAATGGTTACATCACTGAGCAAATCAAAGATCTTTGCTTGAAGGCGCTTACATTCTAGCTTCTCCCTAAGACCATCTTTGCATTCACCCTACTCGGCTCTTGAAAAACAGGAAACAGTTATTTTAAATGTTATTAATTTTATATTTTGTTATCCCATGATTAAACTTTTGCAGCCAAGAACTTTATGCCTTCTTGGTGGCTTGTAACTTTGAGGATCTGGCTCTTAAAATTAGTTACATATCCCAGGGGCTGTGAGGGTGTTGAAAACTGCTTCTTTTCTCTGCCTGTTACATCAAGTCCTTTTGCAGATCGCTCTGAAATAGTAACAAGAGTCTTGATTTTAGTCCTATCTGCAACACTGACACTTTTGCCAGGCTGCTACTGGGTGACTGCTAGTGAATCAGTGCCTCTCTTCCTTTGGTTATTTGCTTAATGTTATAAAATAACATTAAGCAAAGACAAAACAGTAGTGAATTTTACATCCTGGCATCCCTAAGAATGGACAACAGCTTTTTTTCAAAGTTCGGTCTGTATGTTATGGATAAGGAAGAACAAACTTCGTTGCACTGATACATGAAAATATGTCGCGTTAATGACAAACACATTAATGGAAAATGTACCTAAAATCTTTATTGGATCAGTGTCATTCTCTGTTTTTGATTTGCAGTGACTGCTGGTCACATACACTGAAACGCAGAGTAGTCAAGTATTTCCATCTTCATGTAGGACTCTGTAGCCATGCTAGCCATGAGTCCTTTTTTATTGGAGATGCAGTGAAACAGTACTTGTGGGAAGATATTGCTTTCAATGCCAAAACCTAACCATTTTGTTTTCAAATTCCTGAAAACTAAAAAAAGAAATCTTGGTGACATAAATGTTCCAAATTCAAAATATCCAAAAGTGAACTCATCAACTTCCTCCCTGAGCCTGCTGTTCTGTGTCTGTTCTGTCTGGTTAATGATATCACCATCTACCCAGACAAAACCCAAACCCTTGAATCATTTTCAACTCAGTTTTCTCATCTGTGAAATAGAACTTTTGATCCTTTCCAACTCTAAAAAATCTAGTCTGCAGTTCTGTGATTTCTTCATCATATGTATTCCCCCCACACTTCTGAACACCACCTCTGAAATCTCTCAACCTAGGTCCCACCCTCTTTTTTTAAACTTGCTACTGCTGTAACTCAGCTCTTCATTATTTCTTGACCATTCTGTAATCTCTCAACTGATCTCCCTGTGACGTTTCGAAATTTATTTTTAAATCCACATACAGTAAAATTCACATATTGTGTACAGTTTGGTGAGTTTTGACAGAGGTACAGAAACATGGTCACCATCGTAATCAGGACACAGAAAAGTTCCCTCACCACTAAAAAAAATTCTCCAGCTGACCCTTGTAGTCAAACCTTACACTACAGGTAGCCCCTGGCAACCACCGACTCTTCTTTATTTTTGGAGTTTTGCCTTTTCCACATGTCCTGTAAATTGGTCTGCCTCTCTTTGGGCACCTGTTCCTAGCCCATCCATTGCCATAATATCTCCCTAAAACACCTGTTGTTCCTTTGAGAAATCCTTACTTTCTCTGAGCTTCCATTTCCTTGTTAGTAAGTGCCTAGGCAAGACTATAGGATTATTAACCTAAAGAATTCTAATACTTTCTAAGAAGGTTGGTTCCTGAAGAAGACCCTTTGTCTTGCTAATTTAGTGATTGATGGGGAAACCAGAAAAGCAGTAAGGGGCTCCGAGTAAGAAATGATGCCCTGGAGCTATTGGGGTGGGAGAGAGAGAGAGAGAGAGAGAGAGAGAGAGAGAGAGAGAGAGAGGGGAACACCACCACAGGGAGCTGGGGAGAGAGTGTCTTCAGAGGAGGTGTAGGGTGAGGGTTGCTGTGGAATGTGCCCTCGGGAACCCTGCACCAGAGACCTGCATTCCTTAGTCTCCTGTAGAGCTGTATGGGGTTATTTTCGTGTGGGTCTTTATATTGAAAAGGGAGTCAGGAGACCCAGATCTACAATGGGAATAATAAGGTAGCCTCGGTGGGGTCATCATGAAGGTTCATGAGGGCGTGCTGTGCCTGGCAGTTGGGGTACTAAGGAAATGACACTCTTTGTAGGATTCTGTGCCATCTCCATTCTCACTTCGCCCCTCAGCCCCAAATTACCCTCAACCCTGACTCTTTAGCTTGGTGTACAGGGACCTCCTGGGCTGACCTGCTGGGCTGGTACCAGGCTTCCCTCTCACTAACCCTGCGTGCCCTCTACTTCCTGTCCCCGCCTCCCCCGCCACCACCCGAGCCTCATGCTCCAGCTGCGTTCAACTCCACTTTGTTGAATCCTGTCTCCCCTTTGGTCAGAGTCAAACTCTCCTTTGTCCATGTTCTCTTTCTGTTTATGTAAAATACAGCAGCTTTAAGAATGGGAAAAGCAAGAACAGTCATTTCTTTTACATCACGCTCCCGTTTTTATACACAGGTGGTTCACGGGCTATGGGGCAAATTATACTGCCACAGATTTCTGTTCTCAAACTGCTGTCATACAGTCAGAGCCTCTCAGGTGACCCTTTGAGTATACAGTCTAGATATACCCAGGGCATACTGGCATCTCTGCCCTGACAAAGCCTGGCAGGCTGCTGTTGCAGGAAGTGGGGGAGAATGCCCCCCGAGAGTGGTGGGGAGCCTGATGCACCGCTTGCCTTCCCTGTGTCCCCGTCAAATAGTTTGTGTGTCGTCAAATTTAAGTTGCCAGCAGAAGGCAGGGAACACAAAGACATGCTTGCTAAGTAACGTCGAGTGGAGAAGATACTTCCAGGATCTTGGTCCCAGCCCAGGCTGAGACACAGAGCACCCCCGCCCAAGCACATAAATCAGCACCACCTTCTTCACATGGCTTCCTGACCCCCATCCATGATGAGCCCATGTGTGACTCTCTCGCTCAGGACTCCGTTCCTGTAACAGCCGTTGCACATGGCTGACATATGTTCGATTCGTGGCCCACACAAGCCTCTAGAACTCTCTCCCATCCAGCACCTCGCCGGCAGTTACCCGTCTTGTATTTGCATATGTTCCCCTTTCACAAGATTGTGGGGAGGTTGCAATCTACAGCTGCCTCCCTACCCAGACGCAGCTCCAATTAAGGCCGTGCATCCTTGGGAAGATGTCAGGAGGATCGCAAAGGGCCCTCACCCCTGGGGCTCCATTCCAGAGGTCAGCCAGAGAGAGAACTCAGCAAGGCCAGAGCCCCCACCCACCTTTCTCCTCCCGCCAGCCCATCTTCAGGACAGCGAGCGAGTGTTGGCGAGGAACAGCAGGGGAGTGGAGGGCGCAGGGCTCTGGGAAGAGCGAGATGTTTTTCCGTTGATGCAGAATCCTTGTTCCGGCCTCCTTCCCTCCAGCTGCTGCACATACGCCCTTCTCCGTCCCTTGAGTGGTGTCGCTAGGAGAGCAGGCTGTGGTCTGCCCCGAAGGAGAGCAAGCTGGGGAGCACGATGTGTGGGACCCCTGCGCCTTGGGGATGCCCTGTGTGGCGCGTTGCCAGCGACACCTTTCTCCCTTCCCACTTGCTGGAGTGGAGCCTGCTGGGAGCCAGAGCGGCCTAAGCCAGACTTAGGGGAAGGAAGAGGATTTTGAGTAAAAACCCCCATTTTGCTTCCCCCTCCCCAACCTGGCATACACTGCGACTAAAACTTTCCCCCGGATGCCCACACGACTTTGTATGTGAAGACGCTCCGTCTGCTGGGGCAACACAGAGTTAGTTCTCTGTTCTGAAATTTTGTGCTCGTGAGTCATGGATTTGAAGGTAGCTTTCTTGGATTTCAAATTTCAAAATAATAACTCGTTGAAAGGCCCCCGCTGAGCGCTGGGAGCCCTGTCCATAAGGATTCGGAGGCTGCATGTGTTCTGCACAGAGTCCGCACACGGAAGCAGGGGGCCCGGGCCGCCTGGCAAAGCCCCCTTGCTGTGAATGACCCTCGTGAAGACTTAGGACACCTTTGGGACAGCTCAGAGCCTGGGAATATCTTCTTCCAGGGCCCCCAAACAGGAGGAACTGTTATTGGTGTGGCATTTGGTTCCTTGGGCGAGAACCCTGCAGAGTTACTTGATGAGGGATTCTTAGGCTTCCTAGTGGGGTCGGGGGGAGCCGGGGCTGATCGTGGGGTCTCTTCTTTTTCCAGCGGCACCTGTACCCTCAGCTCAGCCCCAGCTTCATCCGTGTGCCCTGTAGGGCTTCAGAGAGCTCTGTGACCGGCAGGAGCCCCCACTGACCCATATTTTAAAATGAAATAGAGGCATCTTCACCAGTCCTTTGGTTGCTATAAACTAAAGGTTTGTTCCCCCCCCAAAAAAAAATATTTGTATGTTAAATCCTAACGTCTGGTGTGATAATATTTGGAGGTGGGGACTTTGGGGGTGATTAAACCAGGAAGATGGGGCCCTCATGATGGGATCAGTGCCCTTATAAAACAGCCCGGAGAACGCCGTAGCCGCCCCTGGCAGGTGAGGACACAGGAAATGGCTGTCTGGGGTCCCAGGCACTGAATCCTCTGGCTCCTTGAACTTGGACTTCTAGCCTCCAGAGCTGTGACAAACAGATTCCTGTTCTTTGTAAACCACCCAGTCTGTGGTATTCTGTGCGAGCAGCCCAAATGGACTAAGACACAGAGATTCTCAGCCTTGGCGACGTATCGAAATCGCCCAGGACGCGCTTAAAAGTCCCAAGGCCCAGGCTACATCTCAGACCAACTTCATCAGAATTTGTGGCGGCTAGAGCGTGGGACTCAGGAATCAGTATTTTTTAAAGCTTCCTAGATGCACCCAGGCCAAGGCCGCCACCATCACATTTCCGAGCATTCAAGGACACATCGATACCCTTTTTGTTGACCTACTGCAGTTAGGGTGACAAGCTGGATTCTTGTTGCCCAGAAAAGTAAGGCTTCTTTTCTGTCGCTGCAGCGTCTGAAGTCAGATTTTCCATTGGAATAGGAAACAAAGGCCAAGTTTATTTTAAAAGTGCTCTTGATCTACCTAAAACTAGGAAGTGTAAAGACTCCTGTGGGAACAGTTTATTCTCGCATTTGAATGTGTCTTTGCTTCCTTTGAACCAAGCCTTATGATTTTATCCATTAAGCAAGGGGCCCTGTGACTTCCTAGGAATATAATTGAACTGGAAATTCTGGGGTCGTGCATTGGGTGACTAGGAAAGTGATCGAAACACTTTTTCACAATGCAGTGAAAAGTAATTTGGAGTGTCTCCAAGTCTCTGTACATTGTACCCTTTTCCATTGTGTTTCTGGGTTGGACTATGTATCTCACCTCCAGAAGATATTCCTGACTGATTCTGTCCAGTGATTATTTGTTTAAAACTTAAAAAGAAGAAGAGCAGATTCAGTACATTTGCTCTCAGTTAACCATGCAAACATTTTTAGGCTAAGAAAATAAACAACTAAATTGGCGGTTTGTTTTATTATGAAACTGGTTGAGTTGCACAGGCAGGGAGTTTAGCTCCCAGACTAGAAAAGGTTAAGTATTCTTGTCAAAGAAAACGAAAAACTCAAAAAGCTTTACTGTTGGTTGAATTTCACTGAAATCAGAAAATGACCCATTTGATAACGACCAGAGACCTTTAGCGGTGACACGGAATGTTTTTAATTCTGAGAGATGGGCCTTTCAGAACTCTGCAGATTACATTTGTTTTGGCATTTGGTGTTTTTGTTGTCATATTTATTGCCTTGAGTTCCTAGTGGGAGTAGTTTTCTGCTCCTAATTACCCAAAGGCAAGAAAAAAAAAGTAACTAGAATAAAATGAAGGGGGGGAGGGGAAAATATGTCTTGAAAGTTTCATTAATTGCAAAATGAAGTTAAATGGAGCGTTCAATAAAAGTACTTCTCAGAACTGATGGACGATTTCTCAGAAAGAGTCCATTAAAGCTGGATCCTCCAAAGCAGTGGAAACCCCAGGAACAAAAGCCAAATGCCTGGGAATTGAGTTTCAGAAGATTTTTTGAATTGGTGCAGCTCAGTAATTTACAAAATGGAATGGAATCATTGACCTAAAATCTGTTGAGCTAAGATGGGCTAATCCATTTAGCTCACATGGACCATGCACATTCAACTCTTGCTGTTATTATATTTTTTACTGCCATTTATTAAGCATTTTTCTGTGAGCCAGTGCCTGTGTTTTGACATTCATGATCTTACTTTTGATGATTACAAAGATTCAGTGCCTTTCACAGGAGTCATTAGTAGATTATGGAAGGGTCGTAATGCCGACTCGGTGTTTCTGTAATGACATTTGAAATGTTATTTAGATGTGTATTAAAGCTGACCTTGAAAATAAGATTTCCATTCCATTGACAAATCAGACCTCCATTCAGGAGGAAAAAAGAGAAAGAAATGAAGTCAACTTTCTTTATTGCTTAAGCTATAGGCTAAAGTGTGTGTTTGGGCTGATCATTTTCTAGGAGGTCACGATGGGCTATTACATGCATATCTGGGATTTTGTCCATCAGAAGCAATTTTGACAAACTTCTGGGGTAAATTTTGATCCTTTGGCACATGAGAAAAATAGCTACTAGTTGCATCTCATGGATTGGAATTTCAGTTTAAAGATAATCAAAATTGTAATTTAAACATCATTCAAGGGTGACCTGTAGCTTAACTTTCTTAATTACATACATCAAGAACTTGGAATAGCAACCCTACATGAAATGAGTTAAGTCAGGTAATATTAATGCCCTTTTATTCAACTATAATTTTTGATTTACCTGATCAGCATTAAGCTCATCATAGCCAACAAGAACTGTGGGCTACATCAAACTACAAATAGAATATTTAGTAAGTCAGATAATATTAGTTATTTACTGCTGTGGACTAATTTGAGTTTACTCTTTACCATTAAAAATTCTTATTGGTATTTATATTGAAAAACAAAATAACTTAAGGAAATTGTTTAGTTGAATATTGGATAGGGTGATTAAAAAACAACTCCCAACAGCCAGACAAATAATCATGAGCCTGTGATGGTTATGCTGTCTTGTCTCTATTCTGAGTGATAAAATGAACTGCTCTGGTTTGTGGGTGTACCTTACAATAACAATTGCTGCCATTTTTCAAATTTTAAGGTAGTTTTTAAAATTGTGGTAAATATATATATATATATATGTATACATGCACATATATATGTACATATGTAAACATAAATTTCACGATTTTAACCCTTTTAAATGTGCAGTTCAGTCACATTAAGTACGTTCACACTGCCGGGCAGCCGTCATCACCACCCATCTCCAGAACATTTTTCATTTTCCCAAACAGAAACTCTATACCCATGGGACACTATCTCCCACCCTCCCCTCCCCCAGCCCCAGGCACCTGCCATTCCGCTTTGTGTCTTTATGAATTTGACTGCTGTAAGAACCTCACCTAGTGGAGTCATGTTTGTCATTGCCTCATTCCACTCAGCATAATAATGTCTTCAGAATCCATCCATGTTGCAGCCGGTGTTTGAACTTCATCCGTTTTTTTTTTTTGTTTCTTGTTTTTTGTTTTTTAAGGCGAGGCCACCCTTGGTTGACCTCGCAGATTGCAAGGACCTTGTCAGCTTACAGTCTCTTATTTTTTATTTATTTGTTTTTCACGCCTTCAGCACCTGGTCTTCCTAGGTGGTCTCCCATCCAAGTACTAACCAGGGCCGACCCTGCTTAGCTTCCGAGATCAGACAGGGTCAGGCTTGTTCAGGATGGCATGGCTGTAGACAACTTCATCCCTTTTTAAGGCTGAATAACATTCCGCTGGGTGTATATACTCGCTGTCTGTTGGGTCCATACCAAGTACTGGAACGTAACACCAGATGGTTTTCCATAATGGTCATATGAATTCAGACTCCCATCAGCTGTGGGTGAGAATCCCTGATATATCGCATACATGTCAGACTTAGAATTACCAGTCTTTATTTTAGCCATTCCAGTGTGTTCATAATGGTATCACGTTGAGGGTTCCCCCCTTCCCCGTATCACTCTGATTGTCAATTGTTGATTACTAATTGCTTTTTCACATATATGTAGATCATCCTCTTTTGTGACGTGCGCATTCAAGTCTCACCCATTTTTTTGACTGTATTGTCTGTCTTTTCTTATGGATTTGTGGGAGTTCTTCAATCTCCTGGATTGAACTCCTCATTAGTCATATTTGTTGCAAATATCTTCTTCCCCTCCGTGACTTGCTGTCTCACTTTCTTACCAGAATCTTTTGGTGAAAAGAAGTTCTTAGTTTTAGCCTTAAAACCGTTCTTTTCTTTTACGGTTAATGCTTATCATGTTTTGCTTGAAATTCTCCCCAACTCAGGGTCATGAAGATTTTCTCTGGTATGAACTTCTAGAGGTCATATTGTTTTGGCATTCGCATTTACCTTTATATTATACCTGTGAATGTCCTGAGCTGGGAGGGCAGAGTTTTTTGTTTTTCCTACATGGATGTCCAGTGAACCCAGCCCCATTAACTGGGGAAAACATCTTTTTTTCTAATGCTCTGCAGTTAGGATTTTCAAAAAGTAGGTGTCTGTATACGTGAGGATCTGATTATAAGCTTGTGTCCTGTTTCGTTGGTCTGTCCACCTCCACCTGTGCCCATACCACAGCGTCTGATTTATTCTAGCCTTAAAAGTCTTGGCATCCAATAGAATAAGTTCCTTGCCTCATCCTCTCTCCCTCGAGTATTTCCTGCCTGTATCTGGCCTTTTGGGCTCTGCTTTTAGAGTCAGTTTGTCAAGTTCCATAAAAGTACCCACTGGGATTTTGATTTGAATAGCATTTCTTCCTGATAAACGTCTGAATAAAATTCATTTCAAGGAAGGCGGAGGACGGTGACACGATAAAAAACAAAAATGAGGAAAAGAAGAAGAGAAGACCCCCAGGGGCCATCGCCAGCCAGGATGTAGCGATCTTAAAATACCTGTTTTGGTTTTCGAGTGGCATTGCTGGGTGTGGAATTAAGAAGCTGGTTATTTCTTTCCGAGACTTCGCCTTCGAGAATCGAACGTTTACCTCCACCGTGTGTTTCCGCACGGGGCGTGGAGGAGGGCATGGTGTGCCGAGGCCGGGGGGAGACCAGGGTCACTCCACGCAGCTCGTCCTGAGAGATGCTTGTTCAGAACACGCCACCCTCCTCCTCACTGACGCCTGTCTCTCTTCCTGCTCTCTTACCGGGCAGGGTGCGGCGTGAGAAACGCCGCCATTGGGGGAAAGAGCTCATTTTGCAGCAGCAGTTAGGAAAGGGTTTGCTGGTTCCCAGGGAAGCCGAGCCCTTTAGGACCAACCTTCAGTTCATCTGTTTGTTTCTTCGATTGTTTGCTCCTCTGTCAGCAAATATCCACAAGTGCCTGTTACGTGTCGGGTACGTTACTGGTGCCAGGGAGCAGGACAGACAAGTCCCTGGGCTCCTAGAACTTAACTCTGGTAGCAGAGAAGGGCGATAAACCATGAAGTGTACAATTTAACGTTGGGCAGTGATAAGTTCTGTGGAAAGAAAAGGAAGGGTCAGGGGATGGTAAAGGGAATGGAGAAAGGTAGCCTGATGGAGGCCGAGAGAGATGTGGAAAATACTACCTGCCCACATCGTTCCAAACCGTCAGTATAAAATGCCTTCACCACCCTGTGAAGGAAATGCTGCAAAAAAAGAGTCAATTGTAATAAAGCGAGTGATTCGACATGTCAGCGTAGGCGTGACGACACTGGAAGTCATAACGGGGTGGCCATATTTTGCACCCCCAACTAGGATCGCTGGGATAAAGGCGATGACAAAGGCAGATGGCTGCGGACGTGTTATATGGGTGACTCAGTGACAATCAGTGTCCCGCAATACTTCCTCTGAGATGAATACTTTTTAGCAAAGTTCTAAGCAAAACAAAGGACGTCGTTTGACATGTAAGATGGCATTGGGTTTTCGCCTGCAGGAATGTCCAGCAGGTGCTGGAGAGCCATGGGGGACATGGGCATTTCTCGGTTGTGCTGGACCATCCCGTGCATTTCGGGTCGGCCACCCGCTAAACGCTGCTGAGGTCCCTGTTACTGAGTGACGACCCAGACTGGCCCCACGCCTTTCCCGGATGCTCTGGGTCGGTCCCGCTCCCATCAAGAACTTCCGTGGGGCCTGGCGGACCCCAGCGAGGATTTTGGATCTTGTCACGTGTGTGATGGGAAGCCAGTGGGCAGTTAAGAGCAGGGAGGTGATGTGATCTGACATAGGTCTGAGAGGAATCTCCTGACCGTAACAGACCGAGGCTTCTGTGTCGGGACTGCTCCCTAGGGAGAGAGCCGCGGAGGTGCCGTGCTGACCTCGTCTTTCCGCCCAGCAGTCTGTCTGTCTGCCTCAGAGCTGTTTAAAGGTCCCGTCCAAGGACCTCTGTGGACTCCTCAGCAGAACCTTGCTGTCCATGGCGGGGTGACCCCCTCACGGTGCCCTTTGCGTCCCAAGCCCTTGACGAGTACAGGTGTTGGCTGTCACCTCAGGCAGGTTTCAACAGCCTCGCCCCCCCCCACCCTCATACACACCCCTCATCTGTCTCGACTCCCCTTCCTACAATCAATAACAGACCCGTGCAGAGCAGTTAGAAGTAGCTTTGTAGTTGAACTTCACACTCGGGCTGTCGTGCCAGACGGCCTCTCCCTCCGAGCCCGGGCCCCTCCAGCGCACACGCACCCCTCCTGGACGCGGCGCCATCTGCGCCAGGGTTTGCTTTGGGCCTTGCGATCACAGAAGCATTTCCTGTAACTAGAATGCCCCGAGCCAGGCCTGCCAGACAATGGATAGATAATTGGATAAATCCTAAACTGGAAACTGCAAACAATAAAGAAGAAAACTAGGCCTGACGCATGCTCCCCGAGCGAGGCTGTTTACACATGAAACTACTTAAGCAAGTTCTTTATTTTTCAACAACAGTGGAGCTCGTCTGGCCGTGACACTCGGGGGCCACTCTCTAGGTGCGTCTAAGAGACGAGTTGGGGCTCTGTCGTGGTTAGGACTTAGATGGAAAGGCACCTCCCAAATTCTCTCCCATCCTGCGGCTCCGGGTGGGTTCAGGGGTGGCGAGGGGAGGACAGAGAGGGCAGAGCCGCTCGTCACTTACCGTGCATGGGGGGGATGCGTGGCAGGAGTCACAGGTGTTACTACTGCCGTTGTGCGTGTGTTGGCATTCAACGTGGCCTCGGTCACTCAGCAGCCTTCAGTCCACCCGAGCTTTGGCCATCAAAAATTATTTCCAGGTTTTTTGCTACCTAAGGTTGTTGGCGCTAAGGAGTGAGTGTGTATAGCACAGTGGCTGAATACTTGCTTCCTCAGGGACCACATGCAGAATTACGGAGGCAGAATCTCCATCAGTTCTTAGGTGTGCTGGCGAGTGAAGGTTTGCATCCTAGAATGTGATAATAGCAGGACTATGCTCATTGCATCTTGGGCGTAGCGGGACTTAGAATTTTCTGTTTTAAAAATTAAGCTTTTATTTATAGTTACCAAATAAGTTGGCAGATAACCTGGCTTCAGCCAAGTGCATGAAAGTTTCTTCTTTTGGAGGGAGGTGGGGCTCGTGGCAAAAATTACTTAATTACTTCAACAATAAGGGTGGGAAGAATTCAAATATTGACCTTTGTGGATCTCCAGTGTGGGAAAGTGTTATTTCGAATACTTTTATAAAAGGTCACCTCCCGTATTAGGTAGATGGGCCTTAACCAAGCATTACCAGGAAGTCTCAGAAATCGGGGTATGAAATTATAGGCATGAAGAAATGACCCAGATTTGGCCAAATCAGAAGATAGAGACAATGTCTTCCCCTCTTTCCTGATCTTGAGAAAGATGGGAAGGAAGAAGAATCAGAGCTTCCAGAATAGAGACCGAGGGAGTAAAATATGAGAAGGGCTCTCCAGATTTCTTTTCAAAAACAAGTGTTCAGAGAGTTTCCCAAAGTGGCTTTTTCCTCCTCACAAATGTGTTTTTCTTCCTTTTTGAGGGATATCAACTGAATAATCTTCATTCATCCTTTATTTTCTTCTTACTCTTCATTTGATCTGAGATGCTTATAAAAACAGAAAGCATCTTCCTCAGGGAGGTCTGAAAAGGGTCTTGTCTTCGTCCTCTGCCATCACCTGCTGGGTCCAGACAGAGCTCTTAGAAGAGATGAGTCAGGCAAAGGCTTTGCGGGGAGTGGTCAGAATTAGGGGGTGGCCACAGACTTTGATCATAAACCGTGGACAGAGCTGAAAGGAGCCTCAATGTCACCTGCTTCTACTCCCTTATTTGATAGATAAGAAAAATAAGGTCTGTAAAGAGTTAAAGAGACCGCCAGGGGTTGACCAGCTCATAGGTGGCTGAGCTGGCAATCTAAGGGCAGATTTTTGATGAGGAACTTTCTGGACTTCAGATAAGATCACATAACTGACGGAGAGAGGAGGAAGGATTTGAATGATTTTTTTTTTTTTAAATATAACCATAAGATGTTTTAATTCTTTATCACTGTCAGTTTACTTTGGTTTGCTTTTGACCTTCACCACCCCCACGGGTAAACGTAAATTGTGGTTGCGAATTTGCTTTCCTTGACATGTTGTGAAGGACTCTCTTTTTTTAAGGAGTTTGTAGGGTTTAGAAGGGAGAGTGTTTGTTGTACACTGCTTACCGCTACTCTGTGATCCAGTGAGAATGGCCTTGAAAGTTCTTAGTAGGCTGAGTCGATGCAAAACCCTTGCTCTGGTCTGTAAAAGTTTGCACGATACATTCTCCTTGTGTATTGGTTGATTGATTTTACAGGAAAATCTAACCAAAAGGAAGAATTCTGACACTGGCATTAGCCTTGCTCTTCATGTATCCAATTTATACTCTACTTTTTGTTTGTAAATTTACCATTTAAAAAGGACTATCTTTTCATGGAACATGGACTTGGTTTTTTATATATATATAGCATTATAGAGATGTTGCTGCATTCCCAAACCCTCCTAGGAGGTTGAGAAGCTTATTTTTATTTGGTCCCTGTCTTCTCTGTGATTAGAAGACTAGGTTGTAAACAAGCCATCAGGCAAAGGGGCTACCAAGAGACGTACAACAGAAGCAGCCTCAGAAATAGAAATTGAATTTATAGGCAATGAGATAGGGTAATTAGTTTTTATATTTAAAAATATCCTCAAACCATGGGAGTGTGTTGTCTCAGACAGAGATTAGAATTGAGTTTGAATCCTGATACATCCAATAATAGTATAGTGGAAGCTGCTTTGTGTAAAATGTGTACATAAGTCTGCTGTGTCTGTGTGTCTGTGCATATAATATTTATATTCCTCTCAAATACAGTGTAAGTCTGAAAATTCAGATTGCACAATCGTTTGTACTTGTAATTCTTAGCCTTCAATGTTGATATAGCTAAGGATAGTCTGATTAGCCCATTCTTCCTTTTTTTTTCTTTGAGTTGTTGTTTGGAGTTTCAAAATCAAACAAACAAAAAACTGTATCTGATGTTTATTCACAGTGTTACATTTTTTATCCAACTGTCATGCATCACAGTGTACATTTAATACACGCCTTGTAGGTAAAACAATAAGAGACACGAGAATATGATGTGTTGGCTGATGTTGAATAGGTATCAGTTCAGCGTACCTTCTGTAATGGCAGTGTGTTAGCCACTGGTCTCTGTCGTTCTGAATTGGCAGAAACTGGACCCTGATTTTGGGTCATGAACAGATTTTTTTTTCAGGGTTGTGTCACGCCTTTGGCGGCCATCCTGTCTGAAGTGTGCTGTCTCCCCAGCTCCGGTCTGTGGGGACAGAGAGAAATAGCACCTGTCAGCTGTGCTGAAGTCTCCCACATGTGAGTCAGTCGCTGGTTCTCTGCTCATGAAACTGCCACGACGTGGGGCATCCTTGTTTTCCTGAGCCAAGACTAAGAATGGGATGCTCTTGAAAACAAGAAGAGATGATGTCTTCCTCCCTGCTCGAGCAAAGAGAGGTCAGAAGCACGACCCCCTTGGTCGCTGCTCCGTGGGTTCCAGGAGGGTTTCATCAACCCCAGGATCTTTGTCTCTCTCTTCTGCCTCCTGTCATAAATCTGTTTCAAAGGCAAGAAAAGAGATGGTTGTTAAAAGCACAAACCTCCAGCTCAGGTCTGGCTACATCAAACTCCGAGATGAGGTCCAAAACCTTTTGTGGAACTGCGAGTACGAGATGGGTTTGAAATAACGGAGCCATTCATCGCCTAGGGATAGGAACTCTTTCTGTTGTAAAAGGCGGCTGTTGGGTTGGTGAGTGGGAGTGCTTGCGTATACATGAGTGGGGTAGGCTCGGGAATAGCGTTAGCCTCTCGTGGGGACCGAATTCAGCAGTAAAACCCGATGCACCTAAAAACTAAAGCAGGTGAGATAGGGGAGCTCAGCCCTGTGTTCAGAGGGATTTTCACGCAGGTGCCATTTCTTTCAGCGGCTTGGAGTTTTCCGTGTCAGATCAAGTTTTCTTTCTTGCGCCCCAATGCCTCGTATGTTTGTTTGCCATCTGTTCATTTCCATTGCAAACTGCTCTTAACACAATGCTGCTCGGTGTTAATTAGAACATGTGTCTCTCTGTCATTCATCTGGGGAAGGGGTTAATGATGATTTATGTCCCTTTAATTGGTTTTCCTCCAAACTGTTACATGTCATTTATTATTTTATAAGACTGGAAAGAGAGAGAGCACCTCGTTTTTATTCTTTATAGTTTTAATCACATGGCTCTCTTTAAAATCAGTCTTGGTCTAAATGTTTTGGTGTTTAAAAAATGTGGTCCTTCAAGATCATATTAAGTAGCCACACGTGTGAGTGTGTACTTACGGCTTACCCGCGAACAGTTTACTGCTTACATTTGTTAATTTGTTTCTGAATAGGTGACATGATCACATGGTTCAGAATTCAGAACGTGCAGGTATATAGGTTTACGTACGTGAAAGTGTGCACATGTGTTTATCTTCTCCCTCTTTATACAGAGGGAGGCAAACGTGCATGTTGTTCTGCATGCATGCCTCTCACTTAAGTACGTTTTGGAATTCAGCGCATATGGATATTAGGACTGAAGTACTTCTTCCTTTGTTAAGGCTGCATCGTATTAATGTACTGTGCCTTATTAACTAGTTCCTTACTGGAAGACATTTAGGCTGTTTCTCATTTGTCCCGGGACAAACAATGATGCAGTGAATAGCTTTGTATTACCTTATTTTGTGTCTATAGGAAAGAGATCCTAGAAATGCTGCAACCCAAAGTGTGTTTGTCGTTGTGGTTGATTCTGTCAAATTGCCCTCTGTAGAAGTTAGCAGTTAACAGCTCCAGGAACGGTGTGAATAGTCATGAGTCCTTTTATATTTGTGAAAATAACGTGTGAAATAGCTATCTTGGTGTCTGATTTAATTTGTTTTTTTTCTCTTATGGATGATGTAGAGCGTCATGAACAATTTAAAGTAAAAAATAAATACTTGTACTTAGATGTGCATATATGTAAATTTCAAATGAAGAAGCCTACTCGTGCATTTTCTCCCCATCCCCCCAGAACCCCAGCAAAATGATATCTGGTTTTCAATAAATTAGCCAATTTCTATATCGCTGTGTTATTAACAGTACATATGCTATAAGTGTTGGAAGATACGTAATCTCCTTTATGTAATTACCAAAAGCATATTGCCGAAATCAAATTTCAACTGAAATTTTTCAGAATAATGCATTTTAAACTAATCTAATCCAGCTTCAATTTGCAAGGGTACATTACATGATATCTTTTTAGATATAATATTTTAAGTCAATTAAATTCTGACATATGTTGCTTTTTACTTAAAGTACACACATTCTAGAGAAATCACATTTTGATAGGCATGACAAAAACATATTCTTTTCGATTAAAAAAAAAAGGACTACTTTCTCCTTGATATTTTTCTTCGTGCTGAGCTCTAGATGAAATTCCCTTGTGACTGTTCATGGTGACTATTGCTGTAATAACTGAATTCACCTAGAAGATTCTCTGACCTCTGTCAGAGAGAAGTCAGGGAGTCCGTTATTGGAGCTAGCTCTTCCTGGTCCATATTTCTCGCTTGCTATCTCAAGTCACATAAATCTCTCTAAGTGGGAATGTACATTGTCCATTTCTTGGTAGATTGAAATTTCTCTTATATTTTAAAAGAGAAAGCCGATAATTCACACAGTTATAGACTGAATAATAATCCCATGGCTTGGGTGCTATTTGTTTTTCTCCCCTGAGAGTCCCAGCTATGGTTTCTTTAGGCCATGAAAAGAGATGATTTTTTTTTTTTTTTTGGCGAGTCCGAAATTTGAAAACTGAGAGCCCGCTACATTGTAACAGTAGGGGTTTCCCTTTGGGATTAATATACTTGCATTGCAGCAAAACTTTGTGAATAATAAAATGAGAATATTTCTATTGCCCAGTCAGGAAATCAACCAGTGTTTAAAAATGAAGTTGCCTTGAATTTTTAACGGCAGTTTTAAATTGTTGAGACGTAACTGCCATGAACCCAGTCTCCCCTCGGATTTAGACTCACAAGACTTTGGAGCCAGAAGGAGCCTGGGGGTGACCTAACAGTGAGTTCCAATTTTATAAGTGAGGGAACCGAAAGAAAGAGAATTTTAGGAGCATTTTAGTGAGTAAGTCACAAAGCGGGCACTCTTGAATGCTGGCCCCAGACTTCACCTGGCTAACTTGTTCCAGAAATCTAGCTTTAACATGATTTTTTCTTTTCTTTTTTTTTTTTTTACTGGATAAATGCATGCTCTTGGAGAAATCAGTTCTGAGGTCTCTCAGTACAACTGTGGTAGGTGGATTTTTTTAGTGGGGGTCGTTTTGCTGAAGACCCACAGCGTCAGAGAGCCACCCAATGCCTTGCTAGCAGACGCCTAGACAGTACACCTGTTCAGACAGGCACACGGAGGCACACGGTCTGCGGGAATGCTCCCCCTGGTGTGGAGGTGCACCCCCAGGACGGTGACAGCTTTCTAGTGACTTCTGCTGTGTGCAAAGAGAGAAGCAAAGGAGGGCTGGAATGTTGGAAAAAATAAAGGCGTCACCGCCCATAAAGTCTGGTCAGAAACGGGCGGCTTTATGTGAAGCATTTACAGAAACCCGCTCTGAGGTCTATTATTGTATTTTTAGGAAGGAAGAAAGTGGGGGAAGAAAGGAGAAGAGAGAAAATGAAGTAAGGAGGGAGAGAGGATAGGACAGAAGAGCAGAGGGAAAGAGGGAGGGAGCATGGTTCTTACCTGAATCACAGGTAATATACCTTCTCAATCTCCTACTTGGACCGAAGGGACCATTGGTATTTGGTGACAGCTGCCTTAACCATAGTCCAGACCTCTTAAGTGTTACCGATTTGTCTGGCACCTGCCAAAGTAGTATTTGCAGCCTGAGTCCTTCACCTGGGAGTTGAGACACCCACAGCTAACTGTTTGAACCTCGGCACATCCGGGACGTAAGCTGTCCCCTTCCCTTCTCCCCAGCCAGTTCCGTTATCTGAACTCATCCCGGTGGGTTTCATCGCGGTCCTCCACACTGGCCAAGTCAGAAGGTACTCTGGGAATGATCCGTGGTGCCATCTCCTCTCCCTCCTCCTGCTCCAGGCCCGCGGGCGGGCCGTTTCCGCCTCCCCACCCCGTCTCCTCAATCCTCGTCTTGTTCTTCGTCGTGACCACTTCTTAGCTCACGACGACCTCACGGCTTCTTCTCAAGCCACTTCGGCAATCTCCAAGGGGCCTCTCTACCACCCAGCTGTGCCTTTCTCCAACTTGCCTTCCAGATGGTTGCCAGAGAACTCTTTCTAGGAAAGCCGGTCCAGTCGTGGAATTCCCCCGCCCTGAATGCTCCGTTTGCTGCCCATCCCCCACAGAGAAACTGCCCTGACTGGTCCCTGCTCGCTCTTCCCGCCCGTCTTTTGCTGTTCCCATCCTCACAGCCTACATCCTTGGGGGCACCGGTGCATTTCCTGCCCCTGACCTTCGCACGGGCTCTCCCTCTTCAGCGGCACATCCTGCTCACCACTGCCTCCTCCTTCCTGGTCTAAATCCTGCTCATCGTTCTGGTCTCAGCTCAGGTGGCTCTTTTCAGAGACATCATCCTTGACCAGCCAAGTACACTTAATTCACAAACACTTCATACCTTTACTGAGTGCCAGGTGCTGGTCTAAGGACTTTACATACATACATACATACATACATACGTATACATTCATGCATGCATTCATTCATTCATCCATTCATTCGTTCATCTACTCCCCAAAACCCCAGCAGGAGGGGAGGTTTACTATCCCCATTTCATGGATGAAGAAACAGACCTTGTTTGAGAGCCGAAGTAACTTGCCCAAGGTCACACAGCCCACTCACGAGACCCCTCGCCTGGGCTGGTCCCATGAGTCCCTGGCGATGCTCTCCTTAGCTTCTCTCGCTGGCCTACCGGCTGCAAGGCGGGGCCAGAGCCAGCTCTGGCTGCTGGTTGGCACTTGATTCAGATTTGTATGTGGTGTATGCCTTTACATGTATGTGTGTGTGTGTGTGTGTGTGTGTGTGTGTAAATAACCTATTCATAAATATGTATACAAGTATAAATACAGATTTATAAATACACACATATGTAATTTATTTTTTGAATAGGTAACATAAGTTCATGTTATTAAATGCAAAAGACACAAAGTGTACAGGAAGTCTCTCTCCCACCCTTGCACCCACCGCTTCTCCCTGGAGGCATCTACGGTGGCCAGTCTCTGTGTCTTTCCCCCGGGGACCCGTGAGCGTGTATGTACACACTGTGCCATTTTGTTTTTCCACGTGTAATAGCCTAGTCCGCTTGCCGTTTTCAATTTGCTTTGTTTGCTTAGCAGTATTCCTTGGGGCTTGTTCCATGTCAACACATGAAGAGCTTCCTCTTCTCCTTCGTGACTAAATAATAGGCCATTTAAGGGAGATGCCATAATTTATCGACTCGGTCTCCTTTGGTTGGATATTTAGATCGTTCTTAAACTTTTGCTAGTACCAACGTTGCTGGGAAGATTGGCTTCCTCTGGGCATGATTTTCACACGTAGGAGTTTTAACTGCAGGATAAAATCCTGGAACTGGAATTTAGGGTCAGAGGGGTGAGTACATTTAAAAATTTGATAGATAGTGCCAGATTGTCTTCAGAGAGGATGTATCCATTTGTTCTCTCATTAGTAATTTATGAGAGTGCCTTTTTCCTCATACCCTCACCAGTATGTTATAATAAAGTGTTTTGATGTTCACCAAACCAAACACATCTAGTCTGCATTTCTCTTATATGAGTAAAGTTTATTATCACTTAATGTGTTTGTGCACTGTTTTGATTTTCTTTTATATTAGCTGACGGTCCGTTTGGCTTTGTTGGATCTTATTGATTTACAGGCATTCCTTATATGTGAATGAAAAAATCAGCCCGTTGTCTATGATTTATGTTTGAAATAGTTCTCTGCTTTATCATTTGTCTTTGTTTATGGTTTTTTCCCCCAGGCAGAAAATTTTTATTTTCATGTAATCAAATTTATCAGTTTATTTTTTTTTTTCGTTTACAGCCTGTGGGGTTTGAGTCATAGTGTGACTGGCTTGCCTCACGCCTAGATTATTAAATCCTCTTCCATGTGCACGTGTGGACGTGTGAAGTTGTTTCAGAGAGAGCATCAGTAGAGTATAACGGCTTGGAAAACAGATTCTGGAGTCAGACTGACCTAGGTTTCAGCCCAGGCTTCATCTTTAACTAGCTCTATCATCTCAGATGAAATGTTTAAATGGGTCATTAGTGTCTGCATCCCAGGGTTACTGCGAAGATCAAAGGCGACAGCGTAGGCAAGCGTCTTGTTTGCTCACCGACAGCTCCCTCCGTTGAGTTATTTCTCTCCAGATGTGATCGTAAGGAGGACACGGCCCGGCCTTCTCTTCCTTTCACAGCCCCCTGCCATCACGCCCGACCCCTCTCAGGCCCACCCCCGCCCCCAGCCTTAGTGCGGGCCTCTGCGGGAACCGCACGAGTGGTCATTTCGATCGCTTCACTGTTTGTTTTGATTTGAGAGGGAAAGGCCCGGAGTCTGGCTGGAGCCACCTGGAGTGCCACAGGTGCTTCTCTTCTCCAGCCTCCTCACTTGCCTCGCATCTGTTCTCCCAGCCTCTGGAGGACCCTGGCGCCTAGCCGGACCTTGCAGTTTTGTTTCTTTGCATGAGTCATCAGTGAGAGTCCCATGTTCTCCCCTTTGGCCACCTTGCAGCCCCCTGCCGTGTAGGGTCCCCTTGCTTCTGTGCCTTCCGCCCTGTGGGCATTCTGCCTCTGTCAATGGTCGCCTCATCTCCTATCGCTGTATTCTGTGGGCCTTTCCTTGTTCTCGTTCATATTCTGAAGGGACTTGAAACAGTGTCGCGTAGCCCACACAGTAGGTGCCCAGCAAATACGGTGAGGAGCCAGAGGTGCGTGGCATAGAACTGGCCGTGAGAGCCACAAGCCCCTGGGCCCTCGGTCTCCGTTCCCATGGACCAGAGATGCAGGGGTCATCCAAAGCAGTTGAGTTCTTTAGTGGATGCTCACCCTAAAAATTTCCATTATGTCAGCTTCTGTTAACATTTACTAAAATTTTAGTTAGTTGTCATAGATGTTAACGCCTTAGAAATGTTTGTTATCACGCAGGCTGTTCAAACGCACCAGCCCTTGGGCGGCAGAGCTGAGAACTGGGCCTAAGTTTTCTGACTCTCGTCTCTGTCACTGGCTCTGATCCTCCTTTGTCTCTGTAAGTATTTCCTCTGTACACTTAATTTTGGCCGTGGCCGCTGGACATTCCGGCGGTAGGAGATGCAGCGAAGCAGTAAGGTCACCTCCCATTTAATTTTGCCACTGTCCTCGCCACCCATAAAAAAACGCTTGGAGCACAGGGGCTGAGCTCTTCAGTGGGTGGGGTCAGCTGTCAGTGGTGGCTGATCTGAAGCGTGCTAGTACCATGCTAGGAAGAGGGTTTGAGGACCAGGGCAAAGGACAGAGGATGAGGGTAAAAACAACAGAGGAAATAAGATATCTTACTATTTTGTTAAATTCGATGGGAGCCCTACGAGGGAAACTGGTATAGGGGATAGAAAATGAGGAAGCCACAGCCCTTGAACTCAGCGGCAGACGTACTCTGCAGACTGAGCACTTGACTTAGGATTTTGCATTTGGAATTTGCAACAACCCTGAGAGACGAGCGTCTTTATTCCAGTTTTACGGGAAAGGGAGTTGAGCTGAAGGTCAGCTGAGGGACTTGTCACGGGTCCCATAGTGATCGTAGAGCTGGGAGTGAGATGGCGAACGCGATTTCAGAGCCTGGGCTCTTGGGCCTCCAGGAGCTGAGGCCGGAAGGCGGTTATGATGAGCAGCAACGGGACAGTTTTCAGTGGGAAAAGTAAAAATAATGACATAAAACTCAGGGGAACGTATTGGTACCCTCGAGTTTTCTTTCTGGTTGGGGTTCTGGCTCTATGTTCTCTCGTGCGGTGAACTTTCGGGAAAGGTCACTCAACAGCCATCCTGCTCCCCCAGCCCCCGCCTTGATAAAAGAAGTCTCCTTACCACGTGACTCGCCTGCAGGTAACAAAACAGGTTCTTAAAATATGTAATAAAGAAGCGCTGCCTGTTCCTTGCTGGCGGTGATCCAGTCCAGGCGAAGCTACTCTGGCACTGCCTGGAACCCTGGCCCCAAGGGGTTAATTTAAAAAAAAAAAATGCCTGAGGTTTCTGAGTTCCCATGGCGTGTTACTAGAACGTTCTGCAGCTTTAAAAACTCTCAGCCATCACTTCTCCGCACCCAGGCCCCTTCCACATATTTGGGGATAGGTCATCTCACTAGAGATCTGTCCTGCAGTGCACATTCAAGAGAGAAAGGTCACTCATGGGCAGTCCTGCTCCCCCAGCTGTCCCTCGTCCCCATGTTGGATGTCCCTAAATGCTGACATTCATGGCGAGCATACAGTTTTCTTGGCAGGATTTCTGCCCCTCTGTGAAAGATTTCAGTTATCTCCTCTCTTGCTTCCAGAAGGCGCGTCTTTACCCCGACTTGAAATCTTGCTGTATTCCTGAGTGTTTTGGAAACAAAATGTGCACTGGGAGAATTCTTGCTTTGTGAATATTGGATCACTTTGTTCCCTAGAACAACAATCTCTCCTTTGTATTAAACATCTGAGAACAGAAGTTCTAAATAACATTTTTATATTCCCTGTTGATGTGAGTTCTTTATTTTGGGATAACAGTTTGGTGCTTGTTCTCCTGTCAAGTTCTGATTGTACTTTTCCCTTCTTAAATGACAAGGATGCCACTGGGAGTGGTGAGGAGAGCAGGTGCCTGCCCCTGGGACTTCCCTGTTGGGGCTCTCCTGTCTCTAGTGAGTGGCCTGGCCTCTGTCACAGTGGGATTGCCAAGTGGTCAGAACAAAGGCACCTAGTCCTCTGGCCTGACCGTGAGCCGAGAGGCTGAGCTAGCCAGCCACGAAGAAACCAGATGGGTAGACAGACCAAAATAACCACTTATCCACCTCCTTCCTGGAAATACAGAAGGGCTGTCTTGGAGGTCCAAGACCTAATTTGGTCAAAAAACCCAGCACATACTCTTGAACAGGAGGCTGAGCTGTGACCTCGGTGTGAGTTTCCTACGTCCAGTTTTTCATTTTCACCAACCCCATCTGCACATCCTCAGGTTGGTCAGCCGGATAGGCCACAACTAATTGGTCACATCTGCCCCTGATGTTAAAGCCCTTCTGATCCTTTCTTTGTTTTGTGCTTGTATAGCGTACTCGGACACTACTCCCAAGGAAATAAGCCCATGTGCTCCCATTTTTAAGTAAACCCACGATTATAAAATTCAGTTTTGTAAGTAGAACAATCTAAATTCTTGTTTAGAAAATGTATCATCTCCTATTTATTATCTCCTATCACATTTCTTAAATGGTATAGATAGTGTAATGAAACTATGATCTGCCCCCCCCCAAGAATGTTTTTCTTTCTGTGTAAGTTTCAAAGCTGTCCTTCTTATTCATTGGACAGAGATACCTGTCGAGTTGTCCCACATGTCACTCAAGGAGCATGTTGGCTCTGATGTTTACTCGCTTTGGGCCAGAAATGTTGTTTCTCGCTCCGCATTTCTTCAGTGAATATTTACTTTGCCCTTCCCGTGGGCCAAGCCATGTGCTCATTTTCTCCGGGTTTGCCTCGTTCTCCAGTGGGGATGGCCTTGGAGGAAGGGGCCATATGTGAGCTCTGGTCCAGCCCCAGAGCTTAGCTCCTTAGAAGCCAATGCACTGGGATGGATGGAGTTGTTCTTCCTAAGTGGAAGAACACTCTACTTTTCCTATTTAATCTTTCCTTGCAGACTGAAATGGCAGAGTTCTCTGGACAGACGAGCTCAAGCAATGATAAAAAATGCGCTCTGCCCAGCAGCCTGACAGTACCTGCATTAGCCAGCCAGTGTTTAGATAAGAACAAGCCCCTTGAGGGGCATGCAGCCCTTCTCTGGACCTTAATTGATTTTTGTGTTCGTTCTGCTTCTTTTAATTCTTTGTGGGAAAGCGATTTGTAGTGCAAAGTGGCTTTACATGTTATAGGCGCTGTATTATGTAATACCGGTCTTATCAAAAGATCATTTCTGCTTGTTTTGCCTTTTTTTCCCCCTTGATTCAGCTCATGTTTATTTTTCTTCTTCATTTTATTTCTTCTTGTGTATAGTTATTGTTCCTCTTATTCCTCCTACTTCATCAGCTCCCATCATCGTTTGCCAGGGGACAGGGAGGAGATGGAGGCACTTGGTCTATTCTTTCTTTTTTTTTTTTTCCTTCCCTTTTTAAAACCAATTGGCTAGACATCTTCGAAAATAGTCCTTTTTTCCCTAGTGAGTTTGTTACATAATACGGGGCCTCACTTCTTATAAATCTGACCTGTAAGAAGCCGGGTCATGTTTGTTCCTGGGGGCCGAGGAGCCTTCCTGGCCCAGGTGTCTTTTGGAGTCTGTGCCATCATCCACCCCGCCGACCAGGGCAACTCCTTACAGAGGTCAGGGGCACCCTGTCCTACAAGAAAGTTTTAGAGAATAGTAGCTACTAAAATCTCTTTTGGTAAAATGGAGTTGGGAAGCCCTTGATTACGTGTCTCTTAATTTACATAAGAAATCCAGAACTTGAAGGTCCAAAAGGGATCGGCAGGTTTTCAGTGACATTGCTTAGGGAACTATGTGATGCATTGCTCTGTGTGTGCATGCGTGCATGTGCGTGTGCATGCGTGGGTATTGCTCTGTGTGTGCATGCGTGCATGTACGTGTGTGCGTGTGCATGCGTGGGAATGTACGGAATGAGAAAAATGAGATACTCCATTGTCACGGTCTAGGGAAAACTGGGTAGGCTTGTGCCATAACCCGAAGGACAGAATGTGTTCACAGCAGTATCTTTGTGACCAGGAGCAAAGCAAGTGAGAAGGAGCCAGGCATGATCCGAGCACATCTAATATACCAGGTTTCTGGAACATCTGAGCCCTAAGGGTTTGTTCTTCATCACGACGTGTCGCGAGGTGATGTTTTAGGGCCGGGACGGAGAAAGGGCCAGCTGTGGAGAATGGTCACTGAGATGGTTGGGAAGCGTGCGTGTGTACTTGCACGGCATTGGCTCCGCGTGGACGCGCAGTCTCTTCTGTCGAGGCCGGAGGGAGATTGTGTGAAGGGTCACGTAATAGAAATTGGGTCATTCCATTCCGTGTGCTCCATCTAGATTCACACGTGCCGTGGCTTCGCGAATAGCAGCTTGCATTCTCGTGGGCACAGTTCACGCCTGTCTTTGGAAGTCCGTTCCGGGTGGGCTTGCCACCTGCCGCACGGAAGGGGAGACCCTCGCGGAGGTCTGGACATCCAATAGCCACGTAGGTAGGGAAGGTGACCCCCTGGGTGGCTGCGAGGTGCTACCCACGGAACCTGAAGGCCGGGTTGAGAATGAGAGCGAGCTGTTCGCTCTCGGGCAGCGTGTTGACTGCAAGCAGGATTCCGCCCCTGGTGAGATGCCGCGCCTTCGTTCAGCCTCCTGCATGTGCGTCCGGGTGATGGCTGTTAGACGTTTCATCCAGTTTCCATCCACCTGCTACAGCTTCTGTGCCAGCACATGGCAAGGTGCTCCCCAGCTGCCCCGTGCCCTTGCCCAAGATCCCACAGTCCTCAATAGGCTGGTTCATGTGAGAGGTGACAACACGGTTTGTCCCAGCTGGTTCAATGTGAGCTTTCTTCTTAGAGTGAGCAAAGGGCGTGGGGCTTTGTATGGCTGGGCGAGTCACAGCCCACACCGCAGATGGGAGATGCTTGATCCAGGCCACGGGGAGCACTGAGCATTTCTTTCTGTGGGTTAAATAAAATTCGATGAGCAAACGTTTGTGATTAAGCTCTGTTGTGAGGTTTTCTGATAATGTGTAGCCTAATCACTGAAATCTTTGTCAGGCATTGTTTTGCATGTTACTCTGCAAAGGAAGCCAGAGACAAGCGCTCTCATGTTCTCCATTTTCATTATAGTTGGTTCTTAATCACCCAAGTCAATAGGGAAAAATGACCATCATCAGTGACACAGACCCACAGAAAGTCCCCAGATGCTTTGGGTTTGATTCTGAGATGTGGACAGCAGACCTGTGTGCACACAGAACCCAGACATTCAGCCACTGTGTGTCCCGGCTTACTCCCTGCTCACTCAGCTCCAGGGCTCCCTGAAGACAGATGGGGACAGTGTCCCGGGAGTGTTTAGTACAGGGTGGGGGCCAGGCCAGGGGCACGACCGGAGGAGGTGGTCATCAGTCCTAGCATCGGCCACGGAGAAAGCTGGCGGTGACATCAAATGGATGTTTTTATTTATCCTTTGTAAAGATCAAAGTAACACGTGTGTGGTTGAACAACCAGCTAGTCCGGAAGACATTCAATAAAAAATAATGGCTGCTGCGTTTTCCTCTCCTCCCTTAGGCCCACTCCCCACAGGCAACAGCTTTTACCTTCCCACCCTTTTTAAAAATTCCTTTGGCGGTTACCTTCACGTCTTTAAATAATATCGATATACCATTCGTGTTGGTATCCCAGGCTGCTGTAACTAAGCACCACGAGCTGTGTGGCTTAAAGGAAGACAAATCTATCCTCCCACAGTTCTAGATCCTGGAAGTCCCAAATCAAAGTGCCTCCGAAGTCCCCAGGAGAGACTCCTCCCATGCCTCTTCCAGCTTCTGGTGGTGGCCGTCTGTCCTTGGCAGTCCTTGGCTTGCAGCTGCATCGCTCCCATCTCTGCTCCCGTTGTTACATGCCGTTCTCCCGGTCTGTCTTCTGTCGTCACATGGCGTTTCCCACTTCTTACGAAGACGCCAGTCCTTGGATGAGAGCCCACCCCAGTGACCTCATCTTAACAACATCTGCAAAGACCCTATTTCCATAAAGATCGCATTCACAGGAATCAGAGCTGGAACGCGGTGTATCTTTGAGGGGGCGTGGGGGGGGGACACAATTCAGCTCATAATGCCACTCTTTGTCAGTTTTTAAGCGTTTGGCTTTGTTGACTTGGTTCTAGGGTAAATGAGGTTTCTCTCCCTTACTCAGCCCTCTCTCTCTCTCCTGAGCATCTTCCCTCCACGGCATGGTATTCTTCTCAGTCCCTCCCTTTAAAGGACATGGCTTAAATTTCAAGCAGATTTTTGAATCTTCACTTTCTATTCTATTAGCCATAGAAAGTCACTTCATAACCCATCAAATGAGAACATTAGCTCTCCTGACTTCCCTCCCCCACCACCTTCCAGCCTCTGTCAACTAATGCTGGGACCCTGGAAGTCCTGGCTTCCTTTTGGTTAACTAAATAGTTAAATCCTCTGCCCTCTGTCTTCAGATGCGGAATAGCTTTTTTTTCTATAACATCCACTGAAAGGATCTACAAGTGGCAAAGCAGTCAACAGTGTTTTTTTATTCTTTATTATTATGACGATGTCTGCTGGATATATTGCCTTTGTATGCCCTGTGGGTTTTAATTAAAATGCTTTCTACCATTTGAAGAATGACAATATAATGTATGTTTGTATAGTAATTTAGAATTTACATTGCATTTGATTTTAGATGGCAGCATACTTTTCTAGCTTAGTTTAGAAATTCTATTTATTAGTACAGTTTTTGAAATCCTTTTGTGTTACATATTGAAATGAAGCTTTGTGCTTTATTAGGAAATGTTTGATCACATGAAATAATATCCATGTGGGTCTCGACTCTATGAGTTTTTAACAGCAGATAACTCATTCTAAGGCAGTGCTAGCCAAACTTTTGGGTTTTGAAGCTTTTTTTCTGTTTCCTTTTTTTTTTTCCTTTTAATTTAAGGACCAATATATAGAGATGCTAACTTCTTACTGTGCTAAGTTGGAATATTAAGAAATTAGCTCCTGTTTATTCTCACCAGTAAAATAAATAACAGTTAACACCAAGAAAATGTAGGAAGGATGTAACGTTGGAATAGGTTATGCTATGAATTTTAAAATAGAGTGAATTTAACTTTTAAAAAAAGAAACTCGCTACCTTTTCTAATTTTTCCCGCTTTGGGCAGACTGTCTGGAGAAGGAGAGCCTGGCTCAACCTTGTTTAGTGGACACGGGTTTGGTTTTAATGGATGTTGAGCATAACTGTTAATTACTCTACTACTTTTGGGGCTGGTTGATTCATTAGAGGCTGGAGAGAGGACACTCAAGACCAGGGGCAGGCTCCATGTGGGGGGGGGGGAAGCTTGGTCGTCCTGTTTTGCGATCCCTAGCTGTAATAGACCCCATCTTCTAAATATATACCCTTAGTCCGGGCCAGCTGAGCCAGCTCACGATTTCGGGGTGTTGGACAGGAGAGGAAACAGGTGAGAGGAATTTAACATTTATAACCTCTGTACAGCTCTGGATCAAGTCACCCTATAACTCTGTCTTAACTTCTTAAAGTTTCCGAATGTGGTCTCCGGCGGTGTCTGCCCACATATATATTCTAGCAGGATCATTTTATAACTGAGGTACCAGAACTGGCAAACGTCATAAACATTCAGCATATGCACAACGACAGAATTTTTATAGTATTCTCAAAAACAATGAGATTACTGATTATATTTTCTCCATCAAATATATTTAATTAGTTAACCACCTGGTTTAGTTCTTTCTCCTCGAAGAACTTTGGATTGGGGTATTACCGTTACTACGTGTAAGTATGTTTCCTTGCCACATTCAGTGGAATTTAGTTTTCAGAATGTCAGTGTTTTAATATGACATTTTGTGAAATCCCTTCAAATAAGAATGGAATTAAGTCCTTGCTTTTTTTGTAAGAAATGGTGTGTGTGTGTGTGCCCGTAGCCAGTCACAGGTGGTTTTAATAAGTGGCCATATATGGTACATGGCATGGTCTTAGGACAGTGAGGTTTAAAGCATTAACTGGGTAACCTTCATCCCATCCCTGAGAGGTAGTTGGACTTCGTCTTCCCACGTTTTTTACACAGGGGAAATCCAAAGCTAAGAAGCCCAGGTGTTCTCAGCGAGGAGGGTGCACAATGAGAAAAGGAAATCCAGCCCCTTCAAAACGCATCGCCTGTCCTGGCTGATAAATGGCATCTCTCGGGGTCCATATTCACGCTAGGCCCTGTTGGTTTTTGAAGACCTGAATGACAGTGAATCAAAACGTGGCTTTCCAGTGAGAAGCACGGAGGGTCTTGTGCCTAGAGGTTTCGAGGTTCTGGGAAATGGCGGTAGAGATGCTCCTGGGGCTCAGCCCGCTTCCAGCAGAGGAGATCGGGCCTCTGAACCCGCAGCATCCGAGTTCGCTGTTTGTTAAAATGACGACCCAGGTGGAGCTGTCCACCATGCCATCCCGATCACGGTGACCAGGAATGCATAGTACAGGGAGGATCTGGCTGTTGTTCATGAAACTGGAAAAGGTGACAAGTGCTGGCTCTATATTGCTCCAGCTCTGTGTCACGTAGCTCTTTTGGACCTCGGTAAAATGGGGACAACAATGTCAACTGCCTGAATGCAGGGGATCAGACCAGACCCTCCCATCAGACTTGCAGCCTGACGCGCCCGAGGTACATGTGCCCAGGAGCTGGGTCCCCAGCCAGAGGACCAGGGTCCTGCACTCCGCCCCGCTGTGGGCGTGTCTGCCCACGTTCCGCCTGACCTTTGGAGGGCCTCGTGCCTCGCTCTCTTTTTGTTCCTGTCCAGTGGTTTTTGCTGCTATTCAGGGCATGTCCTACATGTGTGCCGTCAAGGACGGGGTCTTGTGGCAATCCACTCGCAGATCTGATCTTGATTTGAGTCGAAATCTAACACCTGGTGTGAAGAATGGGGACAGTGCCACTCCAAGGTTTAGGCCCTACAGACTGCATCTATAACCACCCATATATGAGATATATATATTCATGATACAATACAGACATTGGGAAGTTTTAAATAACACTGGAGTATAAAAAAAAAAAAAGAAAAACTGGCGTCGACAATCGTGATCCCGTGATGAGGAGGACTCATCGCAAGAGGGTGGAATTCGGCTGCAGCACATTTTGGTTTTTGTTCGGTCATGTCATACATGGTAATTGTTATGAAACAGAAGAGCACCAGGCACCCCTTTATCTCCCAAGCAAACATTCTAAATAGTCGGGAGCTTGCTGTACATAAAAGGAAGCTTTCTCTCACACTGAAGCTTGCCAAACAAATTGTGCCTCCTAAAACTAAAGCCCAAGGAAAGAATAACTTAAGCTTTCCGTGGGTGGAAAATAAACACTAACTTTATATGTGTTTCAAGAACGTAAAAGTCACAGGTGGGAAATGAATCCTCCTCGATAAGAAAGAAATGCTTAGTAGAGTGGAAAAAAAAAAAAAAGAAAACATTCAGCAGTTTTTGGAACTGTGCAAGTCCAGACAGTTTCTTTCTTTCTTTCTTTTTTTTTTTTTTTCTGGTTAGCTGCTCATAGCCACAAATATGTATATTATTTCCTTCTTGCCCACAATTATACTAAGAGTCATCTTTCTAATATACTGGGGAATCCCAGATAAAAATCTCGTTTTCCTAAAAAACAGACAAGTCTTTAACTCTTGCAATTAAACAATTCAGTTATTCTAGATTGTTAAAGAAACAAATTGTTGTTGTAATATCTACCTCAAACAGTTTGCTCCCAGAATTTTTACTGTAAGTGGCTTATGTTTTCAGGGAGAGGTTTGCCCTGGTCACTGACATTTCGAAATAGCAGTAAGAAACCCCCTCGTGAGTTCTCTCTAGTGACTAGGCTGCCTCACGCCTGCAATATAGTGGTAGGATCACGGCACAGTTTAACTCTTTTCTGAGTATCGAAATATATATTTTATATGCGAAGTAATTATTAGCTACTTTGAATATGTTTCTTATCCAAGCACATTAGCATAGCGTGCTTCCTAATTGGGCAATACAGTGTCGGGTATCAGCAGCACGGACCCAAGCCAGCCCGCCTGGATTCAGATTCCAACTGCCCTTTCCTACCTGGTTCTCGATGATTCCATTTGTTCATCTGCAAAGTGCTGTTTGCAGGAGCACATTCCTCGTAAGTGTTGTTGCGAATTAATTCGGGTCAAGTGCTTCGAACGGTGCTTGGCACGCACGAAACACTGTGGAATTGGCAACTATTATTATTTTTCACAATGAGGAAAAATGGAGAAATTCAAACAGTGTTTGTTCATCGCAGGAATCATTCCATTTACCATTAAAACAGGTTTTTGTTTCTAGAATTGGTATCTGTTGTCTGTGCATTCACTTAAAAATCAGATCTGAAAGAGCAGATGCTAGGAAGCTAATTATTTGCCTCTTCTGCTTCCTTCTTAATTTCTGCTGCGATCTGTCCTATTTCAGACCTAGATCTGGTAGATTTTTCTGTGTAGGACCTGTGCAGAACTGACACTATCAATTTACCTTGGATGCGGGAGGAAGTAAAATACTACTCTTTATAGGAGCCCTCCCACTAAGACTTGCAGAAAGTGAGTAAATAAGGGGTATTTGAAATGTTAATGAAGCAAGTGATCCAGGCAAGTCGATGTTGTCATTTGAAAGGAAATTTTCTCTCCATAAACTCTGACACAAAGGATCAAGATTTAACAATTTGTTTCCTTGTAAACCTTCACTTCTTCATTATAGCTAATAATCTCAGTGAAAAAGATCTCATCGATGTCTTTTTGAGGTATTAGGAAAGTTGGCATGACTCGGATTTGAGAAATAAAAGATTACAAGAGACGTAAAGTCACCCCTGTAACTTGTCTTTGTTTTTAATTTCCAGATGGTAAACCTGACACTAACGTTCACTACCTAATGCTGACGAAAGCATGCCATTCAAAGATAAAATGCTTCTTGGTCATTCTTTTTCTTAAGGTTACACAGTCATAATTGACTTTTAAATACAAATTTAAAAGGTTTTAAGTTTTTAAATACAAATTTAAAATCAAAATGTTCTTCTTTACCAGTTCCATTTACCATGTTGTCTGTAAGTTTAGTTGCATATTGATTATTATAAAGAACACAGCAAATCCTGCTGGGCTGGTATTTTTTTTTTTTAATTTGATTACTCATGGATTTGTGACTATCATTATTTGTTGTTGGTTTATTGTTGTCATTTTAAATGTTTTACTTGGACTTAACGGACTACATGTTGCTTCTGAGATTCTTCAAAAGATAGTAATTCCGCCAGTAAGTGTAATAAATCATTTAACTAGTATTTAAAATACCTCAAAAATGAAAATAAAAGTTTATGAGTTTTTAAATTTGGATTACTGAGAGATGAATATGAAAAAGTACACTCGGAGTTCATCAATTGATGGTATCTGAAGAAAGTTTCTTTTCCTTCTTAGGACGACAGAAGTTTTGATTAGTAACAATTTTTGTGTATAGAATGAAAACGTACTACCCACCATCGTCATCGTCTTATTAACTGGACTTGTGCCCATCATTGATTTCATGAAACATCATCAAAGTGAATCAACACATGGAGGGAGAAGCCAATAAATTCTAACGTTAACTGGTCATGCAAAACTTGGCAAATATATTGTTTGTGATGTTCAGTAATTCCAGAATTCCGTTCTCCTTACCTGATTAACTCGATCCCGTTTTCATTAATTAAAAAATTTCATTTCGTGAACAGTGAATTCACACCTTCACTCTCTTCACCTTTACGAGGGAGAGAGTATTTAGATGGAAAACAAAGGCTCACTTTGTGTCCTGCCTCAGCAGTGGCAACAGTCCGCCTCCAATGTCAGATATGCAAATTCCTGGTTTAATATGTAATTCCACAGGCTTTTATCGAGGGCCTGTTCGTGGAGGGGAGTATAAGACACTAGCAGGAGTATGTGTTTTGGAGTCAGACTGTTCTTGGCTCAGATCCTGGCACAGCTACTTGCTTACTGTGTGGCCTTGAGGTTTCTTGTCTTTCAAATATCAACCCACAGAGTTGTTTAAGAGTTAAGTGAGAGGGTGGAGGTGCAAGCGTGTGGCCTTCAGTGAGTGTTAACAGTGGCCTCTATTCCCGTCCCTTGTCTTCCTGTCCCATCCCTTCCCTTCCCCATGGGGGGAGGGGGCCACTGTTGTATTTCCAGGCAGAGCAGTGGTGCTTGAAACCACCCGTGCCGGCAGAGAGCCAGACGTGTTGTATGGGGACATCCTCGGCCCGTCCCTCCACTGTGAGAGCTTTGGTTAACAACTCTTTTAAATTCAGGGTCTACCTTTAACTTTATGAATGTTTCTAAGAGCGTGTCCAGATTTGACCTTCTGTGAGTCTATATTATAAGCAATAGGTTAAAGAATAAGAAACTAACACTAGTGTGTTAAACGGGCAGCATCTGTCTATGGCCATGCCATCTTGAACAAGTCCAGTCCCGTCTGATCTTGGAAGCTAAGCAGGGTCAGGCCTGGTTAGTATTTGAATGGGAGACCACCTAGGAAGACCAGGTGCTGTAGGTGTAAAAAATTAAAATAAAATAAAATAAAGGATTGTAAGCTGACAAGGTCCTTGCAATCCGTGAGGTCAATCAGGGGTTGCCTTGCCTAAAAGAATAATAAAATAAAAAAATAAGTAAAAGAATAAACGGGCAGCATCCACCACAGTAATACAGCACAAAGGGAGAATTGGTTGGACTTGACAGAGTAGTTGTGATTGATTAGACATGACTCAGAAATTACTCTCAGGTAGCATTCCTGAATATGTCCTCTACAAAACACTGGTTCTTCAGGATGGTAATAGATATCTATTGAGAAAAGTTTTCTGAAAATCACTTGGGAAACGCCGACCCACAGAGGTTTCTTTCCCGCAGGCCTTCTCAGCATCTCCCATGTGCTCCTGTGCATTATGACCCCACAAAGGGGGATCGAGTCATTGTCTGATGCACTTCCAAAATATGCTTCATCCTGGAGACAGAGTTAGGTTGCACCCAAGGCACGCCTTGCCAGATCGATATTTCATGGGAGGTGTTTCGCCCGCCGCCGCCCTGTGGTCTTAAACGGGGAATGTTAGCAGAATGTGGATACCGTTGACTCAGCCCCCGGAACGTGTTGAGCGTGGACCACTCGCAAGGCCCCGTCCAGCCAAAGAGGAGTAGGGGACAGTATTCACAACAGAGGTGACATCCAGGCTTCGAGTGTGGCGATGTCTGTGAGACATAAGAGCCGGGGACGCCCAGGGAGACGGGGTCCCAGCAGAATCAGCTGAGGCAGTGTCCTGAGGGTGGGGAGACCGGGTTCCTGCCTTGGATATGTTGTTCCCTGTCTCTCGCTCAAGCTCTCATGATGGCATGTGCACCCTGTCGCCTCAGAGACATCCTGAAGATGAATTGAATGTGTGGTGCCCAGCCTCAGGTGGTTGCAGTTCAACCAGTTGGAGGTTTCATTCGGGAGGAGATTTTGCACAGTTGACCCTGAGCCTTAGTTTCGGGGTACATCATCGTTCTGTACCCTGACACTCGGCTCGAGTCAGAATGTCATCTAAGGGGAGGAACCTGAAGAAGCAAACCATACATCTGGGTGACTTGACTTCCTTACGAGGGGCGTGTTCGTTACGTGTCCGTCGAACCTGGTGGCATCATTTATATTTGTGTTGTTTATTGATGAACAATGAGCAATCTCTGCTTATAGCAGATTTGACCGGGGTGGGGGGAAAGCTCTCCTCACCAGTCGGATCTGCGGACTGTTTCGCCACCACTGGATTTTTCCGCCCATCGGGCCTGAGGAAACATTTTGGCAGGTTGCACCGTTATTTTGCTCATGTTGTGAGTAGCATTTCTCTGACCTTTTGTTATTTACTGAAACAGTCCGGCCTGTTTTCTTTTAAGAGAAGCGTGAAATGAAGGGGGGTCAGGGAGCACAGGCGACTTTGGTCTGAGAAGACCAGCTTCAGGCTGCTTGGCTCCGAGCACACTTTTAAAGTCGAGGGGTCCTCGGCCTCCTGGTTTCCTATTTCCACAATTTTGAGGGGTCTTTTGGGGGAATATTTTTTTTCCTCACTAAAGCAGATACGTGGAAGATGAGCCATTTATTTAAAACATTTCACCACCTCTAAAAGCACAGCCTTTTTAAGAGTTTCCTTCTGACATCTTCGACATGGTGGTATGTCCAAAGCTTGTCCTGTTTTGAACAGTGATGTGACCTGGTTCAGGGGGAAAATGGACCCCACTTCAAGACTGACCTTGACTTTATGATGATTTCTAAGAGCACGTCCAAAAATGATCTGTGAGTCTCTGATATGACGAAGCAGTGGGTTCAAGAATAGGTCAAGGTAGTGTCAGGTCTTAGCAACGTGGACCCAAGTTCTGGACGGGTGACTCGGTGACAGGGCAGCCCTCATCCCTGACCTCTCGTGGCCCTCGTGAGCCCACATGGTGGAGGTGATGACATTCCCCCAGAAATTCTCAGTGTCGCACAAGGGCTCTTTCTCTCTTCTCTTTGCTTACCTGTGCATACCATACCTGCCTGCCAGGTGCTTTTCTGCCTCTGCCCCTGGTGGACTCCCATCCATTGTAGGCTGGCTTATAAGAGTAGAAGTACCAAGATCGTCTTACTTCTTTGGAGATGATGTGTCTATGTACATGCATTTGGATGTATATGTTTAATTCTTATCTCCCCATCTATTTACCTACTGGTCTCTTTCTACTGCAAACAGAAAATTCAACAGGAATCATGTCTTTTTGTTGGGATCCTCATAGCTCTTGAACTTGGCTGCCAGTATTAAAGACGTCACTCACATTTTTGTCATGTGTATTCTCTTAGCTAAACATAAAATGACCTTGACATACATAAACCTCCCTGCATGACTGTTAATGAAGGCTCCATGTCATTTCCTAATGAATTTTGTGTTTGAGAATTGCCATAGTCTAAACATAGACCATTGCTTTAGGGATGTTTCATTCATTTCTTCAGTCATTCAGTCAACAAGTACGTACCGCACTGTCCTCAGTGTTAGGGACACACTGGTGAACAGAGGGACCAGCTGCTCATGGAGCGCCCATGAGAATGCAGGATACAGAGGATAAATTGGCAAGCCAAGAAAAGATGGTGGCAGACAACAAAAGGATAATGCCGGATAACTGGTGGGGGGCATATGAGTTTAGATCAGAGGGTCATAGGAGATGTTGCCTTGGCCCTAGACCCATAAGATGAGGAGGAGCCATCAGAAGCCCTGGGGAGACAGACAGAAGGAAGAGAAAAATCTTGCCATGAGTTAGACTCCTCTCTCCTCCCTGTTCTTTATCTAAAGACCTCATGTATATGCTTGTCACTTGGAGCTACAACCAGATTACTCTGTAAACCTCCGCATCTTTGGGAACACACAGGAAGCGACAGAAAGATGCTATCGTATTAGAATGCTGGTTGTGAGGCAGGGTACTGGGAAGTCCAGTATGGACATTTGAGAAACCAAGTTTTCTCTTCACAGTGCTCTCCTCAGCTCTCCTATCCAGAGAAGCTACGTTGCACGGATCAGAAGACCAGTTGACTTTGTTCCTTTGGAGTAAAGTGGTAGGAAATACTTTAAAATACTGTGAGCAGTAAAAGAAGCAACATAGAGCTTCAAATGGAATTGGTTTAAGTTGGGCAAAATGGGTCCAGGCGAGCACTAACTTTCCCATGGTGCTTTTTAAACTTTTTATTTTGCAGTAAATACAGACCCACAGGAAGTTGCAGAAATAGTACAGAGAGGGCCGTGTACCCTTCATCTAGCTTCCCACAAGGGTAACATCTTACAAAACTATAGCCATGGTACCGTGTATATGGCATATACATTATCAACACCAGGAAGCCGGCATTAGGACGAGCGCCAGACCTTATCCATATTTCTCCAGTTGTCACATGCACTCGTGTGTGTGTGTGTGTGTGTGTGTTCGTACATGTGTACTTTGCCCTGTTTGTAGAGTCCTGTAACCACCACTGCCATCAGGATACAGAACTATTCCATCACCGCCAAGACTCCCTTCTTGTCCCACGGCACTTTCGTGTATGAGAAGCAGCAGCAGATGCCATCCTGCTTCTCGTCTGGGTCATGCTCTGTGTGCATCCGTAGTGAGGGTGGGTAAGTCTCTGAGATCTGTTGCTTGGTTTGACTGCCATGGCATATGCATAACTGAGTTACAGATGAAGACCCCTGGTCTGACTGTCAGCCCAGAACAAAGAAAGACAGGTGTGAATAAATAGCCCAGCCTTGCTCTCATCATGGGGAGGCCCATCAGTTGATACCCATTTGATTTAAGAGCCTAATGCCAGTCATGTGACCTCAGTTGTTTACTTCTTAAAAGAACCAAACCTTTGCCACATACCTTTGGGGACTTAATCTAGATGGGGCTTTTACTACAATATTTCTTGAAGATGGCCGAGGAAGGGAACACCAGTGATGGGTTAACAGGTTACCTGATGAGTGGGGTGGGTACATTCCTTATGGAAAAGAGAACAAATTATAGAAAAATGCCCCTTTGTGTGCGGAGGGAAGAAAAACTCTTAGGACGTGCAGTGAGCAGTAAGAACTGGAGGTGCAGGCTGAAAGGGAAACAGCTATAAACAGATTGAGAGGGAGAGACAGAGGATTTAAGGGAAAACATCTGCCTGCTGCCTCTGACATCCAAAAGCTGCATCTGTGGCGTAGGATCAGTCTTGTAATGCTTAAAAAAGGAATGCAGAGGGGCCCAAAATGGGCTCTGAAAGTTTCTATTTTTTTTCTTCAAGATTTTCGGTTCGCTTTTGCCCAGAATGCTGCCAGGGACTGATAAAATCAATTCATATGGTCCCATTTCTTGATGCTGAAGTAGCATTCCTCAGATGCTAACTTTAGAATGATTTCAAAGACATTTTTACCTGTATCGTTCCAGACACATGGGTTCAGATGAGCCCATTTCCTTTGCTTAATGAAACCTCTGGAAATCTCGAGGTGGACTCTTCAGAGATTTTGCATTTTCAGTAGAATTTCACTCTATTAGAGAAGCTGGAGCAGATCATGTTCTCATGAAGAACTCAGAAGAGATTTAGAGCATCTTTCTCGATGCGAGAGTCAACTTAAAATGTGTCAGATGAGTCCCTTGGCTTGCGCATCATCTTTTTCGCTTGGGTCATTTGTTTGTATCTTAGGGGCGCCAGCTCAGAGGCTGATTTAAAGAAAATAGAGATGAAGCGGTCTCGTGGGTGTGCTAGTTCTCATTCCTCCAAGTGGAAGTAAAGGAGGATTATGGGGAGAGGGTTCTGTTCTTCACTCTTGGTCACCTCCTTCCCTCGCACATGGCCTTCACAGTGCGATGTTAACATGTGTACACTTCACGGCCAGTGGTCTTTCCCTTGAAGAATATGACCGACCCAACCCATGCTACCTGAAGACTGCCATCACGGACGTGGAGGAAGTTGTCCCAAATCAGTGTAAACCCTTTTGGAAATGTCACTCTCTAGCTTTATACTTCCCTCTCGTTGTTGACTCCACGTGGCTCCTCTTTTTCACACTTGTCTTTGTTTTTAGACGTCTCACCCCAAACCAGGGTTCCAAAAAGATTCCCGTGCGCCGTGGCCGCGTGGTTGAAGCAGTCTGAAATGTTATCAAATACGCGTTAAATTCAGGTCACCGATGCCACTTCGCGTGCAGGTCGTTGGTTTGCTGGAGCTCCTTTCCGAGCAGCGATGAGGATGGCCCCGCGTTTGGTACGTGGAGGAGGAGGGAACGTTGCAGTGAGGAGGGACCGATAATAAGGGATTGTGACGAGCTGAGAGGGGGAGGGGAGCCGATAAACAGAAGAGAGGAACTGAGGATGTCTGGTTGCTAGGGTGTGGCAAAAAGGAAAAGAAAAAAAGGCGGTCAGTGATGATCACCTGCTCTTTGTGCTCAGCATCTGTGGCATCTTTTAGTATCGACCCTCCAGTGCTGGCACGTGACAGGCTGTGAGCATTTGTCTAAATAAACCGGGCCACGGACAGTGTGTCCTCTGTTTTCTAGCTACCTCTGCAATCGTGTGTGTGTCCTAGCCCTGTGCTGAAAATGAGGACAAGTTACATTCACGTCTCATAATTCTTCTCAGGTCGCGTAGGTTGAAGGTGGTGGCTCCAGACTCGGGTCTTTTGATCCCCCAGTGTAACCTGCTTTTGGCAAGTCAGCGGTTTCTCATTTTCTTCAGGCTCAGAACCCTTCTGATTTTTTTTGTACCTGGTCCAGGTGTTGAGGAGAAGCTTGGCATAATGGAAAGGCTCAGACTTCATTTTTTTCTTTTTTACAAGAACTCTCTAGAACTCTTTCATGACACCGTGGGGATGACTGATGCCGTTTGAAGACCCCCACCTTAGACGAGCCTGCCACAGAAAATGTCGGCTTGGGTACACATCTGGATGTTGCATGCTGTGCACCTCCTCATACCCCGAAAAGAACAAGTCGAATTTTTCCAAGCTAAGTAATTAACCTTAGGACTTCACACCCTTTTGAGTTTCCGCCACAATTTAAATCTAACTCCTTTTTTAAAAATTGTATTCTACACAAAAGGTAGCCTGACAGCGAGAGAGAGTAATGATGGGTGGGGTACTCACCAGTCAGGCCTGGGGACAGCCTGGGACATCTTGTTTTTATCAAATTCCCATAGCTACTTTATTTCTCTCTGTGTTTCTCGGCTTTTGAGGGTCTGCTGTGCTTTTTGTAGCTGGGTGTTTTCTGGAGGGTCATCAAGCATAAGGAGTATCCTCTGCATTAATAACCTTTTGAAGGATTTTAGCAGTAAAAATCAGGGACCAGATGATCACGTGGAGAGCAGGAATGGAGTGGGATGGGGTGTTTGTTTCCCCTCAAGTTCATCATGCCCCAACACCAGACTCTTCACCCAGTAACTCTGAGATCTGATACCACGTTTGCTCAATAATGATGATGTAAATGGCAAAACCACTACCCTCATTTTTGGGGATAAGAATTATTCCTTAAAAGGCATACGATGTACAAAATAATGACCATGAAATGCACTTGGAGCAACAGCTAATGTCCGTATGTGTTTTCCTGTCTGTTTTCCTGTCTTGTTTTGTGTTTGTGTGTGTGTGTGTGTGTGTGTGTGTGTGTGTGTGTGTGTTTTAGTGAATTGATGTGGAGTTCCAAAACAACTCTTGAATGTTTACATACTCTGTACTTTATCTAATTATAGAAAAGCACAGATGCCATATGAAAATTTAAAGAAAAGTTATGGCAAAGATAAACACCGTAGATCAGGGGTCAGAACACTATACGGCCAAATCGGGCTTGCCACTTGTTTTTGTAAATAAAGTTTTATTGGAAACACAGCCATGCCTCTTTGTTTCTGGATTGTCTACGGCTGTTTTCCTGCTACAACAGCGGAGTTGCATAGTTATGAAAGACTATATACCTTAAAATATTTACTCTCCGGATATTTACTCAGAAGTTTTCCAACCCCTATCATAGACATCACCATGATAGTTATTTACTCATTCGTTTACTCATTATTTTAGTGATACTCTGGGGAATATCAAGGCGAATAAAGCAGTCCCTAGTGTCCAAGAACTTATAACAGAGACAAGTCACGTACTCAAACGGCCACCTGACGAGGTAGACTGCAAGACATTCTCCAGATGAGGACGAACTAAATTGCTGTGCGAACCTGGTGAAGGCCCTTGACAGAGGGAAGGAATTGGGTTAAACAAAAGCCTGTCTATTGCTTTCATAACCGTAGTTCACAGTGACTTCCCAGTGGGAACTTAATGAGAAATAAGAGTCATTTCCTTCATGGAATTTTATAAATTGTAGTACCCAAAGGGTGGAAATGATTTAGGATATTACTTCGCGTCCAAATTTCTTTATCTGGAAGTGTATTTCCCCTGGAACTATGGGGATAGTCATATTTCTAGAATATTTTTAAAGGTTTGAAGGAAGGCTTCCTACTTCAGGGTGGGAAGACAGGGAATTCCTGTTTATTTTTTTAATGACTGTTCACTGAACAAAGTAATTTTAAATAGTGGATGAAAAAGGGGTTCTATGGCAAGTCCTCTCACAGGGTGATCTGCTCATGAATTCGTAACTGGGCAGGTGGAGGTGGGTAGGCACGCCCCAGGCACATAACTTGTTTAATAAAAGGCTTATCTTTGCCTTCAGCAAGCCCTGTCCCTTGTTTCTGTGTGTCTAGGTTAGCACACCTTTGAAATGCATCTTTTCAGACCCTCCCCTCTAAAGCCTGACCACCCTCAAGAGAGAGCAGAGTCTGAACTCCCCCGTAATCTGATCCCCGCCTGCCTCGCTTTCTCCCACCTCCATGTAATCGCCCTTCAGTTCCTCCTTCATACCAAATGCGTAAAACAAAGCTGCAAAGCTGTTCTCCGGAGCATTTGAGATCTTGCTCCCCTCATACGTCGTCAGTTCGGTTCAAATAAAATAGCAGTTCTGTACAGGTTCTTAACGTCGACAGTGGTACAGGTTTTAAAGGAGGGGTCTTGACAGGAAATCTGTCAAGTATCAGATGGATTACAAGCAAGGTAAAATTGCAGAACCCCAGCCATGAAGGAGCAGGACACAGTGGCAGTTACATCTCTCTCCTCTCTGGAATGCCACGCTGTACAAGTGTGAACGGAGCTTTTGGTGAAGGTTCATTCGGGTCAAATGCCACCTGACCGTGGGAAGATCCCATGCAGGAAGCCTTGCCCCATCCCCCGTGGGATTTATGTCTCTGCCTCTTCATTTGTACCCTGCTCGAGGGCCTGGTTCATCCTTTTTTGTCTTTGTACCACCAATAGTGCCTACTCCATTTTTTTGCATTTTCTGAATATCTATTGAGTTAGCACAAACTAAATGTAGACCAACCCTGCATTCAAAGTCTAGGTGGCTAATTTTGGTAGAGGATTCAAGAATTTCAGGTTTGTCTAAAATCGAAACAAGTGAGATTCTTTCCATTCTGCTTCCATACAGGATCATAATGGTTGGCTAAGTGTCAACCACCCATTCTCTATCTTCATAACGATAAGATACTAGAGCGAGCTCAGTTTTGTTTTAGAAAAATGACCTTGTGAAGTTCTACCCACTGAAAAGATAATATTTTGATGGATAAAATGAGTATGTTCGGTGAGAAAGTTACTGATAGAACATAATAGTGGACCCCAACAGGTCATATTTTAGGAAGCACCAAGCCCAAATGTTTCACATTTCCTGAGTAGGAGAGCCCAGAAGTGAGCCACCAGCAGCCCGCCTTTGAATTTTCCCCACTGCTCTGCTTTCACAATCGCCTAGGTTTGCCCCAGATGGAGACTACAAGAGGGAGACACATTCTAGAAGCTCATCTTGCTCGTCCCCTTCCCCCGCTCTTGGCCTGAAGAGGAAAACCCAGCCCCTGGTGTATGAAGAACACACTTTAGGGCATTTCCTGACAAATAGGTGTAGTCACTGCTTACACGTGCGGGTGCTGTCTTCTATCAAAGCTGTCTACGTAAACACAGACTGCGCCGTCTCTTTCCAGCCCCACGTGTATTTATGAATGAGATTGCTTCATCGTTTTCTTTTAATGTCAGGAGCAGGGGAGTCCGGAAAAGTATTACCTCTAAACACGGGGAAAAGAACTTTGCGAATCCATACATTTCCAGCCCTCCGGGGCCAGTTCCCAGCACGCAGAAGTCTATGCTGCACCCCTACAGGACGTTGCCTGAGTTTCTCGTTTATAGCCATCACTTTGGGGGGCCTAGAAATGCTGAGGTGTGAGGGTAAATGACCGATTGTGCTCTAGTTCTGTTTTCACTGCAGTCTTTCTGGATGGCTGCGGATTCCGTCCCGTTTGAAGCATTCGGTGGCATGAATCCACTCGGTTTCTGCCCACATCACTGCATTCCTGGGATGCCTTTCACAGGCCTTCGCTAGATCATCTGACAGCCGCCTGTGAGGTCAATGAACTTTATACATAATTAAACATTCGCAGTTCGGGGGATTAATTTTTTTTTTCCTCCCTGAGAAGCAGAGAAAGGACATGTTCTGTGGCCTTCTGTTACCGAAGAAAAGTTACGTGGAGCAATCAGGCAAGTTTCACATGATTTAATGCTGAGCCGAGGAAGAAAGTGATTGCATCCTCTGCTAGGCCTCACGGAACAGTCACCACCCACACTGTTTATTCAGACTCGGATCTTGGCCATTTGGGGTTTAAGCCAGAAGAAGGGGAGGGGGGGTCAAATCCTACCCTGGAATGAACGCTTTTGAAACTCTGTCTTCTTGATGAAATGCGGCCAAGGGTTCTTTTAAAAATCTATTTAAAATCAATTACTGGGATCATATTTTCATTTACAACGGATTGTTAGCAACAGCTAATTTTCTCCGTTTCCATCCAGCTCTGGACTTGGGCTGGGACAGGAACCATCGCTGTGTATTCTGCCCAGGTCTCTGATGCCACCACCAAACTATGTGGTTAATTGGGCAATGCCGACCTTTAACCAGCTTTCCATAAAACAACAAGGAAAGGTGCGAGGCGGCGAGGAGGAGAATGAAACGAACCTGAGGGACCACAGCAAGTGTGCTTCCCTGGGGGAGAGAAAACGTACGGGAGGCATAGAGCTGAACACCGAGAAGAGTAAGGGGAAGCAAGAGGCAGGGCCACCCGAGCGCCTGGAGGACACGCCAGGTCATTCTGTCTGCACTCGGGGTCACGAAAAGCCAGCTCAGATATGTGCGAGCCTGTAGGGATTTTAAAGATCTCCACAGGAGAGTATACAACCTCCCTCGATTGCCCACCCTACTCTGGCAATTCTGACACCCCAGAAATTCTTATTCCCAGCTGAAAATGTGTACGTAATGCTTCTGGGGATTGATTATTGATCGGGACCACCCCACCTCCCCGCAGCCAGAATCGCTTCCAGGGAGGGATGGAGCATCTTATGTACTGCTTAGTCGAAGCTACAGTCACCTTGAGTCCGCCAGGCCCCACGAGTGGAGGAGGACTAGCATTGATTGAGACTTCCAGACACCAGTACTATGACTGGGCGTGTCGCGTACGTCACCAGGGGAAGGAATGTAGCTGTGACATGTCCAGGGCTGAGCCTCAAAACCACACGCAAATGTTAAATGCCGAAGCTCTTCTTCTGGATTTTAAAAGGAAAGAAAAACAAAATCCTGAAACACAGAAAAGAGATAGGTTCTAGAATTTCAGAGGCCTTGAGATGGTAGCCCATGTCCCTAGTTTTAAGAAGAAGCTAAATGCCAGAGTATATAAGGGACAGATCCCGGACTGGCTCTCCGGCCTCATGTCCGTAAGGCAGCATCCTGTCCTTCCTTCATAGAATGCTGGCCCTGAAGGCCAAGTGATGCTGGAACTGAGGTCGTTTTCTCACTTCCTCCGCTCACTTCCTCCTCAGCAGGTGGACAGTGAATGGTCAGCCCCTCCATGAGTCAGCTACAGATGCATTGAAAAGCTGTCAGATGACCCGGTAGCCTTGCTTCTTCCCTTTTAATTGAGTTATGTCATTGTTCTTCCTCAGGCTGCGGTTTATTCCAGAAAGAAAGAGGTCGTCTTCTCCTTCCCCCGCCTATCCTAAGTTGCGCCAGTTCCAGTTTCGTGTTACGTAATGACTGAATGAGTGGAGTGAGCATTGCAGCTTGGGGGTGAGGCCTTGAGCCCTCAGACAGTAAACCACGTGCCTGCTCCTCCCTCGCCTTTATTGTCCGTCAAGTGATGATAATAACTCTTGCCCTAACCACCTGGTGGGGACGGAGGGAGGCCCTGGAAACAAATGATAACATGCGTCGACATCTTAAAAACGTGCAGAGTACAGTGCTTTTTAATTATGAAGTATTTCAAGTAAGCAGGAAATACAGGGAATAAGATAGCAAAGGCCTGTGTGTTCTGCCATCGTTTCGTCATATCCATCCCGTGTTTGCGTCTGATCTTGTCCCCTACCTTAAAAAAAAAAAAAAATTTTAAGTTAAGCTGCGATAAAGCAAAATACCGCCCCCCCCCCCCGCCAGGTCTACCCCTTCTCTCTTTTTTGAGCTTCACAGCATCAATTTAAACCTGATGCCTATTTTTCCTATGCATGATTTCATCTTTTATTAATGTGTGTATCCATACACAACATGTATATTTGAAAATGTTTTTAAACATTATGTAAATGATATCATCCGGTTTGTGTTCTACATTTCATTTGTAAAATTTATCTGTACCTCCGCTTCATCCATGTTCCATGCTGTGTACTATTCCACCAAAGGAAGGACAGTGTAGTTGCTTCTACGGTTTTGTCCTTACAGACAGATGCTGCAAGGCACATGTGTTCTTTGCACGCATGTGGCCAACACACACGTAGGCCATACGGTGTAGCCTATTCCTCCTTGGCTGCCAGCCCATTTGTAGAGCATGTGACTATACAAAACAACATGAGATTAAATCAAGCACAAGAAAAAAATGACGCAATCAAGACGAGGCAAACATGAGATGCATGAGGCTGTTGGTGGCATTAACCCAGTATACTGTTTTACAGAAAACTTGTTTTTGTTTGTTTGTTTGTTTGTATGTTTTTTATAAGTAGAAAAAGTATATGCTAATAAGTATAGTATAATCTGTACATAAACCAGTAACATAGTTGTTTATCATCATCAGGTATTATATACTATTCATAATTGTGTGTGCTATACCTTTATATGACTAGCGGTGCAGTCGTACAAATGCATGAGTAATGTAATGTGTTGTTTCAACATTACCACGGCTACGATGTCGCTAGGCATTAGGAATGTTTCAGCTCCATTATATATGGTCTGTCGCTGACCGAAATGTCATCGTGTGGCGTGTGACTGTGTTGCTGAAATCTAGCTGTAGGCTGAACGTCTAAAATTATATTCAGGAACTTTTTTATCTTTTTCTACTTTTTTGTGTGTCAGTTTTGGTCACATAGTTTTCTAGGTTTTCCATTTCATGTTGTTAGGTTTATTGCTTTAGAGTAGAGAGTAGAATACTCATACTTAAATCTTTACTGTATTTATAGCTATGGCCCCATTTTCATGCCTAATAGTGTTTATTTGTGCTTTCTTTTATTTATCGCGTATTCTTGTTGAATATCTATTTTATTAGTCTTTTTAAAGACTATCGTATGTTTTGTTCCTGCTCTGTATTGTTTATTTGTTTTTTATCTTATTGATTTGTTATTATCTTTATTACTGCCGTTCTACTATTTTATTTATTTCTGAAAAAATTTTTCTGTTGTCTTTGAGTTTACTTTATTGCTTTCTCTACCTTCTTAATTTAACATTTTTCTTGTTTTCTGATACTGTATTTAATGCTAAATATTCCTTCTAAAATCTAGGGTTTTAATTATCATTCAGTTCTAAATGTTTTGTTACTTTCATTCATTTTGATTTCCTGTTAGTATTTTAGTAGAGTATTTTGAAATATCAAAATGTCCTGGGTTTGGGGGCCTGTAGTTTTGTTACTGATTTCAGCTTTTATTGTCTCTTGGTCGATGAATGTGGTCTAAATGTTAGTAGTTATTTGGAATTTGTTGAGACTTGTTCCGTGGCCTAGAACTTGATCAGTTTTCAGAAATATTTCATGTGTATTCTTTATTTATTGGGTGGCGGGTTCTCTTTCTATATCAGATTGTAATATGCATTATTTGAATCTATTTTTTTTTCTATTTTTAGCTTGGTCTATTGATTTCATGGAGATGTAGGTTAAAATATCACTATAATTTTGATTTTACTTTCATATAATTACATCGAATATATGTACAATTTGACACTGTTTCATTAGCCATATGGGATTCCTGATGAGTGTATCTTTTTATCATTAAGCAATGATCCGCTTTTCTCCCCCAAATGCTGTTGGCTGTAAAGTCTACTTTATCAGGTTTATTTATTCATCCAGTTAAAACAAATACTTTTTATAACATTTATTACTTGTATGGACACTTATTATTTGAATATGTTATTTTAGGTTTATCCTTGCTGTGACATCATGTTTTAGGCTTCTTCCTGTAAACAAATTTTACAAAATTCAGTGTGAGGATTCCTGCCTGTTAACAGATTAGTTTAAGCCACTTACATTTATTATTGGCCACATATTTGGAATTCACTAGGAATCTAAATGTTTTCTTGATTCCCTGTTTCTTCTTTACTTATTTTTTCCTTCCCATCCTGTCTTGTATTGGATTACTTGAGTTTTTCTGTCGATTTCACTTCCTTTCCCGTGCCCAGTCTTTGCTTCTCCAGTGGCACCAGGCCCCCTGGCCCTGGCCACGCTCGGCGTTCAGCCTGCAGCCCAAAAGCCCAGGTGGACGTGTTTTGTGAAGTGCTGTGTAAAAGACAGAGAACGTTGCTTGAGATTTATTTCCCCAAGACTATTCCTGAGCTGGCGCATTTTTAAAGGAGCCAGCTCTCAAGTAAGCCAAGCTGAGCAATCCGAAGGCCCTGTTGGAGGTCCTGGTGCCTGATCCACTCAAGGCAAAAGAGAGGGAGGAGGGGAAGAGACAGGAGAAAGAAGGTAGGGATGAAAAGGTAAAAGGGGGTGATGAAGGCAGAGGTCCTCCTGATGGCTAAGTGAATGACAAGGAGAAGATCATGGTTTTCCTGCAGCTCCTCAGACCAGGGACCCAGGATGTCCCTGAGCCGTTGACCTGGTCGCCACGTGGTCGCAGCTGCAGCTTCCTTGGATTGAAGATGGGAAGAGTTTGGGAGTGGCTCTCCAGGAGAAGATGCTTGAGCTGAGGAGCTTCCACACTCAAATCTCCAGGGGGATCCTCTGAGTGGGGAGATGCAGCCAGGCAGCCCCATGTGTGCAATTACCGACAGCTGGTACCCAAGCTGGGCAAGGCAGAGGTACCAGTACCTCAGTGATGGTCATGGTTATCGCGATGCTTGCACTGTTACGTGACATCATCCTATAGAACTTTGAGACATTCAAGAAGTTCAGGGTAGAAGCAAAGGGAGTGACGTGTTGAGAGCCTCCTCTCTCATTCTGTGATGGGTCCGGCTGGGACCTTCTTCTTTCCAGGGACTCCAGACTTTTCCCCACCTTCCTCCTGTTGAGGTTTCTCCTTCACCTTACCTCCCGGGCACAATAAATAGAGTCATACCATTTTAAAAAAATTACTATTTTCCTCTCCATTTGTAACATATATGTTTTGTTCTGTTATTTTAACTGTTTCCCTTAAACCTTAAAGATTATATTGGAGTTTGTAACAAAGTCTAAAATTAAAGTTTATCTGTATTTCTCTTGCTACCCAAATAAAATAATGCAGATTCCTTAGAATTTAACCTAGCTTTTCTTTAGCGTAGCTTTAATCTATCTTTTCTCTCTCTCTCATATGACACTGTGGAATATTATATTATCATCTGTCATTTTGTTTCTCTTTTGTTCCCATCTGATTTTTTTTTTACAAATCTACTTGTTAAAATTTATCAAAGTAGAGGCCATTTTACTTGCGCTGTGGTTGAGAGTATGAAATCCAGAACCATTTTGCCTTAATTTGAATCCCAGTTTAGCTGCAGATCACTTAGAATGGTGCCTGATCTGCAGTCTGGTACTGAGTAACTCCTCAGTGAATGTTACCGATGTGACTTCTTGGGGTCCTTTCCTCCTTCTCAGTTCAGGTTTCTACTTACTGAAGTACACCCTTCAGTAGTTATTTCATCAAGGATTTGGGAATCTTAAACTATCTCAGTGTCTATCTGAAAATGTCTTTAATTCACCTTCAGCTATGAGTAATAATTTTCTAGGTATAGAATTCTACATAGATATTTTTCCCTCAGCAGCTTAAAGTATTATTTCATTGCCTTTCGATATCTGTTATTGATGAGGTATCATTAGTGTCGGTCTGTCATTCGTTTAGAGATACACATCTTTTTTCTCTCTAATTGCTTTAAAAATTTTTTTGTTTTTCCTTTTGTTCTTATCTGTGATGATCTGCAGTTTCACCACAGTCTTGTTTGGGTTTCAGTATGCCTCGTGAATCTAAGGATTCCTAATAGTCATCAATTCTGAAAAATTCTCGGTCATAACCTCTGATTATTGTCTCTTCCCTGTTCTCTTTATTAGATGTATATCAGCCCTTGTTATTCTCTTCTTCATGTCTCTTAACCTTGTTTTCATCTCCCATATCTCTCTTTTTCTGTGATCTATTTTTTTCTTAATCTCCTCCTACCCTTTTCATTCCTAACCTTCTAAGGCGAACAATATCAGCATCTCATATGCATCTTTCTACGTTTTTCTGAGCTCATATAAACACATGCTGATATATATTCATATAAATTAAATAAGTGTTTTGTCATTTGTAAAAATTCAGTCATATCGTATACATTACAACTTATCTTTAATAGTACATTAAAAATATTCTTCAAGATAAGTAGATGTACATTTAACTCATTTTTTTTTTTTTTTTTAGAAAATAGCTAAGTAAATTCCATGGGATGGCTATACTACAGTTTATTCAGCCATTCCACCATTTTTGGTGAACATTTAGTTTATTTTCAGTTTAATGTCTCATAAACACTGTAGACAAACACATCCTGGTCCATATCTACTTATGTGTGGGTTCCTTAATTTCTGTGGGAACATGTTCTGCCCAACTACCTCCCTAGTCCCACTTCTCAAAGGATATCACTTCCAACAGTGTAGCTTTTTCTTGTCATACATACATCTCCACAGTTCTAAATAATGTACGTACTGTTATCTTTTATCAATTTTACTCATGATATCTTAACTTCCTATTGAAGAAAATAAAGATTTAGCTTTCTTATATAACCCTATCCACTGCTTTCTTCCCCACTTTCAGTATTTCAGTCTTTGGTTAGATTACTTGTTAGTGTTTTCTCTATTTTGCCTATGTAAGTAGCATGAACAGCTGAACTTTTTATTTTTATGAAGTTAGTATCTGTTTTCTTATTTCCGCAGCGTTCTTCATGCTTACTGCATATTTCCCCTCTGTGTTTCACAGTCTCACGGTACACAAGGCTGTCACATCAGTAATCGGTTGGTTCTGCTTGTTTTCTTTGTGACTTCTCTCCTGGAAACTTCCATTTTTCTTTTATCTGGACTTTCCTCTAGGCCCGTTGCATTGCTGTCACGCTGGGATTTTTCTTCCTTAGTATTCTAGAACTTTCCTTTGCCTTTCACGTTGTCTCCCAGCATTGCTGTGAGAAAGCTAAATGATTCTGATCGTTGATGTTTTATACCTGACATTTTTTTTCTTTCTCCCTAGAACTTACAGAATCTTTCTCTTTCCCAAGTCTTCTAAATTTCACGGAGATTTTCCTGTGTGTCTATTTTCATCTATTATCCTGAGCAGCTGTTGTGTTCTTTCATCTACCAATAATTTTTCTCTGTTAGCACCAGTTTTTCTTCCCAGAACGCCTATTATTTGGGTGTTGTACTTTCTAGACCCTTCTCTCTTCTGTTTTCCGTCTGTATCGTTTAGCTCTTTTTCTGGGCAATTTCTTCAACTTTAATTTCCAACTTGTGTATTGGGTTTTCATTTCTGTTATTGTTTTAAATTTCCTCTTTTCATCTATAAATAGTTGGGTTTTTTTTTTTTTTTTTTTTTTTTTTACAAAGCATTCTGTTCTGTTTTCATGTGTGTGACATTCTCTTTGCTTTCTGAAAAATGAATTTTATTTTCTTTTGAAATTTTCTTCTCCCTTCGTGGTGTTCATTTCCTCCACGTTGCCTTTTTCTGTTTTGTCTTTTTGAACATGTCTGTCATGTAGAGACTTTCCTCGCATGTCTACTAATCCTTGGCTGTCTGGTCATATTTAAGAAAGAAGAACTAATAAGCTTATTGAACGTTCTGAGAACATGTGAGGGGCTTGTCGACGTGGAGCATCATGGTAGAATAATATGTTTATTCCATTTTGAGGGGGACTCCTAATGTCAACTCCTAAAGACTCCCCCTGGGGAACGTGGGATGCTGGTTAGATTCTCCAGAGAACACTCATCCACAGGTCTGTTTGTCCCAGAGCCGAGAGCCAAGGTGAGGAACGAGACTGGAGGCGTCAGCGTTCAGTGTGCAGTTTTCTATGATGTTTGGTACCTGGCACCTCCCAACCTAGGCATTCCGTTTCTAGAGACGAAACCTCCAACTTTACCAGTCGGACTAGAAGCTGCCACCCATTGGGGTAGAGGAGAGGAGAGGATCTAGGGATCTAGGGATGTAACTGGTTTTATGACAGCTTTTATCCCTTTCTCCTTATTTTAGTCACTGCTCCTTTCTCCTCTGTCCCCAGTTCCAGAGGTAACCGGGGGGAGCTTTTGAGCTTCTGCTGGTCGTTCCTAACTTTCCTTACTCCTAGTGTAGGATTCGGCTTCCTTTGGTCAACTAGTTCTATTACTAGTGGTCCATCTGCCCTTCATCTTCCAAAATCTTATTACTGTTATCTCTTCACCTGCTCTTGTCTTTGTGGGTTCATGTTTTTTAAGTGGTCACTTTCTTTAGTTTTAGTGAGGATTCAGGTAGGACTAATATTAGATACGGGGTATTCAAGTCTTCATTTTCACTTGTTAGTCTTACGTTATATTTTGGTTGATTTCCTCAAATCTGTTTTTCTGGTTTACTGATTCTGTTTTACATTTCTCTACTGTCTAACGTTTCCATTGTGTTAATTTTAGGAGTTTTGTTCCTTTTCAAATATGCATGTTTTCTTTGTTATTTTTTCAGTTCTTAGGATTTTAATTTTAAAAAATGTCCCTTTGTAACTATCCCTTATGGTAGTTTATTTGCGCGTGTGTTTTGGCAAGCTCATCTTCACAGAGATTTATTTTCTATGGGATTCTCGTGAGTCCCAAGCTGTGAAATTATTCCTACATAGTGGCCACATATTTGTTTTCTTCTGGAGATCTAAGAAGTCTCAATGGTCCTGGAACTGTGTCAATACTCATTTCTCGTCATGAGAATTCTACGCCCAGCAACACGTATAGTGTAAATACTGATCCTACAACTAAATGTGATTCATGTTTAGATTTTGATTTCTCAAAGGTCTTCTGAGCTGTGGATATAGGGCAGGCTGCTGCCTTTCATCTTTGAGCCAATGGGCAGAATGGTTTGAGTCCTCTTTTCATGGATCGGGTGACTTCTTAAGGCTTTGAAATTTATGAAGGGGGCTCAATTCTGTTCCCTTCTCTCTCCCCACCCCCTCATATAGGACCAAGGCCCTGTCCTTTCATCAGCATTAGAATGTAATCACCATCCCCAGATCTCCAGGGGGCAGTTTTATAGGTCTGAGACCCCCTGGACACCTTGGAGTCAGCTTTTTGTTAAGGCTCTGGGGTTCATTTTTACCTTTGTCCCTGAAATCCTAGCTCAGCTCTGTGACGCTTTCTTGGGAATTCCACACCTTCGCAGTGGAAGAGACCCATAGGGTCACCCCAGTGTTTGCCGTTTTGCTAGAAATGAACATTCTACATCCACTGTTTATCTATAAACCAAGAACATACTAAACAGAACCTGGGGTTGACTCTGCAGGGTCGTGGATTGCCAAGGTGAAAAGGTTCTTAGAGGTCACGTCATCCAACCCCTAGCATTTTGTTTAAGGAAACTGAGGCTCAAAACTGATGAAACCACTTGCCGACAGACGCATGTCCAGTGACCGAAGAAGCTGAGGCTAGCACTCAGAAGGTGGCCACTTTTTTCCTTGCCACATCATAAGGACGAGCACCGTCACCTGGGAGGCAGCACGTGTCTGGTCGAAGCACACCTGTATCTGATGGTGGCTGTGCCTTCAGTCACTGCGCGATTTAGGGGGAAAGCCACATAGACCGTTGGTGTGTATTTTGTCTTGTTTTTATCTTCTAGAATATAAAGTAATAATGCTTATAGAATCACTTAAGGGGTTTATTCCTGTCTTGATCTTGTTTGTTTTCTTCTTTTATTTTTTCAAAGAAAAATATCTTTTTCTTCTGCTTCTTTTTTTTTTTTTTCCCATTTCTTCTCCTTAAGGCCCAGTTCAGGTTCCATCTTTTTCCAGAAACCTTCCCTAGAGTCCAAGGCCTTCCGTGGGTTTTCTCCTTCTACAAGTCCTTTTGAAATTGTCATTTGAACCACGTAATTGGCACGACATTATGAATATATCCGACCCTGTTTAATTATTGAATGTAACGTGGCTTATCTCCCCGACTTAAATTGTAAGTACTAGTTTGCAGAAACTGTGCTGATATAGCTTGACTGTTTCCCAAAGTGTTTTTCTTGATTAATTGATGAGGAAACAAGTTAGAGGAAATATGTTCTGTGAGATAGAGCCCGGGCTTGGTGTCAGGAAGCCTGGATTCTGCCACTGTTCTCGGCATCAGCCCCCTGGTGTATTTGAACAAATCGTCTTTCCTCGTCTGGACGGGCCAGTGAAGTCTGCCATGACGCTCGTAGATAAAGTGGTCATCGCGTTTATCACTCAAACTGGGACAGTTAGGAGAACGGGGGCCGGGGGGGGGGGCTCACTATTAATAATCTTGTAGGACAACAGGTGTAAACCAGGACACTCCCTGACAAGCCGGGACATGTGGTCACCTTATGTCATAGATCACCTTGAGCTCTTCAGAAAAATTTGCACAGCTGCTATCAAAATACCAGTTTGTCAAACAGAAAAATTATCATCCCTTCCAAAAGTTTTCATCCACCAACGTAACTTCCCAGGTAATCAAATTTTTAGTCTTCCCAGACGTTCATTTTCTCGGCTACTTTCACGGCTTTAAATGTTCATTATAACTGAAGTTAAGTAAATCATGGGTTTGAGAGTTAGTACTATTAAGAGACGAATGCCTGATATTCCATAGCAACCCACTTCTCTGTCCTGGAGGGAAGGAAGAGCCCTGATTTGAAGAGTTTGGGGACTTCTTTTCTTGGCTGCGTTTTGAAACGCGAGGACCTTACCCCTCGTGTGTCCAGTGACGGGTAGGGGGCAGGGAGCGGGGAGGTCTGTGGCTAATAGCTGATCTGTGAGACTGCACATATCTCCACAGAGTGCTGCGTTTGGCGGGTTAGCATAGTAAGACGAGGTAGGTCTTCAGAAAGACGCATTATCAACACCTTGCTCACTAGCTGGCTGGCTTCTGCAGCTCCTTCTAGAGTGTTCGGTATGTATGAATGTTTGTTAGCTTGAAATTCCAAGGCACATTTGGAAAACTGGCGTCTAGTAAATTCACCTACCAGTGCTAGTCGCTTGTTTCTGCTTGTGCGTGGGGAGGCCTCACCTGGTCTGGGCAAGGTGTCGGAATGCAGGGAGCATTCTGTCTCTACCCCCCAGGATTTCATGAGCTAGAGGCAGCTTCAGAGCTGTGAACAACAAAGTGTGAGAAGGTTCTGAAGGAAGAACAATCCATTTTGACCTGGGGGAGTTAGGTGGTGTTTGAGCTAGCTTCGAAAAGTAGGATTTTTCTCTGGGACCAGCAGTAGGAGTAGCCCACGGCACACGCTGCGTTCTGCATGGACAAAAACTTGTCAGAGCGCAGTGGCTTGGAGTGTCTGGGGAGTCAGAAGTCCTGCGCGTTTGTAAGATAAGCTTTACTAGGTGGCGGGATGGTGAAGGCAGAGGTGCTTTCATGTCAAACTAGGGGACTCAGGCAGTATAATGTAGACAGTAGGAAACGCGAAAAACGAGAGAGGAGCAGCATTCAACTGGTAGAAAATTCTTGATTTCTGGGGAGGTTTGTGAGGAGGTGGAGTGAAATAGTGTGTGGGGGGTGAGAAAACCTTGAACGGCACTTTGCATAAAGTAGCTGTTTGATAAATACTAAACTGAAAGGAGGAAGAAAAGGGAGGAAGGAGGTTTTCCTGTCTCCACGCTGGGCCGGGCCGGGACAGGGAGAGAGATGCAGGGTTTTTAGGAGATCCGATGAAATCATTCACTGGGGTCATTCTTGTCAACAGACTTGGTCAATTATTTCGTCCTAATTTAAGGTACAAATCAGGAAGAGGACTCAGAAAGAATTAGCTGGTGTCAGACAGAGGAGAGGTGAGCTTGGTGCCAAACTTGGAGGAAGACAGAGAACTGGGGTGCCGAAGGGGCCATGCTGGGACAGAGGGAGCCCCAGAAGCAGACACATCACTCAGAGAGAGTGAGAAGGACGCCACCGATTGGCACTGGAGGGAGTTTCGCATGGGGAGAAGGGCTGTGGTGAACCTCATTTGGAGGAGGATGTTGCTTAGTGAGTAACTCTGACGAGCCTGTCCTGCAGCTCTGTCAGGAGAAGCCTGTTTCTCTATGAAAACCATCCCAATTCCTCCTCACTCTTATCTGACCATTCGAAATAGTAGCGGGACCATCCTTGCTGTGATTCGAAACCAAGTCACATTGACTTTCTGATGAGCCAGTTCAGGATAGCACTCAAAAAATTCTTTTGTTGGAAGTACTAGCCAGTACTTTGTCTTACAAAATGCCTTTGGGCTTCTTCGCCTCAGTCTTTGATTATTGGGTAAACATTTTAGTTTCATGATTACGTGGTGTTTAGATGGCAATGCATGAATTGCATTACTAAAATTGTTTGCCTTCAGTCCTGTTACATCTGCTTCAGGAATGCCAGAAAACGTAAACACAGTTGATTTGGTCAACTACTTGCATTGGAAGGTCTGAGAGGGAGAAGGCATAAAATCTGGCATTTGGCATCTCATGTCTCGTTTTGAATCAGAGAAGCTTGAAGCCGGGAAGAACCTGGAAGCCTTCTACTCCTGCTCCTTCAGCTCCGTGCAGCCCGTCCTGTCTCTGCCTGAAGACTTCTGGTGAAGGGGAGTTCTCAGAATGTGCCAGCTTTTAGAAGAAGGCAAACCACAATTAAATAAAAACGTTTGATTTCTCCTAACGCTCATCATAAACTTGCTATGTTGGCTGCAGTATAAACCAGAAGTCACCTTACCTGCAAAATTTGATCTGCAAAATCTGTTTTGTTTTGTTTTGCTCTGTTTTGTTTTGTTTTGATGCGGTGCTTTTCCATGATGTGTGTCCTTTTTGTGTGGAGGAGAGCTTTTTACATAATCTTATCACATGCTCGCTCTTCATCGTCCATGGTTTTACCACTTTTGTCTTTTTCCCTGGGTCCTGCAGCCTTCCTTCATATGGCTCCCAACATGTGACTGCATTTAGAGACTTGATAATAAAAATGAGCCTGTCTCTAAAATAATGACGGTGCTCTGCAGTTTGGGGGTTACATCAGCCTGTTTTTGCAGGCGTCTGTATGAACCTTACAGAGGGCCACTGAACTCAGTTCTTCAACAACGTGTCACTCTGTCATCCCTTTATTCAGAAACCATCTGAGGCCCACACGTTGCTTTTCATTCCCACCGTTTCCTCCTTATTTGGGGCCATTATCAACTCACAATGACAACCACTGCTTTGTAAATCTGTCCCCAGGGCCCACTATATAATGTCCTAAAAGGTCCCCTTGATGACTGCCCCCTCCCACTTAAAAGCCTTCATGGCAGAATTTTTAAAATAATACTTTTGTTCTGATTATAAACCCAAAGATGCGGTTTTTGCAGAAAACATGGAAAGTAGAGAAAAGCAAAAAGAAGAAGAAAATCACTCATAATTTATCACCAGAAAGCAACAGCCTGTTAATGTGTTGGTACGCATCCTGCAAGTTGGCCTATCTTTGCCTCGCACTGGGACCCTCCCCAGTCTGGTCCCGTCATGACTTTACAACTCTTATCTCTGCTTGTTTCCCCTCTGGGGACCTATGTTGCCTTGTGTAGAACATGTCATATTTCCCCGCCCCCCTCAGTGATTTTTTTTCTGATTATGTAAATAAATCACGTGGTTGTAAATATTTTTAAAAATAACATATAAAGAACAAAGTGACGATTACATTCAAAGACATCTCAACACCCTGAAATAAGAGCCATTGACATTTTGTAGACCATCCCGTCATCGTCTGTTTATATACATTTACCTAAGTAAACACACATGATTTCCGATAAATGAGATGACAGCATCCATGTGGTTTTTATGGTTGACATCTTCTTTCATTTTCACTTATTTCTTTCCTCCCACTCCCTTCCTCCCCTCACCCTAATCCTTCTCCCCCATGTTGCCGGCATTATCAGCCTTGTATACCCTTCCGTGCATCCTTCCACATTTATGTAATTATATATCAGAGTGATAGATGATAGACAGATATTCACACATACATTTTGTATTTTTGTTACTGGTTTATAGAAATCAGGCCATGTTTTATCTCCCTGTCTGCATCTTGCTTGTTGCTCTCATAACAATGATCCATTGTTGAAATTCCTGCATTCTTTCTTTTTCATGACTGCCTACTATTCCTCGGTTGAGCGTAGCATGGCTTACTGAGCGATGTTGCTATGAACGATGCTGCCGTCAGCATCTCTGTGCTCATACGGGCACGGGATGGCTCGATCTGTGACGGCGTGTTTAAATTTGGTTAGGTATTTTCCAGGTTGCTTTATGAATGGAACAGCAATTTCTGTTTCCACGAGCAGTGGATGGAAGTACCCTTTTCGGTATCCTGCTGTGTGTCTGTGACATTGTCACTGCCAAGGGCCGCAGCCTCTGCTTTGCAGGGGAGGATGGGGGTGGGGTGCCTTTGAAATCACAAACGTCGAGACAAATACAGGGGCCGTGAGACCATCACAGCGATATATATGAGACTTCATGAAGAGGAGATCACGGTTTAGTAAAGGTGGGGAAGTAATATTTACAGAAATGGACCCAATGGCCTGAGGTGTTATTTTATTTTTAGGATGATTTTTTTTTTTCACCCGACATTATTTGGTTAGCGTGCAGCTAGAAATTTCCCTCTTGACTTTCATTTGCTTCTTCACAGGTTTTGTCAGAACTCAAAAAGTAAAACAGCTCTCACACAACTTCTTAACATTTGAGTCAAACTTGAAACTACACAGATGGATGTATGTCAAGTTGAGATCTGACTGAGGGTTCCTGTGAACACAGTCTACAGCTCAGGTGCTTTTACGCTGGCTGTTGACGTGGTGTTAGGAGCCTGGCAGGGTTGGATGTCACGGACCATCTCCTGAGCCATGTAGAGACGTGTGTCTCACCTCTCATCTAAAATGGGAGCACGATCCATTCTCTAAATCGTGGCCCTTGGTGCTTTCTACCCTCATCCCGGCTGCCGATATCGGCCACCACTTCTGTTGTCCTTCTTTTCTTCCTCTTTGTCCTTCCTCTCTTCCTTCCATTTCTCCATATTTCTCAGGTTTCCCACAAAAGGAGCTTGCGTTTGGAGCCATTGCCTGCCATGAAGATTGCATTTCAGGGCCGGCAAGCCCACCCTCCCACAGCATCGTGGGTGTACCTTTCAAGGTCATTGGCCTGTCTTAGCTGTTTTCATCCCTGATTTTTCCCTTGCTAGGCCCTCCACCTGACAGAAATGCTTCTCCCAGCCCCGCCTCTAATTTTTTATTTTAAATCTGACATCATTTTGGGACCTCGTGTCCCCGAGAACATGAGGCTTCCGTGTTCTTTGAGGTAGAAAGAGATTCTCTGAGAACTCTGACCAGCCTATTCTGCGAAAGAATGTTGGCTGTTGGTCCCACCACACAAAAGACCTCCGGGTTGCTATGGGTTATTAGAGCTGTGTGGAGAACAGGTGGGGTAATGGAGAATACGGGTCCATCCTTCTTCAATTTATTCTCAGTGTCAGAGAAAGTCTCAGGTAGGATTCTGGTCTTAACTCCTTAATTCTGAATTTACTCATATTTGTGGATTAGACAGAGCCTAAACATTATTTTGATGTAGTTTGTGTGTGGTTCAATATGTACAGCTTGTCTGAACACAGTAACTCTGTGGTTTATCTTTTACTGAGAACTGCTTTTTTTTTTCCCCTTTTCTAAGAAAACTCTAGTTTCCTAAAGTCTTCTCATGAGTTCATCAGCAGTGAGGGGTGTTGTGTGAGGACCTGTTGGTGATAATAAGATCAAACAATCACCTGATTCAGGTGACTTTAACACAGATCATATTGACTAAAATAGTATGAAGCATGTGATGCTGGTGTGTGACATTTGACTATTTGCCAAGAAAAACACCCAGGTTGCTATGACTGGCTGCAAGGGTAAGAGATTGGCCTGTTTTACTGTTTTTACATACATTTTTATTTGAGAATCTGAAACCGACTTTTACAGTTTGGAGAGGGAAAATAACACATACGGTTAGTATGAATCTGTTTACCTGCTTTTCCCTTTCATTGCTTATAAGACTTTAGGTCACTTAGTTCTAATGAGGAGTGATGTCTAAATTGGGGGACATGTATCTTAACAGATGTGACATTTCTACATGTTCTTTCTCTCTCACAGCCCCTTTCTCCAATTCCTTTTCACATTTTTTCATCCATCATTTAAAGGTAGTGACCTATATTTGATAAAAGCTTGGAATTCAGACCTAAGATACGTACCTGGGTCCCAGCTGTGGCTTGTGGTCACTTATCACTCTCTAGCCTTGGTTTTCTAATCTCTGACATGTGACACCCTACTTCACGTGGCCATTAAAAGCGTAACTCCCTCCTTTCCTCTTTTCTTTTGGAGAAACTCGGAATTTTCAAAACTATTACGTGCAGCGTTTTTAGGGCCACTTAGAAGTTGTCCATAACAGTGAGGGCAGCTAGACATGCCATATTCTACTGTTTGGATTCATAACCCTCCCTCCACCCCCACCCCGTAGAGCAAACGGATTACACTTCCGGTAAAACCTGATTGCATTCTGATAAAACTTGTGCAGTGACCCGGACAGTCATAGATGGTGTGCCCCCTGATTTTCATGAGTGAGATGCTTCACACCGGTGCCTCTGCAGCTGGGCCGTTGCACAGAGTGGCTCTGTTGTGTGGTCAGACTGGTCTCCACTTGCTACGTAGAGCCAGAGATGGCCGCCAAGTTAGAATGGTTCCGAATGCCATGACATCTTACATGCAGGAGAAGAAGGCTGCATGTCAGCCCCGTATACTGCCACGAGGTCCCTGTTTCATTGTGCACGTATGAAAGGCTGCAGTGAGGCCAGACTCTCTCAAATAAAATGTAGAAAGTAATGGGTTACCAAAACTACAGTGCTCTGTCAAAGGGAGTTTTAGTTAAGGATTAACGGTGACCACTTAAAAAATACAGATGGCTTAAAACTGGAAATAAAGGATGCCACACACAGATTCCTGTGGGCATGAGTCAATACGAAGGTTTGAGTCAAAAGAAAACAAGACCAGTCACTCTCGAGAGGCTTTGAAAAGACATGCAGAAATGCAGGCCACAAAACGGACACAGTGAGAACAGAGCAATGTTTAGGCATAAAACTTGATACTCAGGACAAGGAGAATGAAGTAAAGACAAAGGCTGGAGATTTGGAACTGGGTCAGAAATATCTCGAGTGAAGGTCGAGCAAGCACGAGGGTTCCGGGCAGCCTCGGGAGGGGCTAGATCTTCAGAGATGTGCATGAAGCTGCATGTGTTCTGTGGAGTCCTGCAGAAGTGAATGGAGAGAAAATGAAAAACCTAAACCGCTGTACGAACGGCAGAGGAAAAATGACCCAAAAGGAAAGCAGAAGGCTCATGGCAAGATAAGCTCATTCAGAGACATATGACCGAAACCCAGATAAAACTATTATCTTTTAATCCAGCGTCTTTCATTAGAGGTTCAGTTTCTCTGAATTTCATTCACAGAAGAGCAGTATGCATTTAAACTAATGCACTTGCTCATAGAATGGTGGCTAGAAATTCTTCGCTGATGAAGATGTTACAAATTAAGGAAGTTTTAAGCAAATGTACCAGGAAAGTGTAACGTGGGAATGAAATTTTAAGCCAGTGACAAGATAATAAAGACTCAGTGCTAATCTGACGTTGACTATTGTAAGAAATAAGAAATTATTCTTCCTTGGGCCTGAAGCTCTCCCCTTCTATGGCCTCCCATGAGTCGCCTCCTATATATTCACATTCTGTACCTTCTCCCTTTGTCTTCCCGTTGGAATGGTCCAGGCCCTTCCAGGGATCCCCAGCCTTCTAGAACCTTCATCTCCCCTTCACTGCCCACAAGTATACCTAGGGCTCCCAAACCCTGGGACAGATCGCCTTTAATCATACTGCTTCTGCCACGGCCGTCCCGTCTCCTCCCCACGTCTTTAAACTTCTTTAGAAGCCGGGTCGTGTCTCCCTCTGCTGCTTCACTCCCTCCTCCCCCTTCCCACTCTGATAAAACAGCTGTTTTATGAGGGGCTTGCACACCAGCATCTGAGAACATCAGAGCCAGGCTGCTCTACCTTTCTGTAGCCGCAGGAACCGGGGAGACGTGTCTCTGTAAACACTAGACGTCCTGCTTCTGTTACACAAGCCTAATCCTTCCTCTGAGGGTGCCAGCGTGCCATCCCCGTCCAGCCCTCCGGCCTCCGGCTTTGCTCTTCCCACCAGGTGACCGTAGGCTTTGTCCCAGTGCAGACTGTACTCTTTTCTCTGATCTCTCTCTCTCTCTCTCTCTCTCTCTCTCTCTCTCTCTCATCTAAAGGTTTCTACTTGTGTGCAGGTTGGTCCCAAGTCCCCATCTGTAGACCTGAGAGTTCCCCCGTTTCCAGCCCCTATATCCAGCCCTCTGCTGGCCACACCTGCTTGGGTTATCCACCACTGTTTTGGACCCAGCTCTGCCTCTTCCTTCCCCAAACCAAGCCGCCCTAGTCTCTGGTAATGGGGGCACCTTGTCCTGGCCCCCAAATCTGTGTCCTGTTGGGTGGATCACCTCACTTCTTTCTTATCCAAAGACATGTATACTGCATTTTTTCCATCTCCAACTCTGCCCTCCTGGTGTTCTAGAAGTGAAATGGGCGAGCCCTCGACTAAATCCCTACTCCACCTGTGTAGGTGGAAGCGCTCTAGGTCAAGTGAACATAAGTCTAGCTTGAGTCATAAAAACAGAGTCATGTCCCCTCAATCAATTCCATACTGGAGCCAGTTTACAGAACTAGAGCTCCTTGAATGAAGGGGATCCCGGGTCACCTTGGGGAAGCACCCCGCTACGCTGCCAAAAATGTACACTATTACTCTTTTTCCCAGCCCTCCCTGAAGGGACCTACATACAGCCTTTTACCAGGGTGATTGTACAGGGTGGCTTCCAGGGACTACAGGACACTGGCTCTGAACTTCTGCTAATTCCAGGAGGCCCCAAATGTCACTGTGGGTCACTTCTCAGAGCAAGAGCTTATGGAGGTCAGGTGATCCCTGGACTTGGAGCTCCCCTGTGCGTCCATTCCCATGGCACTTTGTGCAGGCCGGTAGGGCTGGCCATGCTCTGCTGCAGGGTTTTCCTCGGGCTAGCTGTCCCCGCTCTGTGACCTTGATTTTTCCTGGCTCAGAACTTCCACTGGTGCCAGTTCTCAGGAAGAGGCCAGCCTGCCTTAGCCTGATCATTAAAGTCCTCCACGAAGACCCTCCGCCTCTGTCCCAGCCTTCTCGGCTGCAAGTCCTCAGCCTAGTACTCTACCCCGCACCCCCTCGCCCCACGCACAACCCTTCGACATGGCACACTTTTCTTCTTCTCAGCCAGCATTCATTCATGCCGTTCCCTGCGTATTCCTTCCTGGCTCCCTTCGCTGGAATTACGCGGTGCGAGTTTTTAACGCAGATCTACCATGTCCCCTTATAAAACCGTTTTTCTCCACTTTAGCCTGTCACAGCCAGGGACAAGAGCGAAAAAGTGTGGATGGATTAATTCACCAGTCTTGCGGGGAAAGAGGGGTCCTTCTGGGAGAGGGTCATTAACAGTCTTCACAGACAAAAGATTGCCTTGTTTCTCCCTGTTCTTCGCTGTCAGCATTTCTCAAATCTGCTCTGGGTGAAAGTGAGGACTTTGTGTTGAGAAAAATCGCAGGGGAAGCACAGAAATAAGAAATGCTCACTTTGTTTCACGCGCGAGTGTATTCTGCGACAGGTGGCCTCTCAACGTGCACAAATAAAACAGAACGGGTTGGCTAACACCTGTCAGCAGAGCAGAAGGAATAATGGCCCAGGGGCGGGACCCGGAGCAGATGGGTATGTTGACTTGGATCTTCAG
>CM053504.1:81372086-81416107 GCA_028627145.1 Eidolon dupreanum | reverse complement strand
GGAAAAAAAATGGACTTTTCTGATTTGCTGTACGCTCAAGGTGCAGCCCGAGGCTGAGTGTGCTTCACGTGCTTGCTGGGGAACTGGGTGTCTGCGTGGCAGCTGGGGCAGGAGGCGTTGGGAAGAGGCCCTGTCACCCACTGGACTCGCCCACCCTGCTGCCTGCTCGCTGCCCACTTCATGCTAGGGGTGCCCAACACCCCTCGTGCTCAACACCCCTCTCGATGGGGCTCAGGGCCCAGCAGCCTCCTGCGAATGCCGCCCCTCGCTTCACAGCTTAATTTTCTTTCGTCACGTGGTCTGCCGTCACTTCTTGCTCCTCTTTGGTTTCTGACCATCTTGCCTCCTGACACGGTAGGAAGAAACTTTGGCAAGTCCTTTCACAGATGCCTCTGACCAGATCCGTTGTCACAAGTAAGTTTGACACCTGACAGAAGAGTCGTTATCTCCGGTTTTTGTTTTTGTTTTTTGATATAAATCAGGTTTTGTTCTGCCAGCCACCGAGGACATTTTAGAAGTCCATTTATCAGTATCTACAGCAGTGCCTCATACTTGGTTTCCTGTATCGTAAAGAAAAACCTACAAATAACTAAAAGTAGGGATTCCAATGAAATGTGGGTTCTATTCGCTATATCTGGTGTGGCAGGCTGTGTAGCTCTAAGAATACCGGTAGTGGTATCTACCTACATTCTAAGAATTCAGAGGGAGGTGAGGTTTGTACAGAATTAAATCACCATGTCATATCTGCGAGGCCCTGCAGAACGAAGGCAAAAATAAACCCAAACAAACAAAATGGAACATGGCCAGGACGGCGAGATGTGTCCTTCTCACACAGGCAGGGTTTTGAATTGGTCCTTGAAAATTGTATTGGAGACCTCCTTCCTGGAAAAGATGCTCTTTGTTTTCTTGATGGTGGTGTAATATTGTTTTGGTTTTGGTTCTTACTACCATATTTACCCCGTGTGTGGTTGGAAACGTCTGGATTTTTCATGATAAAACGGGGAGAGGAGATAAGATTCTGCCACCCACACCACAGGGGAGATGAGACGTGCCTAGATAGGATGTACGTGTGTGTGTGCGTGTGTGCACGCGTGTGTGTGTGTGCCTGTGTGTGCGTGTGGGTTGGCATGTTTGCAGGTAAATGGCTTTGTTAAGCTAAACCTTCTTCCTTCAACATCGCAGTTCTTTCTATAACCTGAAACTCCTTTGCTTTGTTCTTAAAGTTAAAGCAAACATAACTACTTCCTTACAAAATAAAGACCAAATAACCTGAAGAGCTCAAATAAAATCCACCTTATGACCCAATATTAAAAAACGTAGAACTTTCCCATGGAGGAAATCCCACAGCAGACTGGGGAGAATAGACTGATTTAACTTGAGTCTTTTGCTCGTTTATACTCCTTTCTACCCTCTACCCTACCCCCATTGACCAACAAGAGAATGCCATCTCACAGACGAGGCATTTCACCTGCCCGTATCTGCCGATGATGATTTTCATGTGAATTTAAAATACTGGGCGATGATTGGAGAAGGGGGAGGACGAGAGGTTGAATATGACATCGCCTTACGGAAGCTTCCCTCCCCGACGCCCTCACCTCCCGGGCCCTGTTCCTGGCCGGCAGCCCGCCTCCCCTGGGAACCTCGCGGAAGACGCCGGCGCGGATTGTCGGGCCGTCGCATCCTGCAGGGTTCGGGGTTTGGGCAGGACGGCTTCGCAGTAGAAGGTGGTAACAGAAATAGCCACTGGATAGTGGGTTCTCACCACGTGACAGACACCGTGCTAAGCGCTTGCCCGGCCCTGCGTCCTGAAAACCACCGGCAGGTATGAGCGTTTCCCCCATTTTCGGGCGAGGAGCCCGAGGCTCAGAGAAAGCGAGTGATCTGTCAGCTGTGGCATAGCTCCGAAGGGGCAGGGTGAGGCTTGAGCCCGGGTTCAACTCTGAAGGCCATGGTCACTGCAGCATCCTTAGAAGCAGCCGAGGCTTGGGTATACTCTAAAGTCTGTTTCAACCCCTAGGAATTGGGCAGCCACATGTCACCAAAGCCGCCATTTTCTTCCCTATTTTCAGGAAAATGTTACTTTTTCTTACCTGTCTGTATAATCATTCTGTTTTCTGTTCCAAGAAATCGAGGCATGTGAAGAATTAGTCTCATTGCCTCTTCTGGTTATGAGGTGCAGTCTGGGAGTTGGAATTTAGGTGCCAAAAATGTTGGGATTTGTGTCAATGATTGTATGTATGTACATACAGACGATTGAAAGAGAAAACAAGGTGCCGCGGGAAACTAAGAAATCTGAGAAATGCAGGAAACCCAAGCCGAGGGAATCGTAGCTGTAACCTCACCTCCTTGTCTGCCCCAGCCTTCTGGAAGGCACTTGTGTGACCAGAGCCCGCGTAGTTCTTTCTTGCTGCCTGAGTTAACTAAGCATATTAACTGCATGCAATGCTCAGATCTCATTAATTTTCCACATTGGCTTTGATCTTTTCATTTCAAGGCCCCAAAAGACCCTACAGAGGGGGAACTGATCACTCCAGTATGTGTAGTCCAACCCCTCATGATGCCTTTCGATCAGGAAAAAGGTTTTAGTTACCAAGTGACAAAGTTACACAGCGAAACATTCCCCCTCCTTCTTTATCAATACTTAATTAGTATTGACTCTTCTCGGCTCAGTCCCATTTCAAAACCTGCACAAATGAACTTTCTCCCTAACTGAACCTTTTAGAGAATATATTTGAAGTATCTTTAAGCCTGAGAGCGTAGCTTTTAAACAAGTTGTGCATTGATTTCCTCTTATCCTGAATTATTTGTCGCCTGATTTTCCTAAGATTTTTTTTCTGAAACAGCCTTTGTGGTTCATTGAACACAAAAAACAAACCATGGACCGGGCAGGGTAGGGGTTCTGGGGACATGGGAAATACAACGTTTGTTGTCAAGGAGCTTAAGTCTTGTCGAGGAAATAAGACACTTTGAAAAATAGCCATAAGGTAAAATAGAAAATTGTCAAGTGCTGTAATTTTAATGCTGATGATTACATACCTAAAAGCTGGTTAAATTACAGTTTTATTGAATGCTAACGAATTATTACTCCCCTCCTGCACAGAATTTTTAAAATTCTTTACTTTCTCTGGCTTATAATTACGGTGACCACATTTTCCATACTGAAAATTAAGACACATGGTCTGACAAAGGATTCTTGTACCACTTGTTAGGTGTGAGACCACCCATACTTAGATTTTCTTTTTTTTAAGCAGGCTTTTTTAGGCCGGCTCAATAAAAATAGAGGTTTGTTAAATAGGTGTGTTTCTAGACTTTTCATTAAAAACTTACCATACAAACAGTATTTTATTTTGTTTCTGAATCAACATGTTATATCCTAAAGCACAGTTTTACAGCCTAAGGGTATGTGTTAGCCTATTCATAAAAACATACTGCTGGATAGAGTAATAATACCTGCCATTATCCAGGTATAATAAAAAGGTCCCAAGTGGTCTGCTCCAGGTCTTTAATTTTCCTTTTGAAGATAAAGCTCCTTATTTCACTTTCAAGGTTCAGTGTTTTTGAACCTTGCAAATGATTACCATTGAGGCATGCCAGATGTGAGCAATTGTGAGCAGCAGTTCTTGAAAAGAGGGTGAAGGAGTGACTTTTTCTTCTTTATTTTTCTCCCCCTCTTATCGTCTGCATTTTCTGCACGTGTAATTTTTACAGCGGCAAGGCTGTGTGGATGGATGCCGGATGGGGCTGCTACGGGCCAGGCATGGGACTTTTGAACGTTTCGAGATAAAATAGGTCAGTGTTGGTAATTTAAACAAGATGAAACGAAGCCTACCTGACCAACGGTAGATGGCTTACCCGAAGCCACACAGCTTGGTGGTGGCAGCGGCAGAGTTAGCTCCTGACCCCCAGCTCTCTGCTAAGGGTTCTTTACCTTAGCGTGTTGTCTTCTCTTCTGAAATCACAATTCCCAACTACTCTGATGCTGGGGTGGCCCCAGCCCTGGAGAGGTGCACTTGCAGGCACCAGGACCCCCACAGGCAGACCATCTGCTAGCCCGAAGTTGAGTTCAAGACCAGTCTTCCACTTTCTTGGGGTTCGTTGATCTCCTGCTCATCCAAGAGCGCTTGGGACCAGACTTTTACCTTTAGTGCTTTATTTGAGGTTGAAGTGTCACAATATATGGTTGAACCTCTCCTTTCTTTAATAGATGATTTTGACCATTTATTTGTAAGCAGGCTGCATTTATAAGTTGATTACCTGATTGCACTTTCAAAATATATGTCTTCCATCAAAAACATATCAGACTGTTCAGCTATTAAGATAATTCGCCTTCGAGTTCAACCTCATGTCAGTATAACCTTTCATCTATCCATTCAGTAACTATTTATTGAGCACCGACTATAAACAGCTATTTTTCTGGGTGCTGAAGATACAGCTGTGAGCAGATAAAAGTTCCAGCCCTTTTACTTACATGCCATTGGATGGTGTTAATCAGTGTATCAAAAAAAAAAATCAAAACACTTAGCTTGCTAAAAATGTGGAGTGCCATGGAAGCAGAAAGCTAAATCGAAAAGTGAACTGACATTTGTTGGATGTCTACAGCTTTGCCATGTGTTGAATATTTTATCTCATTTAACCATCGCAACAGCCCTATGAGGGATGACTATGATTATTTTTTACAGAAGAGGAGCCAAGGTTTAGGAATGCAATCTGTGTTGCTCAAGCTCATGCTAGTAAGGGAAGAAGTCTACACTGGCCTATCCAGTACTGTGCTGGACGTGATTGTATTCCTTTTGAACCGCACATTATGTGTGGCCACCACCTTATCGTGGAAAAATACACCGAAAAGGCATAGGGCACGTTTTTTGCCAATGTTCATAATAAATATTAAGAATTCCACTTCGTTGGTCTCGTTTGAAATGTCACTTAAAATTTAGGTATTAAGGCCGCGTTCCCGTCACCATTTATGACGATGTATTTACATTTCTGAATAGCAATGATCACTGTGTCCACGCTCTGCTTCCATGACAGGCATCTAATGTGGGACCCGCACCCAGATTGGCTGCTAGATGACCCCAGCACCAAGTGCTTCTCAGATAGCAAATGACCTTTCATTTGGCTAAGAACTTAGCGGTTGACTTTGCTAAAAATAGGTCTTTAATGGTTGAGTATGACATTTGTCACAGGGTGTTGGTAGTTGGGAGTTTTCTTCATATCATAAAACATGCCCACGTGTGGCTGCGGAATTAACCCCATTTCTTAGAAGAAATTGATTAAGAATTTCAGAGATAGTTTCCTGTATATTTGTCTCTAAAAGCAGTTAGAAGTATGGAATCTGCCAGTGCTTGGGTGCCCAAACCCTTTGGCTTAACTAAACACAGAGCTTAGTATTTCTGGGGTGGAGTGAGAGGCTGGATTAAGTCTGGGAGCTGGGGCAAGGTCAAAGGAGAAGGTCTTTTGCTGACTTGGGTCTTGACCAAACAAGTGCTGATGCAGTCGCGTATGCCGTGGTTGTGGTATCACATGCCGATGTAATTCCAGCCCCATCTGCGCTTCCCAGAGCCACAGTGATTGGGCGAGGGGCATTAGGAGGTGGGTGCATTTCAGCTGCCCCTTCTCCCCACTCTCTTTGGTCATCTCTCTAGTTTGGGGTCTTTGCAGGGGAGTTGTGTTCAGTTCTTCTCGTCACCCTCAATGCTTCCCATCACTTTTGGGATACCATCCAAGCTCCTTGGTCTGATGTACAGCCTTTGACAGCCGGATGCTTTCGCAGCCTTAAGCCTCATCTCTTGCCACTTGTCCATTGCTCGTGGCCACCGGAGTTGAGCTCCTGATCCGGGACACAGCAAGGTTGCCCCGCCCCTTGGAGCCTTGAGCTGCCTTCCACCTCTACCTGGATTGTACTTCTGATTGCTCCAGAGCCGCTCCTCCTTGCGTTTCACATCTCTGTCACATGTCACTCCCTCGGAGAAGCTCCCCCGACCACCCAGTCCTTCCCTCTCCTGTCTGTCTACTTGAGCCCTCTGGGTAGTTTCATGATCATGCCTCAGTGCTTGGCGTGTTTATTCTTCCAGCTCCGTGAAAGCAAGGATCGTGCTGTTTTGTTGTCCCCAACACACCCAGCACCTAGAGCAAGGGTCCCCAACCCCCAGGCTGCAGACCAATACCGGTCTGTGGCCTGTTAGGAACCAGGCCACACAGCAGAAGGAGAGTGGCAGGCCAGCGAGCAAAGCTTCATCGGTATTTGCAGCTGCTCCCCAACGCCAGCATCATGGCCTCAGCTCCACCTCAGATCATCAGGCGTTAGATTCTCACAGGAGCTCCGGTCCCTGGTGCCACAACGGTTGAGGACCACTGACCTAGAGCATCCGGTCTTCCCCCGCCCCACATTTCACATCTCAACATTTAGCTCCTTCTCATTGGTCAATGATTAATTTCTCGCATACACAGCCTCTCCTTAGGGGATCCAAACACACTGTGCTTTTAAGCTTTGCAAACTCACTGCCCTAACACCTTCCTTATTCTCTGGCACTGACATCAGAATCCCCACTGGATGCATCAGAAACCTTTAGGTCTTATCCCGAACGTCAGCCTCCCTTCTTCAGTGAGCAGCTACTCTGCTTGGAGACCCACGGCGAGCGATTCCACAGACACCCGCCTCCGAGACTTAGATGTGTTTCACGCACACAAAATGCATGTTTTCACTTGAGTAGGTTCATGACACTTGCATACAGATGACCTGTTCCTGAACACACTGGGACTTTATGAAAAATTTTCTAGCTAGAAAGTAGAATTCAGGCAAAGATAAGCCTGTCATGGACAGAACAAGGGGATTTATGGTGATGACTAAAATAAAGATTCTCAAAGTGGCTTCATTTGCTGGGGCAAACCCATGATTTTTAGGGCTTGAAAACTATCTCCAGGGGCTTGGCCTCAGAAGGGGAGCTGGGAGAATACCTTCTTCCCTTGTAGGCGGCCGGGGCCGGGTGACGTTTGCCTCTGGTATCGTGACACAGACTCCATAAGTAAGTGGAGACTTAGGTCCCACAGTATGGTTGGTGTCTGGCTTCTCATACTTTATGGAACATGGCTTCGTAACCTCATCCATTTTGGGAGGAAAGATAGCTTGAGTTTCAAAAACCTGACATTCGAAAACCCTCAGAAAATTTTAAAAAATAAATTAGGGGCCACCTTTCTATTAGCAGATCACGGAGAACGTATTGCAGCATGAAATCATTCAGTCAGGCTTTGCATTCCAACCCAATTACTTACTCGCTCTAATTCTGTGATGTCACCGTTAACCGGGAGATGATTATTCAGGGTGGATTTAAGTTAACGTTGGATTTGGATGAGGGGGAATAATGGGAAATGGTTATTTTTAATTTTTTTTTTTTATCCTGAGAGGGGGGGCATCTGTTCTTTTGCTCAGTTTGACAGTAGAAGGGAAGTAAAGAATAACTTTTAATGGTGAGCTCAAGGGTGAGTAATATGGTAAACCCCATTTCATCCTAAGTACGGTAAGTTCTCCATTTAGCTAGAAGAGTGAGGTGTTCTGGTGAATCCAACATTCCCTTTAACCTAGAGGTAGCAATAAGCCACTTCTCTGTGACCAATTTTTATAAAAATTCAAGTACAACAAAATAGACAACGCCAAAACTGTACCAGACACATGGATATCTCTTAAAATGATTCAGAAGATCTCGCCAAGCCTCGGGGTCATCAGGAAAAGCATCACTTATCTCAGAAATGTCCGTTAGCGGGATCGAGGGCTGATAGGAGGAAGGGAGCCTGTGGCTGCTGGTGGAAGGCTGCACTTGATCTCCTGGGAGGAGATGGGGGAAGGGAGGCTGGGGGAGGCAGTGGGGCTATTGATATTGTCACCGCTGTTCACCAGAGGTGAAGGACAGTTCTTATTTTCCCAGGTCTCATCAGGCAATTTGTGAGGCTTTTATTGGGCTTACTCACAGATACACAGACCCTAAAGTGAGATAGTGTTTATTAGCGAGGAGTCTAATACAGGGAAACCTTGAGTCAAAGCGAAGCAACTTCAGTGCGTATATCTGTGATCGGTTTGGTTTATTGTTGCTGCTTTCTTTGTGTGTGAAGAGGTGTGAGGGGGCTTTTCCTTTGCCTCCTTCTTGGCTGGAGGAATTTACGTACTAAAGCTGGGACAGGCAGAAACTTCTTGAAAACCTCCAGCGTTGTTTATATTTTTAAATGAAGCATCTGCAGGTGAGAACTGCAAGGAACTATCATGAATTTTAGGGGTAACTATGGGAGGGTAAATATTCAAATCCGTTACTATTTTAACTTCTCTGGGACAAGTTTAGAAAGAGAAGAATCAGGAGAAGCAAGTGCAACAAACTCTAGGGCGATTGTTAATGTGCTTTAAAGGAAGGGTATATTTTTGTAAATTTTTTGGAAGGCAATTTGACCTTAATTTTGAAAATACTAAGTCAATGTGCCCTTTCACTTGGCTATTTCATTTCTAAGGAATTTTTCTATATATAAGTAAGGACATCTTTTGTAGCATTGTTTATTTGGTTTCTGCAACAAAAGCAAACAGGAGAAAAAAAGAAATAACTGGGTAGGGGATTGGCTAAATAATGGTAAATTGATACTACGATATAAAATGTAGCTGTTAAAAAACATGATAGATAAATATGAGCTCAGGTAGAAAGATGCAAGAGATTATCATGGAGTGAAAAAGTTGAAGTCTGGATGGAGAATGTGATCTCATAGATGAGAAAAAAATTTAGCTACATGTATACGTTTTCTGGAGGGATATGTGATACACCGTTCCGTTAATATACTTAATAATTATGAGTATTATAAATTAAAATTAATAATGACAAATTAAGATGGTTGTTAACATTGTTTATAGTAAAATATTTAATTACTTATAAGTTTGCTCTCTTATGTTTAAATATTTTCTTATTCAGACCTTTAGGCGTGTCACATACACAATTAAACCTCAGTCCAGCTGAGGGTCCTTCATAATTTCCAGATCGATGCTTTCACTGTTTTTCCAGTAAACGGTGATCACGTTTGTCATTACTTATTGAACTCACACTATTTGTTAAACACTTGTATTTATATTTTTCTCTCAACCTCACAAAATCCTGAAAGATGATATGGAAATGGAGGCTCTGCTAACTCGAGCAACTTGCCAGAGTCGAACCGCCAGGAGGCTTGGGAGCTAGCGCCCAAACGCGCTCTGGCGCCAAAGACCATGCTACGTCCATATGTCTTCCTGCCTAAGACATGGCACTGGCAAATTAATTTCTCACAGTCTGTTTTGCTGTTGCGACAGAGAATTTGAAAAAGGGATATAACACAAAACATGCTTTTGTTGTTTGCTCTTCTCCTTGCTTTCTCGCACATTCCACTCACCGTCCTTACTAATGTTTTTGCCCTGTGCCTCGCATCTGTCTGAACTTGGAAGACTTGGGCAGCTTCCCAAGCCCGTTTTGGTTCTGCCGGTAGTTCCGTAGCGGGGGCCAAGTGGAGTATGCCACCTGAAACCTGCTCCCCTCTTCAGGGCAGGGCTTGATTCAGACAGGAACACCACACCGTTGTTTATTTTCTGGGGATAAAGAACAAAGGAGAACAAAAAGAGCAAAATCTGCTTCGAAAACATTCAAGCGATGTAATTTTTATGAGTCGAACATGTTTTAGGCTTGGCTTGGATTTGAGAGATCTCCACGGTTCCATAGGGCGCACCCGGGGTGCCCAGGTAGAGGTCTTCCATCACAGCGAGGCCCTGCCACACCCCGGCTCCCTTCTCACTTTCCTCCCACGACCTCCCTCCATTCTTCATTCAACTCTTTCCCGAGATGAAGGCGATGCTGGCATTTTCGACCCAGTAAGAGGAGTGGAGTGGGCCTGGGGAGCGATGGCCACACAGTAAGCATCCCACCCAGCTTCAGGAAAGGCTTTTTAGAGGAGGTGACGACTACGCTGAGTCCTGGAAGAGAAACGATAGCGGCGCCCGGTTATCTAGGACGAGGGAACGGAATGTGCAGAGGTGAAAGGACTCGGGGCGTCTGTGTAGCCGTGAGTGTCCGAGTGGCCAGTCTCCCTTGTGAGTGAGGAGATGGAGACGGCAGATTAGTCCTTGACCTTGTGAAAGGCTCATCGTATCAGCACAGCTAGGGCACAGAAACATTCTTAGAGTGAGTGGCTTTATTTCTAAACATTCCTCCAACACCGTTACTGATAAACGGTGGGTTTTACGACTCTTTTATCTCCCATATCTGGCCATACTTGTCCTTTCTTCCTCAAGTCACACTGGCAGATGACATACCTGGGCAAGGTGACAACTTCAGGGACGAGCGTGGAATGAAATGATTAGCTTCCCTTCCTGAAAAGGAACTGTTGGTATAATATCCTTTTTTTTTGCAAAACCCAGGAAATGCTTAAAGCTGGAGTTTCTGTTTTCAATAACGAAGATGGATATTCACGTGAGGGAGGACAGAAGAAAACAGAATGCCCCAGCCTTAGGCTAAGTATTCGGGCTATTTTTATTTGTCACTGACAGAAATATCAAATGACAACTCTTCCATCTTTCTGTTTATGCAACCAGCACTAAGGCCTGCTTCTAAATCGTACGTCTTCTTAACTCCCCACAGTGGAGAACCTATTTTCCCAGTGCACATACGCCGTGGTTTGGGGCCCTCATCTGGCTTCCAGCGAGTCGAGGAAACCTTTCTTTGGAGTTCTTTTCCTTACTCTATTTCATCATCTAAATTTACTTTTTTGCCCATGACCACGAACACTGAAGAGAGAAAAACCAAGCATGTAAATTCGTGTGTGACAATGCACTAATCAACCTGAAAGAGTAAGAAGAATATATACAGTGGACTTCAGAAAGTCAACTGGGTAGAAACAAGGCCAATAAATACATAGTTTTAAACTAACACCTATTCTGGTTCAAGGTCAGTCATAACTGGAATTGGAAAGAAAGGATAGAAAAAAGATCACATGTAGGTAAGGACAAGAATGGTCATATATAAAAAAATGAATTTAGCCAAAAGAGACAGTGAAATGCTATTCTTTAAATGTCAACAAATTTCCACTAATTATAAGTTAAAGGCAGCCAGTAAATGCCTTAGATATATATATCTATATCTATATATATATAGATATATATATAAAAAGCTAGTTGAAAACTGAGCATCCCATAGCAAATAGTAGGCGTCGTAGGGTACATTAGTCACACGTGCGTGATAAAGACAACAAGCGACATGAGTATAACTGTGATGAAATGTGTGTAGAGCACTTTGAACTCCACAGAAGTAAGCAAAGTATAAATAGATAGCATGCTCGGGCAGAGAGAAAATCAAGTGCTATTTTGCACTTGGGCTAGTGACAATTTATTGTTCAGGCTCTCCAGTTGAGTCACTGTTTATGTGGTGCTGTATATTAACTGAGACAAAAATAGTTCGTGCACATCACTGTCTTGGATAGATTACTGAGTGATCAGCAGAAACTGTACCAAGTGGCCACTCCCCTGTAAGTGAAAGATTTATAATATTTAAAATATCCATCCTAAAAATCCAAGCTGTTTTGTCTGGTAATAAATCTGGCTCAGAAACAATGTCGTGTGGCGTATGTAATGGAAAAAGGCAGCAAGTTGGTTAACATCCCAAACACAGGGTTCGCATTGCCTGGATTCAAGTCCCAGCTCTGTCACCTATGAGCTATGTTGACCTCGGGTGAGTTATTTAACCTCTCAGTGCCTTGTTTTCCTCATCAATGAACAGGGTTAATCATGGTACCCACCTCGCAGGATTGTTGTAAAAGCGAAATGAGTTAATACAACAAAGCCTTTAGATATAGTGCCCGATGCAGAGAAAATGTTAAGTCTCTGTGTCTTCATCCTTTTCCCTTCTGCATGGATATTTTTAACGACCATTTCTTGAGCACCTCGCATGGGGTAGGCACTTTGTTCCCACACTGCTCAGCCTTGCCCACACCTTCTGAAGTCACAGCCAAGCCCTTGAATCCACGTCTTATTTGACTTCAAGACCCATCCTTTGATCACACCATCGAGCTGCTTTTCCTTAGACATAACTTCTTTCAGAACACCTTTCCAGATTAACTTCCCCCAGTTCTAGCTCCGTCCTTGATCAGTTTGGGGCACGTTTTTATTTGTGATGTTGAATATGTTTGATCGTTTCGTGTGTGTGTGTGTGTGTGTGTGTGTGTGTGTGTGTGTGTGTGTGTATTACGTCTCTCCAAGTCCTGTGTTCTTTGGGAGGAAGTATCTCTCATAACACCTTCCGGTCAACCTGGCGACAGGCTTTCCATCTGATTACATCAGAATCAGGCGTGGCCGCAGGACTCGACACATCAGAGCTGACACTGGCTCTGAAGGTCCCCTGTGGCTCAGGTGCAGGGCAGAGGTCTCGCAGCTCCTGGTGTCCCGACCCTGTCAAACTCAGCTCGTTTCCAAACCTACAGCCTTCACTCGAGAAGTGTAGAAATTCAGGAAGCGGCCGCGGAAGACGTTCATCGATTTGTTGGGCTGTCTCAGGGGAGGCTAAGGGAACGACCCCCAGAGACTGCCGAAGCTGCCATCACTTGCTGAATTCACCCCAGTCTTGGGTCTGAACCTCATCTTGGCACCTCAGACCCCCGATTTGTCCATCCCCCGAGGACGGATCCAGCTCTTAGGGGCCGACGACTCGCATTAATAGCCCAGTGGACAGGCTCACACCAGGATGCCCGCCTAGTCATTCGGAAGGTGGTGGGTGGGCTTTCCTGCCCCAGCCTTGCCCTCTCCGGGCAGGTTTTTCTGGGAACCCAGACGGGCTTCAGAGGAAGCTTGGCGAGCACAGAATCCGCACAGAGGAAGTTAGGAAACCGGGTTGGTGTCGAGGTAATGGCACCGGGATGAATGACATCACACACTTACTCCTGGGACTCCCTCGGTTCGCCGGCCGGGGTTGGCATGGGTCATGCCACTGTTCCTGCCTCTAGCTCACTGACCATGACTGAGAGGCCTCTGTTTAGACCGGCACAGCCAGTCCCTGGACCCACGCGTCGGGCCCTCGTTACACCTTTCAGGGTTGGGTCCATTCTGTTTCTTTAAGGTGCCTTTTTCTTGTCCGCTCTGGCCGCCGTGTGTCTGCGCCACGAGCGATGTTGACCTCGGGCGAGTTCAACGCAGTGGACCAGGGGACTGTGGCCGCTGGAGGGACGGGGCTTCGCACAGCCCGCGGCGTCGGGCGTCGTCGGCGCTCCGTGGCGAGCTGTCCTCAGGGGAGACGTTCAGATTCAGGCGACAGGAGAGGAGCAGAGTCATTCCTGCTAAAGTAAATCACGCCGCTCAATGTACACCAGAAATAGGGACGAGGAGACAAAGGAATTCCCTCCGAGCGACTGTTGACTCCTCCGGCCGCGTGATGCTGGATGTCCACAGAGAGTTCTCCCACACGCTTCTCAAGCCCCGACAGCCCCCCACCCGCCGCCGCCGTGCAGAGGGCGATGCCGTGATTTCCCCTTCCTCTGAGCTCCTGCCGCACATGTGACCATTCACGTGCCACTCCTTGTCTTCAGTCACCTTTTCCAGAGTTGGGCTCATTCCTGACGTCTTTGAAACGCCTCTCGTGGAGAAGCTGCTTTCGCTCTCCGAGGTCCCCACGGGCACAGCTGAGCTGGCCGCCGAAGCGTGGGGCCCCCATCTGCAGCTGTCTCTCATGAGGAGCAGCTGTCCCAAGCCAAGAGAGGGAAGCGTCTGTCCCTCACCGCTCCGGAGTCCTGTGGCCGTGGCTCAGCGAACGTGGAGCTGCTTGGGGCCTGGGGTGTGTCCCACCACACTGATGCCTGCAGGAGGCTCCTGTTCCTCACCTGGGGAGCTGAAGGAGCACACACCCCACCTCTGCTCTTCTTCTCTTCCCCGCTCCTGGCCCACGGCCAAGGAGAAAGAGGAGAGGAGGTTCCGGAGGGGTCACTTCCTGTCCTCCCTGGTGGCCTGCAGGCAGAGGTGCTGCTGCTCGCTCCGACCTGACCTGCCGGCCGGTCTTCCTCCTGGAGGAAAGTTTTGTGTTTGTCATCCTTCCCCAGCATTTCCTGGTTCGTGGCGAGCAGTGGGCTGAAGTCCCACTTTCAATATGACGCACATTTGCTCACTCATTGGTGACCTGCGTGCGCCAGGCTTTGCATCAAAGGGCTGGAGACACACAGTGCACCTCCACAGCGGACCATGACTTCAGCGGCTCGCCCCGCCCGTCGGATGTGTCAAAAAGGCTCCGCTTCCAGCCACCTCCCCCCGATGGGCTGCAGTCTGCACTGTGCACAGAGTCCTTTGCCATGAGTTGTCCTTGTCCTCGGGCACATGCCCAAGGTGGGAACGTAAGGTGTGTTAGTCTGAAAGGCTTCTTTACAGAGACCGATGCAAAGCAGAGCTCTGGGAAACCTTGTGTGCCACGTGGGTGTCTGCGTGTGTGTGTGCGTGTGTGTGTGTGTGTGTGTGTGTTGTAAAACGGAGGAGCTGCTTTGCAGAACGGGCCGATGCAGCAGTTGTACGGCCTGCTTGGTGGCATTGATCTCACTGGCGGGGGCGAGCTGAGTTTGCACAGCCGTCCTGTCTCAGCCTCCTGACTGTGCGGGGCGGCTGTGGTAGCTGCTCTTTTTCTGTCACCTACGTTCCCTGGACATTCCCTGTCCCAAGGGAGCAGCAGCGTGCTTTCCCGGGGCCCCTGTGCAAGAGACCAGCCAAGGCACACTTTGCCCATCCAGGTGCTCGGTTCTCACTCCGTGTGGTCAGCTGTTTTCTCAGCTGACGTGGCTGCAGTGTCACTGCTGGCTCCCCTGGTGGTCGGCCACCTCTTCAGCCTGCCTGCGACCAGGTGGAGTTCTGGATTCTTCGGGATGCAGCTGGCTGGTCTAAATAAAGCAGATCCCCTCAATCCGAGCTGCACGTTAGAACCCCCGGGAATTTTTAAAAATCCTGATGCCCAGGTTACATACTGGACAAATTCCATCAGGCTCTACGGGTGGGACCCAGGACTTCCTGAGGGAGGCCACCATGCTGGAAAGACGGAGAGTAACTGCTCTGAGGGAAAGGAGAAAGGGTGAGGGCAAAGCAAGATGGGGGGAGGGAGGAATGACCAGGAAGGAGAGGGGCGAGGCCGAGGGCTGCTGGGTGTGGTGGAAAGTGGCCGTACCACCAGCACGTGCTTGGTCCCCCCTGCAGAAGGGCCACCGCCCAGCCCCCGGCCCCCAGGGTGCAAACGTGAGGAAATGAGGCAGCACAGGATTCAGTTGTGGTGTTTTGCATCTGGTCTCTCCTTCGATGAACTTCTTAGCAGCTGTGCATCCCTAGACGCAGAGTTCACTTGAATTTCTCTGAGCTTCTGAGTCCTCGTCGAAGGAACAGGGACGGTCACTCACAGCTGCGGGTGGTGGAGTGACTTGGACGGAATGACAGGGAAGCCGGGCATCCGCCTGGCATTCTGCAGGCGTCACGGGCATGTCTCATCAGTTATTTCCCTCCGCTCTCCTGAAAGGCAGTGGTTCTGGGGTGTTGGTTTTGGGGAGCAAAAGGAAGTACAGAGGCTCTTGCAAGGACCCAGGCATCTGTCTTTTTACCAAGCTCCGGGATGATTCTGATACAGCCCAAACTGGGGAGCCCTGTTGTAAGAGAAAGCCGAATCCTTCCCCTCTCTGTAGGTGAGGACGTGCAAGGTCAGATGGGGACTTCTGCCGCTGGAATTCATCACCTTCTACTTGCTTGCTTTTCACCCCCTAGTTTCCTGAACTTTCTAATGATTTCAGTGAACTACTGCCCCACCCCAGCATAGAAAAGAGGGGTGTTTGAGGTGTGTTGGCAGGGGCCAGGCCCACAGCAGGGTAATTTTGGTGAGGTTACACCTTTCATTTACAAGTCAAACTGAGCCGATCTCTAAAACTGGCACCCTCCAAATTAGTAACCCCAGGCTGAATAAGGCGAAAACTTTTTCGGTTCTGACTGCAGAGGCAAAAATGAGTTGTCTCTCACCCCGAAAGCATCTCATTTGGAGCCTTCGCTCATCAGCTGTGGGAGTCAAAGCGAAACAAAGCATCCTTTCAGTGTTAATATTTATTTTTAAAAGCATGAGAAGCCCCTTGGACCACAGAGAATCAGAGGGTCTGTGCATTGACAAGTTTCCATGGGTGGTGTGAGAACGTGGGTCTATGGGAGCCTACAAGGACCCTCGGTGGATTTACTGCTTATTGTTTCTGTTGTGACTAAATTAGGAAAAAGGATGTGTCTGCTCAAAAAAAAAAAGCAGCTCCTGCCAGGGGCCCTGCTTCAAAGACCTGGGGGCCGAGTGGCGTGAGCTTCGAGGCTGCAGCCCCACGCAAAGGGGGTCTCGGGGTGCGGATGGGAGGTCTGCCTACTCTCCGCCGTGGCGTCAGGCCCACTGCTTCTGGTAGGCCGCGTTCTCACCCGGAGCAGCCTCGCCACTCAGCTGGCTGGCAGCAAATCATCCACGTTGGCCTGGGAAAATGGAAAATGCCATGGAGACTAAGCCTGGGCTGCGGGGTGGGCAGACAGCCCGCCTCTCCCGCCTCTCTCCAGGGGGGTAAATGCAGCCTAGGGGCCCCTGTTGCTCAAGGGAGCCAGCGAGTGGTTCGTTTTCCACTTCAGGGAGGGGGAGAGGCCATGCCTGCTGCGGTTTTCCCTTAAGGACAGAGATTCCTAGCAACACCAAGGGCTTCTGCTGCTTTATGGCGGGACTTTAATCTTCCTCTCCCCGGCTTGTCACGATTTGGGGAGGGTGCTGCTGTTTGGTTCAGGAAAGCAACTTTTTACGTGACATTCATCTTCATGTTACCGCACCTCGTTTTCCATAACCCGTCAGGGGTTAATAAATTATCTGCTAGGAATCTTTAGAGGATTTGGAAGGGAGAAGAAGGGTGAAAAGGAAGGCAAGAATGCTGCAGAAATAGAAGGGTTTTGCTTTTTTTTATAATCCTGTCAAAATTTGTGTTTAATTGGTAGGTGACTAGCATAGGTTGCCGTCGCTGGCTTAGCTGGGGCCCTGGAGGTCTTTCATGAATGAAGGGAGATGAGAAGCATTCAGCAAAATACCCTTTAAGTCTCGGTGAGAAAACAGAACGCTAAATGGACGAGCAGCCAGAGGATGGTGGCCTCCCCACAGTGTGAAATTTCACGGCTACTGAGCCACCTACTGAGTGCCAGGTTCCCTTTGGGGCACCACAGGTGTCAACCCATTTCGTCTGCACAAGAACCCTGCCCTGTGGGTTAGATATGATTACGATCCTCGTCTGAGAAAGCAGGTGAGCCAACTTGGTGAACGATTAAGGGCTCTGTCTTGCATGTCAGTGTCCATTCAGAGATGGTGATACTGAGACCGGGTAGCTAACCAGGCCCCTGCCAGGGCATGCCCCCTCCCTCAGGTGGGGTTGGGGGCTCTGTGGGAGCCACACCCACAGGATTAGAACCGCGCTGTCACCCGTCTTTCCTCGTCTTTACAAATGGCGGCAGGAGAAAACTTTGGAGGGGTCCCTAGGTAGACCAGGCACCGTCACTTCCAAAGACTCGGAGACGGATGAGAGACTGGGGGGCCCTGGGGGGATCCAGGGCTGCCCTTCTCGAAAGCCAGGGTGTCCTGGCAAGAATCTGGCAAGGCCGCCAAAGCAGACAGCTTCCTTATAGCCCGTTTCAAACTCTCTAGTCTTTGCTGCTCATGCCTTGAGCAGACTCTTTCTCCCCGCAAACCCACTCCCGAAACTTCGCTGAGCACCTTCCTAGTTCTCAGGAACTGTTTAGCGCTGGTGGGCCATTCATCCTCGCTCTCCATCGCAGAATCTCTGTGTGTCAAGGGCACAGAAACGTAGGTAAAAACAGCTACTCGCTCGGCACCCACGCTGTGCCCCGGGAATCCTGCTCCAAGGTTGCCGGGCGGGCTCAGGAGGCAGAGAACGGGCCAGTCTCCTCGCCGCCTCATTTTGCTATGATTTTTAAATCGCAGGCTTGTGATTTCCATTATTTTTAATTGAGTCAAGTCCCATGACTTCTGTGATCCTCAAACCCTCCATAAATTTGCCGCAACTGACTTCTTTCCCCTCCCCCTGAAGCCCTCCCCCTCCCCCCCCTGGGAACCTGGCCTTTAAATTGGACATGGCTAGGATTTTAATCTCTCCTCAAAGGCACAGTGACAATTTCACAACGAAGTAGGGAGGTCGGGTGGGGGGAGGGAGTTTTGTTTTCTGCATTAAGAGAGCAACTGTCCCTTCTTTGTCCCGCGGGGCCAACTCTTGGCACCAGGCTGGGGAGACCTCAAACTTGGTGTTGCAACATCCACCAGACCCAAGTGAGTCTGGGCTCCTCGAAGGTGAACTGCAGCTGTTTGGATAAAATTCTGAAATCTTGTTTGTGAGATTCTCAGCCCTTGTTTTACAATCGCTCTTCCTGGCAGCGAAACCAGGAAGTTTTACTTTCCCAGGATCCCAGGCAGGTAATTGTTTTCCCAAACTGCATTTTAATCTCTGATGGCAGTGGACATTCCCCGCCCGGCGAGCCGTTGCCCACATCTGTCAACGGGCTGTATTCGCCTTGAGCACCAAGGAGCCCACGGCCCTGAGACTCCATTACAGAATGTCCTCCCTTCCCCTCGGTGCATTTCCATCTCTGGTTATAATTTAGGGCCATTTACATTTCTAAACAACAGTTATGAGCCTTTTAGTCTCTCGGAATCTTGGCGTTCCTTCCTGTTAAGCAAGGCTGGCCGTGTCCAGGTGACGGGTGACCTCCCGAGGACGAGAATTGGCAGCATCAGTTACTTGGTGCCATTTTTAAGCCAAGTAGCATAAACTGTAACTGGCTGGTAGTTTAAGCCACCAAGCTCTTCCGTGGCCCCCGGTCTTTTGTTGGTTTATCATGAGGCCCCTTGCTCTGAGGACACAACCCAGGACCAGACCCCCGGGGGCCTTGGCCTTGATTCTTGTTCCCGCCCCTACGGCCCATCGGGGGCTATGAGCTTAGGCAAGTGACCGATGGCCACAGATTGCTTAGAGGTGTGCACGTGCCACACACGCCGTGCAGGCTGGCTCCGGGGAGCCGTTCTCTGGAGGAGGGGAGGGGAGCTAGTTCTCCACTGTTGTCTCTTCCTGGAGGTGGGGGGCTGTCCCAGAGGGGCGCACACCAGCCCTTCCCCGGAGAATCAGCGGTCTGCAGGCCGCTCACTGCGGAAGCTCAGCTCCTCAGACCCATCCAGTCACCCTGCCCCTCCGGCCCTGCTGAGAACCCACCTTCACTTCTCAGCCCAGAGCGCAGGACTCTGTTTCCTGGCGGGGGGGGGGGGTCCCCGAAACTGTAAATACCAAAACACTTGAAGGAAAAAGTCTAACTTCACCATAACGTCTTAGTTCTTCATCCACAAAAACCCATCTGTTGGGACTGGTGCTAGGCTCCCCCCGACGGTGGCAAAGCCATGACCTGCTATAAAACGTGAGCAAAGACTTCAGCCAGGGCGGCCGACAGACCCTGGGGAGGCAGACGAGGGCCAGTGTGGTGAGGAAGGCCTCTGGGGGCATGTGGACTTGTCCTAGTGTCCTGGGACAGGTTATCCGGAAAGCACTGAGGGAGGAGAAAGGGCTTTCCAAGCTGAGTGGGCAGCGTGACGGCAGGGGGCACAGGGTGGACATTCAGAGGACAGCAGGGGACCCGCTGGCATGTCGTCACGGAGGGGACCGTACCTGCAGTCAGAGGCCCTGGGCAAGATTTTGCTTTCTAAGTGTCCTTTGTACTGTCTTGCCATCGAGGTGAATCGGATGAGAGAAGCAAAGGTATGGTTGCGTGTTTAACCCGTCCCTTGCCCTTAAGAAATGCGTGTTTGGGGCATTCCATGTGAGGGGTTCCAGGAACAGACTAAATTCTGAATATTAGTGCCCTTGGCCACTTGCCCACATACCTACCACTCACTCATTCACTAACTTACTCGCTAATTCATTCATTCAGTTATTTCATTTACTCATTCACTCAGTCAAGCAACAAACATTTCCCCAGCAAGCCCTCCCTGTGCCCTGGGGGCTGCTAGATCAACAGACATCCAAACATGAGGCAACAGCAGGAAGGTTTTAGAAGCCTAGGCCTGGGTGCCCGACTGCCCACACCAGCCCCCCAGGCCTCCCTCCACACACCCTCCGGGTCTTCAGAAAAGTGTGAAGAAGAGGAGAGGTTTCTCCAGCTGAGTCTCATTATTATGGAAAGTACTGATGTGGCTGCAAGTGAATTTATCACCAGGGTCCTCAAAATACTTGGTTCCATTCCCGGCACCACTCCCCGTCTTAATAAAGTAATATCCTGTCAGTGGACCATGCAGAATGCTGACCAGAGCAAATTGAAACGGTCATCTGGGACAATAAGAAACCAGACGACAGTGGTACTCGTTGGAGCTGACATCATCTTTCAGGTTGACCTTGGCTTGAACATGATGTCCATCCAGGTTACCTGTCCCACAGGATCTAAAAACGTGTCTAAATAGATTGTCTTCTCAGAGATCCCGAAAGCTTCACTGTCCCATGGGGCACGGGGCTCCAGACAGCCTCGGCTTCTGGAGAACATTCTTAGTCACCTGTGTAGTGGGAGGAGGAGGGAGCAGGGGTCACAGGATGTGAATTTGAACTTCATTCTCTTCCATGGACCGGCTGGCTGGTCTAGGATACTTCTTAACTTCTCCGAGCTCGGTTTTCCTCACCTTTGAGTTTCTTCTTCAACCTATTGGTAAAACAGGTTCAACATTAATAGCGACCTCAGATGAACTAACCAGGGCTGGGATTCACCTGGCATGCCCAGCACAGCTGTGTCCGTTGTTTACGGCCAGCCGCCGTCTGTTCTGATTGGGCTGGGTGTTCACCATGCTGGTGGTTCAATATTTAGAGTCTAGCTTCTGGAGATAATTTATGTGAAAGAGTTTGTACACAGTATGACACACTGTTAGCTAGTCTGTGGCATTTGCATAATCACCACCTTCCACGTCTAACTTAGACTATATATTCCCTACATACCTTTTTTTTTTTCATCAGCTGACAAATTAGCAGTCTTCAAATTGGAACTTGTATCTTTTGAGGCTCAAGAAGAAAGTACTGCAACATTTAGGTCTGAACATTTTTATCCAGTGTTTTTTCTTGAGTGCTGTTGGTTTGGCTCACTGGGGGTCCAGGTGATGAATGGTATCCGAGCCTTGCAAAATGACCGAAGGACCACCCATGTCAACCTTTCAAATGAAGATTATATTTGAGGAGGTGACTTCTGACAAAGTAAGGTAGACTTATATAGACTGTCAAGATCTCCCTTAACTTTGATTTGTGGCTCAGAGTGACATCTTAGGTGAGGTGACAGACAATAAATGTTTTTAGAAGGGGGTATTATAGTTCATAGGAATAGGGTTTGATATATAATAACAGGAAAAAATGTTATATGGACATATAGTTATTTATTACTAAGCTTAACTCTATATGAAGATTAGTTTTTCGTCCCTCACTTGTACAGGGTGGAGATGTACTTTTTTCTTTCAACTTGTTTTTCTGTGTCTATTTGGGTTAAAAAAAAAATAGGAAAAGTACTACGCAGGTCCTAAAATTGACTTCCTCCCTTCGTTTTCTGTGCTCTGTTCCAGGTCTGATGAATATAACTTTTAAAACATATCATTTATTTTTATTTTTGTTTTAGTCTACATGTCTCTTCGGAAACACTGAGGGAAAATATTTTTAACTTAACTAAGAAAACAAACATGTTTAAACAAATAACACCCAAACTGTTCAGGTAGAGCTGATATTTTTTGGTGTTTGCACATTTTAACGGTGAGTTGGGAAGATTTACACTGAAGTGGAATTTTTCTTCATCTTAAATGTGCCAGTTTCTTTCAAGAATAAAACAGAATAATTGATCACAACTTTTATATTGGAATTAAACTTTTCTGTTGTTTTGAAAAGTAAGCTCAAGCTAGACAATATGTTGCCTTTCCCACCCCCAGTTTTTAATCACTATTTATAGACATCCTGTGCAGAGGCAGTGGAAATGCAGAATATGGTGCAAGCGAAGAAAAAGATGAGCTACAAGAAGAATTAATGCTTTATTTTCATTATCCCAAGTCAACATAACAAGGTGACTCACACACACACAAAAAAGTCATCCAAAGAGAGAAACTTTTTTCTGCCTTTATGACTTTGTAAGAGGCTTTTAAAATTTTTAGGTAGATTTGATGGTTTAAAATTTTTAGGTAGACTTGATGGTAGATCCTCATCACTTCCCATCTTGATCCCTACCCTGAGGCCATGATCCTCGACACCCTGAAAATCCAACGTGGGAAAATCATTATATTTTGATTAAAAAAGCAAGATCTGTTTCACCAGTTCTTCAGGGCCAAGCAGTCCCAGCATTTTTTTAATGTCTCCATCGTTTCTGCTCAGTAAACAGATGAGTGTGGAATAATACTCATGAATGAGTAAACAGTATTCACTGAGTGAATAAATGAATGAAAGGGTGAATGAAGTAATTAATTACCAGTGAGGTGCTCTGTCCATCTTTAGAAATTGCTTGTTGGGGTTGGATTTATTCACTGGGTTTTTAGCTAGATAGACTGAGCCCATTATGGGGGTCAGTTGGAATCACTGGTGCCCCGGCTCTCGGCCAGTTGAAAATCTCTGTTCTATTAATTGTATTCATTGTCTCGATCTCCTATGACTTGAAGCATGTTTACCATTTATATTGGACTCACTTTCTTCCAAAAAGTTTTCCAGTTTCATGTCACCCGTTGCCTCGCATGGCTCTTTTGTGAGTGCGCTTAACCAAGATGGTACTAGAATAAGTGACATTATCAATCTTTTGGTCGTTGTTCGTAGCATCCCTTCTCATCTCACGATTATAAGTGCTTTTCTCTTGCTTGCCTTCTGAACTCTGCTGGGCCCCCAGTTGCTAAGCATTTTCATTATACTTGATTTGAATTGATCAGATCTCCTTACTCCATAACCCTGGCAGTGAATCAGGCTCATTCACACACTGCTAATAGACGTGCTGAGTAGACGCTACAAAATCTATCACCAGGCTGTTTAAGTCTTTTTATTTCCTAAAAGATAAAAAGACCAGACCAGATCTTTGAAATTAAGTTTTGTTGTTTTTTTTTCTTTTTAACCCATTAGGCTGGCACGGGGCCTGAAAGTTGAAAAGTATACGGTAAACTCTTAGTCACTGGCTGCGTGGTAGATCCACATCGCACGTGCTATGAATATTTAAAGTACGGTTTTTAAACTTAACACAAAAAAGTTCACAGAAGATAACAATTATAGTGGTGGGGAAAACCCCACAGAAATTCGGTTTATAATATTTCATTAACATTATCTCAAAGGTAAATTAATTATGTTCTGATCTTCTCCAAAAAAAAAAAATTCTGTTTACTAGGAATGTAATAAGTTGTCTTCTGTCCGATTCTAAGTGTTTGGAAGAAGGCACTCGATTGGTATAATTATCTTTTTGTATCAATGCCCGGCTGCTACCAGCAGCAACACATGACGTAGGATCTGTGGGAGCACAGCGGCCTCTAACCGGCCCCGTTGATTCCATACCCCCTTTTCATATTATCATGCGTACCTGTGTTTCCTTATGTGCAAAAATAGAAAGAAGGTTTCAGAGGTGCAGATGGCCTGAAGATACAAAGACTCAAATACAAAGATATTAAGCAAGAGAACACTGATAGGAAGGCAGCGAGACAGGCGTAAAGAACTCCCCTCTGGACCCAGCTCACTGGTCACGTATCAGAGTGTGACTCTGCATCATACCCTGATGCAGAATGTCACATGCTACCTTAGAACGCTGCGAGGACAAGTCAAAATAAATAATTGGAATATAAGTTTGTTTCAAAATAAAAGCAGGGAATGACGCCAACACCTGGCACGGCATACCAGGCTCCTGGCTGTCTTACTGTATCCCGTTTAAAACCCACGTTCTGAGATGCTGCCTCGTCTGCTAGGTGTTAGTCGACTCCACGATTCATTCATTCCTAACAATAATAGTAGTAGCTAACAGAGTGTGCCTGGCACTGCTTTAAGCATGTTCCATACAGTGACTCGTTTAATCCTCACAAGAGCCCAGTGAGATGGGTGCTTTCATGATCCCCTTTTACAGATGAAGAGCTTGAGGCACGAGGACGGCATCTTGCCTCAGGTGAGGCGGCAGTAAGTGGCTGAGCCAGGGTTGGACCCGTGTGTGTACTCCCGGCTTCCTCTCCGATACTGATTACTGATTATAACCCTAATAAAGCTATTGATTATATTCGTTTCATTGTTATAATTACGAAGAAAACATTGAAAAATGTAAATGAATACGAACAGATCACCTCTGTTCTCCTCAAAAAATAAAACATAGAATCAGATGAAAACTACCTTGAGGATGGCCAATGGTGTCTACCCTTAAAGGAAAATGCAACTTTTTTGTTTAGAAAACAAGGCCCGGTTGCTTGGGACAGCCCCAGCGAAGCCTGCATCCATCAGTGAGAGAAAGAATGGTACCCAGCATCACCGGCGCCTCCTGGCGCCTGAGGGACCTGTGAAGCCCTTGTCAGGCTTTACACATCAGGGGCTGGAGCTTCTCCAAGAAGGTGAAGCGGAACCTCAGAATCAGCCCTGTTGATTCAGTGCTGTCAGGCCGACCAGCAGTTCTTCTCAGAAAGAGTGAAGGCCCAGAGGCAGACTCAGGACCGCGGCACCTGCTGTGTGTGTGTGATGGGTGGAAGTGGCGTTGGGCCGTTGAGGGTGGCTGCCCCTTTGGCTTGGGTTCCAGTAGAGAAGGTGCAGTAACCATTAGTCAGCAGAGTTTCTAGATGCCACCTCGGGTTACCTTTCCCCTTCTGTGGGCATGACCCCCCCCCAAAGCCCTGACATTCCAGGAGGACTTGACACCCGACGGAAGAGGAGGGAACCTTTGGAATTCTGAGCTACGGAGGCCAGATTTACCAGTGAACGGAGCAGTCTGCGTTTCCCTCCAATTGGAAACAGATCGGAAGCTTCAGGGCATCAGAAAATGCAAGCTACGTAGTAAAATGCTAAGTTCAAGCATCTCATGGGTTTTTGGCTCTTGCTGTCAGTTATGGACGATTATAACCCTGCTGTGACTCTCCGTGCATAGTTGGCAGTCGCTATTAGAGCTGCAGCCAGCTGCATCGGTGACCTCTAAGACTGTGGAAATATGCCCTCCAGGGCTGCCATTCCTCGCTTCAGCGTTGGGCCGTGGCAGCCAGTCCCAGCATCGAAAGGGCAGCGGTCCAAGGGGACTTACAGGTTCTTGGCAGTGAAGGGAGCAAGGATGTACAGGAGCCCTTGAAACGTCCTCCAGTCGCCCTGCTGCCTTCAGGCAGGACCACCCAGCCATCCCAGCTGGATGAGAACAGCCCTGTGTTTAAAGACCTGCAGAGAAGCAACTCCAGCCCTGCCTTTGTCAGCTTTCACCTCAGCGGAATGATCTCTGGTAGGCAGGCTCTCTCTGCGGCAGGAGAGGAACCAGCCTTAGAAAGGTATGCGATTGAAAATGTTCCAGATAGATAGATAGATAGATAGATAGATAGATAGATAGATAGATAGATAGATAGATGATGGATGGAAAGAGAGAGAGAATATGAATAAGTGACTGTGAGAGAGAGCTCAACGCCTAGCAATGAGACATATGAGAAATATTTATTATAGAATTATATGCCAGAGGAGCCCTCTACACCCATTCAAAACAGAGGCCACCTTTCATCATGCTGCCATTGCATTTTCCACAAACTCTCATTATAACACCTTATCATGTTGCAGCATTCGAATTGGTTAGCTGTTGGTCTCCCTGGCTGGAGGGGGAGCTCGGAAAGGCAGGAATCGTGTCTTGCTCTACTGTGTAGTCTCAGTATCAAGCCCAGTACCTGGCTCCATGGGAGGAAGGAAGAGAGGGAAGGGGAGAGGTCAACTTACATGACAAATAAATTCATATAATAATGCCACTTTTGAGAAATGCATCATTCCTACTCTTGTAATTTTTAACATTTTTGTGTCCAAACTTAACATAACATCTGATGTCTTGTTTCCCCTTGGCTAGCTGTCGCACCCAAAGTCAATACAGTTCAATAATCTGTGCAGTGTCGGAAGCGTTTGCTAATACTTAGCCCCGTTTAACACCATTCTAAGGAACACTAATTCGTGATAATACTATTATCTCTGAAATAATTTCCACAACAAACGCATTTCAGTAGAGTTCATCGTTAATTGATACATACATCTTCCATCGCCTGGGTGCTGTAGTATGGTTTGGCCAGCGACTGTTAGTGTACCTGAGACAGGTGTTCTCAGCCAGTGAGCTCTCTCTGCTTATCAGTGGTTGAGTATGCTGTTGCCTGGGGATCTCTTTCTGCTGTTGTTGACACACATGACTGACAGCTGACACAGGGCGTGGGAGTAAAGGGACCAAATGCCATCATGGGACGTTAAGGGACATGAGCAACGATCAACTGGCAACTCAGGTTTGCAGAAGTCCCCTGACCCGGTGAAGGGTGTCATCAGCATCATTCTAGCCTGAAGGAGTAACTGAAGGGAGCTGGAAGGAATTGGGGCTGGAGGCACGCCATGACCTTGAGTGGGTTTTAGGAGAAAGGGTAGAGACGGAGTGAGCTGCTCGGGACATCACCCCACAGTGACCTACATGCCCAAGAGGGTGGCCCAGGCCCGTCAGGATATGTGTGCATTATCCTCGCCCCTCTCACCCCTCCGGAGCTCCTGGCAGCTGATCTGTCTGGAGTGACTCCCTTTCCTTCTCCCCAGATCCTAATCCTCTCATCTTTCAAGGCCCAATCCAAGGTTTGGCCAAGTTTCTCCTCCACAGAATATCTTCCTGCTGCCCTTGGAGCGGTCCCTCTCCTCCTTATCACCTCCTGACGTCTCTCTTTTCCCGCTAACCTTCTCTCCCTGGGCATTGTGTTTGGCTGCCCACCTCCCAAGGAGGGCAGCCAGCAGCAGCACCTCGCACCCAGGGGCCGGGCTTTGTGTCGCGTGGGCCTGCAACCCTGACCATAACCGGTACCGGACCGAGGCCCATGGTGTGGCAAAGGCAGCGGGCTAGCTCCAAGGCAGGCAGCAGCACAGTGTGGGTGGGGTTCTGGCACAAGAACTCTGCCCATCTGGGGCATCGGACTTCGGATGACAGCCGTCTGGTTCAGGTAGACCCTACCCTCCCTGGTAGTCACCTCTGTTCTTAGCATTGTTGTAGGGTTTCTTGGTTATTTCCAGTTCCCTTTGGGCTGAGGTCTCTTTCATTCCTTCTCTGGATCATAGGGTCCTTGGGGACAGTCTGGCCTCATCCTTCTTTTCTCTCTCTCTGTACCTTGGCGTTTGGTAAATGTTTGTTGAGCAGCTGAACATGAAGCCAATGGGCCTGATGCCTTCACCAAGGAGTCAGGTCCTCTGTGACTTCTTTTGAGATTGTGCAGCCACGTAGTACGAGCGAGCTTTGGGACAGCTTTGCTGACCAGTGGGAAGTGGGCTGCCGAGCAGAGCGATGGGGTGGGAGCAGCAGTTGGCTTAGGATGTGGTTGGAGGCTGGGGTCCTGGGAGATGGGGATGACACGATCCTGAAACAATGAAGACAGAGCCAGGGATGTGACAAGTGACAGCGGCAAGTCCAAGGAGTAGGACAGACACATGGACAGACCAAATGACGTTCATCCAACCCATAGCACCTCTCCTGCTGCCCGCCAGCTCTGAGCTCCTGCTTCCTCTTCCGGGATGTGAATTCCTCACGAGCAGGGGCGGCACTTTGTTCGTCTTGGTACGCTCAGGGCCTCGCAGAGCCCGTGGGGGGCCTGGCGTGTGGCAGACTCTCTCCGTCATGGTTTTGAACCTGAACTGAATTGATGGAAGAGGGTTTCCCAGCATTTCTGGACAGTGTCTCCAAAAGGTTTGATCGCCTTGGACTTTATGAAGTCGTCTCGCTTAAATCTAACTGTGCTTTCTTGACGCAGCTTAAGTCTTGTTTCCTCTCCGATGGTTTAAAAGGCATGGGATGGTTTTTCAGCTGTTTAGGAAGAAGGAATGCTGTGTATAAAGCCTGGATTCAATAAAGCCAGATTTTTAAAAACAGCTCTTAGCATCTTCTACTACAGACACTGGTCTGGGGCAGGGCTTTTTATTTTATTGAATCCAGCTGAGTAGCTTGACTGCATTAATAATGGGGCTTAGTTTGCAACCACTGCCTCCCAATCTTTCCCCCTAAAAGCCTTATGGTACTTAAGCAACTGCTAATACATGAATAATTGCTGGTGGCATCATTTCCTGCCGGGGTTTGACCACCAGGATGAGGTTTTTCTCTTGGTACCTGCTCTGGAGTTCACAAGCACATGCCGTGCATGGGCCTGCTGGGTCCTGCTGAGAACATGGTAAGCAAATCTGACTGCAGCTACGATTTGGGTCGTATCGAGTTTCTTTACATTGAGGGATTAAGGATGTGGAAAGATGCCGTTGGGTGTGTAGTGACATTGGGCTGAAGGGGGTCCAGCCTCCAGGATTGTTCCCGGGCTCGAAGCCGGCATTTCCGTGGAGTGTAGGCAGGCGTGACGGGCGGGCAGATCACACGTGCTCTCTGTGAGTTCCATGCAGCCATACTTCTTTTCGAAGTTCCCCTGGAAGATGACATTTAACCTCCTCTTCACATTGGACTTGGGTGATGACCGTTCTTAGTATGTATCACTGGCAAGGTGTCCGTGTAGATGACAGGCCCCTAAAACACACACACCTGTTGGCAGGACTATAGGTAGCACCCAAGAGCACAGCCTGGAGCCACACTGGGTTGCGTGTGGATCTAGCTTGGCCACTTTCTACCTGTGAGGCTTTGAACAAGTACCTTCTCCTCTCAGTCTCTTCCTGGACGAAGTGGGGATGCTGACAGTATCTACTTCATTGGGTCAGTGTGAAGTTCAGATGAATTGATGTTTGTTAAGTGCTTAGATCAGTGTTTGCTCACAGTGCTGTGTAAATGCCTGCTGTTGCCTGTGGCTGTCCTTTTGTTGAATAATTAACTGCCTTTCTTCTTCTCCACATGGCCTCTAACTAAGATGAATAGTAAAGTTTATCCTTCAGCTGACATGTAGTCCTCTTTAACGTGGGCTGGCTAGAAGTTAGGTAAGATCTTGCATATTATACTTTTTTGGCAAAAATAAAATGTTTTTTTCGTTTGGAAGCTCACTTCGCTCATTGCTGTGGAGCTAGGTACCGTGGGGGTATATGGGAGTGAAATACGTGACTCTTTCCTCACAGAACTTTCAATCAGACCGAAGAAACATGACTGTCAGATGCCAAGTAGCAAAGTAAACCTAGAGAGCAGACATGATGAAGTATCAGAGAAGTTGAGGAGACATAGTTCTTAAGACAGCTTGAATGGCCAAGTAAGGCTTCGCGGAAGGTGTTCGGGTGGGATGAGCTGAGTTTGAGGACTGGGTTAAGACTCGGGTGATGAAGGTGAAATGATGCCATGAGGTCGAGGCGATGGAGAGCGATGAAGGGTGCCCGGGCTTTTGGAGAGAACGGGTGAAACTCTGAGGTGGTAGAGACTCTGCTCATTGGTCGGGCAGTGAAGACACGACCCCAGCCGAAGCCAAGGACAAGTTGCACATGAACATGGACAGTGCTAGGAAACAACGTGAGAGACGATTACGGAGGTCTCCACTAAGCCGGCAAGTGAGTTTTTACGTTTGTTTTAATAGAAAAAAGGAAGTAAGAAAGAGGTAGGGAACACTATCTAGAAGGCTTGGCACCTTTCCTACAACAGCAATGTCTGAGCTGAGCCTTACTCCGTTCCCTGGTGATGGAGGAATAAAGGCAAGTTGGAGAAACAAAAACTTTTTAATGTATGTGAGTTATCATGTCAAACCACAGCAGATCCTAGGGATGTTTTTCTGTTTTAGAAATGAAGAAACGGTGGGTTATTCGATGTGGGGTGTGTGTGTGTGTGTGTGTGTGTGTGTGTGTGTGTGTGTATTTTCTCTACTTCTTTAGGTCTAAACTTGTATGAGACAGAAAGAGACACAGCTTAGAGTAGTTTTTGTTCCTATGAATCCTCATCGTGTTAGATCATTATGGGTTTTTCTCAGAGCTTCTTGATAATCTACTAATGCAAAATAAGTTTATGAGGTCGTTCGCCTGTCTCTTTCCTCCTCGGGACCCTTTCGTTTTCTCCTGTTGGATGGTGAGCCTCTGTGTCCTCCGGGTTGAGGAGAGTAGGCAGTCCTGAGCAGCTCGTCTGTGTCGTCGCTCACAACCTGTGAAGTGAAGGCAAATAAACAGCACGTGGGAGGGGGGAAATCTGTGTTCTAAGAACTGCTTTGGTTTACACATCTATAGATCCACTCAACCAGCACTGCGGGTCACATGTACCGGCTGGTGAAGCTGAGCATGAGTCACTTTTTAAATTACTCATAGAGAAAGAAATATGCTTCTAAAAGCCAGCACCGTTGGCTGACACATGGAGCCGGGGGAGTGAGCAGGCAGCCTCATAAAGCACTCAGGCCTCCCGTGACAGCTGGCGTGCACGGTGCATCTGGGGTCCCGGGCCTGCGAGCTCATGACCACGCTTTATAGTTGGAGGTGAGACTTCGTCAGTGGAACCTCTGCACTAGAGCAGAGGGTGCTGGGGTAAATTCTCTCTCCAGCCAGTTTTGCTGACAGTCTCAGTTTGTCACTAGAGCTCTTGATTATGGCTTTTAAAGACGAATGGAGACCAGCCCATCTGAGCTCAAAATATGGAGAAGTATGTCTATTCAACAAAAGGTCAGGTAGGGAGGGGCCACGGAGAGAAAGGTCTGAGACCCTCACAGAGTACATGAACTTGGGCTGAACCTCGCCGGGCTTAGTTCGTCATGAAGGAGAAGGAATTCCATTCCAAGCAAGGTGGAAAAACCATATGAGCAAAAAGCAAAAATGGCAAAGGCTGTACCTTCGTTTTATCTGTTGGAAGTCTACATTTTTTTGACAGCTGGAAAAAAAAAAAAAAAGAAAAAAAATACATATATATATAGCAGACAGAGAGAACAAGAGAACAATTACAAGGAAGCCCAAGGCACTGCTTACTAAATTGGTCCAAAGGAGGGATTTCACCAAATGCAAATGAATGAAGAACAATACATGTGACTCAAAATATCCGTTATGCTCTTAATGCAAGGGGGGCGAGGCAGGGAGGTGACCTTTGAAAGGTTTTAAAGTTGTAAACTTTTTGCAACCACATTGTTTTGATTGCTGGGAGGTTTAAGAAAGGATTACCTCAGGGTACCATTTTGGAAAAGTGATGTTTTAAAAAACTACTTCCTGCATAATATTTTGGGACTTTTTTTTTTTTCATTCTGTTTTTGCTTTGAAGACACACAATTCAGAGGCCCACGAAGTAGCTCAGTCTTTCTTGAGAAACTCATGCCCAGAAGTGGAGAGGTGCCGGCTCCTTTCTCCATTTGGTCGTCCGCTCCTGGTCTCTATTGCCAGAATGTCAGTTTGCTGATGTAGGGGTGCCCACACCCTGACCCCCAAAGGAAGTGCATTTGGCCTTGGTTACCCTCCCAGCCCCGCCCCTGCCCCCTCTGACAGGCCACTGAGGCAACCTCATGCCAGAGGGGAGACATTGTCCCTCACCCCAGATGTGCAACTCTGAGCCAGACATTCCCTGAAGGTCCCTTCTGAAATTTGGGAAACAGGAAATGTTAAGAAAGTGCCTAATTTGCCTGGTCATGTGGACTCCTCTTTCGATGTTGCAACAGAATTTTGGAAAGCGGCACTCAGCTGTGGTTGTACCCTCCTCGTTGAAAAACACTGACTCCTCTGAGAATATGGTATGGTAGCTGTGACCCTCCGGCCCCGACGTCCCTCCCGATGTCTAAAGAACAGAACCAGAGAAGAAACCTGTTCGGTCTTGGTTCCACGGGCAAGGGCCAGCAGGGCTGGGGAGGGGGCCCACGTGCCTGCTCCTGAAAAGCCCCTTGGCATTGAACCCGAGGACCCATCCGGACGGACGTGCACCTGGGCAGGCTCAGGCCGCATCTCCAGGACTTCACCACCTGCGTTTGTAGTCGATGATTGATGATGAGGCTCTCTTCCCACACAGCTGGCTTTGGCAACCTCCACGCAAAAACATTCAGATGCCAATACTTTAAAAACAAAGTGGCTTCGAGCGATCTTTCTGGGGGGTGTGAACGCTCCCTGTCTTGACACGGGAGTGGCTCCCAGGGGTGTACGCTTTAGTGAAACACCATCGACCTGTGCCCAGAAAACGTGTCCATTTTGCAGTGTGTAAATTTTTACTTCCACGAGAAGATTTTGAAATAATGTGGCTTGAGTTTGGCAAAAATAAGAAATAGACACGCTGTAGATGACCCCATTGAAAGGGATTTAGAAAGCTTCAAGTTGGCCAGAGGAAACTAAGAAATATGTGTGGGCAGTCCCCACCATACGAGAAATCTTTGCAAGGTGAGCAGATCCAGCCCAGCTTGTAGAAACGACAGCTGGTTATGTGCACGCGTCTGTGTTTTCATAAGTGGTTTTTTTTTTTTTTTATCTTTATGTCCATTTTTGTTTGGCTCATTTCCCTGTTTAATTGGATTTTGCCTTCTATTTCCTAAACAGGACTCCCCCACAGTACCTAATATCACAGGCCTGTAAAAGTGGATGCCCAATAAATGTCCCTGAGATGCAGTCCTTCCCTTTTTTCTGGAACATTCTATTGAAATTTGCCAGTGCATGTTGGCCCTAAAGGCATATGTAAAAATGGAAAGTGAAAGGAGAAACATCCATACTAACACAAGTTTTGAGAAAATTCCTAGCTATCGGTTTCTTTTAAAAGCCCATTTCAGAACTTTTACTTGGGAAAAATTATTTTTACCTGACGCAGAAAAATAAGACATGTGCTCAACAAGTGGGGATATTTATTTTAAAGTAAGCAAACCACGTTCATGATTCTGCCTGGATGTGGGCAAATGGGAGCAAGGGTACCCTGGCTTTCTAACTCTCTCTCTCTCTGTCCCCCCACCCCCCAATAGCAAAGCAGGACAGGTGTGGAAATTCCCGCGAGTTTTACTGTGTCCGTTTGCACGTCCGAGTTTCATGGTTTTTTTTGTGACAAGTCCGTCTTTTTTACATCCTCTCATCTTGAAACTAGAGAGGAAGGGAATGGAAGGGCAAATTGCTAATATCAGAGGCTTCTGGAAATCCCCCTTTTATGGTACACGGGTCTTTCTTAAGAACAGTTCTCTTTCAGTTGTGTTTTTGTGATTTTAGTGAAAATTTCTCTGCCCACACGTGTCTCTGGTTTACTTAAGCATGATCCCAGCTCTCTAGCGAGCATAGGGCTGGAGATGATGGGAGGGGGGATAACTTGGTTTGCGCTGCCTGCTGAGCATAAATCTATAGTCACATGATTTTAAATAATTAACTTGCCCAGTATCTTCTATGAACTGATGATTCTCACGTGAACTAGTGACTCACCGCTGTCTGAATAGTGGGCAGACAGGCGATTGTAAATTTCTGTTGGCATTTTGTGTGTTAATGTACATGACCGTCCCTCTTACAGCCTGGCTGAACTGAAGCCTGCCGACCTGTTTTCAAGTCGGTGCAGTGCAAGGTGATTTTTAAAGCAAAGAGCTTTTTTCCCACACAGCCTCAGAGGATGCCTTGTTAAACGTGGATGTCGGTCTTGGATTCTGGTGCTGGGGCATCCTTGTGCCCAATGTGCCCGCGGGTGGACAGGACCAGCATGGGACCAGCAGGTAGAGGGGACCACTGGATCTTGCCCCTCTTGGGACTGGCAGGCAGGCTGCCCGGGGGCGGGGGGTGCTCCCAGTGCCCAGGAGAGACTGACAGCCAGAATGTGGGAGAGTGTGTGACAAGCCAGTCCCAAGGCTGGCCTGTGAAAGACTATGCTAATTAGCAAAGCCCCTGCTGGGGTCAGGTCACCTGGAGGCCAGGTAAAGGTATCAGGTTATTCCTGCATTGGCAGGGGAGGCGAGGGCTGACTGACTGCCTTCCCTGCAGGGCTGCTCTGGGCAGTTATGTATTAATTGCATCTCAAAGAACCACTGGATCAGACTAGAAAAATACTCTCTTAGCAACTCTGACTCCCTCACTCCCCCAGCATCCTCATGGTCCCCTCCTGCAGCATGGGTAACATCAGGGACCCCCTGCCTGGGACAGCCGGCCTCGGGGGGCACACAGCCTAGTCCCTCCTTGGTCAAGGGGACCCCAGATTCCTGGCCAGGTGGGTACAGACCCAGCCGGGGCCTTTCTTACGAAATGTCTTGACTTTTGAGTTTCTTTTTCCTGCCACATTGAACCCTGAATATGTTTGTTTTCATTCTAATTTTGGCTTTTAAAAAAAAAAAAAAAGAATGTTTGGGTACAGTGTAAAAGTTTTTCGTGTCCACTTTGGAAACTCCCTAGTCACCCTGAAACCGGACAGGTGCCCGTTTGTTTCTGTCAATAAACAGCGCGTGCCGGGCCTGGGCGGGGGCTGCTGGCCTGGCATTGGGGACCGAGCCTGGCCCACTGGGGAAGCGGGGGGAGGACGTTGGGGCTCTGGCTCAGGAGCGAAGCCCACTTCGCCCCTTCTTTTTTTGATCTTCTCGTAGCGACCACATGGTGTTCTCTTCACGGTGTTTTGATGGCATATGACATATAAACACAGGTGTGACCTTTACACAGCACTTACACTAAGTGAGAGAGAAGATAAAGCCAGCTGGAGTGAAGTAAGATTGAAGCTGAAAACAGCTAAGACTCATTTTTACTGGAAACGGTGTCACAGAGCCAGGCCTAGGTGCCCGTCTGGGTGGAGGGGCACGGCGGGAGCTTTGCTTAGGACGAGGCATCCTGCTGTGTCCTGCTGTCATGCTGGCTGGCCTTTCACTGCTCTGGGACTCAGTTTCCTCACTGAAGTAAAGGGACGTGGACCCCCTTTCTTCAGCTCCCTGCATTCTGGTTTTTCCAGGCGGAGGCTCAGCTTGGGAGCCTGAACCCATTGGGTACTTAATTCCTTAGGGAAAAAAAAAAAAATGGCCAGACCCACCATCAACATAGTTGTTTATTTGTACAAAGCCTTTCTCAGCTCCAGGACTCGCTGTAAATCTGAAGGAGGGTGGCGAGACTCGTGCTCACCTGAGTAACAAGCAGTGGTCCCCAGCCTTTTTGGCACCAGGGACCGGTGCTCCTATGAGAATCTAACTCCCGATGATCTGAAGCGGAGCTGAGGCGGTGATGCTGGCGCTGGGGAGCAGCTGCAGACACAGATGATGCTTCTGCTGTGTGCTCAGCTCCTAACAGGCCACACTGGGGCCCAGGGTTTAAGGACTCTTGATCTGAGGGAAGAAAATGGAGGCCACCAAGGTTTAGGCCTTGAGGTGCCTCTGGCAAACCCTTCTACCTGAATCTCTGCTCCCCTCACCCCCCCAGCGAAATGGGAAATCAGGGCTCTGGATGCAGAGCCCCCCCGGGGGCGACGAAGTCCCCTGATTTGCAGTTACTGAGCGGAGAGGGGCCCCACCATTCTGGGCCTCGGAAGGAGGCCTCTGTTGGTGCCCCCGTGAATGTCAGGTGGACAGGCAGGACGCGTGGCATCCTCCTACGGCCCAGGTGACGGTGAGGCGTAAGTGCAGCCGCGAGCATCCGCGTGGGGCCCACCAGTGCTCTGGGGCAGGGCTCCCCGGGGCGAGTGTGCCTCCCAGGGGACAGTTGGCCAGGTCTGGAGACATCTGGGCTTGTCCCAGATGGGCAGGGGCTGCTAGCAGGAGAGGCCGGGGATGCTGCTGAGCATCCTAGGAGTCCCGCCTGCAACAAAGAACTCCGAGGCCCCAAACATCAAGTCATCTGAGTCCTAAAGTCTACTCACGGTTTGTAAGCAGAAAGCACTGGGCCGATGCGAATGAGAGAAGTTATTTGCTGTCCCCCCCCCCGCCCCTGTCCCCCGCCAAGGGACAATCCACTGCCTCGCTGCTGTTAGAGGAGGCTCTGTGCCATCTTGCTCCCTTTACCTCTGAACCCCTGCTCCTGTCTTCTGCCCCCTGGGCTGTGTGTGTGTGGGTGGTGTTGTCGTATTTTGGTTTTGGTTTGTTTGTTTTATGCTTCTCAGCAGCAGCATGACCATTAACTGGGGCATTATTCAGGGCTAATATGGCTTCTGGCCTTACACCCCACCTTGGTCACACCAGGGGTCCACACTGGGGCCCTGGGAGACGAGGGATGAGCCTCTGACCTGCACAGAGAAAATGGAGGGTGGAAGGACAGTGTGATGAGCCCTCCAGGGAAAACGGGAGGGTGGTCGCCCAGTGACCCTGGCAGACGGGGCCTGCGGTTGGCAGAGCGCCCTGCATCTGGGGAGCAGCCCTCGTCTCCCCATCTCCACCACCTGCTTCCCCCCACCCCCCATTGCTGCATCAGGTCTGAGTCCCTTCCCCTCCCCAGCTCAGCCACCACGCTGCTCTTCCCTCTTCACACCAAGAGGGGGCAGCAGAGAGCAACAGACGAGTCCAAAAGCCAGGAGCCCAGGCTCTGAACCGTCCGTCCCCTCACCGGGCGCCCTGTCTTCCACCCCAGGCTGACTCTCCAAGACCCTCCTGTTCCTCCAGTCTCTCTCCTCACCCTCCCCACTCGGTGCTCCACACGTTTCACGCCACCCTGGCTGTGGGTCAGGTCCGGCCTCGTGACTCATCCGATGTGATGGACGCGCTGATTTCTCAACCCTGGAAATGAGGACGTGTGGCCTCTTCCAGGTGACTGTCCATCCCTCGAGGCGGGAGCTGTGGGTGCTCTGCCGCTGCTGTTTCCCAGGCCCCCGTGCAGCGCCTGTCGGCGGCTGTGTCGTCCCGTCTGGTGATCGATGGAGGGGTCACTGCCGTCTGCCGCTCGCCCACCGTGCCCCTCCCAGGGACGTTCTCACCCCAGCCTTCGCAGCCGATGCCTTCACCCCCTCCTCTTTACAGACGACTAAGCTAAGGCTCAGAGGCGTTAGGCATCTTGGCCAAGGTCGTAAAGCTATGAAGTAGTAGACTTGGAACTTGAACTCCATTCTAGATTCTTCTACGCACCGTATTGCCCTCTCAGCCCCAGGCAGTCCTGAGACTCTGACCAAAGTGTAACGAGTTCGTCTTCCTCACGCATGGCACAGTCTTTCTGAATCGTGCTATTAAAATAGTTTTAATTTTGATTCACTTATTCGTTTACTCTGCAACTTTTGCCAGGGGCCAGGCGCCGTTGGAGCCTGCGAACACAGAGGAACAGTGCACAGGGCCTGCCCTCGAGGAGAAGGAGACAGACCTGTAGCAGTGGGCTCAGTGGGGGCAGAGAGGGGGCAGCAGAGACGTGGGCGTGGCGGGCAGGCGATGGGGCTTGGTCAGGAGAAGCTTCACGGGGGGAGTGATGAGTGAGCAGACTTCTGGGAGGCACAAGGGTGTGCTCTGAGACTGGGTGAGCTGGCGGCATGAGATTTTGAGCTGACGCTCCTGGGCGCTACGTGGAGTGTGGTGCGTGAGGCAGACGTGGGGAGAGGTGGGACAGGAGGCGTAGCAGCCACTCGGGGAATTGGGAGAGAGAGGGGGACACGGTCACTTGTGCTTCCAGAGGAACCCCGCGGTGACGGCGGTGCCGATGGCATCACTGGGACTGGGAAGAGGCGACATCCCTGCATGGAGGTGGCTGTGATGGTATGTCAGTGGGGTGGGGGGAGGGAGAGGTTGAAGATCACTTCCAGTTTCTGCCTAGGCTGTAGGGGGCTAACTGGGCTTTTATAGGAAGATTTTAGGAATGCTTAATGAGTCCCCTTTGGAGTATTTGGGTTTGAAGTACCTGATATGTATGTATGTGGATACCTTTAGTGCTAGATTAGTATTTGAGGCTCATAAGAGATTCAGGAGCCATCAGCCTAGGCCTTTAGCCATATTGTAGCTACAGTCAGAGAAGGTGCCAGGTCTCTACTGATTGGCCATTTCCATAAATCTATCCCTCTTTGTGGATAGTGGTGCATTATCTAAACTACCTACTCCAGGTTGAACAGAAATGGCTCCGAGGTAGATGGTTCAGGTATGTAATGAATAAGTGATTGTCATCCTTTCTGTACCATTAAGACTTCGTGAATATCCCCAGCATCCATCTTCAGGCTTCTCCCTTCCAGGGCCACACCTAATATTTAAATATCACTGTCCAATGGAAGGCTCCTGTCCCCTCTATGTTGGCTCTCTGTCTTTCTCTGGACCTGCCACTGGCTTTGGAAGTAACCAGATCTGCGTAGAGCATTCCAGGTGGGGACCTTACGGCTTAGTAAAAGGTCAGATACACCTGAAGAAGGCTGAAGAAATAGCTTCTACTGACTTCAGAATTCTTCTAGGCTCGTAGCTGACAGCTCAAAGGGATCGCGGCTAGTCTGAGTTGTTATTTTGTTTGTTTTTTTGTTTGTTTGTTTTAAGAAACCTTGACTGTGATATTAAGAAATAAGATGCTAAAATCAAAAACTGCAAACAAAAGGAACTTCACCAGCTTTAAACTTTGCACACTGCTATTTTTACATGTGCATTTCCTATCACTCCTTGTAAGGAAGAAGACCCCCAGGAAAGGGAAATTGAGATCTCTGACAGTTAAATGGAAAGATGAGAGAGGAGCGGAAGGGAATCGCAATTACCGAATGTCAGTTTCTGTGTGGCAAGCGCAGAAGTCATTTATTCTGATGACAACTCTAGAATAGAGTCTTATTTTCCACATTTTGTGTATTAAGACATCGGGGTTCAGAGAAGCTAAAGAACTCATCTAACGTGAGTTAGAGAACTCATCTGACTCACTGTCACAGGTAGTAATTGGCAGAGTTGAGATTCAAGTCAGGTTCTGCCCTGTCCTGACTGTGTGCCCCTTGCTCGCCATCAAGCTGCCTCCTAGGAGGTGGAAGGCGGAGGTGCAGAAGCAGAGGTCAAGTGAGGTGTCGCCTCAGGTGAGAGAGAGCAGGTAGGCAGTGGACCTTCGCACAAGCGATTGGATGCCATCTGAAATCTGAGCTGAAATTCTGTGAGCATGCCAGCCTCTCGTATTCTCCGCTGGAGGAGCCTTTGTCAGACGGGTGGAAAATAGTAAGATTGACGATAATGGTGAGGCATTACCGCTTGGCTTGGCCAGTCCACCATCCTGTTATAATGCGTATCCTGCAGTTTCACCAAACCCAAGGGATTACGTTTTCCAACAAGAAGAGAACCTCTGCTAGGTGCTAAGGGCAGGTACATGTGGTATAACTTTTTTTTTGGGGGGGGGTAGGGGGAGCTCCTGGGAATACTTTTCACTTTATTATATAGTAGTAAGAACACATAGGCGTAGTGCTGGGTAGATAGGCTGGTTGGTTAGTTGGACAGAAACCAGGTACACAAATGCTAGAAGATTAAAGAATAGATTAGGTTGTCACGGTCCCTTCTGCCTTCACTCGACTCGATGGTAATATCTCAAGCATGTGGACTAACTTTGGGGAAAGTATTTACGAATTAATGAAAACAAAACTTCAGCTTTCAGATTTTCTTGAAAGAGATGTGCTTTTAAAATTTCAAGTACCTAGAATCGGGCTTTGCCAAGGGGAGGCTCTGTTGAGCGAGCGAAGACCACATCAAAACCCCCGGCTCGCTACTTGGGCCCATTTCTGCTCCGAGAGCATTCACATTGGTTTGGTGTCAAACGCGCGTTTCTGAAGAACTTGAGCACTGTTTTCTCTTAGATAAACAAACACTCCTTGATGTCTGTTTGTAACGACTTGTTAGTGCGTGTCTCCTAAGTGACACAGAGCAGTGAGAATGCGGAGATGTTTTGCAGGTTGAGTAAAGACTGTTTGTGTCGGGGTCTCACGGCGTCCTGCCCAAGCCCCGGCTTGCAGGTCTGAACTAGTAGTTCTCAGCTCGCCACCCAGAGCTGCCCTGCGAGCCGAGAGCAGCTGCCGTGCTTGCCGCTTCCCCAGAAGGAGCCTGGCCTTGAGGCCTTGAGGCCTTGAGGCTTAGCCAACAGGCCCCTTGAACTCTGTGTTCTAGCCCATTTACCGAAGAGCTCCGTGTACCGCTGAAAACCTTTCTATAAAAGAAAGCCAGTGTTTGAGGGGGGCATTTGGTTTCAACTTGCTTGTGTTTGAACATTTATATTTATAATAGTGCTAATCTCTGAGGGACTCAGATCACATTAAGAGCTTTATCTAGGGCTGCCAAGGAAATTAGCATGTATCCACATGACCGGGAATGATGAGACATTGGGTTGGGCCGACAGAGATGTCATAAGCTCCAACTTTCATTTCAGTTGTCTTTTCCGTGAGATTTTCGTTTTGAAGCCCACTCAGTCAGGCATATTTCCCCGTCCACCTCCAGCTTGTGGGGTCACCCTCACCCGTGGCCCCTCGCCCACTGCGGCTCCTCGGCTGGATAAGCTGGCCCATGCCGTTCCCCGTCTCAGGGCCCCTGGGGTCCACGTGACTGCCCCGCCTCCTGCACCTTAGGCCGACTCTTGCGTTGCCTCTGACTAGTGGGAAATGGTTCTCATTGTCTCTCGTGCCTGCCCCAGAGTTGAGGTCATGCGAATTACACACGGGACGCCCAGTACATAATGCCGATGAAGGGTTAGTGGGGGGGGGGGGCGCGTAGGGTAGGAGGAAGATGGGGCATCGGGGAAAGCAGTTTGACAGTCTGAGTGGGGAAGGGAATTTTGAGGGGAAATCTGCACAGATTCATTCAACCAGTCTGTAAGGCTAATTTATAGAAAAGGCACAAGAAGGGGAAAATTCACTCTGAGCAGTCACCCAGGCGAAAGAGAAGCAGGAAATGCCCCTGGTCACATTACAGAAGAGGCACCCAGGAGGACGTACCAAGCACCTCATCGAAACTGCAGTGAGAGCTCAGTGGGGTCAGGATGAAGGGAGCCCCGTTTGTCTCAGGGGAAACACGGCTCAGCACTTGGAGGGGTGTCTCTGTCAAATTAAAAAAGCAGGACAGGAGTCGCCAGTGGAGCTGTGGGGGTCAGTCCCCACTCTCCAAACCCAGATAACTCCTTCCCAAGCACCAGGTTTTACGTCCGACACTCCCCGAACGTTTACTGCCAGAAGTTCTCCACCATGTGTTTGCTAAGCCTCGGCGTTTGGAGGGAGCCCCGTCTGGGTTCACGTGTCCATCCCCTCCGTGGACACCGCTGGCGTATCAGACTAGAGCAACTCGCCGGAGGGCTGAGCAGAGGCTGCTTCCGGTGCCGGTGCCAGGCCGTGGGGTACAGAGAAGGCGTAGCGATGGTAGCTCCACAGCATAGGGAGACCGTGACTGGAGGGGAGACGTGGGAACAAAGACAAATGCTCGACGTGGCAGGATGGGAGGAAAAAAGAAAAGAGTAGCTGTATACATAGCAATCACGGAAGAAACACCAGTACAGTACCCAAAGGACAGAAAAGTGCCCTTCTGTTGTCCTCTGGGCCCTTGGGGGCCCATCCCTGTTGTCTCTAGAGGGTGAGAGCAGAATGCCTTCTGTGGAATCCGCTCCCGAAGCTGACAGAAGAGAGACCTTAGGAGCCTTTCTACCAGATCTCCATCTCTCATTTTTCAGGCTGACTCTAGCACAATGTGGGGGGAGAGGGGATCCAATCTGGTCCAAGGAAAGCCCTCTCCCCAAATCGAACAGCTTTTTGTCGGGAGAGCCTTTTCTGCAGAGAGCCATATCGTCCAGCACTGTGCTTGCTTCCAAGCAAAAACTAGATAAAGGGTTAGAAATCAGCGTCGTTAGTGGCATCTCGGCTCTTCCTCATTGCTCACCCTCTGCCAGACCGGCGTAATAACAATGTTGTTTTTCATGTCTGAAAGGAAGATTGGAGAGTCCATCAAGAAAAGGCTTTTAAAGAAAGGCTGTGTTATTGCATTATTACTTGGACTCTCACTCTAAATATATGAATGATTCCAATTTCGTTCAATCTAGGTTGAGGGTGGAGGAATTAAATCTCTCTGGGCTGGAAGAGCCACTCAATCAGAAACAAATCAAAGCCCCCGAATGTCAGCCAGCATTTACAATATAAACGAGCTGGGTATTTTCTCATAATTTAAACTTTTTCCAAGAGGCAGAGCTGTTAGAAATAGTCAGCTCACCTCTGTCCTCAAAATCATGACACCTTGTGATGCTCATTTAGCCGGGAGTCATAATTCTTTTTAGGGCGGCTGTGTGAAAGTGTGGGAAAGCAAGATATTTTGTCAGAATTCTGGGTTTGAATCCCGGTTCCACCATCGATTAAACCATGTGTGTCCTTAGAGTAGTTACCTGTCGCAGGTCACCTGTAAAGTGGGGGTGACAACAGTCATAACTTACCTGTTATTGTGAGAGTCAAACCAGTTGATAGATGCAGTAGCACTGTTTCAACTACAGTGTGCCACACGAGTATTTATTTTCATTTACAAAGGTACCTTTGTAATCATGGGAAAGAAGAGGCCATTGTTTCATCTTCCATACAGTTTACTCCTTATTTGACATCATTTTTTGTGTCCTACTATATTCCAGGCGGTGGATAAGAGACCAGGAAAATCTGTCACCTCTTCTTACTATTCTAGGGCACGAGTGAGGTTTATGCCTTACCCAGCACCAAAGGATCACTTTTGGCCTTTAAAAATAAGGATAAAAGCCCCAGAGCCAGGAAGATTAAGGATTAAGTTAATTTTTAAAATAACAAATCTTTTCATATATTCTCTTCTCATTTATATGGTGCTGGTAATTTTTAAAATTAGATTTTCCTCTGGGCATTTCATACTAAAAATGATGAAGTTTCCTGTCCCTCGTAATTGCATTTCTTTTGATTTTCTTTTATTATGACTTGCATATCACTGACACTTTTTTTCCTGGAATGTTAAAAGTATACATCATCCAGCTAAAAGGAAAAAATACTGTCTTAATAAAAATGGAAAAGAGAGAGAGAGAGACAGTGGATATTCCTCTCTTTTGGTTCCAAACAAGGCCAAGTCCTCGTTCTCCATCCATGCCAAGGTTGTTGTGAATCCAGACCAGTTTTATCTGAAATGGGAGGTGGGGGAGGGGGGAGGAGGCAGTTCAATGATTTCCGAAGCTTGGAAAACAAATTTTTCACAGTCTGATAACCCAAAAAATGACTGAATGGACTTTCTCTGTAATTTCCAGAAGCGGGAGAGGGGAAACTATTCTGGGAAAAGACCTAAAGACGGAAAGTTTCAGTCTGAGGGAGTCTGAGAAATGCTGGAGGCCCAAAAAGGAATAACGTGGTCATCTTGAATCACACATGACCCTGTTATCTGAAAGCCATAAAATTCCTTTGATCGATGTATTAACTATCACTGGAAAGTTTACCGCTCATGCATGTTAATTATGAGTGGTAAGTAGGACACATCCAGGAAAGGCGTCTCTCGAGCTTTTATAAAATCATCTTCGTGTCATTGAAACGTGGCTTTCATGCCATTTGGACTTCCGTCCTCACTAGCTGTGGCGTGGACCCCTAAGTTGGCGCGGGGAGTTGGGGCTGTAGGACGGCCTGCCTGGGGTTCTCGTTTCTGGTGCCTCGATGGTTTGGGCACCCGTCCTTTCGCTGTCTAGAAGATCAAGCACACTCCCGGCTTCCCATGAGGGCAATCCTGCCAGGGCCCCTCTTGTAAAACCAGCTCTAGGATTCGGGCCTCCATTTGCACCCAGAATGGAGGTAATGGCAGTTCTGGGGCTTTCCGTGAGAACCCAGAAGGCCCGAGTCACCTGTTCCTACCGGTTACTTAACCCATTTCATCTTCCCTGTTTCCGATGCACAAACACAAAGCGGAGTCCCAGGCGCTGAGAGGTAGGTAAACCGAGACACGGAAAGGGCCTTCAGAGGACACGTGGGGCCTTCTCTTCCTGTCACAGATAAGGTGCCTGAAACCTGGAGAGAGGACGCCCTTGACAGCGAGGAAAGGGCCTCGGTCGAGCGTAGTCGGCACGCGGACCGCCCAGTGTGCCCCCTGCGTGGACTGTGTTGTGACCAAGGATAGCAGAGCTCAGAGACA
>CM053504.1:81284319-81371586 GCA_028627145.1 Eidolon dupreanum | reverse complement strand
CAAATGTTTATCTACATTTATGTAAAAAGATGTGTCATGATATTATTTATAATAGCAAAAGTTTAAAACAACCCAAGTAAAGAACTTGTTCAATAAAGCGCATCATAGGTATATATGACATATGTGATGGAATACTACTCAGTCATGGAAAATAATTGTGTAAGCCTGTATTTAATAATGTGGGAAGTTACCCTAATGAAGCCTTAGACTCTTACCTCCAAGACTACTCCACGATTCCCAGAGGTTGTTGAATAGAGAAGGAATAATTTCAAAACAGGCTGAGTAAGCACCTTGGTGAAGTATTATACCAAACGTAGAATCAAACTAATGATTAAGTTCAGAAAACTTCCGTCGTTAATTGAACAAACATTTATTACGCGCCTACATGTACCAAAACGACGCACAGCCCTGGCAGACAAAGATGGTACCTGGTCCCTCAACTGCTGTACTTGCCCCAAACAAACAAAAACGCTGTGAAGGTCGTCAGAACTCCCCCCACCCCGCCACAGCAGGGCCAGAGGCCCCCCGTTCCTGCCTGTGCCTAGTGACACCCCATGCTCTGTGTTCAGGTCCTTGGGGTGCCCGTGTAAATCACACCATGTGAAAAAGCATTTCGTGCACTGATGCGTGCACATTCAGGTAGGTTTAGAGAGTTGTCCAGATGCTAATAGGGTCCAAATGTGGAACCTAATCTCAAGATCCAGCAGATCTTGAGAAATGCACTTCAGTTCAGTGATTGGTTCCGCCTCAGACCCCGCAGAGGCCTGGGCACTGTCATGAGCGGAGACCACCTCCTTTCTCGGGGGCCTGTGTTGTGTGTCCAGTGACACACCTGAATGTAAATGACAACATGCTCTGTGAGGTTCACGGCGTGAGTTAAACGCAGAGCTGTGGCCGCCTAGTCCAGCTTCCCCTGGCAGAAACCCTGCGATGGCTTCCTGTCCCAGGAGCGCCCTGTCCTTGAACTCGGGGCCTCAGCATGCCACCAGTGGAGGCCACTCGGCCTATGCGCACCACGTCAGCATCCCGGGCAGACCCCGGACTCACAGAGCCCCTGGCGTCTGTGACAGCATCCGCAGAGGGGAGGGCACTGATTTGGATCTGAGTTCCAATCCTGCCCTGCCAATGATTAAACCCTTTAACCTCTGTGAATCTCAGGGATTTTTTTTTTCCTCTACAGAACAGAGATAAATCAAATGACTCCATAAGATAGGTGTAAGGGCTAAAGTAATGCGTGTTAGGCATTTGTTACAGGTGCCTGGCATAAAGCAAGCAGTCAGTAAAGGAGTCTCGGCTCAGCCATTGGTTTTTTGCTATTTTTAGGAACAGCCACGCGAGTGAAAATTGCAAAGCCTCCCATGTTACTAACAGCCTTTGCTGGTTCGTTTTCCCCCCTTAGCAGGTACCACTCTCTAATCCAGTGGATGATACATTTCTTTTGTTTGCTGTTCATCCTACTCAACCCGATGACAGCTTCGTGAGGCAGGAGGAACTTTCCATCCGTTTCATTCGCTGCTGTTTCTCCATGGTGCCCGGCACATACATAGGGTCGGAGTAAAAATTTCTTGAATGGAAGTGAAAAGAGTGGGTCTGACATCTTTGTCCCCAAAGAGTGTTCTCCCTCCCGCAGAGGCCGTGGCAGGAAACCCGTCTCCTCACCTGCAGTGTTCTGTGGGCTCACGCTGTTTCCCTCTTCTCTCCCCTGCAGGACGCCTTCGTGGAACTCTACGGGCCCAACATGCGGCCCCTGTTCGACTTCTCCTGGCTGTCTCTGAAGGCGTTGCTCAGTTTGGCCCTGGTGGGAGCCTGCATCAGCCTGGGGGCCTACCTGGGCCACAAGTGAAGTCAGCGGGCCTGCCACAAACAAATATGCAAGAGGTTCACTAAAGCAGTAGATGATATGCATTGTCAGTGATGCGCCACGAAACGAAGCTACAGTCTCTTAAAAACAAGCAAAAAGAAACAAAAACAAACAAACAAACAAAAAAAAACGGCTTTCAGGCTCAATGTCGAATCAGCTATTTACTGCCAAAGGGAAATACCATTTATTTTTTACATTGCTGAGAAGATTTATTTATTTAAGACGGTCCCATCGAGCATCCTATCTCTGGAAACCCCCCCACTGACTGCCAAGCCTCACCTGTGCGGCTCCACCTACGTCTCCTGTGCCTAGAAGTGGATTTGTTTTCCGTGTCGTCGGTCGGACTGACGCATCATCTGAAGAGCAAACAAACTGACAAAGGACGCGACTGTTCCGGAAGCCAGGTTCCTGGCTGCTGGAGGTTTGGAAGAAGGTGTTCATTTCCTTTGCATTTCTTTGCCCCTGGCGGGCTGTCATAGTCACAGAGGGAGGTGTTTGGAGGGAAGCGCTTTCTTCTCTGGCCCTACGAGCAGGCATTCTGCACGTGGCTCACATGGTACCTACCCGGTTGGAAGAGAGAAATGGGAACTTCAGATGGACTCGGTATCTGCCAAGATTGCCATCCCGAAGGACAGTGACAGGAAAAATGCCCTTAAACCATAGGAGAGTATTTTTTTAAGCTACCAATTGTGCCGAGAAGCATTTTAGCAATTTATACAATATCATCCAGTACCTTAAGTCCTGATGTGTATATTCATATATTTTGGATACGCTCTTCCACACCCGCCACCCACCCCACCCCCCCAAAAAACAAAACAAAACAAAACACAAAACAAACTGGCTCTGCATATGAAACAGAATCCTCTGGAATGCGAGGAAGTGAGCGTTTCCGTGACTTCTTCGGCATCAGGAAGGCTGGGGTTGCCCGGAAGCGTCAGGCCGCCACAAGTGCCTGCTTTTTCGCAGGAGGCCACAGTTTGCAGTCCCAACCTGCCCAGCCAGGGGGGCCGCCTCCTGGAACAGCCGGGGCACTCACTGGCCTGCTCTAGGGGTGTTAAAAAAGAGCCATGTCGTCGCCCCATGTCCAGAAGCTGACAGCTGGGGATCCCACTGTCGAGGAAGAGCAGTCATGGCCCAGGCCTGGCACCCTGGGGTCCCTTTCCACGTGGAGCCTGGGAAAAAAAACACTCCTGAGACTTTGATCACGTGTAAGATGTTTATCATCGTGGAGGGAAGAGAGCAGAGGCACCGTGCCTCTTCCAGCAGAGGGAGGTGGTGAGGGTTGGCAGCGCCACCACCGAGGAAGCGTGAGGAAAGGAGACACACGTTCGTCGGGGAGCGGCGTGGCCGCACGTGGGTGCGTTGGCTGGGTTGCTGCCCGTCCGTCTGTGCGGTTGAAGGCACGGCTTCACAGGACTTCGGGGAAGGGTCGTCAGTGCTGAAGGAAGCGTGGCCACGAGGTGCCGTGGATTAATGGACTAATGTGTCTGTGGAATTACGATGTCAAGCGTTATCTTGTCATTGCAGTTTGGTTTTATCTGAAAACTTGACAAAGGAAAACAAAAAGTTCCAGGTGTGGAATGTGGGGTCTATCTGTAGATCCTGGGCATTAAGAAAAAAGAAAGAAAAGAAAAGAAAAAAAAAAACTGGTGGGAAACTGCAGAGAAAAGCAACAGAAGTGATATCTTCAGCTAATAAACCAGGAACTTTTTTTTCCAAGTTCAAAAAGCCTTGAGACACGCATGAAAACTGTGGCATTATAGCATCCTATCCATGTATCCGTATTACCTTGGGAATGTACTATGTTCAGTGTTTAATGCTGTGGTTGATGTTCCAGAAGCTGCTTAAAAAAAAAAAAAAATACATGCATCTCAGCATTTTTTTTTTTATCGTATTAGTTATGGCCTCTACACTATTTCTTAGCAAAGGTGATCATTTTTTCCATGTGAGATGATTGTCTCTCAGTTCTTTAAAAGCGTTTCTGAGAAGATGAGAACAAGCCCTGGGTCTCAGTGACCTGAGCAACCCTGGAGCCGGCCAGGGAGGTGCTCTGTTCCGACCAGCTTCTGTGCACTTGCCTATTGACACAGTTGTTCATTGTGAAGGATGCATCTGTTGTCCCTTTGACCTTGTTCCTTGAGGGTTTATTTGTCCCTGGGCAAATCAGGATTTAACTCGCATGATTTAGGATTGCATATATGTTTGGTTAAACCCATGAGGTTCATTCAGTTGAAAATTCAGATGAAAAGTGACCAGGGGGATTAAATTCTGGCAGTGACAGTTTAACCTTTAGAGAGTTGCTTGATGTGGCCTGTCTCCACGCAGACTCCTCTAGAGCCCTCCTGCCCTCCTTCCACGGGGCCCTTTTCCGTGATTGTCCTTCAGGGCCCTCCTGAAATGCAGTGGCACTTGCCCCCCACACCGAGAGAGCAGGAACCCCATGGTATGAAGCCAGACCTCCCTGGCGGGCCTCAGGGAACAGGACGATCAGACCTTCGAATGATTCCAGTTTCTAAGAGAGTTATTATTTTGTGAAAGGTTTACATTGTCAGAAGTGATGAAGACGGAATATCAAACCCCGTGCTGCTATCCTGCCAAGACCGCGTTAATGGAGTCGGTTTGCAGTACACTCCACGTGGCAAGATCCTCCAAGCTGCTTTAGAGGTGACAACAAAGAACATGAACGTTTTTGATATAAAGCCTGTTTGTCCTTTTTTGTTATTGTTCAAACCGGGATTTGCAGAACATGCTGAAAATGTATATATATATTAAAAAAAAAAAAAAAAAAAAAAACATGGGGGCTAACTTCTGGCTGGTTTCCTTTTGCTGTGGGGTTTTGTTTTCTGGTTTTAATGGTAAATGTGCCCAGCTGCTGGACCCCAGAATTGTACAGTGTTGTGGCCGCACTCACTCTGAGTAGTTACGTTGCATTTTTCTTGTTGTCAGAAACATGTTAGAAGCAATGAATGTATATAAAAGCCTCAGCTAGTCATTTTTTTTCTCCTCCTTTTTTCATCGTCTCAATCATTTTGTGGTCAGATAGCCGGAGAACCATTTCTACTTATTTTGTGTTGAGAAGAGATTCACACCTGAATGCATGGTGCATCTGTTGGCCAAGGTCAAGGTTGAATAGGGCACATGCATTTCCCGAGTTGGGATCAAGAGCTCTATGAAGAGTCGCAAGGAGGAAATCACCGAAGAACCAGGTCAGTCCTGCCAAGCCTTCGAGTAGAAGCACTCTGAAAGATCAAAACAAGTGACGTGTCCTACAGCAAACAGTTCATCTCAGATTTTACCATGGCTGAAAATTCTTATAGGTTTAAGATTTGAGTGAAAGTCACATTTCAAATTAAGGAAATGGCCTGTCTATATTTCTAACAAACCTCATATTCAGATATGGCTTTCCATTTAGATATAACTTTTATTAGTAAATGTTTATTGGTTATCATCTAAAGGCCTAGTCCTGGCCCAGTGTGGAGGTTAGGAAGTGACTATAAATCAAGAAGAGTTATAATAATCAAGATTAAACATAAATAAATGGGGCAGTCCCAAAACATCAGGTTAAGAATCTAAGTGAACAGAATTGCAAATAGTCTGTGTTGTAACTAAACTTATGCTAAATGACTAATTTACAAATGTGAACTTAAATTCTAATTTCAGTTGTACTTTTAAGGCAGTGGCTGTTTTTATACTTCCTTATCACCTATAGTTAGTAATGTACACCTACTCTATCAGAAAGAAACAGGAAGCGCTTGAAATATAAGCCATTCTAAGGAAATTAGGGAGTCAGTTGAAATTCTATTCTGATCTAATTCTGTGGTGTCTTTTGCTGCCCAGACAAATGTGGTTACACACTTTTTAAGAAGTACAATTCTACATTGTCAGGCTTATGAAGGTTCCAATCAGATCTTTATTGTTATTCAATTTAGATCTTCCAGGGATTTTTTTTTTTTTTTCTGACTATTATGAGACAAAGGACATTTGTTGCTGGGGTGGAAGGAGGAATTTTCAAATGAGCAAAACATTCCCAAGACTGGATCAGGGCATGGAGTTTCAGAATGGCTAGGACTGGGAGTTATAAAACAGACACAACTTCGACCTTTACTAGGATTGGTGTCATGCCTCCTTAAAGGAATGCATGTGACAAAGGAGAAACATTTTAAGTTCTGTGATATGTTTAGATTCTAGAGACATCAGAACAACTTAAAATCCAGCTTTGTACGGCAGTGCAGATGGACCAAAACTCCAACATTTGCCAGCAATGGTATATATTTCAAGCCTGGATATATGTCTAATGGCGATCTCAACAATAAATTTGCAATTTAAACCAACAGGATATTTAGTGAAAACCTTCTAGTTGGTAGGGACATCTGTTTCTAAATATTATGCACAGTACAGAAAGAAAAAAGAAATGTCAAACGATTGGGTAAGTGATAATAAAGGTCTTGTATCCTTATCCAAAGAATCATTCTGTTCCATGTTTGCACTCATAGACAGACCTTGGACAACCATGAAATACGCATCCCACTGGGCACAAATAAAACCAGATGGAGTATGAATGGTATTGCACCAATTAATCATGACTGCCCCCAGAAAAATAACTTAAAAGCCAATGTCCTATTGATGTCAGGTTTGTTTTGTATACCATTGTAAGCCCAACAGACAAAAATACTTAGGCAAGATGGAAAGGCTTACTCAGAAGATCCTGGGACTGTGGTGTAGACCCTTAGTAATGCCATGTACGTAAATCTTTTGGGGAATCTGCCGTGGGCCTTCCCAGCTAGCTCATTTAATTTTATTTTTTCCTCTAGGGGAACATTTGAAGGCATGATAGCCAATTGAATTTCTTTAGGGAAAGCATTGTTGGTTGTGTTTATTATACTGTTAAGTTTTCAAGCAAGTGTTGCTTTTGAGTTACTGGGATTATTTTTGTTTTAAATAAAATGTATAAACAGCATTTTCGTATTGAAAGCTTTTGTTATCAAGATTTTCCATTTTCACCTGTAGCTATTTTTAATATTGGTACTTTACACACACACACACAAATTCATGGTAAGCATATTTTGGATAGTTAAGATAGAGTAAGCTTCTAGTTGGTCAGCATTAAATATGAGGGCACCTTTTTTGTGTTATCAGAAAAAAACCACATTGCCATTAAACTTTCCTTGTCTGTCCAGTTAATATTGTGAAGAAAAATACAGTGTGAGGTATTGGTTGTGCCCTAGAATTGTTTAGAATGTGGCAAATTTATAATGGCTTGGCCCTGCCATTCGTGGTCATTAAATAAGATTTTAAAAAGCCTTAACAAGCCAGTAGAGCCTCCAGAAACCTCACTCTAATGAAGCCCTGTGGGACCAGGCAATGGGGCTGCCTTACAGGTGAAACCACCTTCGGAAGGAGGCCCGTCTGTTTCTTGGTTACTAAACCTCCTGGCTGCATCCAAGATGGACCGGCCTTGGGTTCCACTTCCTGAGAGAGCCGTGGTTGCTTTTGGGTGTTTTCCCACATCAGGTGGAGATCCCAGCCTCTATCTGCAGTCTGTAAGGTGCAAGATTGTATAAAAAGGAGAGAAACAGCTGAAAGATCTGTTTGGAAGTGAGCATTTTAAGATAACCAAAGCAGTGACTACTTTGGAGAATAGAAAGAAGGGAGGGAGGAAGGAAGGACCCTAAATATCAAGGCTCTTGTGTTTCCCCCCAATACCAACACCCCAATCATCAACCCTCCAAGCCTCTTCCATCCAAAAGGACTCTGTGACAGTAACGTCCATCCCTGGACCCTCTGCCAGATACCAGCACCAATCCCTGCTGCCTTGGGTGGCAGGTATTGGCTTTGTAAGAGAAACAGACTCCTAGAAGTTAAACACCATGCTTGAGTCCTCTGCCATCATAAGTTACAGGAGGCGACACTTGGGCTGTAGCATGGCAAACCCCAAGCCCAGCCTTCGTCTCTCAATCAGTGGTCCTTGAACGGCTGCACGTGCACTTGGCCCTCGTCTTCCCAAGGGGCGTTTAAAGGGACCGGCGTCTCGGCAAGACCCTGGTGTGTAGGCGTGACACTTAGGGCATGGGCGCCAGGGAATGAGGCACTTCGTGCAGCCTGTGCATGAGTCTGGGGGGCTAGTGTGCAGCCTGGGATGGACTTTGACCTAGTGACGTTGCAAGGTTAGTCTAGAGTGAGTTCTTAACTCGCTCACGTGTCCAATTATGATTTGTGGCCTTGTTCTGTTATCCGTGGACACCCAAGTCGGTATCTCATTAGAAATAGGCAGCTGCCAGGCTTCTGTGGTTATTGAAGTATTTATACACCAAGGAAATGAGCAAAACCTATACAACAATTTTTGCAACCTCCCTACCCCCTGTTTTTTTTTTCTTCTTTTTTCTTTTTTTTCTTCCTCCAGAGAGCCAGTTTACCCGCATATTCCTGGGCATTGTCCTGGCATATTAAACCCTGGGGTCACCAAAAGGGCCGGTTTGGATCAGGAAGAGGAGCTCACCCTTTTGCAAATTGTCCTTTTTCAAAAAGTTCCTTGCTTTCAACAAAGTTGAAAGAGTTATCTCCTCAAGACAGCGGGCAGATAAATGCGTTTCAGAATTTAACTCAGAAATCCAAAGAGTTGAGTAATATTACTATAACAAACGCCTTCCTCTCCCGGGTACTTGTTGGTGAACAATACTCAGAACTTATGTCTTAAAAACAAGAACAGACTTTATGGTGAACCCCAGCTCTTTCCAGTACTAGGAAATTTCTATTTATAGGTACACGACCTTCTTGGGGAGGGGGAATAAACCAGCATCATTTATCTCAGAAATATATTTCCAATAAAATTAAAATTTTATATTTAATATCAAAATATACATTTTTGTCATTTGGGTATTAATAAAAATTGTAACAATTGTCTTAAGCCCGGAACAAAAAAGTGAAGTCTTATGGTCACAAAAATTCATAAACTTACTTTTATTGTGGAGAATTATGAGAGGTTAATTAATCTTTCAATTGTAAGAAATATATTAGGATAAAATGGAGGGTAGAAATGTGAATTTGAAGGGAGAAAAGGAACAATATAAAATTTCCAGGTGTCAAAAAACAACCCGTTTCTGTATTTTTTATGTAGATGCTGAGTATCAAATCATTATGGCGCTTAAAGTCCATTGCCTATAATTAAAAGTGATAGAGCAAATTTATTTTAAAAGGTCAATTGTTAAAATACCTTCTCAAACTTGTTATTCACATGTGTAAGGATTCTTTTTCAAACTGGCCTCGATTCAGGAATTCTCTCTTGAAACACACCTAGAGAAAAGGAAACGGTACCACAACCACGGAAGGCTGATTGGCACATCTTAAGATAGCTCAGTGGAGAAACCCTAACTTCTCAGGGTTTCTTAATCCCATTAAAGTCTATCCGGAAATTACTCAAGCATTTTTATCAGGAATCATTATTACTTCATGGAAGGGGCTATAAATTACATCATAAAAAAAAAAAAAAGTTCTGCCACAGACAGTTTGGGGACAGTTTCTTTCTCCTGCTACTAACAACGCGTTGGAAATCAAATCCTTTGCAACTACGTACGTGTCGATTTTAAAAATTAAATGTCGACTTAAACGTCTGCAAGCGTGGTACATGTGTTTCAAACTCCCTTTAGTGGGGCACCAGCAACTTCCTGGAAGACCCCTGCCCCATCAGCCCCTTTCAGCATCCTAATGGGCGTTTTTGGAAGCTCTGAGGTGGGTGGGGAGATGGGAGGGGTGGGAGACACACCCCCTCCTCCAGGACTCAGCAGGGCTTTTGTATTAAAGGAAGCAGGTAATTGCGGAATAATAATGGTTATAGTTACTCATTTCAGGACCCAAAAAGTAAGTAAATAAAGCCTTAGGATCACAAAAATTCATTTAAATGAATTGCTTTTGTTGTAGGAAAGTATGAGAAGCTAATTTTAAATATGTCCTTTTTGTTCCAAATTTATGTTAAAAATTTCCTTTTTGGAGTGGTTTTGCTTTAGGGAAAAAAAAAAAAAAAAACCCCGCAGCTTATCACCCACTTACCCTACTTGTCATTTGTTTGTTCAGGACTGCATGCTCTTAATACATGTTGCCAAAACACCCGAGCCCAGATTCGTAATGAGGCATGTCCCAAAGCAATGAGGTCCTGTTCTCTTCTCTCTTCTCACCCTCTAGAGAAGAGCTCTCTCTGACGTGGCTTTGACTACAGACTCCTTCCAGGATCTTCCGCAGCCCTTCGTGGATCTAGAATAAGAATGTGCAAGCGACTGTCAGAAGCTCCATAGGGCCTGAGATTTTTCCCCACCTGCAAACTAAGGAGCGAGCCTACCACCATGGTATGGATGCTGGTTGAAAACTCGAGATGCCTGGGTCAGAGACAAAGGGCTCATGGCCATTGCCCCAGCCAGAGCATCAGCATTTTTTGAGCCAGCTCCCCAAGCCCCAGGTCCCACAGGGCAACGCGAGGAGCCGCGGCCGACCTCTGTACACACAGTGGGTTTTGACACAGGGAGGAACTCTGAGTTTAAGAGTGTAGGAAACTCGAATCTTTTGTAAGGAGCGGTAAGCATGTCTGCCCTTTGCTGTGGAAGAAGACGCCGTGTCTGTCTCAAAGCTGTAAACAAATCTGAGCTTTGCTCTGGAGGGAGACGTCGTCTCTGCCTCCCAAGGCTGCTCACTCACTGTACGTCATCCTCGGAAAGGTGGTCCGGGACAAAGGGCAGTCAGTGCCTTGCTTGCAATACGAGCAGGAACATGAGAGGCCCATGGTGAATCGTCTCCCAGAAGCTGCACAGAACCAGTCTACCTCCACGGTAGGTCGGGCCCCCAAATGCAAGGAGAGCAAAATAGAACCCTGTAGGCTTTGCTCCTCGAAGCCGAATGGTCTAGCCATAATTCTCAGCCCTCTGCCATCCTAGTTCATCCGTCTGGGCACGCGCCCTGTATCAACATCCCTTTTGAGAGGGTTACAACAAATGGGATCCTGGGTCCTCAGCTAAGAGCTGACTCAATGCTACTGATCCTCAGAGATAACCTTGAGTCCTCTGTGTTCAGCTACCTGCTGTCCACGGACACCTGGATGCTTACTGTCATCCCAACACGTCGGCCACGTCTCAGCCATGCTCTGCTCCTAAGACCAGGTCCTCCCCGAGTCTCCCCTTTTCTGTCAGCGGCATAATCGTTTCCCCAGTTTTCCAAGCTAAACATCTTGGGCACATCGTTTCCGCTCAGTGCTCTCTGAACGGGTTGGAAAACGAGGCCAGCGAACGTGCGCTGAGGTCCAGGTGTGGAACTGGGCTTGAGGCGAGAGGACTGATGAAGACCCAGTGTTTAGCCTGGGAACTGTGGTTCTAGTGTCTTCCTGGTTGTTGTTTTTCAAATATTTCCAAGTCTCATTGAATGGGCCCCTTGTTTTCTGTAGTCACCTTTAGCATCGATGGGGAGTTATTTGCTATTTACCTTACGGAATGTCTTGTTTTCAGAGGGTTCCCACAGACAAACCAAAGGCATTTCTCCCTCAAGCCAAGCCTTGGACGTTTTTTGTTGGAGACAGCTGGCTCAGAGGCAGTGAAGCTACAGATTTTTTCTCTGCATTCTTCTTCTGTTTTTCCAAAGTTCTGAGCCCACTTCATCTCAGAGCCCTGCAGGGCGGGTGGGAGCAGACGCGGCAAAGGCCGAGAGTAAAACTCAGCAGCAAGCAGAACGGGGGGCTTTGATCTTCCCTCCCAAGGGGGACATCATCCCTCCCGTCCATGTGGAACTCTTCAGCTTGAGGGACAGAAGAAAGAGAAGGAGGAATAAAATATTTATAGGAAAATTATTTCTCACAAGCAAGCATTTGTTCTAAAAGCTTTTAGAAACATAATTATTTTCCTCCTCCTTGGGCTTTTCTGTTTTTAATATGAAACACTTTCAAGTCCCCCGCTTCGATTTCCAGGAAGCAATAATCCATTTTGCCTTGCGGGGAGTTTAGGAAAGAAACTAGGTTTCAGAAGTAAAAATATTTCCATTGAAATTGCCACATGGAACTCTTGCCGCTGCATCTTGTATAATAAAGGCCCCAGTTCCCAAGGGCAGGGTGGACCCGCTTTCTTGGAGCCTTTGCTGTAAGTGTCTCTGTCCTGTCTGAGACTCCGTGGGACCCCTGGCCTCACTTACCCTCACCTCCCCAGTGACTGTTATGCAAAAGGGAAACCTCTGGACCAGCACTGTCCGGTAGAAGTGTGAGCCCCAAATACGAGCCACATAGGGAATTTTTCATTTTCTAGGAGTCACATTAAAAACTGAAAATAATGCATGAAATTAATAATATATTTTATGCAACCCAGGATATCATGTCAATATGTAATCGATATAAAAGTTATCATGGCCGTTTCTTTTTTTTTTTTTCAATAGGTAGTTTTTGAAATCCGTGTGGAATTGACATTTGGAGCACATTCTGTTCAAACAAGCCACGTTTCAAGGGCCCAATAGCCAAAGGTGGCTGGCGGCTACCATGATGGACAGTGCTGCGCTAGACTATGTGTCTCGATGTTTTATAGCTCACACACAAACCACGTGTCATAAAACGCCTTCCTCTGCCTGTCCCCATCTCCCCCACACCCCCTGCCAATTACCTTGCCAAGGCTGGAAAGTGTCTTTCTCTCCAACTCTCTCAACTTCCTCTCCAGATCCAGATAGAAACATCCTTACTTTTTAAACATCGGCTGCCGGTTAAAACAAGGAACTAGATTGCATTGTATTCAATGAAAATATTGCAAACCTTGTTGGTGAGTGTCAAACATTTGGTATCAGAAGATCTGGGTTCGAATCCCAGCTCGCTGAAAGTACAAACTTGGGTAAAGCATTTCGTCTCTTCGAATCCTAGGTGTCTCACAGGTGTTCTGTTGGTTCTACCACATCCTACTAGCCTCATGGGATAGTAGCATGAAGTACAGAAAAATGATGACTATGAAGGGCTGGTGGTGCCGCCTAAAATGGAAAACCACATTATTTATTATTCCAAATCATTAAAAGCTGTGGAACCATAGGAAATAATAACCTACAATATCTACAAACACAGAGTAAGGATTTAAATTAAGAAACTGAATCGAGGAAACAAATTCCTATGATTTCCCACAATGTCAACAGTTTCCTTATTCATTGCCAAACCTTGGCTCGCTCCCTCTCTCTCTCTCTCTCTCTCTCTCTCTCTCTCTCTCTCTCTCTCTCCATATATATATATATATGGAGAGAGAGACACACAGAGAGAGAGAATGATAAACACGACCCCTGGGATAATAACCAACTGTGGTCCTTGAATCCAGGTACACATCATGAGAATCCATCCTGATGATGCTTAGCTATAAACTCAGCAGCGAGATCTTGACAATGACACTATAGAGAACATTACATGTGGACCTTATTTTCAAAGACCAACAATTTGAGATGTCTACAGAGAGTTCCTGCAATATCTCTGTCCCATAACCACCTGGACATTTCCTTGCCCTAACAGCTTTTCGATGAGTAGTGTTAGCTTCTAACATTCCCTGTGACACCACTTGAAACTTACCTTCTCATTGTTTTCTTTAAAATGAGATCTGTGTGCAGGGGACTAGGGGACTATATTGTCTTCTTTTCTAAATTGTTCTCTTCCAAGCGTTACTTAAAAATGTAATTCCAATTTGGGGCTTTTCCCGTTTGCCTTCACTAATTACTCCATTTCTGTTCCACCCAGGAGTACCATAATTAATTCAAGTTCAAACAGAATTTGGTCACTATTTCATCACACTCATCTCCCACTTCTAGGGGGAGCCATGTACACACCACAAAGACAGAAGCCAAGAGGGGTCTCAGGCCCCCTTCATGAGGCCACAGTTGTTGTCCCTCTGATCCAATCACGTGGCCAAATTTGTCCATGTCCAGGGGCATAGAGCATGTTCTCACACCAAAGTCCACACTCACCATTGTGTGGTGTGTGGAAATAAATGAAGACCAACCAAATGAAAACAAGCAAAGGCCATTTACTCAGAGCTTGCTCAGTATATAGCAAGGAAGTCAGCCACCATCACTGGCATCTGGAAGACACTTAAAGGCAGAGGACAGGAAAAGCTTCGTAGTAGAGAAGAGGAAGGCCTTGGGTATGCCCGATGCGGGACTGCTAGATGAGGAAGCCAGAGGAGGGCCAAGTAGCATCCCACACGATTAGTTGGGGAGCATGTTTGGCTCTCTCTGGTTGGTCCTAAATTGGCGGTGGGGACAAAAATTGGGGAAGCTGTCAGTTATTAAGCAAATCCTGGCCATCGGGGGCTGAGAGTTTCAGAGTTTATTGTTTGGCTTCCTGGATTGTTTCTAGAGATAGAGGTCTGACTTTCTACCGTCTGATTTATAGAGAGCAGGCTGACTTCCAGGGCCAGTTACTGAAGGTAATGGGTTGGTTTCCTGAGCTGGTTGCTGTGGATTGCGGGCCAGAGTTCAATTTTTATAGATGATCTGGCCCTTATTCGTTTGTATATTCAGTCTCTCAGGTGCAAAACAAAGCCAGCGGGAATGACAGGAACGTGGAAGGGATCCACACGAGTGATCAGGAAGTTATCAAATGAGGTCACCAGAGATGCAACACCCTGGCAGCCACCCAGCCATTTGTTAATGACGTCCTCTGAGTCCTTCTCACCCACTTCACAGCCACACAGCTTAGGGACACTTTTTAGTCTCCACCATCACAGTATCTGAGAGAGTGCCTCAGGTGTACCTGTAATCCTACGAACGCCACTGAACGTGATTGCGAGGAGCTGGAATGCGAGACTTCAGTCACACGTCGGCGGGACCGACAACGCAACAGGTTATTCCCAGGGGCGCCCTGAGGTCGCCACAGCTTTCTGAGATGAAGGGCTCAGAGCATCTTCTTAGGTTCCAGTAATTCTAAAACACTTCACCATAGTGCCTTTGGAAGAGCGGCATCTGCTTCCAACCCCCGCTCCCCCCCGCCCCCCGCCGCAAGTCGGTTTTAGGGCACTGTGGTGGGTGGGCTTTTAGTTGCTCTTGGGATCCACCCCAGGACCTGATAATATAATTTTTAAAAACACAGGGTAGAACAATCTGCCATTTACTTGGCCAACGCTCTGTTGAATGTTTTAGATGACTGTCTCATTTAACCTGTCACAGCCCTATGAGGTGGGGACCATTCCTGTTGAATTTTCTAGGTCCCATTGGTCTAAAATTAAGTGTGAGCTTCTAGGGGCGCCTTGTGTTCCTTGACTCATGTCTTCGTCCTATCATCACTCCGATCTTCGCTGCCATTATCACACTCACATCTCTACCCCTCTGATAAGACAGTTATGGCGACCCTGGGCCCACCGAGACAACCCAGGTGCTTTCCCATCTCACGATCATTTATGCATCAAAGTCCATCTTACCATGTGAGATGGCAGAGATCAGGACACGGACGTCTTTGGGGAGCCATACTCATCCTACCACAACAGATAAAGAAACTGAAGTTCAAAGAGGTAAATTCATTTTTGCAAAGTCTCATTGCTTGTAGTAGTTGAGCTGAGGTTCGAGTTTTCTAGCTACCTCAGACTTCCCTTTCTGAATTCACCAGCAATGGCCTTGAGGGCAAACTCAGCACAGTGTCATATGTGCAAAATATTACCTTCATTCCTGCTCTTCCCAGGTGTGTTGGTCCTCACGGCCATCAGCCAGCACAGTCAGCCTCTCTGGTCATCCACACATCTTGATCCAAAAGCTCAACCCTTCAGGGAGACCATCCTCTATGGGGACCAGGGCTGGTGGCCAGAGATGCCCCTCTTTAAAAGTCAACCTTCACTTTCATACCCACACCCCGGCAGTTTTCTTTGGTTTCATTTCATCTTGCTTCCTCTGCATCTTCCGTGCACCACCTCGCTCCCTCTCTAGACCCCTTAAAATACTTTCCTAGCTCTGTTCTCAAAGCATACAGGAATAAAGTCATCCCTACAGCTCTTCCTTCCTCCATTTCCTCCTAACAATAGGTCAAGGGTTAGGAAAAATATCTGGTTTAACCCATAATTATCTCCAGGAAACGTGAACACAGCAGCACCTGATGGTCAGGGTGCTGGGGACGGGATGACCCATTCTGCACACCTGCATGGTACAGCACGCTGCAGGCTGAGTCCTGTTGGGAGATGGCCTCACCTGGACAAGAGAGGATACTCCCGGTACCACGACCAAGGCCTCACCTTCTGCCCCACCTCAGCCCTCCCTCTTGGCTATAGGCAAACTCAGCGAGCCCTTGCTCAGCCACGCAGGGCAGAATTACAGAGGAGAGCAGAATACTGCTGTTGGGTTTGCTAATTCTCCGACCTCCTGGGCTCTGGCCCTTTTGTGGCCTGACCTGTGGCATTTGGTGGATGTTCCAAGCTTCGTCTGGTCTTCCTCAGCTTGGTCTCTTGTCTTCTAGGTCCTCACAAGTTGGTTTGCTATTCTGGAATGAACCTTGTCATATAATTCACCTGAAGTGCTGGCCAGGACTCCTTCCACTGTCCCAATTCTTAGCGTCCAATAAAATCACATCCACGGGGGACACTGGCCTTTCATAGTGTCTTCAATAAGTCAAGGCCCCAGAGTCAGAGAAACACAACCCACTGTTCCAAGAGGAGATGCCTTATTGCTTTCTTTTCTCCTTATTGCGTGGGGGTGGGCGAGGGCTTGGAAGAACATAAGAGGAGGTATTCATTATAACGACGAAATTAATAAAGGCCACGGTGAGCTCAGATTCTTTCTTTTATCTTCTTTCTATATCATGGTTCAGTTAACTGTTGGAATAATTGCAAATCACTTTCATTTAAGTAATAACTTAAAATAATTGTTCAGAATTCCCTTTGATCTCCATAGGGACAAATTGTATACAAGGAAGCCTCGCAGGAAAGGTGGCTCTCAGAGGACATTTTTTGGCCCTTTCTCTGGGGGATCTTTTTGAAGAGTCCCTAGTCCTGAATTCCCCATCTTTAATGCTCGATGGCTCTTTGCATTTAATTTCTGCAGCCAAGCAAGGCTTCAGTCTCTCACCTACCACGAATTCTGGCCCCAGCGAGATCTTGCATGAGGCACTGCATAAATTCTGGACACAGTTGAGGGAGGAAGACATTTATTGTCTGTCTTGGCTCTAAGCGAGGCTAAATGTCTATGAAGAATATTTGGGACACATATGTTGTGGTAAGCCTGAACCGCTGTCCCCTCACCCCGAGCGACCAGTGATGCTGACCAATGACTGGATGTTAAAATGGTGGGTCCTGTGACTCCAGGGCACAGCTGACCTGTCACCCTTCTCGTGTGATTGATTCCAGTGTTGCAAGTGTCTTTAGGAGGGTAATGATGTTGCTAGTACAATCCGGAATAGGGAATAAATATAGCAATATTTCTTGGTCTCCAAAAATTAATCCAGACTTCCTTTTTCTTGTGAAATTCACAGGTCACTAAAAATAGGAAAATATTTAGACATACTTGATCAAACAGTGTTGAGCATCTCCAAAAAGAATCAGTGTTTTTATTGTTCCAGACCATCATTATGTTGGATTATTTTACTTGCAAAAATTGAATACATATTTGATATAGAAAATTTCCTTCGAAAATCAAGATTAAAATAAAGGACATCTCCCAGGATTTCAAAATTGCCAAGCAATATATTCTCATAAATCCCTGGATGTCCTTGGAAAAGTCATTTTGAGGCAACACAGTAGAGTGGGACTTCCAGAGATGACAGATATATCCGACATCTACACAGTTTGATACCATAGTTACTTTGAGCATTTGAAATGTGGCTAGTGTGACTGAGGAACTAAAATTTAAATTGTATTTAACTTGATTGAATTCAAATGGAAATAGCCACATGTGGCTAGTGGATATGTGTTAGACAGGCCAGCTCGAAGGGGTCCTTTCTGATGTCAGGCGAATTAAGAGGGAGGTGGAAGTTGATGTACTAGGACCGAGCCGGCCTGGTGGCTAATGTCTGTGAAAGCATGCTCTCAGATACTTCCTGCTGGGTGAGCAAGGAAGAGCGGCAAGGCCCTGAATCCACACGCCCGCCCTGCGAATAGAAGACCACTTACAGGCCAAAGGAGAAAGCACACGAGCAGTTGAGTGAGCGCTTCTCAGTCACAACTCAACAGCAGCGTGACGTCAGCCAGGAACGGGGCGGAGGGCGGAGCGACGGGAGGGCGGAGCGACGGGAGGGCGGAGCGACGGGAGGGCGGAGCGACGGGAGGGCGGGGCGACCTCTTCGCAGTCCGTTTGGCCTTCCTGGGCGTTCTGGGTTTTCAGAGAGAACGTGGGAACTTGGTCCAGTTCGACAAGAGAGAGCTGGCTCCCTGCCCCCAATCGATCAGAACGCTTTTACGATAGGAGTCTATGAGATATGTATTAAAAAAAAAAAAGAAGATCGAATGGAGTGGTTTCAACTTAGAAGCGCTCCTGAGTGCTGAGCCCGATTCTCACCACAGAAATCCCCCATTACAGCCTCGCTGCATGTTGGACTGGGATCCACCATTCCTCGTGATCCGTGAGGTTCACTGAGGTGTTTCCTCGTGTGTGTGTGTGTGTGTGTGTGTGTGTGTGTGTGTGTGTGTTTGGGGGAGGGTTGCAGATCCGAAACGTGGTACTTTTCTAGGCTCCCTAAGAGCTAATCTTCTTTCTGAAAGAAAGAAAAGCAACAAAAACACTCATGTGTGCCACTTGTCTTGCACAGTCACTTACCTTTCTTTAAACGACCACATTAAAAACTCCTTTTAGGGCCCTGTGGAGTGAGGCGATTATGTTTAATATAACTCTCTAGGTTTCAGTGTCATGCAAACCAACAAAGAGGATGGAAACGTGTAACTCCACACTGCCCGAAGTACTCTACAGTTTGACTCTCAATTAAAATGTTTGTTTACTTATCGGCTAATCTCATTATTTTTTCTAAATTCCCCCTCGGTAAGCAAGAGTTCAGAATCTGAAGTCTAGCCATTTCTGAAATATGACCAAAAGGGAAATGCAGGGAGAGAGAGACAGTGCTATTCAATGAGGGAAAAGAAATACATAACCCCCCCGAATAAATGACTGGGAGTGTCCATTCACTTTCTCTTAGCAGAAAACCATTTTCTATGGAGAAGGTATGTGCACAAAGGAGTAACTTTTTAGAAATTTACCAGTGATTTTATCATGGTAAATTGAGCCATGATCCCAACGAGAGTGCGTGCTATTATTTCTAGAAATGCATAGAGCCTGTATTTATTTTCAGAGGGGTTTGGTATCATTTTTATTAGTTGCTCTTCACAAAAAGCAAAACAGAAACCACCCCAACCTCTGAGAGGTAGATCAGATTTTATCTCTTCTATTTTTTTTCTTTCCAAACGAGGAAACCACACAAAGCGATTTGCCCTGGGGTCAGCGAGCTCATGAGGGGCTGGACTGGGGTTAGATGTTCTGGTCTCCAGACTCCCAACCTGCTGAACTGTCTCTGGAGCCAATCCCTCTGTCCTCCGTGGGGACACACTGCAGGGCACCGGCGATGCCGACAGACGAGTCCTTCTCCCTAAACGTGCCACCATCCCACGGTCCCTCAGGGCTCAGGGCCGCCTCACCAGGGAGCCCTTGTAGGCGATGCTTTTGGTTCCTTTGTAACTAACACCACCTGGATGGAGTCCAGGATCCTCCTTCTTCTGAATTCTCTTCTATAGCAAATAAGTCACATTTTCATTTTTACTATGATCTGGCTGTTCTAACGTCCCCGTTGGCCGCCTTCCCCAAGGCAGACTGTTACTCAGACAGAGGGTGGCTCTCCTAGACCCACCTGGACGCAGGTAAGGTGAGGGGCTCCGGAGAGCGCTTCCCGCGCTTGGCGCAGGGTTGCCAAACAGGTACACTCACCCCTGTCTTCAGGACGAGGGGCCACTGTCGGGCCGCCAGAGGCCAGGCCGGGGGAGCCAGTGCATTGCCCCAAAGCTCCCCTCGCAGCAGACTCCGGGACGAGGTCTCAGCTTCTAGGATGAGACGTAGCACGATTCAGAGGACGCAACAAACAAGAGAACTTCACAGGTCAGTGAAACCAGGGCCTCGGCTCTGCTCCCAAGTTTCCCAGTGAGCATGTCGCCCACGTCGCCCATGACTGGCCACCACGGTGCTTCCCAAAGAGCGTTCTGCGGAACCCCAGCTCCCGGGGGCCCTTCGCAGAAGCGGGTAAGTCTGAGAAATACCACAGGTGGCTCTTGTGGAGTCACAGTGGCGTAGCAAAGGCTACGCGAAGCCTCGCCGCGAAGCACCCTCGCTTTGTTCAGCCCTGTGCTCCCGGCACCACGGTGTGGCAGAGCCCCTGGGTGTGACGCTGGCGCGTGTGTCGCAGAGCATGCTGGGAGCCGTGTCCCTGGCCTCCCCCTCTCGCCTGCCAGGGCTGTCCCCTGAGCTTCGCGTCTGCTCTCCCTGGCGCCACCTCTCCAGGCATGCTCCTCGGCTTCACCTGTCTTGCCCTCAGGCGTCCTCTGTCTTTTAACTGTACTGTTTTGTTTAATAAAACGCTTCCCAGCAGGAGGAAAGCAACCCACTGGACGATCTTCATCACTTCGGGGGGGTCCCGGACCTCCCAGCCACCAGCCCTGCCCCCAGGACGGGGAGAGGCTGTCGTCCTTCCCGGCCAGCTCACTCCTGCCCTCTCTCCACCACCGTGGACCTGCGTTTGTCCCCTCAGAGACGATCCTGATCCCTCCAACCCTTCCCCAGAATGGGACCTTTTCTCCAACTTCTGCTTTAAAGAACCGGGTCTTTTCTAACCCAATGGGGCCCTGGGCCTGGCCCTAGTCGAGGCGGAGGTTTCCGGGTTTCTTTCTTGTTCTCGGTCCCCCACGCCTGCTCAGCAGAACCTTGTCCCTTTCCCTCCTCTCCCGTCCCCTCCTGGTCACTGAGCAAGGGCTTTTGAAATGACTTACTCCGGCCCTCGCTGGCGATCACACGGGTGCACACGCATGTACACGCGGTGTCCCACCAAGTCCCTGTCCCAACCTGTGACGCTGCCCTCCGTCCGACCTCTACCTGGGGGCACAGAGCTCTGTGCAGGACGAGCTGGAATGCGGGCGGAAATTCTTTGTGTCTGTCAGCGCTTCTTCATTACGGCTGGGCCCTGGGCCCGTCCCGAATGAGGGGACTGGGCCTCCGCCCGCCACATCCCGGGAGCGGCTTTTTACACCACAGATGTTCAGCTACCTGCCCACAGCGCAGTGATGAGAGGCCGTGGCTTCCCAGGTGGGCACAGGTGAGGAAGCTCCTGTCAGTGCCTTGCACGTGTCCACTGTGATGTGGGGAGTGGGGAAGTAAGGAGGTATGGTGCCCCAAGGAGGCCAGACCCACCACCCTAAAAAAGACTCCGTGATATAAAGGGGACGCAAGATGATGAGGGAGTGTTTGTTCCTCTTTGCCTGTCCTCAGGTGAAGAACGAGTTTCCAGGAATCTTTCCACAGGTTCCCAGAGAACTCTGTCGTGGACACCCTCTCCCTCGACCTCCCCCCACCCTTTTTATTCTCGGAGTCATGCACGGCAGATAAACTGCTGACGCTTACTGTGTCTGCCACAAAGGAGTGTTTCGAATTCTTGCTGAGCAACTGGAGGTTGCAGAGGTGGAGAGAGGAGAAGGATCGATCACGGGGGGATTAGATGTGCACAGCAGAGCCGGGGAGGCCAGCCCGGGGACCCACCATCCTTGACCGTGTCTGTTTAAATCCAGCGCCAGTAAGACGTGAGTGCTCAGGAAGGCCGTCTGCTCAGTGCCGGGAAGAGGACAAGCCCCCTGGGACTCCAGGCCCTGCATGAAACAGGAATCAGATCTGTGTGATGGGCTGAGCCGAGATAGGAGACAGAGCCAGGCAGTCTGGGGTGCTGGTTGGCTCCCCTGTGGCCCCCAGGTGAGGACTGGGAGCAGTGTGAGCGTGACGCTTAGTTCACAGGTGCACACCCCCTGTGGGGCTTAATTTAAAGCGCTGCGTGGTCCTCACAGCCTTTATTCCATTTGGAGCTTCAATGCCCTTGAACATGCCCCAGGATCTGCCCATCAAAGCCCGTTCGATAGGGACTCGGAACGTCATCGAGCCTGCCCCTGACATCTGAGAGCAAAGGTGAGGTGAGCACAGGCTCAGGCCTCAGGGTCCGACCACTGGGAAACGGGGGGCCACCGCCTCAGGTCCAGCGAGCCCAGGGCTGGGGGTGGCACCTCTGCAGACTGTGGGTGGCAGCTCGCTGTCATCCCTCTCCTGCCTTCTCTCCCTTTCTCTCTCATTTGTGAGTTTTTATTCACCTCTCTTATTCTTTTCCTGAGCCTTAGCACCTATCGGTGCAATCACAATTTATCCGGCCTTGGAATTTGAAAAGACCCTGCGTGGATGGTCTGTGGGGCATGCGGTTCCTCCGTGGTGACGCTGACCCTGGAGCCCCAGAGGGTCCCACGTCGCCCGAGATGGCATGGCTGAACTAGCTTACAGTCAGGGGAAAGAACACACGTGTTCTCTCTTCGCTGCTCCCGTGAAGTCTCATACTCGCCGCCAGACAGACAGCTCCGATGGGGACGAAACGAATGAACAGCTACTTCTTGGGGTGGTGTGCAGGTGGTGTCGGAGCGAGGGGTGCAGGTGGAGCTTACCTGAGGGGAAGCGAATCGCTCTCCCAGGAGGAGAGCTGCTACCTGGCAGGGTGAGGGCCCGCAGGGTGAGGGCCTGGCGGGTGAGCGTGGGTCTGGGGGTACAGCTGCCAGAGGGCGTGTGCCTTCTTGGGCGAGCGGAAGTCTTCATGACCAGGCTGCAGGGGTGGGTCACTGTTCCGCCACACGGCCAGGCTCCTCTGCTCATCCCAGATGGGCCCTGCGGCCTCAGCCCTACAGGTGCCTGCCGTGGGGGGGGGGGGGTGGAGAAAGAGCCTTGGGCACATCCTGAGGCAGGAAAGGAAGCAGGAGGCCAGAGGCCAGATGCCAGGCTGGTGCTTGAGCGAGTGAATGGAAAATCACCCTCCATTCTCACCACCCCCTCCAAAAAAAAACCCCCAATACCTAATTAAGACCAACTTGAAAAACTAAAAATAGGGGATGGAGAGGAGATGGTGGAAAGAACAGCCCGAAAGGAAATTCGTTTCTGACCATGGGGGTTGGAAAAGCCTCGTCTCTCCTCTCAGTTGGCGAAGCGGTTGATTGTGCAACCTGTGAGACCCCGAGCAGCACCTCTTATCTGGGCTGTCAGTTAAACTGACAAAAGGGGAACCGTCCCACAGCGGGGCCACGGTTAGCGCCGACTGAGCCGAGGCAGGTCGGGGGTCGGCCCTGCCAAATGCTGGCCATCCGCTCACAGGGGCCCTGGCCTCTCTGCTCCCTCCCCATCCAGGCCACCAGCTCCCGCCGTCCCGGACGACGGCCCTCGGCATGGCCGGCCATGCAACCCTGGAGCTGAGGGTGACCCTCAGTCTTGGCGTCCCAGAGAGAATCACAGCTCAGTTAATAAGTTACCCATTTACAAGCCGCCTCGTACCCTGGAGAGGTTAAGGAGCCCTTGGCAGGAGCAAACACTGTTCAAGGCCAGGGGCCCCTGGGAGGTGTCTTTGGACCCCTACGGCCAGCGCGTCCAGGCCTTCCTGCAGGAAGCACGAGGACAGGCCCCGAGCACCCACTGGACGTCGGGGGTGGGTGCCGTGGGCTGCTCTCCAGGGACGCTCACCATGCAGGCTGGTCCTGAATCCTTCTCCTGGGCCGCGGCAGCCCAGGCCTGGCTCCTGGCTCTCCCATCAATTTTCGGTTTGCCGTGAACACCACCCAGGCCCCAGTCCAACACCATGATGAACTCAGCGACTCCAGGGACACCACCAGTCTGTAAATTACAGACATGGGTGCCACCGGTCTACTCAGAATGAACTTGGACCAGGAGCCCTGAGGCCCCAGTGCCAGGCCAGGCTCTGCCGCTTGCTCAGAAACTGGCCCCTCCTTGCGCTCAGTTTCTTCAGTGGTAAAATGAGGACCTTTCTGTAGAGTGACAGAGGCTCCCTGGGGTCCTTCCCAACCACTGCACGCTGCACCTTTGCCGTCAGTTGGGTTCAGGCCTGTGCCTGGACAGCACACAGCTCCTCAGGGTGGCACCTCCGTCATTCCTGCCTCGTGCTTGTTTTTTGTTTTTTGTTTTTAATTTATTTTTTATTTATATTTTTTATTTCTTTAGGCGAGGCAACCCTTGGCTGCCCTCATCGATTGCAAAGACCTTGTCAGCTTATGATCCCTTATTTTTTATTTTTTATGCCTATAGCACCCGGTCTTCCTAGGTGGTCTCCCATCCGAGTACTAACTAGGCCCAATCCTGCTTAGCTTAGCTTCCGAGATTAGACGGGATTGAGCTTGTTTAGGGCGGCATGGCCATAGACCACATGCTTGGTTTTTATCTAGGAAGTTCCAAGAGTCACATTAATGAGAGAAGGCTGAGCGGCAATTTACTCTCCAAAATCAGGGATTCCCACCAAGCTGGGGCTGGGGCGGGGACGGTTGGCCCGATGACAGGCCTGCCGTGCTAACCACTGGATGGATTATTTCACTTCTGCGAAGAAGGCCTGTGCTATCGCTTCGCCGAGAAGCCTGCCGCGTCTGAAAACCACCAGTGTCACGAGCTGTCATGGAAAGTGGAAATGGGCAGGATGTGGTTTGAACTGACAGAAAAAAAAAAAAAAAAAATGAGGCAGCTCAAATTCCTCTTCAGGGAGTTTGAAGCGATGGCAAGGATGAGGACCAGAGGATGTTTCCGACTGCAGCCAACTGGCCAGTCAAGTGTGGATCAGCCAAACCAGTTGCTGAGCACCAGGGCAGTACAAACCACCGTCACCAACAGAACACGTACGCACACGACAACCACCGAAAAAGACAAGAGCAAACCAATTGACAACATGTCTTGCTTCCAGTGTAAAACTTGGCGTCTGCGGGGGCAACTTACACGAGCAGTGCTCTCATGCACGCGATGCTTGCAATCCCCCACAGAGGAACACACGGCAGCGTTGATACTCCTATTTTCCAGGGAAGAACACTGAAATAGAGTCTGGGCGTGGAGATGGCAAGTCGTAAAGAAGGCCCAGGAAACCAGGACTCCTGATGCTTGATTCAGAGCTACCGTCTGAATCCGTGTGGAAGGAGACTCATTTCAGAGACAGAAGCAGGTCCCCAAGGCAGAGGCTTCTACCTTCTTGTGTTATCATATATGCACTATATCCCACTGCCTTGGCCAGGGGAGCGGGGGTGGGGGGGTCTATGCTCCTGCTTTCTCCTGGGTCCCCATGCCTGTCACCTTACGGGCCTCCTAAGACACTCAGTAAAGGTCTGCTAACTCAACAATTGATTATACATAATGAAAACAAGCACAGGCCACTAATCTCCAAAGACCGAGATGCAGAATTCTCCGAGCTACCAAATGATCTTGTGGTAAAGCTTTCCTGCCCTGCCCTCCTGAACCGGCGAGACACCTGAAAAGCCCTTTTCTTAGCTTTCCTGGAAAGGAGAAGCGTTGATGTGGAAAGGACGGGAGTCAGACGAGTACCTGGAAACCAACGGCAGTCCAGAGTTCTCGGAACAGGAGCGTCACCTGGCTTGACGACTTTGCATCCCAAGGCCATCTCCACAGGACAGCACTGCTTCCCCGAGTCCCATCTGCAGGGACCTTTCTCGATGTTTTTGTTGACCCTCGTTGCCTTTGCCGAGAGGAACTATTTTGAGGAAAGTTAACAATTCCAGCACTTGTATTGATCGTCTGGTGTAGCCGCCTTTTAGGCTGTCGTCCTTCTAAGTGATTTTGGGGGAAGTGACGTGACGTCTCTGGGCATCGGTTTCCTCATGTCTAAAATCGGGGTGATGATAATAGCAGCCACACTGTGGGTGGTCGTGGGGGTGCGGTGGGGTCTTCCGTGATTGTGCTCAGAACGGTGCCTGGCGTCAAGCGAGTGCCAAGCTCAGGGTGGCAACTGTCCCTCTTGCTGCCATTTATTTAATCATCTTTAAATCATAAAACCCCTGCCTGCTTTTTTTTTTTTCCTCGTGGACATTATCCAGAGCAGCAGATCTTGTTTCATGTTTCTCTGGCTTCCTTCCCTCTGTTTTCAATCTCTGGGGACGAAGGGGGTAGGGCAGAGGGAAGAGGAAGGACACACACACGTGGCGAACGCCACCTCTACAAACGCCTCCACGGAATTCACGGCGCTCACCCACACGCACCGGAATCACGTCTTATTTTTATCACGCGTAAGTAGTTAATATTTGATAAAGGTTACACTTTGCATCCCTGGGGAAAGAAAGGGTCTCTCGATGAATGAAGTCGGGACAACTGGCTAATTCCTTAGGAAAACGCGAGTCTATTTTTATTCTTTAACCATGCACCGAAAATTTTACAGATGGATCGGAAATGAACGCCCTCCCGAATCCACAATCAAAGAAATGTATTTCAGAATGAAGGATGCTTTTCTAAGCAGAAAGGTGGTAGAGAGAAAAACGTGTGTATGGGGCCGCATAGCATACAAGCCTGTGAAGATCACAAAAGTGATAAAATCAAAGAGTAAATGTCACACCACATTAAAATATTTGTTACCTCTGTGAGACCCCATTATTCCATTGGGTTACTTATCTTTTTATTCACTTTTAAGAGCTCTTTCTATATTAAGGAAATTGGCACTTGTGTCTTATAAGTGTCATATGCCATTATCTCCTTGTTGGTAGTATCCCCTGTCTCATGGGAACTTTTAACCCCTATGCAGTTAAATCTGTAATTCTGGTAGAAATTAATTATAAGCTGACTTCATCGTATATATATATCTATATGGTCACCTCTGATGCCACCTGAGATATGAGCATTGCCAAGAATAACATAAGCTAAGCTTTTGAATTATTTGTTGTAGTTAGAGTTTCAGTTGAGAGGGATTACATGGAATTTTGGATCTAGGTTCTTCTGCCTTAAAAAACAAAGCAAAACCCTGATGACTATTTTTGTTGGAATTCTGACATAAAGCTCCCATTCTTAAAACCTCACAGCCCTGTCTGTTCTCACTCCATGCCCTCATTTCTTTGTCTGTAATACCAGCCAAGTCACCAGCTTACACTGAGTGACTTCAGAGACAGAGTTAGAAAAGCTGCCACACCCACGAGCGACTGGCTCCGTGTCAAGCGGCAGGCACCGAACGTTCTGTGACTCTGTCCTTCACACCTTTCGGGGGCCCCTCAATCCATGTAGGCTAGATGTCAACATGCCCAATTCCTCGACTGGTTTCCATTCTGCTTTTCGAAGCTGGACATGTGGAATTTCCAAATAAGAACTGGAACAGGTAGGCATGAAACCTAACCCTCCTGATTTCATTAGGTGTCTCTAAATCTCCATGAAGTTTTTATTAGTTCTGGTAACCAAGAAAGAAGGAGAGAGAGAGAGAAAGAAAGAAGAGAGAGAGAGAGAGAGAGAGAGAGAGAATGAGAGAGAACAGCAAGTCATTTGTTAAAGTAATAAAGCTGCACTAAATAGATAAGGTCCTCTAATTGACCTCGAGGAAGCTCAGGGACACTGTGGATCAGCTGCTAAATGACTTGTGATGTCTCGATTTAGAAGAGATGTCTGGCTCCCCAGCAAATTTGTCTGCCCATAAATTTCTTGATTAGGCTAAAGGCCTCTGCCGACATAGCCAGATCTTCCATTCAGTATGTCCTTCATTTGAGCTAATCTCATGACTGAAAAGCACATTCGATTTGGGTGACACAATATTTAAATTTAAAGTTGTGTTCACAGTTCATTTCCAAGAGATCGATTTATTAGTCTAGGTGGGAGACGGAAACCACCCAAGGTTGTAGCTTGGAGGTTTATTAATTGGAACGGTGGGCTGGAGGCGGAAGCTCTGTCTGGCTTCCTACTGCCTGCAAAGATGCCTGGTTTTAAGTACATTAGTGCCCCTTGTGGGAAATAACTGTTAAACATTTATTTTTAATGGTCCGGTTCAGGCTCCATAAGACATCACTGAAATACCCAAAGTAAATTCTTAGTATAAGTCACTGGCATTGCAGATGGCCCAAGAGCTTCTCACTGTGTGTTTGTTGTATGTTCAAACGAGGACGCCTGGGCAAGGAGGCTGCATGGGATTTGGGGCTTATTATTAACTTTTCTATTCTTCAACTATTAGAAGTACAGCTATGTGAATAATACACTCCCTTTGAAATGGTTATATTACCTTGTTTTTGGTTGTCGTTAGCTCTTAATATTCTTTCCCATCAAGAAAAACAGGCTCATACTAGAAGTGTGAAAATCCTGCTTAGGAATGCTTTGAAAACAGACAAACAAACAACAAAAAATACCCATAAAACTTAAAAATTTTGATTTTCTGGAACTTTCTTTTCCCAAGCAAGCAGGCCTGCTTTCGTTTGGACAGGAAGTTTCCTCCCACTAAATATAACTAAAGAGTTCTCTCAACCAGGAAGTGTCATTACAAAAGCAAATAGGTATAACCATGGATCCTGCCAAAACAGAATAGCTTAGGGATAAAACGACTTTTTCCAGTGATTCCTCAACAATGGTGAAGTCAAAGCTATTGACATTTGGATCAAATATCCCAAGAAGCGATTAATCATTAAAGAAATGAGACCTGGCTCCTCGCTTTCTACTTCTGTTTCTAAACGTGAAATGGAATATTCAGACTCTCTCTCCGATCTTCCGATGTGCGCACGAGTTGACATTTTTATCTTCTCACCATCTTATGAATTTCCTTCCTATTCCTTGCCCTCCCATCAGCTTTACAATTCCCTAAATACCAGAAACAAAGATTAGGCTGGCCCCTCTTGCAGCCAACTCAGAAACCTAGAAATTCCCTTCTGTGGGCCAACCACACCCTATTTCTGCACAGGAAGTTCAAGGACGTACTGGCTCATCCCTCCAGCATTCTCCCCAGGCATAAATGGGGAAAAATCCTTCTTTAAATTCCCTTGAGGTAGAGAGATTGCTCGTATAGTTTACATGAATCTCATTCCACACACTCAGATACCCAAGAAATAACATGTTATCTTTATTTTATTTAAATCAAATGAAATGAGACTCTAAACCTACTTTTCACGGGGCTGGCAGAGATTCCAATTTCCTTCTTTTCCTCAGGACAGAAGAACCCAGAAGTTCTTGCCTAGAAGAATGAACCAAGATCTCTGGTTAATCGTGGCTGAAACGAATGTCAAGGTGACCTCCTGAAGGCAGGTGTCCTTTCTGGGCCAGGCTTGAGCAGGGATCTAGGTCAAGTCTGGAAGCCCCAGGGTCCAAGACTGAGCCTCACCTGGCACCCCAGAAGCCATCTCTCTAGCAGTCCTGTCCCATAACCAGGCACTGCCAGGGAGCGAGAATTAGGCTCTGCTTCTCTCTCTGGAAGGAGGTCACCATATTGCCCACGTCTGACACCTTGAGCCTCCTTCCTTCTCTCAGACCTTTCTCTCTCACTCGCTCTCTCTTTCCAGTGAAGTCCCTCTGTGTCCCCCAAAATGTTCTGTCTTTTCGGCATCTCTCCGATCATGTCCATTTGAGGTGACCTTGTAGTGAGGTAATGTTCTACCGGCTTATGCTCTCACAGGGAGCACATCCCCAGCCCCCCAAAACTGGTCCTCAACCCCTTTTGGAAACTCGAGCTTCTCTAAACACGGAGGGCCTGAAGGTGACTTCCACTTCCCCACTGCAAGTGAAATCTCCTGGACAAGACCTGGTACTGTTGATGGTCTCTCGTTTCTTCATTATATTTTAATGCACATTTAAAAAAAAATCATTTCAATGTGTTAAACACGCCAATTTTATATTTGGTTTCTAATCATTCCCTCACCTCTTGTCCTCACCACTCTTGTTCTCATCTCTCGTGGGTCCTGTTGACTCTCGCTTACGGTGAGTCGTTCCTTCTGTGTTTGCCGATTTCCGTTGTGACCTCGTGTCTCCTGGGACTTCACCTGTGGCGCGTCTGGGTTTGCAGCACGTCCCTCGGGAGAGTTTTCGCGTGTTTCCGGCCTAGCCCCTCGGACACGACCCTCCTGGAACCCTCTTGAACAAAATGATGGGCTTAGGATTTTGGGGGCCCCTTGAGAACTGTGAATTCCGGCCACAGACCACACGAGTGTAGGCTTGAGGTCAGAAACTTTCGTGGGAGACTTTTTTGGGAGTCTTCGTGGGAGACCTTAGTTCTTGTTTTGTTTTTTTTTTATTTGCTTCACCCAGAGCCACGTTGTAGACAAACCAGGGTTCTCATTGTTCCTGTCCGGCGTTTTTTTTTCCAGCTTAAAAGTGGCACTCGTCAGAGGCCCTGGATTTGTGTAGGTGTCTGTGGTCTGACATTCCAGCGTGTGTGGCCGGAGGCTCTATCAGATGCCACCAGGCACACAGCCTCTTATGGCCCACGGTCTGGGCCACCAATGGAGAATGCCTATGAGGCGAACAGCAGCTTTGGTCTCCCCTTACATTATTTCAGGAATTTAATCATTTCCCTTTCTCCCAGCCAAACAGCTGTCAAGTTATGTAAGGGAGGCTGCTCCAAAGACCGAGGCCACCACACTATCCACAGATGATCGATTCCTTATCGCAGTCTCTCTTTTTCATTCTTACAAGAATTTCTCCACCTCCCCTCTTTTCTTGTTTCCTCAGTCCTTCCAACACTGCTATAACCAAATTCCCTCATTTAATCCTCTCTCTTGGAAATACCTAGTATGATTTCCGCTTTTTCCTGACTGGACCTCTGAGACACACAGTCTCGGAGTCTGGCTCAGGTCCCAGCCCTTCTTCTCATCATCCCCCTGCAGGGACCAGAAATGGGGCTGCAGAGGAGGTTGTGGGTGAGAAAATACAAAGCTGAAATAAAACGGAGTGAGTCACTCACGTCAATTAATGCAATTGCATAAATTGGTGTTTGGGAGAGAAAAGTTTGGGCGTCAGTACTGGGTTCAAACTTCTCCTGCACCTGCAGGCAACGCCTTGGGCAAGACACTTTTCTTATGTGTTATGGGTTGAATTTTGTTCCCCGAAGAGGTATGCTGAAGATCTAACCCCGGTGCCTCAGAATGCAAACTTATTTGGAAACAGGGTCCCTGAGGCGTAATAGGCTAAGTTGAGACAAGATCTTACTGGAGTCGGCTGGTTCCTTAAACCAACATGACTGGTTCTTTTATGAGAAAAGGAAAAGATAAGACAACCAGGCACAGAGAGGAAAGAGCGCCACAGGATGACAGAGGCAGAGACGGGCGTGAAGTGGCTGCAGACCAAAGCACCCCAAGAATCAGTGGTCACCCTGAGGAGCCAGGAAGAGGCAAGGGAGGATTCTATCCAGACCTCCAACCTCCAGACTGTGAGAGAATGCATTTCTGCTGGGTTGAGCCACCCAGTTCGTGGTACTTTGTTACGCAGCCCTAGGAGACTAATACATTATCGGAGTCTCAGTTTCCAGTTTCCTAATCTAAGAAAGTGGGGTAATAACACTGTATAGAGTTGCTGTGAAGATTAAAACAGGATACTGTATGCAAAGCCTCCGCCTCATAGAGGGCAAACAAGACATAGTAACTGTTATCATTATTTTGCAATACTGAGCAAGCTGGCTGCCAAAACAGTTCCCTTCCTGTCAACAGTGCCTTCTCCACACACACACACACACACACACACACACACACACACACACACACACACACACAGAGTTATGTGTGTTGCCCTGTGCTATTTTCTAGCAAAGTCTGATGTGCTTTTGTCCCTTTCAAAACTTCCAGGATGTTCATTTCATCCAGGCTTGACCTTTATAAAAAGTCTGGCCAGGTGCAAAGGGATCGGAATCCAGCGATGGCCATGGAGATAGGACAGCTGGAGAACAGGATGTTCTCAGCTGGGCTGCTGCCCCACCTGGACACATCGCTCCCTGTGGCTTCAACTTCTGCGGCCTTAACTTATAACCGCAAGGAGCGGCCACTTGAAAGAGTTGATAGGAAGTGTATTTGTTTTACATTTGCCAAGGTGTTTGCCCACGATCGATAAAAATGGCCATAAATTCGGTTCTTTTGATGTGCCCTTCTTTAAAAAAAAAAAAAAAGAAAAAAGATGTTGATCGCTGGTGCTACCCCAAACTTGGATAGAGGAAAATAGCACAGATTTAGTTTGAATCTGCGTGAGGACCCCAGGGAGAAGGAAGCCCACAGCACCCAGCTCCTCCCTGGGTACTAAAGGGAGCTGCCTGTCATTCTTGCTATTACACAGGAACATTAAAAAAGAATTTTTCCAAAAAGGCAGCTAACTCCCTGAAATGTCCACGGCGTGAAGGAGAAACAGAGAGGCTGCAGCCTCACGCACGTAGGCAGGGAGCACCTAGCTGTCGCAAGGACGCGGGTGCGCCTGCCTCGCGTGTGCCCTCGTTTCCGGCTACCAGCTGCTCGGAGCTGACACTGGAGCAGCCACAGACCAAAGACGCTGCCTGCAAACGTGCTCACGACTCTCCACGGCGCCAGCACTGCTCCCCCTCGTCCAGCTGCTGAACAAATCGGGACCCCAGAAACAAAGCATGACTCCTCCAGGACGGACCCGAGAGGGAACTGAGTCGTCTCAGCGTCGGGCCCGAGCTGGTTGGGGCTTCAGAGCTATTCACAGGGCACCTCTGCAGCAAACATATGGGAACGCTAAACAGCAATTAGGCAAAATCCTAAATTACAGAGTTGCCACTCTGCAGAGAAATGCAAATTATCATTTTGCCTCCTCCAAAAGCCCACAGCCTGATTTCGCTCTCCATCTGTGAAATGCTTCTTGCTCCCAAAAGCGTCTCCCCAGCGAGGCTTTCCTGGACGAGCCACGACGGGGCCTCCCAGCGGCCAGCTAGGCCTGTGCGCTGCTCCGGCCGAGACCCTGGACGGAGGAAAAGAGGGTGACAATTTCTTTGCATTGTTTTAAACCACCACAAATACGTGCTAAGTACGGTAGAGGGTAAAACAAAGTATGAGATGTACCCCTTATGTTCAAGTAGTTTCTAGGGTAGTCAGAATAGGGAGGGGAAACAAAGTTAAACCCGATTTCTTTAAGCCCCTAATTCAATGTCACAGGTAACTCACAGCTGTAGACATTCAGGGGAGGGAAGGCGGCTGAAAGCTGCAGGAGGAAATGCTTCATGCAGGAGATGGAACCAGAGGTGGACCCCAAAAGACAGGTAGAATGTGAACAGGAGGGATGGAGAGAAGACAGGGTCCAGGGGAGGGAAGATGGTGAAGTCTCGGGGTGGCTACATGTGGCAAGAGGCCACCCTCCTCCCTTGGCTTGGAACAGCCCTCTGCCCTCCACGCTTCCCAGACGGACCCCAGACCCACACCCGGGTGAGTGAACAAGAGCGACACGCATGGAGAGTGAGCTCCTGGTAGGACGTCCACTGTGTTCTCTAACTCACCAGCACCTCCTTGTGTTCCTAAGAGCGGTCCAGTGAGCTCTCCGTGGAGATCTGGAGATTGTCACACCTGCACGAGTCAGAGAAGCGTCAGCGGGGAGGCCATCCCTGCCCCTTCCTTCCGGGCCCCCTGTCCTTGGGGTTGTCGGGCCCCTGCCTCTTCCAGCCCCGCCCAGTTGTCCCTGCAGATTTTGCCCCACAACAAGCATGTGCTCCACCCAGCAAGACAATTTTTCCCCCCTAATTGGTGAGGCTGGGGGACAACCCCCATGATAGCTGTGGCTCCACAGAGCCTAAGGAGTTACAGTGGGGGGCTGGGCCCTCTTCCAGCTGCCCCCTCACCCAGGGCCAAGGCCTAGGGAGCCTCCCGTCTCCTCAGGGCTCTTCCGACCTGTCCCTGCTCTTCTGGATCACAGAAATTTCCGAGCTGCGACCTGTGTGGGCCTGTCGCTCCCGCAGTCTGGGCTCTGTCTGGGAGAGGAGCTTCCTGGGGCGGGCACACCCGGGCTGGGCATGATGAGTGGAGCCCGGGGCAGCTAAGCGAGGGGAGGTAAGGGGGGACCGGGAGTTTCCTGGAGTGTGTGGCACTCGGGGCCCGCTGGGGGAGCCCTGGGCAGGGGTCACGCTTGGAAGGCCTTGAGCGGTTAAGGAGAGCCACTAATGAGTTTTCAGCAGAGGAGACACGTGGTTAGATCTGTGTTTTAAAAAGATAACCGCCGGCTTTGATATTTTCAGCTATAAAAGGTTGCCTGGGTTAATGAATCGCTTTTTACAAGTCCTGTCTTGTCTGTCCTCATCCATCAATACCCATCTCTAACTCATTATCGAGACACCCGGGCACTCAGATTTATGGGGATGTGGGAGATAGTCAAGTGAACAAGGGAGAGACGGAAAGGGGATTATGAACGGGCCCTTCGAGGTCCCTCTGACTGAGGTGTTCTGTCACCCCGTGACCCACGGGAAAACCTAATTTCTCCACAAGTCATTTAGATTTTTTAAAATCTCTGTTTCATAACACAGCCGCCCCAGGTCGCTGGGTACTTGTTCCAACAGGAGAGGATGTAGGTAAATCCCTCGATTACGTTATTGCCGGGGAGGTTGAGCATCCGCGTGGGGACGATCTGATGTCTGACGTCGGACATTCGCAGCTCTGATGACAGTATCTTCACTAATGCAGTGTCACAGAGCTGGGAGGCTCTGCCAACCGCCACCTCGCTTGAGCCCTGTGACCACCGAGGCATGGGCTCCAGGGTCGGCTGCCCGCAGGGACCCCGGCCCTACCATTTACAGGTGATACAACCTAGCGAAGATACTCAGGCTCTCTGTGCTTCAGGGCCTGCTTTATAACACAGAAATGACCACAGAAGCTACTTCAGGGGGGTGGAAAGACTGGATGAATCAACACATGCAAAGTGCTTACGACAGCGTCTGGCACGGATTCTAACAGAATATAATCTATTCTTCTTCTTCTTCTTCTCCCCCTGGCTATGCAGACATGGCCAGAATTGGACCTAAGTAGGTCACTTTCCCGTGGGCTCACTATTGATCCCTTAGCCCCTCCACATCCAAGGAAAGAGTCCATGGTCATGTTCCAACATCTGTGAAGTTCCCATTTGCCCTTCTTCCCAGCTCGATTCCGGAAGGGCAGTAGGCCTGCTCCGGCCTCCGAGTGGGTCAATTCCCATCTAATTAGTAATTAGCGTATTTGTAAGGATTTCAGATTGGATGCCTGGCAGTGAGATGCTCTCGGTGATTGTCTGATGGGAATTAAACCAGGGGCATTTGTACTTCAAGTTTCCGGAATGTTCGAGGCACTCAATGACGTTTGGTGAACGAGCACGTGATGCGAAGGGCAACAAGAGAAGATACCGACCGGGCTGTTGCAGACTTGTCACCCCGTCACGCACAGCGCACACTGAGTCAGCCCGGGGCCGTGAGTAGTTGTACAATGATCTCATTTCATTTACTAAGTGTGACCCTTAAATCATACTGCGAAGCTGAGCACAGCTGTGAAGTCACATCAATTCATCCTAGTCAACTGACCAGATACTCAGCTACTTGATAAATTTGAAAAGGCAGTGTTTATTCATTTAGATTAACTATGACTTAAGGAAACTAAATTTACAGACATACAAATTTGGCAAATTAGAAGTTATTTGACTTACAAATCGTTCGACTTTCTAGAAAAAGATCCACTGGAAGCATCTGTAAATTTCAAGCTCCCCGCGAGTGTTAAAAATATAATTCAATTTGCGGAAATTCATCTTGTCAGGAATACATCCACTGCACAAATAACTCCAACCATTGGGTATTGCTGTTGAAGTAGAAACGGTCCAAGAGCAAATGCAGGTGCTAATGAGTATACAGCGCTTGTAAAAGATGAAAATAAAGAAACATATTAAAGATGAAAAGTGAGACAAAGAACCAAGGATGACCAGGAAAGGAAGGGGGGAAGAGGCCGAAGCCCCAATGATATCAAGGTTGTGGCACATCCTATAGATGACAAAAGGGATCCTGTTTCCATCCCAGCTCAGAAGGACAAAGCAAGGCAAGACCCCCTGGGCGGGCAGCAGAGAGAAAGAAGCTTCTTAACTAAGCTCCCACTGGCAGGAACAAGCCCAGTGTCCCCTCGAGCAGGGTCTTGATGCTAAAAGGTGAAGCCGGGGGCCACAAGACTTTGACTCAAAAGTCACCTGCCACCACTCATGATGACACCAGCTCCCTGTCCTGATCTGGATGCTTGGGCTCTCCTTTTGGATCTTAGCTGGTAAATTTGCTCCAATCTTTGTCTCTCTTTCCTGTCCCTAATATTTTGGCCCCTTCGAGACCTGGGATCTATCTCGTGTTTCCGAAACCTCCCGGGCAACATGCTCCTTTATGATGCTTCGCCCCGTCAGCTCTGTTCCTAACTCTCACTCCTTATTGCCTCCGCGGCCAGAGCTGACGGATGGAGGAACAGAGGGGCACGCTGCGGGCGGAGCGCGTGCTCGCGCGAGCCTCCCTCTCGTTTAACTTAAATCCTGGTGGAACGGGCTGGAAGCTTGCACGCTGCGAGATGGCAGACAGGCCAGCGGGGCTCCCCACGAGTGTTCTACGGGGTTCCACGAGGCCACGCCCTCACACGCAGACGCCCGGGACGCGAGGCTCCACCTTCCTACCGCTTCACTGGGGACGATAGTAGAGACTCTGGAGACGTTTTTATTTTATTTTTTTATTTTTATTTTTTAAAATAAATCTTATTGAAATTTAGAGGAACAGTTTCTCCATCACACGTATTCTGAAAAACTCTGCATTTGGGCTGATTGACAGTTGGAAGAATAAGTGCACTCAAAGATTATCATTCAGTGTCAATTTGTGTAGACATTTCTAGTCCAGATTCAAAGACTCTATTTGGCCCTGGTCAGTTCAGCTTTTTTTTTTATTTTTTAAATCAATGACTTGGAGTAAGGGATAAAAGCCACGCCTATCAATCCGGGGTGGGGGTGAAGGGTGGGAAGACAGTTAAGATAATGGAAGGTCGGGTCAAAAATCCGAACAACCTGAGCCATGACTACTCCTTGTTCCTTTTGTACTTGAATCCTACCCTGTCCGCATTTATGTTTAAAGAATCAAGTGCACAGGAGTCTAACAGAGAAGAGCTGAGTTAGCAACAGTTTACACATGGCCCCCAAGCACAAGCTTGGACAACGTGGTGACTCTGATATAATCCAAAGCCACTTCAATAGTTTATTGGCCAGAAGTTTATGTCTGGAGTATATATTCCATCCAAGATACTGCATTATAAGAGGGTCACTTGAGACTAAATACTGCATAGAGAAGGTTGGACAGGGTGAAAAATTCCATTACATAGAAACTGTCTGCAGCCATTGAATATGCTTAGCTAGAGTAAGAGAAGGCTCTAGGCGCACAGAGTATTGATTGTGTCCGTTGTGTAAGACTCGTCTGTGTACTCAAGTCTAGATAGTGGAAGTCAAATTCCACTGCCCTGTAAGACCTTTTTACGTTTCGTGTGGTCCAACGACAAAATAGGCTGTGTTTATAGGCAGTCAGCATCCCACCACGGCAAGTCTTCAAACACATGCCGAATGCCCTGGCGTCAGGGCTGAAGAAGAAGGGGGTGACATCAAAGGACGCTTTCGGCTCCGATTCTACAGTTTTTCTGGTTGTGTAAATATTTAACTGCCCCATTTTGGGGGGTGATCGCTGGGATTACCTGGCCTGTCTACCCCACATTTCACAGGCCCGATCCTCTGCGAAGTTTCCACCTTGAGTTCTCTGCTCCATCTAGAAACGAGAAGCACTGGGCATGGCAGCCGCCGGGGCCCCGGCCGGCTCCTGCTGCCTAATGCTTGTGTCCAGGCCATTCCTTAATGCTGTGGGTGCCTCCGTATCTTTCCAGCAAGTTCTTCTTCCGTGTTCAGACTGGCATGACTTGGTTTCTCTTCCTGACAAACCGAAGAACTTCACCGAAGACCCCAGTCTGGTGCCTTTTATGACATGATCTCACCAGAAGATCGTTCAAGTCTATTTAGGCAGGGATTTTTGTCATAATTTGACAATATACTTATTCTCCGGCAATAGGACAGAGAATCTGCCATTAGCCTCATAGTAATTCACTCTCAAGTGCCCTAGGTACCCACAAGGACCCGGAGAAGGCTGCTGTGAACAGACTGATTTACATTTCAATTGTTAAAAATGCCTGTCCTGCAATGCACGTTTTATTTGGAAGGCAGCCCTTCATTATGCAAATACCTATTTCTCTCTGAAATGTCTCACTAATGGTGTAAGTTTATACCTATCGTTTCTGGCCCGAAACCAAGAAAATGGCACTGCCACTAAAAGTTCACTTGTTACACAGCTGGTCTGACAGTTCATTAATGGCCTTTATTAGGCTGGAGGGTGAGATGCCTCCCCAAGCCAAGTTTAGGACCCAGTTGGGTCTCAAAGGTCAGGTGCCTCGAATGAAGCTCAAACGTCATGCTGTTAACGCCCGGAGCTCCTGGCAGAGCACAGCTTTCTGTTCGCAAAGAAACGGTCTCATGTCTCTCGTGAACAAGTCCTGTTAGAGATCAAAGCAATCTCTCATAACCTGGTTTTGATGAGTTAAGGGAAAATGAACCAGAAACACGAGGATTAAATGTCCCTTAAAACTCCCCTTGGGATGTAAACATCGAGAAGAATGTGCTGGGCCAAACCGCGTGTGGGATTTTATCAGACCCCAACCACGAGCAAGGCTTCTGACAAATTGAGGCTGTCTGGCTTCGCCTCTACCTAATTGGTCTGCATTATGGTCCTTAAGGGCGTCTTGTAAAGGAAAGGGCACCTGTGCTCTCCCGGGGGCTGCTCCCACCTACAGGGCTTAATCTCTTCAAATGGACCGATTGTAAGCATCTAAAATTTAGGTTGTTACTTTTGCATTAAATCACTCATTACATGAAGTGATTCTGCAACGTTACAGATGTCTCTCAGGGCTCCAGGCTTACAGGAAAAAAAAAAAAAAAAAGATTTTCGTGTATGTGTTAATTTCTCACTAAAAACACAGCTCTCTCAAAGGGGTTTCTACAACACGGAAACATCAAAAAGGAATGCTAATTCAATCTGTCTCTCAAATGCGCAATGAATGTAAGACCCCAGAGGGCCTGGTGTGTTTGTTTGTTTTCACAGTCACATAACATAAAATCAACCATTTTAATGAACAATTCAGTGGCATTTAGTACATTCACAGTGTTGTGCAAGCATCTCTCACTCGCAAAACATTTTCATTATCCCAAAAGGAAAGCCCATACCCACTTAGCAGCTGCTCCTTAATCCTTCCCCTCCCCAGCGCCTGACAAACCACAAATCTGCCTTCTGTCTGTGAATTTACCCATTCTGGATGTGTCATATCACTGGAATCATACAATAACTGATCTTCTGTGTCTGGCTTCTTCCACTCAGCATAATATTTTTGAGGTTCATCATCCTCATTGCAACACGTATCCATACCTCATTCCTTTTTATGGCTGAATAATATTTCATTGTATATACATACCACATTTGTTTATTTACCCATGGATGGACATTTGGGTGGTTTTCACCTTCGACTACTGTGAACAGTACAGCTACGAACATGTGTGTACGTGTGTGTGCATGTATTTATTTGAACATCTGTTTTCAATTCCTGGGGATATATACATAGGCTGAACATGTTAGAAGACCATGTGATGCTAGAAAGTGCTGTAGCTATACTCTGCATGTGTTTTTTTCCCCAAAACCATCACATGTATACATAGGTAACAATCTCTGTAGCTGTAGCTTCTCTCGATCCTCCACCAATGGACTCATCACCAGTTCCCCTGAACTGGAACTAAACTGCTACCTGGCATTTCAATGTACTGAGGCCATGAAGGGAAAATAAAAATAAAAAAAAAAAAAAGGGAGGACACAGTGATGGCTGGAGGGTGGGCGCTGAGCAGTCTTCATGGAAGCTGGAGCTTACACCTTAGCCTCGGCCAGGGTCAAGGTTAGCAAAGTACTACATCAGCTCCATGTAGGCAGACTCATCAGCGATTCACATGCCTCAAGTCTAAAAGTTTGGGTCATCTGAACAAGCAAAGAATCCTAACTAACTGAGGTGCTGGTAGAGGCAGGGGAACAGCAGCAGGGAGGGGTTGCTACGCAGCCGCTCGCTGTCACTCTTAGGGCTGGCTGCAGAAAAGCAGGCTGTAGTCTTCACCAGCATGTCCCTGCATGCTGCCGATGAGCAGTAATTTCCTCCCTTTTTGTGTTTAAATAGAAGGTATGCCCCTCAGTATGTACCCTGCCCCAAAATGAAAACGTATGTCCACAAAAACTCGTGCACTTATGTTCATAGCAGCATTATTTATAATAGCCAAAAATGGAAACCACCCAAATACCCATCTGCTGATAATGGAATAAATAAATCGTGGCTATCCATACAATAGAATATGATTCAGCAATCAAAATGAATGAAGTATGTTAGGAACAGAAAAAGATGATGTTTTTCAGATGCAATAGAAATGAAAAAAATAATCATAAGGAAATCTACTGCACAATTTTATGTCAATAAATTTTGAAATAGAGTTGAAATTGCTACTTTTCTAGGAAAAAAAATTATAACTTTCCGAGACTGAAGAAGATATAGAAAAACTGAATAAAACGATTTTAGCACTAACAAAATTGATTTGACAATCAAATGTCCCCACCTCCCAAACACCTTCCAAAAATGACACTAGTCTTAGATGATTTTTGCAGTGAATTTTACCAAACCTTCAAGGAAAAGATAATTTTCAAGGAAAAAAACAGCAAGCCACTTAATGTGGAAAGTTATTATAGGCTTGACACTAAAATGAAACAAGGACAGTACGAGAGAAAATATCTATAGGGTAATCTCACTTTAAAATGTAGATGAAAAGTAAATATTAGCAAATTAAATCTAACCAGTATATTTTTCTAAATGATCATTACTAATTACAGTTTATCCCAGGAATGTGGGAAAATCAGAAAAATAAAATAAGGGGGGAGGGGGAAAATAAAATAATAAAATAAAATAATATAAAATAAGAAAAGAAAAAAAGAAAAAGAAAATAACATTTTATAAATTCAACAACTACTCTTATCTAAAAGAAAAGCTCTTAGGAAAAAGTAGAAGTAGGAAGGAACATCATTAATCAGATGAAGGATTTTTACCAAAAACCTGGAGTAATAGTATCATGAATTCTGGAGGAGTCCCATTAAAAGCAATAGCAAGGCAAGGAGGGCAGCTATCATAATTCGACATTACACAGGAAGTACTTGCGAATGAACTAAAAAGAAAGGAAGAAAAAGAAAAAATGTGTGAGGTTTGGAAAGAAAATGAAAAAATATTTCTAGACATTGAAAATGTAGAGACATCAACAGATAATCTGTTGGAACTGATAAAGAATTCAGCAACAACAATTTAGGAAATAAAATTGGAAAAAAAAATCAGCCAATTCACACAGCAGCAAAAACTGTAAAGAACCTAAGAAATACATATCATATAAAATGTTTAAGAATTTAATTGAAAAACTTATAGAGAACTTTATTAAAGGATATAAAAGAAGATCTGAAAATGTATGGTAAGCAGACTCAATAACATAAAAGTATCACTTCTGCACAAATTACAAATTTAACTAAATTCTAAACAAAATCCCTATAGAATATTTTGAGTTTCTAAATTGATTCTAAAATTTGTTAAAGTTTAAATTACGAAAAATAATGATCATTTGGGAAAAGATGAACAATGAGGCGGGCAGAGTTGCTGCCCTGCAGATCTCAAAATATTCAAGACAATTACAGAAGTTAAAAGACAGCGATTTGGGCAGAGAAACTGGGCAGTGGACCAGAACAGAGAGCCCAACGCAAATCTACACACACATGTACTGAAGTGGGATCTAATGATAGAGGTGGCAGCACAGACGCGTGACGAAGGGACGGAAACACTGGCTTTTCATATGAGAAAATATCATTAGACTCCTAAGCCCATTCGACAAAAATAAATTCTGGAAGAATTACAGACCTCCACATGAAAACCACAACATAAAACTGCCGGGATGTGTAGGCGGGTATCTTGACGACCTGGGGTGGATATGCTTTTTGCGCATCTGCCAAGACCTTCCGCCCACCCTGGCTACCTTGGGCTAGTTCCCTACGCTGGGACTCTCGCTTTCCCGAGGAGCATCTTAAGGGGTCCTTTCTCCGTCTGCTTCCCAGCCCAGGTGCAGCACGTGAGCCGGGCTGGCCAATCAGATGTCGCAGGAGCCCTCGGGAGGAAGCGAGGACGCGGCAGGCTGGCCGCTGGACGTCCAGCAACTTCCACTGTTCTCTGAAGCAGGGAGGGGCAGAGGCGGGACTGGAGGCATTTTCCTGAAGGAGCTAGTTGGGTCATTGAGTCTCGGGCCTCTTTTCCCATCACTGTCAAATGTGTGTGGGATCCTTAGCATCTGTCATAGATTTCTTTTCTGCTCAAACTAGTCAGAGTGGATTCTATTGCCTACAACTACCCATAACTGACATACTCAGAACTGAAAACATCTTTATAACAAAATAATCGAAGTTAGAGGTTTAAAAAAATGGCTTGGAGAAGGTATTTGCAGGATCTATTACAAAGAAATTACTAAATATATGTTTATTTTAATCAGAGAATTTATGTTTAATGAAGAAAAAAATAAATCAATAAACAAATAAATAAGAGAATGAATGCACCCCAGCAGGAAAGCGGGGGGAATGAAAATAGGTCATTTTCAAAAGTAGAAATCCAAATGCCTTTCTTTTCGATTCGATTTTAAATTATGCATATACTTCATTCTCTTGAACTAAAGATAACAGACCGTGAAGATTCGTTTATAATGATTTTAAGTCTTTTAAAAATAACTAATGTTTGTTTTTTCCCTCCTGACATGGCCATGCTCTTCGTAGTGATTCTGTATCTCTGTGTAGCCATGAACCCAAGCCTCCCAAGGCCACAGTCATGACACGCTTGCCATTCACAGGCCAAGCCACAGGATGCCACTGTTGCATTTGAGCTATAATCAACTCTTACTGAAACGGAGGTAAATGAAGAGAAAAAAAAAACCCAGAAAATCTCTCTCTCTCTCTTTTTTTTTTTTTTACAGACGCATGACAACTATTTAAGGTTTAAAATTCAAAACTTTTCTTTCAAGTTCTAATTGTTAAAATCCCATATTTTAATTTTTGAAATCATGTATTGAAATTATCGGAGTCTTTTATTAATTACAGTCCAGAATCAAACCCAAACAAATTATTTTAGAATAGCTTAAAAGAATGTTAGCACCCATGAATAGTTAGAACAAAGCCTTCCCACAGTTAAATTCTCAAAAGTGGTTTCTATGCCAGCTACGTGATGCCGATTGATATATGTACAGACTCATGAGATCTCTGTGATGTTTTACTTGCTAAAACCAAATATATTCACTAGTATTTAAACCTATCTGAATTTGTGTTTTAGTGGGGTCAATGTATTTTTGAAATCAAAGTGTTGGGTAAATCAAATAACAGTTTTCCTTCGATTTACCCAAAGATACTGTATTTGTATTTCTGATTGAACCACAAATGATAGTCATACTTGACACTTTAAGATGTCTTTCTGACCCTGTCTCAGACTTGAGCAAGTAATTAAAGGTTTATAAATTAACCATTACAGGTCACGGAGAAACCGACATTTGAAGAGAAGCATTCTTTATATTGTATGAGTAAATAAAATGTACAGAAAGGTGTTCCCGAAGTAGAATAGATCCTATTAAAAAGTGACTATAGTTATACATATCTGGTCTGCGCGTATAGAAAATAAACTATAGTCTCTCAAAGACCTGGCTGTTGAATTAGGAACACGCAACACGTCCGTATAAAAAACCGTGTCATTAGGAATATGAAGTGACAAAATACTTTAAAGTGCCCAGTTCAGGAGAAGAGAGTCCCCAAGGACTGGAGCAGCTAGGGAAGGCTTTGGAGGAGGCGAGCCTGCAGGCTCAACGTCACCTCCTTGCACGCAGAGTTTTACTTGTCTTCCACTTGGCCCAGCCAACCCCATCCCTTTCCTTGTCGACTCAATCAGTCCCTATCCTCTGAAGATTTTCATAGCTCTTGGAACATGTGTGTAGTTTAACTTTCGAAAAATTGTTCATTTATTTATTCAACAAATATTAGGCACTAAGTACACAACCAACATGGTCCCTGGAGCTTATAGTCTAATAAATGCATTGCAATTATTTGCTTGCTCATCTCTCTTCCAGGGGACTGTGAGCTATTCAATACCCCCAGCATGGAGGACAGAGCAGATTGCGAATAAATGTCGGCTAAATAAATGACGTGCCAGGATGGGACAGAGGCGGGAAGGTCAGAGATCAGCACAGTTGTCCAGCCAGGGGGTGGTGGGAGGACGGGCATGGTTAACCAAGAAGACGAAAGAGCAGAAGGACTTTATGCTCCCCACAAGTAGCGAGGGAGAGGACGAAGCCGAGACCCATTCCGAGGATGGCTTTGCGAGCTGGTTTTGTTTCTGTGCTTGTGCTTCACTAATCCATGACCCTGGCAGCCCTTATATGTGACTGAATTCATCCTGGGCCAGCCTTGTTAACGTGCTCTGAGTTTGTCCACGCTGCAGTGAACTGTGACACCGCAGCGAAGGGCAGCCTTGTTGAGGGATCGACGTGGAGTGTCCCTCAGCCCGTTCTATTCAGGGAACTCAGCAAGACGAGCAGGCCACTCCTGGCACATGAGTCATGATGCGCCCCAGCCCTTCACTCGCACCCGAGCCACAGGTCTTAGCTAATTTAGAGTTAAGAGGTGACTCTTCTGGGGTCAGTGTGACTCACAGGAATGGGACATGAGCAAAGCGATGGGCCGAGTGATTGTAAGGTAATAAATTTTTAAACTTAACTGAAATAGCTTGAGTCTGACGTCGGGATACCGGTTGCCTCAGCAACAGAGAGGTTAAAGCAGCAATAAATTATCAAATAGAGCTGTTAGCATTTTACGACATGGCATCAGCTCCCTCAGTGTTGGCTGCTAAACACAATCCAGCATGGCGAAATTATCTGCGAGTTCATATCAGAGAGAAAAAGAAGACCCTGACAAAGGTCAAAGGTCCAAGCAGGCCTGGGCCCTCACCGGAGATGGCTTAGAGAGCCAAAGCTCTCGGTCCCAGTCTCTATCCTTGCTCACCGTGTGGCCCTTGGGAGATTCCTTTTGCCCCTGGGAATCTTGCTGTCCCCAGGGAACTGACATTCATGAAAACGCCCTAAAACCAGGAAAATGCTCTGTGAAAAAAAGTACCTCTAAAAGCTGAGGAGAAAATTGGTTAAAGAAGAGCAACAATAAAGCTGTCATATTTTAATAAGAAACACCTGTCAGCCGGCAGTTTAGATGAGTGAGATTATCCTAACAAAAAACCCCACATCTTCCACGACTATAACATCATTTTACGTTACCACTCGTACTTGACCTTCAGAGAACCAGTCGGGGTACGAGGTCAGTCAGACGTTTTTGGTGAGGTCCTAGGTGGAGAGCAGCCTAAGAACACGCAGGCTGCCCCTTGCGGCCGGTCCCACGGAGGTGTGAAAGTCCTTGAGTACGGACATGGGTGTCTGATATTTTTTGCCTGATCTATATACTTCCCCTTCTTCCAGCAATAGCATTTAAATTTCTTTTTTGGGAAACCATTCCTCCCCGCTCCAGAATATGTGGGATTAAGAAGCGATTGACTAAGCTCTTGACCCAAGTTCTAAGCCAACAGAGGCAATGAAAGTCAATGGCGGGGCTTCCTCTCTGGGCAGTTCTGTCTGCAAGGCTTCACCTGGGTCCGCTGTAGACTCCGTACTTAGCAGGATTGTCCCACATTCCAGGAATGTGGCTAAGAAAGAAGGCAGCTCAGTGAGCAGCCGAGTCATGAGAGAGCTCAGAAGGGACTGAGTCTGCCTGGGAGACAGAATTCGGCCAGCCTTGAAGTTCCCTTTAACCATCGTCCTGTGGCATTTGGGGACTAAAGTTGCAATGAAGAGTCTTGACTAATAATATTTCACGCCTTGGGCAGCCAACAACCTCTGCCCTTCCCAAACTAGAGAGAGGTATTTCTCTTCTTTCCCTCACAGCTTCTACTTCTGCTCCTCACTGTAGCACAAACCTCTCCAGGGGAGCAGAAGCCGGGGACAGGGCTGACATGAAGGTGTCCCCCCTTCCTCCCTGCCATGCTGGCTGGCTACCGACGTGGAACACGGGTGAGGGAAGGCCACAGTGACAGCCGACACAAGCTACTCTCTCGATATGTCGAAGTGCCTCATAACGTCCCTTTCTCTCGCCCGCTTTCTCATCATTGATACATTTTCTCTCCTTCCTTCCTTATCCGAGTACCTCTCCCCCCCGCCAATAGTCTTGTTTTAAAGCCACGTTAGTACAGGAATCATTTCTTTTGCGCTCCATACTGTTTGGAATCATAAAACATGGTCTCTCTCTCCCCCCTTGGGAAGCTCGGGGATAATGGAGGAGAATTTGAAGTTCGGAGAGAGTAAATGAGGAGGCCTAGAACCAGAGGACAAAGGGAAAGGAAAGTCGACCTTCTGATTTTGAGGAAACCGGTACTGCCACTGAGAGAGTCATTCGGGGAAGAGGGGGCACAAGACAGCTTACAAGCCAGCGGGACAGTCAGATAGGAGCCCTTGACGCGTAGGATTCCGAAGGAGGAGATTCGAGACTCCACTCAATTCTAGAATGTTTTCAGTAGACAATGCCCGAGAGAGGATCTGATCATCTGACACACATAGCTCCTTTTATTTAAGTAAAATTAAATCTTACGCCTCAATTTCACCCTTTAATAAAAGAGATAACACAGCCAGTAGTTCCCACAATATGTGGGGGTCAAGGACACACCCAAGGACCCTCTGGGTCTACCAACCAGAGGAATGTGGCTCTTACCTGTTTGATTAGTTCCGCTTACTCACCTGATCTTTTAAAAAAGCAAGTATCTAAGTAAGTTTGAAAACCCAAGCATTAGGTTCATTTCCCTTGTAGTACGAATTAGCAATAACGGTTTCCTTCTTTTGAGCCCGATTGTCTGCCCCCTCCTGTGTTAACCTTCAGCTTCCCTACCTGTCCTTCACCAGAACCCAGATTTCTGCTCCGCCTCCCCGGCCCCCCGCCGACCCCTGTAGTCTTTTTTGCTGCCACTGAGACATCGACTCACGTTTCGGGGCAAAAGACGCCGCGACCTGTTAGTTCAGCTCGAACTGTACCCCGCGCTTCCACGTCTGTCCCGCGAGCCCCCACTGTCCGCAGGCCCTCTCTGCAGGGATGCTTTGCCCACGGCTCCTGCACCAAAGGAAAAGAGAAGAAACTGAAATCACTCCACGGAGCCGCGGTGCCGCGGAGCGAGCGGCTAACATGAGGCTCTTGGCTTATCCGATGTTCAGCTTCCCAGTTCTCTGACCCCCGCTTAAGGAGTAAGGGCGACCTCAGTGGGTGCGGAGTGAGGGCTAGAAACTTGCCCACGTGGAAGAAACCGTCGTCGACCTTGACCGAAGCCATTCCGGTGGGGTGTTCCAGGCGAGAGCTTGATCTAAGGCATAGAAAATTATCCGGTCGGAAACATACCAAGATGACAGAGGTTGTCACTGGATGCCTAGCAATACTGCCATCGTTGTTATCTTCATTTTGCCTGCCTGGGCCTCTTCTAATGTAATGAACATCAGCTGACTTTATATATATAAAAAAAAACTGTAAACCATATACGATAAAACAGAAAAAATTATCTGGAATTTTTCAGATTAAATCCCCACCCCCACCCCCCGCCCCATTTATTTTTAACCTGTCCTTAGCTCATCTGCCAATGTGTTCATGAAATTTTAGAATTGGGCAAAATCGAATATCGCTAATTACCAATTCACATTTTAAAAGTTTTTGTGCAGACTATGAAAGACCTTTTATAATTTATTTAGGCGATCCACAGTACTTGGACTTTTGGGTTGTTTTCAAGTAAACTCCTACTGTTAAGACATTTTGGTTGCTTCGATCTTGGTCCTGACAAAACGACGCGAAGCCAAAATAACTGAATGAAAATAAATTACAAATAAAGGAGAGTGAGAAAAGGAGGGAAACAACTGGATAAATTCTAGAAAAACAGACAAAATTGCTTAGAAAAAGAAGAGGTTTAAAAAAATGCCCCTTGGCACACACAATTTGCCAATATTTGGGGAAGAAAAAACAAACAACAGTGATTAGAGATTATTCATTTTTGACCAAATTATTATCATTATTTTTAGAAATTATTGACCCAACTAAATTGCTTTCAACAAAACGGTGCGTGTCTCCCCTTCTGGGCCAATGCTTAAGTAGCCACTTGGGGAGTTGATGAGCGTCTCGTGGTGTAAACTGAGTGTTTATCTTAATATTTGCAAGATTGCTTTCTAAAAGCCGGTCGTTTTTGCTCAACTCTCAAATCTGGTAGTGGCTCTGATTCATTCCAGACGTCGTCCACCCGGCAAGGCAACCAGAAGGCATCGCCTTGCACTCAGTGTTCAAATTAGACATCCGCCTGGGTGGTGTCCTTGGTCCCTGGGAGTGAATTCAGCCCTTCCCCCTCCATGCTGATCACGAGACCCGCAGTGGCCTCTGCAGAGAGGGAGGGAAGGGAGCTGTCTGCGTCCAGCGCCCCACACTTGCCCGGTACATAGGAGAAATGTAGAGGCGCTCTGAAAATAATTTGCTTCCTCCCGCTCCTAATCCATCCTCAAAATCGTAAGCGGATGCTTCATATTTTTCAAATGGAAACAGTCACAGCAGCCAGGGGCCCGTGCCACAGCAGCTGTGTCAGTCCTGACTTCGACGCCGTAACCTGCCTTCCCCCAGTCTCTCGGTTCAGACTGGGAGCCGGACACAAGACTGGCAGCACATTTGCCCATAAAGGCACAATCAGAATTCTCGTTTCCCATGCGGGAGCATTCACTTCTGGCACCTAAAGTTGCTTCGCTGGTTCCTTCCAGCTGCAGCACTAAATTCCTTCCCAGGTGTGAGTCAAACATTCTCCATCCCGACTGCCAGGAACAAAGATGAGAGCCCAGCCTGGGCGAGTTCCTTAGAAGATACTCTATCCTGTAAAAAAACACAGCCTGCTTTACGTTGTTTCTGGACAGCGTACGCTTCTTATTCCACGTAGGATGCTTTTTCTGAACCATTTGAAAGTGAGTTTCAGACATCGTGACACTCGCCAGAAGTACTTGGGCAGCAACCCCCACGACAGGACATCCTCTGACTCAATCACAATGCCGTTATCACACCGGACCAAATTAACATTAATAATACCTAGCATGCAGTTCGTGTTCAACTTCCACAAGAGTCTTCAGAACGTCACTTATAGCTTTAAAATTGTTTCATCAGACATTGTCTTTGGCTTTCGTGTCTCTTTTAGCCTAAAAAAAAAAAATGTCAACTTAGACTAGTTCCCGTGCCCTTTTTTGTTTTGCCATGTTTGCCTGTTTCACACTGCTTGGATTTCTTTATGTCCACACCAATAGTCTTATCGAATCTCCCACATCCTGGACTGTCTGATCGTTCCCTGATGATTGGATTCAGGTTAACCATCTTGGGGCCAGAACGCTGTACGACTGACAAGGGTACTTACTGCACCAGATCGGAAAGCAGGTAACCTAGGACATCCCCATGCTAAGTCTGATCACTCTCCAGTCACTTTAATCTTTAAAAATAAAATTAACAAACCACACCGTAAACAAATCTGCATTTCTAATTGCCTCTGTGTGAGACGAAAGCCCAGTGTATCGCTCGCTCGGAACAATCTTCCTGAATGGCAGCTTTTGAGATTCTTTAATTCCACCATAAGTACCGAGCCTTCTCCACTGCTGTGCAGGGGATGTTTAAAAAAGCCTGTGAACTAATATGGGTTACCTTTTATAGAATCTGGACCAGCTTCTATCAAGAGCAAAACCAAAACAAACAACACCTTGAAAATAAAAAAAAAAAAAAAAAACCAAAAACCCAAGCATCACAAGCTGTGAGTTTTTAAGCCAAATTTCAAACTAAGACAAATTGCTAAGAGCAGGAGGCAGTAGGGTTGCAAATCGGCCTCTGTTCTTTTCCTGGGGGGGGGGGCGGGGGAGGGACATTGGTCACCTCACTCAGGATGCTCATATTTTGGAGGTCACGTCAACAAACACCATCCCCGCCAGCAGATACACAGGCAGCCTCCAGTCCCAAAGCAGGCCACGGGCTCGCACCCAGCTTTATTTATCTCAGGATCCCTGGCCCGTGGCAGATCACCTGGCCCTCCGCCTGGGCTTGGGATGGACCTGCCGTGACTCCTCGATCGCCCCCACTTGACCCTTGCCCGCGGCGTGATTTCTGGGGTGGGCATGGCGGTCCTGCACCCTCCAGCTCTTTCCTGCCGCCCTAGCTGCAGAACGCTCTGACTTGGTGCTTCGCTCTCTTTGGGAGCCCGGTGACGCCGCCGCTCCTGGGACGCCGTTCACCTGCTGAGCTGGGTTGTCAGCGAGCGCGCGAGGGCCTTCGGGGGACCTGGGAACGGTAGGTTCCGCATCGGGTGCCCTTCTTGGTAGCACCGCTGGGGCCAGATCATGGCTCTTGAGCCACCTCCCTGGGAAAGCTGATAGGACCCGTGTCAAAAACTTACCTAGTAAGCCCCTACTGTGTGCTAGGCGCAGCCAACCCCAGCCCCCTCAAAGCCCTACTGTGTGCTAGGCGCAGCTAACCACAGCCGCCTCTGTCTGTCGGCAGGAAAGGCTGACCTGGCAGGGGGTTCACAGTGGTTACGGGAGCAGGTGGGGCCCTCAGCACCTCCAGCCCGGCGGCTAGGGAGGGGGCAGGCAGCAGTGGCGGCCGGAGTTGGTGGTGTGCGCACTCGGCCGGGGGCCAGCTGCGGGTGTCTGTGCGGTGGCGGGGGCTGGTCGCAGGCACACACGGAGTCGCGGGGGGTAGGGCCGACTGTGGGCACACTGGCGGCTGTGCACCCCCATAGCTGCCGCAGGGGCGTGCGCAGCAGTGCAGGCTGCTGAGGGCGGCCGGGCCGGCGGGCTGCAGGGGCTAGCTGCAAGCAGGTCCCCCAGGGCAGACCGGTGACAGCAGACGGGGCCGGAGCTGGGCCCACGGCAGCTGCGGGCCCTGGCGGTTGGCACATGTGCTTGTGGCCGCAGGGTCTTGCTGTGGCCACATGGCAGTGGAGGTCAGGGACGGGGCGTGTGAGTGCACAGCCAGCGAGGCTGGCCGCTGGTGAGCCCCGCGGTGCAGCCCGTGACAGGACAAGGGACAGATCCGGGCCTCCAAGCAGCTTCCAGGACTCTGGCTGTCGGCTTGCCCTCCTGTAGCTACAGGGTTTCCCCTCTCACGTGTGCAGGGCAGTGGCGGCCGGTGGCAGGGTCAGAAGGCTGCACAGCTAGAGGGGCTGGCCCCAAGCATGAGCATGGCAGCAGGGGCGAGGGAGCTGTGGGGTCCAGGCCGGCGTTCTGTGCTGGTGCAGCCGCAGAGGCCTGGGCTGGCTGCTGGTGCAGCTCGGGCAGGGTCCAGCGGGGAAGGGGCCAGGGAGGGGTTCGGGTGTCTGGCATCCGTAAATGTGAATTCCCATGGGATGAAAACGGGTGACATTGGCCGGGGGCCCTCCATGGCTGTGCTGGCTGTTGCTTTCTTCAGTGGCAAAAGCTGGGGGATCCCCTGCAGGGCAGGCGCCTGGGAAGCGTGGCAGCCCCTGGCCCTCCTTGCTCCTCAGCGCCTCTGCTTTGCCTCCGCTTTGCTGGTTTCTGGGTGGGGTGAAGCCGAAGCAGAACATGTGCGCAGAACCCCAAAGCCTGGGAGGGCTGTTCAGTCACCGCTCTCTCCCTTTCCTGAAAAGGGGCACCCTTTCCGGGGGGAGCGCCCAGTGCAGAGCAGGGCTGGCCTGGGGAGGGACGATGCGGGCACACGAAGCTGGCCTTCCTCCCCCTTTGCTGTGGCTGCTCTCAGGAGTTTTGTCCCACTGCGTCGCTGAAGTGTCTTAAGTGGACTCCAGCACACCGCCAGAGGAGCGAACGGTCGATCTTTATGGGGGACAGAGGCTGGGGCCGCCTACTTCACCACCGCCGTCTTTCTGGGGGTTTCATCTTTGCATTAGGAAGAATTGGGGGTGGGGAAGACAGGAGATTTTTTTTTTTTTAAAGGTTGTATTTTGAAATGACTCGAATCCTTTCCTTGCTGAAATGTCAGACTTGAAAAACGGTTTTCAGGAAGAGAACGTGTCTGAACGGGTCTGAGGGTGTGTCTTATCATTCAGGATTTGATCGGAGTTTATTCTGATTAACTACATGGAGGATAGTTTGGGCAGCCATTCCCAGCCTTCCAGCATCTTTTTCTAAATGCAGACCCAGTTCTGTCACACTTGATGGATATTTCGGTCCACCCAGCTTCTTATCACCCCTTCTCGTTTGGGGGAGATGCACCGCTGATAAGAAAATGGGCTGAACATTCAATCAATAATAGTTACATAAATATTCTCAGGCTGTGTAAATAAAACTGCTTTTAAGTGACTATATTTTCAGCTCCTGGCAGCAGCAACTTTACCAAATGCTCTTTTGGGAAATGCCCTCAATAAATATTATATTTGAAAAGAGTTTTGTGAACTCAGACTCACCACAAGAAGTCACAGCAGAAGATGGTCCTTATTTAAAACCTGTTTTCAGCTGTCATTTCCGTTTTCAAGGTAATAAATTGTCTTCCTCATTGAACTCAAGATTCACTTTTCAATTATAAATCAAATTGCAGAACCAAAGGACAGGCAGGGAAAAGTAGAACACTGAGCAGAGTCATGTCGAAAGTCAGACGTACTCGGTTCTGTCATTTGTCGGCAGGAGAGCTTCCGGTCCTTTGTAAATCGATTGTGGCTGGGGAGATTGGAGAAAGAGAAGAGAGAGGGGGTGGAGAGAGAGAGAGAGAGAGAGAGAGAGAGAGAGAGAGAGAGAGAGAGAGAGATATGGAGTGAGGGAAGGAAGGTGGGAGGGAGGGACAAAGAGAGAGAGACAGAAAGACAGAGAGAGACAGAGAGATTCTTCTTTTACTGCATTTCCCCTTGTTTTCTTATACTACGGGAGAAAGTGGTCTTCACGTGACAGCGTGAGTTCAAGGGGCCGGTGCTTCTCCTCCAGCTTGGGCTGTGAGGTAAGCTGATGGACGGGTGGTTAACGCCCACGTAACTGAAATCGTCTTGCTTTGCTCTACCTCGGGAGTGGCTTGTCGTGCGGACTTCAGAGTTATTGAGACAGATGACATCCTTGTGCGTGCATCACTTTGTAAAAGTAGCCCGGGCAGTTTACCATAACTCCTTCAGACCTCTGAATACACTGAAGCAATAATTCACTGTTACGCGGGCCCCTCGGGGTGACTTCTTCCTGGGGCAGTGTCTTCTCACTGGGAGACTCCTCCGTCCGTGATGCTGCAGTCACGAAGCCTCCCGACGTTCTGCTCTCGTCACCTTTTCTTTACAGGTCCACAGGAAGAGTGTCCGGGCCCCAGGTTTGGAAGGGGGCCGGTCGGGTTTTGTGTCTCTGGCATTATCCATTATCCATTATCCATTATCCATTCCCAGGAATGGCGAGGAGGCACCGCGTGGAAGACGCCACCTGTGCGGGCACCGGGTCGGCAGGATTTGCCCCCTGCAGTCACCCGGCCTTTCTGTGGAGCTTTGAGGCAAGGCCAGCCTGGGGCCCTGGCACTCAGGTTCGTTAGGAAGCTGTGAATATCCAACACTCTCCCCCTGAGACACCTGCGGAACATCGCGTCTTTGTTTGATTTCGAATGTGGCCATGTGTTAACTGTTTTCAATCATATTTCTGATTTGCAAAACTAATAATAACTGATTGGTTGCTTAACCCTCAACTGCTAAAATGAAGGACTAGAATTTGGGGGTGGTGGAAGCGGGGGTCGGGGGGCAACAACGGTCAAGTGTTTATAAAATTATGCATTGAAACTAAGAAGACCTATTTAAAGACTGACGGCTTACGTTTCTTTGAAATGTCATTACTTTTGGCCTTTGTAATTCTGTTCCTCTTTCATGGACGAAGGTAAGAATTCCACAAACAATACCAGCCAGTGGAACTTACAATTCAAGAGAGGATTGGGGTGGTCCAAGACGAAGCGAAGTCACGCGCTTGGGTAGCCTGCATCGTCAGCGAGCTCCAGGCTCCTTTCTGGAGGGTCCAGTTTCTAGCTCCCTTCTGCAGCAATGGTGCCTCGTCTCCACTGGTCACCAGTGGTGTAACCGCCACTCTGATGACCAGTCTCCTAAAAGCTCCACGATCCTTCTTTCACACCCACGTTTTTCAATGTCATCATTAAGTCAATAGGATTTAGACAGCCTGATCTTTCCCCTGCGCCTTTTTCTCTTCTTGCGGCTCTACTGTTTTGCTTTTGAATTTAGTTTCTTCTTTTCTAACAGACATACACATATATATTCTAATTTGGGAAGAATTAAACATAACTTACAATTACATGGTCAGTGACTTAAAAAAATAAAATAAAAAAAAACATCTCACCATAATATTACAGCATAAAACAATTCTGGGCTTATCATTCATGGCCCTGAACATTTTCCAAAGGAGACAGAGGTACGGGCAGAAGAGCATGGGTCAGGCCCCAGAACCCTGGGTTTCCTGGGCCCTGGTGAGCACAGAGCCACTGAGTGTTAAAGCCAGCGAAACCCCACGGGAACCCTGGCCCAAACCTCTCGCTGACTTTCCTCCGGCCTTCCCATCACCTCTTGGGAGAAGTGAGAGGATGCGACAACACGTTTGTCCAAAAGCCAGCGAAGCAATGAAAAAGGCAGACCTTGGGGGCTTTTCACAAGCATCGGTGTCTTGAATGTCGCTGTGCCCGGCTCACAGGCTGTAGCAAACCCACAAATACGCTTTGAAGCCCAAGATGGCAATCTCACACAACGGAAATGCTGCCAGTGTTTAAGAGGGACAGATATTTAAGTCAGAAAGTTGCTGACAACGCTCAGGAGGTCTTCAGCGTCTAGCTCTGTGTGAAGATCGCATTCCTTTGGCTGGGTTCGTTCTGGAGGTGTTGCAGTCCCTCACCCCCACCCCGCCCTGTGGGAAAATAAAGCAGAACTTTCTGACTTGGGGTGAACAGATCTGTGGAAGTCTAAATTGCTTTTAGATCTTTGCAAACAGTGATTGCAAGCCTGGTATTTTTTGAATACCTAATAATACAGTAGTACTTTACATAATTGCCTTCCCTAACAGTCACAGGAAACTATAAATAGTCCTCTTAATATGCAGAGAAGTGCTGGTATTCCAGATGTTCCCACGGCGAAGGGATGGAGCTATAATTCCCACCTATTTCAGTAGCTAACACACTGAAAACTTGACAAGCACGTCCTTGTCCTCCTCCTCCTCCTCCTCCTCCTCCTCCTTCTTCTTCTTCTTCTTCTTCTTCTTCTTCTTCTTCTTCCTCCTCCTCCTCCTCCTCCTCCTCCTCCTCCTCCTCCTCCTCCAACTTCCCCATGCTGTCCATATCCCCATCCATCCTCCAAGCCACTTCAAGATGCCCTCTCTTTCGCTGTTGCCTGCAGCAATTTCTGGGCCTTCTCACTGCCTTGACAGTAAACCTCAAGCAAAGTCCTTCTGAGAGACCTGCCCTAACCTGTGCTCTAGAGAGGTGTGTGTGGTGGTCCTTTGCTTCCTCGCTTCTGCTTTCAAAGACCCCTGGAGGTGGGGTGTGCAAAGGCTGCCCAGTGTCACTTTACTGGGGCTCCCTTTTCTCGATGGCTGAGCTTTCATGCCTAGTTACAAAACCACTGGCGGCTGAACCTTGCAAAGAGCCTTGCTCCATATTTTTTATTAGAACTTGAGCCAGTTCTGAACTTGGTGTAGGTGAAACGAAATTGGCAGTACTATTTCTGTAGACTTGTTGTCTGCTAGAGTCGGAAGCGGATTTCAATCACTTTGGCCCTAACTTGCAGTCGTCAACGTCTTCCGAGTCACATCTTCCAAGGCCCTGGGGACCTGATTGCTCCCGGCCTGGGCATGTAGGTGGAGAGGATGCAGGGCGGGGAGGGGCTGGGGAGGGGCTGGAGTTTCTTGGACCTCCTCCAGAAGCTCTGTAGGATGACAGAGGGCCCTGCCGAACCTTCTGGGTGGCGAGCGGAACTCCGTCAGACAGATCAGCTCTGCGAAGACTCCCAGGAAAGCTGGGGGTCTGGGGACGTATGTTTTCATTATCCCGACTCTTCCTGCCGTCCCCGGAAGTCTGGTCCCTACACCCGTGGACGTTGCAGAGCTGGCTCAATACAAGTACATTTCTAGGTCCCCCACTTCCCAGGGATGCTGCCCCTCTCCCCCTCCCTTCTCATGGGTGCCCCCAAATGTAAAAACTAGGGTGCCAAGCCGAGGGCATTGGACGTGTTCATATTTAACCAGGTACCGCACGCTGCTGTCTCCACATATGTCTGTTAAGGGAGGACACAGCTTCAGCGCAGGGGTCGCTATCCAAGTCAGGGTTGGGACTATTCTAAACTTCCCTCTCTTCTCTCCCGTAGGCACTGACAGAGCTCTGGAGCCGGGACAGAAAGCCCGCAGGAGGGACCCTCGGGAGGGGGGTGCTCCGCGCACCCTCTCCTGTGCTCTTTGATGTGAGATGGTATCCTGGAGACACATCCGAACACGTTCGTTTGAACTGAGAAGAAAAGGCGGATTCTTTCCAACAGAAAGCCTAAGTCTAATTTGGCTGACTGATTGGACAACGAGGCCTCACTTTGTCAATTTGTTGATAAGACAGCCATTTTCCATAAATTAGATGAGCTAAATAGTTGTTCTGATGTCTTGAATAAAATAGATTTAAAGCTCTTGGTAAGGTAAAAGCATTTTGTCAAAAATATTTTATTGGTAAGGGCACATTAAAATGAACAGTATTTAGATTTTCCTGAATCTTCTTGGCAATATGGGGTGAAATAAAAAGCCTAAGTGATAAATAATAGGTTTAAATTAATCATCACTTAGTACGTTTCAGTAGAGCCTGTTTGGTTTTATGTTCTCCAAAATGAGAAACTAAATGACTTCGTCAACCAAATAATTAATCTTTTTGTAAATCAGATGATTTTCTTTTCTTTTTTCTTTCTTTCTTTTTTTTTTTTTTTTTTTTTGCTATTTAATGTAATCACAGGAGGGCCTGATTGAGTTGTCAGCTGATAGCTTAATAAAAGTCATTTTTGAAGATGGATTAGTATGTGAGTTGGGGGGCATCCCTTGGAAGGAGTTCAGAGAACTGAGTGTCATTGCTATAACAAATGCCTGCTATTTACTTATGGGAACAAAGACTTGTAGAACTTACATCTAAAAAAACGAAAACTTGGAAGAGAATTGAAGCTGAACCCTGTCTCGCTCCAGCCATCAGTAATGTTCGCCTACAGGTGAATCCATCTCGTTAAGAGAGGCCGTTCAATAACATTGTGCTTTTATGTGTAATAATTATATATCCCCATTTGAAATATATTTATGTTGTTTTGATCAGCTGCGAACTAATAGTAATTGTAGCAATAACTCAATTGAGATAAAGACGAATGCTTAGTGCCCTATGGTCACTGGAAATTTAAACAGTTTAAAATTTCAATTTATAGGCATAAATCTGTGGCAGAGGCATGGCAAGGGGGCTCAGCTGCTATTTTAAGCAGACAGAACATTGAGATAAAATTCTATGGGAGAAGCAGAGTGGAAATGTAGGTTCAGGAAGAAAAAGGAATCACACGGGTGTTCCGAGAGTTAGACAAGGGTGGTTCCCATCCCTTAAAAATGAATAATGGAGGTTTTCAACTCTTATGGTATTTAGATTTCATTACATATATTTAAAAGAATTCTTTAACCGTTTGTTTTTCAAATGCCAGGATTTACAGCACGCTGGGAAGTCCATCTTTTCTGACTATTGTGACTTAGGATGAAAAATTTAAATGTCAGTTGAGCAATGTATTGAGGGGGTAGGTCTCATTTTGTTTTGTTTTCGTTAATATATAAGCTACAGCAGACAATTTTGAAAACTGCTGCTCCAGGAGACTCAGGTTTCTTGATACCAGACAGAATAGTTTTTCTCTCTCCTTCTCCTCTGCTCTTGTTAGTGACCAACCAATCGGCCTCCTGGGGCCACTTGAGAATAAACGCCCCGTTTCCTGCTACCTGAGTGTTTTCAAGCTTGAGCAACATTCATCCCCCTTTTAAAGGGAAAATACCATGTGAGTCCCCATTGCTGGCTTAAATTATTTCTACAGCAATGTTACTGACAAACTCAAAACTCCCTATTTAACCCTTTATACTCATAGTCCTTATACATCGGTTTAGGAAAACAAAATCGACAAATCGAAAATAAACTCCCAAACCAATAAGATTAAAATTTTAGTTAACACAACTTAGTTGATACAGCTAAACTGCTACTCTCTGGGGAGGAGAGGATATAGCACCGATTGCCGGGGCCGTGGCTTTGTTCCATCGTTTGCTTTCATTTTGACATGCCCATCTTCCTGGGGGCCACAGAATCGCCCCTCTGACTGTCCCCTCTTTTCTCTGTTTGACAACTGTGAATCCCCTGAGGACCGTCAGCATAGGTGATACCATCAGGGATTTTGCCGAGTGGTGTCACTGGGCTTCACCTGGTAAGGTCCCTCCTTTGTCAGACCCTACCATTCTTATCTCAATAGCTTAGGACAGTTACATGCTCCTCAGGGACAAAAAGATTATAACTATGAATGCAGGCACCTCACTCCTGGAGCAGATTTAAACTGTTTAGTGAATGACCCCAAATTCACTTCCATTAAGATTTGTTTCCAGTTAGCAACAAAAGGAAAATACGAAATTCTAAACATACCTATCGTAGAAAAGGTACGGGCGCCTGTCGCATCCTCAGCTTCTCCGAGTTCTGTAGATCCCAGCCCGAGACACGAAGACCACGCCCCCGGCCATCACCTACAACCCGAAGGGCTGCGCCTCTGGCCAGTTTCGGCAGGTCCAAGAAGACATGTAGGAAAGAGAGGTTATGGGAAGGTCTTCCCATCTAATCACTGCAAGAAACTCAGAGCCAAAGCATCTCTGCTTTGCTCGCCTTGCCTGGCACGGTGCCCGGCACTGATGCTGAGCATGCAGTCATTTGTTTGTTAAAGTGACTTGAATAAAGGATCTGAGCTATTATGTCACCCAGCATGGACCTCTGATGATTGTCTTTGTTTCTTAACACCCCAAGCATAGCTTACCTGGCTCCATGGTCTCTGTCGATCCCAACTGGACCCTCTGCAGCCAGATGGCTGTTTCTAAGTGCCTCCTACGTCACTCTCTATATAAAGAGATATAATAGACATAGTATATATGAGTTATATAGAACATGTTACATGTCATGTAATATATAAACTATAAGATAAAATATAAATATAAAATAAAATACAGAGACATCGGGTGGGGAGCTCCGGCAAGCTCACCTTGAAGTTTCCAAAACCCAGCAGGCACTTAGACTGCATGTTTCTGTCCAGTGGTTTGGAGGGACCCTGTGGCAGCTGGGGCCACCATTACCAACCCCGATGGGACCCTAAATGTGTGGATATTTCGCATGTTATTCTTCGCACTGTCTTTATAATGGCAACTTCCACAACTTCCATGGCCGGGTTTTCCACGGAGAAAGGAGAAAGGGCTTCTCAGGACCTTGTCCATCATCACTGTCCCAAGACTTTGAACAATACATTTTTTTCCTAACAAAGAATTTCCTCTCAAAGATGGGCAATGCCATTGAACTCCAACTCAGAGATCAAATATAACCAACACCTTTTTAAGTCAAGTCATGTCCGCCCTTTCATTTTTCAGCCTTTAATATATTTTGAGCCTTCGCTATCTTGACCCCTTAGCTTTCTTCCAGCTACATTATCAAGGTCAAAGCCATATGCGTCAGCAACAAGCTTTCTTCTTCACCACGAGGCCTACGGACCAAATCCACAGACCTGAGAACCACGTTACCTTCATTTAAATCTCGCCTTTGCTTGCCAACTTCTGAGCTAGAATATAGGATGCAGTCAGGGAGCAGCAGAAAATCAAAATGCAGAAGTAGTCAGACTTTACGTCATGGATGAGAAATACTGGGTTTAAAGTGACTGGTACATGGCATGCACTCAGTAAGGGGTAGATATCATTATTGATTTGGTGGGTCTTATAAAGGGAACTAGCAGACAACGTTAAGGAAGTGAGATTTACAATAAAAACTGAGACCTACAATCACAGGATTTAGCAATAGCTAAGTCAAGCGAAGGAAGAGGATAAATAAGACCTTAACTGAAATAAGATTGAGGATGACTTGAGGGGCCCCAAAGGTACCAGCAAGACAGCCTTGATACTATTGTGAGGGGGGAAGGTATACGTTGTTTCTATAGGCACCGTCGAAATGCACACAGGGATGACGAGATATAACGATAATTAAATTTGACAAAACAAAATCAATCAATCAATCAATCAATTGATCTTACCTTTGCGACTTATTTGCTTTCTGGCTTGAGAAAGCCACTTAACCTCTCCGAGCCTGAGCCTTCTCATTTTAAAAATGGCTGTTGAAAGGACTGAGTGAACCAGTTGCATAAGATTTTTAACATAATGCCTGACGCACATAAGAAAGCACTCAATAAACAAGAGCTATATTTTCTCCTAACACAGAAATTCACTCATGGCTTTGAATGAGATTTCCAAAGCCTTTATAAGGTGCAATCTCTTTTCTATAACTTAACTTCTTCCTGAGTTCTTCCAGAACATGGCATGGCATTTTACACGCACTTCCACGCAGTCTCCTGAGACCAGGCATACCACACTAAGTTTGGGTGTCGGCTCTGCTCTTAACAAATAAGGGACGGACACATCACTTACAATAAGACAAGATTCTATCAGACTCAAGAGCTAAACTTGCCTCAGGACTTCCTGATATGCAAAATCTTGAATTCTTTCATGCTCCATTCGCTCTTTTTTCACTTTCAAATAACAGAATTTCACTTTTAAATTACAGACTTCCAAAAGATTCTGAATTGCAATCTCTGATCCAAAAGGGACCACCTGGGCTGTCTTGCAGGAAGGGGCACTGGCCTCAGGACGCATGGGTGGCCGACCTCACCTCGAGCCTAGGGAATCCAGCCCCACTCCGGTCTTGGCTGCTTCTCTTGTAGAAATTCCATGAGCTCCAGGGTCCTTAACAACTACCATGCTAAAAGCATCAGGCAAAGTCCACTCACAGCCCCACGGAAAGAGGAGTGAGGACGTTTACAGGCTCCACGCTTGACGAAGCACCATCTCCACTGGTTCCGATGATGATGCTATGAGGTATTAACCATCAGTCCCACTTTATGGATGAGACATGAATATTGAGAAATGAAGTGACAACAAAGGCTATACAGTTACTGGGCTGAGAGGAGATCAAGGAGATCTGGTTGGTTGGATGTCTAAATTTTCCCTAAACTCGTTGCCATTTGATGAGAGAAGAAACGACCTTATACCCTAAATCCAGAAGATGTTCTTTATGTTCGTGGCTCCCTGCCTCGTCACATGACCGTGGAGGCTGCGGATTGCATCCCTCATTCATTAACTGGTTTAACGAGGGTTCCTTGGCCATGTCGGCACAGCACTATCTAAAGTGCTCCGTGGGACATGAGAGAACAGAGGAGCGTAAGCGGCTCTCAGGCGGCGGGGAAGATGGCATGCACTCCCCAGGTGTCTTTATTCACTGCCACAGCCCTGGGACTTAGGACAGTCTGCAGCACAGCAGAGGAAGGAGCAACCGAAACAGGCAAGTTCAAGTCTGGCCCCTCGGAAGCGTGACTGGCCTCTTCCAGGAAGATCTTCCTTCTGACACATCACTCAAGACTCAGCATCTTCCCCTCCACGCCACCCCTGCCGCACTTGCCACACTGTGGTTGTTTTCCTTCGGTTTTATATGTTATCAAAGTCATAGAGAGTGAGAGTTAAAAATTAAATCGCACCCCGAGGCCGGCAATAAATCACAGCGGTCCTTGACCCATCTTCGCCCCTCCCCTGCTCTCCAGTTCTGACACCTGGAGGTCACCACTTTGAAACCTTTGAGCTGTCGCTTCCGGCAATTGGCTTCACATTACTGTATAATGTGCTTACAGGGCTAGTTATTGATTTATCTGTTTTAGATGGTATCTAGTATCTATTATGATGGACCACTATTTTAAATTAAATCATATTAGTATGACTATGTGAATATGACTTGTTTCAAATGCTCCATCAGTTCTGCCATTGGCCTACCTTTTATCTTGCCCTGGTGACCTGCCATCTCAGATACTCTCGAGAGTCCCCTTTATTCCAGAGTATTCTCTCCCCAACCCTCTGGCCTCCTGCTCCAGGTCACCCTGCTGCTCTTTTCTCTCTGAAACCCCTTTTCGCCCTTTTCCTGGGGCACACCCACTCTTTCCAGGATCCCAGTTCAATTTTCTTAGTATACTCCTTTGTCTTTCTAGAGCATAAACTCCATTCACTTCTTCTAACAGAATGAATGAAAGAGATTCTCAGTCCTCGTGTGTCTGAAAGCTATTTTGCCTCCTGTTTGAGTGAATTTAGCAGAGAGTCAAGTTCTAGACGAAACTGATTTTTCTTAGAAGGCATTGCTCCCGCGTCTCCCGCATCCGATGTTGAGAAGCCTGATGCCAGGCTGTTCTTTCTTCCTTAGAAAGCCTTTGGGGACATCCCTTTCACTCCATCGTCCATGGCATGTGCCTCCCTGTGGGTCATTTCCTATTGTCGTGCTGCTTACTTGTTACCCCAGGTTAAATATTTTTATTTTGGCTGCTGTGTAGGTTCTAAATTTCCAAGAGCTTCTTCTTAATCCCTCATGGTTACCACTTTATAGCACTTTATCTTAAAGCTGTATAGTTTTCTTGCTTCTGAGGATTGTATTCTGAGTTATTTAAAATTTTCCTTTCTTCCCTGATTAGTTCCATTTCCTCCATGTCTTTTTTTGCAGTTCTTTGCTTGGGGCTTCTCCATGGTAGGGGTTCTCCTTGTGTGTCCGAGGATCATTGGTTGTCCAGTATCAAAGGTCCCTAAAAAAGCTGATCGGAACCATTTGTTGATGGTTCCTCAGAAGGAACCAACCTTTGATCTTGAAAATGTATTTGCATTAGAAGTGGGGGAGGTGGGTCACATGTACTCATTGTGCCCCCTTGACCAGAATTCTATCACATTACTTATTAACTTGTCTGTGCATCTATTATATGCTGAGTCCACTGCTTTTGTTTCATTCCCCTTGGTAACTACAGTGCCTGGTCCCTAGAAAATGCTCAGTAATGTTTTGTGAATAAATAGCTTAATAGGCTGAGAAAGTGAGGGCCTGATGGATATGGTCCATGGTTACTCAGGGAAGACTTCTCAAACTTGGTAAAAGTACTGAACAATCAGCTCTGATATGTGTTTTTCCACAGTTTTGTTTTCTAATTTAATTTCCTAATGAACAATTTCTTACCCAAAGACTTACTGTATTAACTAGGCTATTCCTTCTCTCCTAAAATGGGCAGTCCAAGAACTAGGCCATGTCATAACCTAGAGTCTCTGGATGACCTCACAGCTGACCCTTCTGGCCCATTTATTCACTCATTAATTAATTCTTTCAACAGGATTCCTGAGCAACGCATCACGGAGATCTGTTGAAAATAAACTATTTGGCAGGAACCATTTGACCATGGGATTGAGCTATGAACAAGTGAAACAGCTTCTCCCCTCTCACGGGCCTTAGTAAAAGTAACAAATAATAATATCCAAAGGGCTTCAGTGATTAGACGGTTTAACACATTTTTTTTTTCTGGGGAAAAACAGACTCATTCCGGAAGTATGATTCTGTGGCTTTTATTCAGAGCTTATTGGCACCTGTGAGGGACAAATCCATCTCTGAGAGGCTGTGTCACTTTCTTGCAAGATGGGCAGCACAGTGGAGAAGAAAGGTCAAGAGCTTTGGCGTTTGAGAAACCCAGAATGAAGGAAGGAGCTGACCCGGTCCCCGGGCCTTGGGCTGTCACCTAACTTCTCTGTGAAAAGGTGGGAGTAGCTTTGCCCTTGGGTGGCCAGGAGTCTCCTGAAGGAACACCTTCGCATGTCCATTCTTCTAGGCCACAATTCTTAAACCAGATATGGAAAAAGTCCCTGCTATTAGATAACAGGTTTCCTTGATAAAGCTTATTGAGAGGTCTGAAACCTCCGATGAGGTTTTGAAAACACAGTTTTGAGAAATGACCTGTTTGTCTGTTTCCATGGGAAGCGGTTTCCCGCCTGGCCCGTGCCTAACCAGGCCTTCATCACCAGTCTCTGCTGGGCCCCATGACCAAGGAGGAGACCCCCACAAAACTGTGCCCTCGGTGGCTAGGGGCTTTGTGGTCTAGGTGCTGGGTCCTTCATTGACATTATCTAGTCTTAGTGTCTTGCTTACCTCAGGTGCTTGCATTTTGGAATTTGTAAATGGCCCACTTGGTTCTAGGTCAAGTTTTGTGCTGAGGTTCAGCTAATGAGAACAGAGCCCAAGATGGCATAACTGGACACTCCACTGCTGTTGCTTGGAATCCTCCAGTGCTAGTCTTGACCTCTATCAAAAACCTCCTCCTGCTCACTCAGCCCCGGCCCAAGGCTGGAGTGAAGACACTGTGGAGAGAGCCAGCAGCAACCAGGAGAGGGATGTCCAGGGAGGCGGTCACACCAGTGACTATGTCACACTTCAGTAAAAACCTTACACATTTTCTGGGATAACCAGAGCAACAGGTCTCCCTCAGCTCCCCCCTTCCTTCCTTCCTTCCTTCCTTCCTTCCTTCCTTCCTTCCTTCCTTCCTTCCTTCCCTCCCTCCCTCCCTCCCTCCCTCCCTCCCTCCCTCCCTACCTATCTCTGCTTGGTTCCAGGTGTTGGGGACAGGTGACTAATATTTGCCCGGTGCTACATATTGTGCATCAATAGCTTTTCCTCTCCAGCTTTGAGCTTAAATATTAAAGATGACAGTCCTTATTGTTGTTAGAAACTGCAAGTAAAAGAAAATTCTCATTTTGTGTACTCAAGCAAAATGACTTAATCAATTTCTCCTTGACTTACACAAAGGGAATTTGAAGTTAAAGTTCACACTTTAGAAGGCATTATGTAAGAGACTTTTTTTTCTCCACGTTGCACATCAAACTTGACTTTTTATTCAACCTGTGAATGATATTGGGATAATTAAGATAAGCCTCTGAAACACTCTGTGAAGACAACCAGAAATTCCACTTATATTGTTAAAGGAGAAATTTTCGTGTTTATTGTCAATGGAAGCATTATACAGTAAATTATTGGCAGGCTTTATGTCTACATAGCACTTTTTGATTCACCTATTTCCCGTAATATAAATTGGCTCATCTAAACAGAAGAAAACTAAACACAGAAGAAAGAAAAATAGGAGCTTAATTGTGGGTATTCTCTTTCAGGAACGATGTCCTTTTAGTTGCAACTTGTAGTAAAATTAGAGGGTACTGGGCTTATTTTATGTTATTTTTCTCCTGCTTCTTTAAAGGTTATTTCAGGTTTGACTCTGTGGAATCTTAGCTTCACTATAGCTGGGTGGCATGGGAAGGATCTGGGAGTTTTGGGAGTGAGTGCTGAAAACAGGCAGCTGAGAACGCAGGATAAAATCTGTCTCAAGAGGCAGAAATACCAGTGTGTGGATGACAATGCCTTCAGCCCTTGCCACTCAAACAGGGACCAGCAATTAGGGCGGGCTTGTTAAACATGTAGGTTCTCAGGTGCCTCCCAGACATTGAGTCAGAATCTGCATTTTAACAACACCCCGATTAACTTGTGAGAATTGCTGCTTTATGGGATATTTGAGATCAGCGGATGCAAACATTTTATAAAAGAGGGTATAGACTTATCCAAGGTCACTGACAGGCAACACAACCACCCACTGCTGCTTGTAATACCCTCTGGTTCTCTGTTTCACCTCTGTAGCACCTGCGGAAATAATCCCATTTTAATTCCTATTGCTGCTTATATATACTTCTTTTCTTTTCTTCTTCTTAGTTAGCATTGCTGGATATTTATTTATTTATTTATTTATTTATTTATTTATCTCCCCAAAAAACAACTTTGGCTTTGTTGATCCTCTCTAATATATATTTACTTTTTCATTAATTTCTGCTTTTATCTTTTTATCTTTCTTCTCTCTTTGGGCTTATGCTGCTATTTCTAATTCTTAAGTCAGTCCTTTGGCTTATTAAGTTTTAGATTTTCTTCCTTTCTAATATAAACATCTAAGGCCAAAAATTGTTTTTGAAGTACCACTTTAGCTGCATCTGACAAATTTTCACACTTAATTTTTAGCTAACGTTTAGTTCTAAATATTTTCTAATTTTGACTCTGATTTTGTTTTTAATGCACGAAGACATTTTAAATGTTTTATGTATGTTTCTAAATCCATGGGGTTTTTAAATCATCCTTTTATATTTCTAATGTAATTGAATTATGATTAAAGATGATGGTCTGTATGATATCAATCCTCTGAAATATTTAGCAAAATAGGTGTGTTAAAATTTCCCAGCGAGATGGTGGATTTAGCAGTTTCTCTTGTAGAGGTGTCAATTTTTGTTTTATGTATGTTTGAGTTTCTGTTACTAGTTACATTCAAATTTAGAACTATTATATATTTCTGAAAAATTGGATGCTGTTCATCTTAAAGTTTATGTAGTCTTATGTTAATATTGCTACTTGATTTCTCTTCTAGTTAGTATTTCCTTAATATATGAAGTACATTTTTTTGATCCTTTGACTTTTAATCTTCTTGTAGCATTATGTTTAAGAAGTATCCCTTTTAAACTGCATATATATGAACCTTATTATATTTTGTACGGTCTGGCAATCTTTGTCTTTTCATTGGACAGTTAAGTCCTAAGAGAAAAAACTTGATAGAAAAGAGGGATGAAGGCCAGTTGAGACTTAATTAAGGGCTTTGGACTTTATCCTAAAACTAAGAAGTCCTAAAGGTTCATTGTCATCCATATGATTATGAAGAAGGCTTACCCTGGATGGAACATGAAGGGTGGAAAATGTAGTGAACCAGTGGTTGCTGGTGATGTCATCCCTGGGATGTTAGAGGTAGCATGGTGACATCATGACGGAGAAAAGTGACAGCTTCCGGAAATCCCCGATCTGGTGGGTAAATGGGAAGGGAAAGCCAAGGATTACATGAGCTTTCTTATTCAACTGGAAATCATAAACTATGGTGGGAAGATGAAGAGCTGACTGAGACATGTATCTTCTCACGCTTGTTATGAAAGCTAGAAAATTTATGTGTCTATATAGAAACTTGTATAAAGCCCTTTCAAAAGTGGTAGCTTCCTTCCGAAGACCTGTATTTGGAATCCTGGGCGTGAAAGCAAAGCTGTGGCTCTTGCTCAGAGGCCTCCTCGGCTTCACGGTGACAATCAAGCAGGGCTGAAGTCTGGTTTCCGTGTTTGCTCCCAGCCTCTGCACACGCTGACCATTGCACTTTTTCCTGTGATTGTGGGATGCTGGATGGGGATGTGCAGGGGGCAGGGACTATGCATGGGCTCCTGCTCTGGGCACGGCTAGTCCTCAGTCCCGTGTGCAGCCTCTCCTGCACCCAGCTGCCACCGGCGCCTTTGCCCTCAGGACTGCCACAGCAGATTCTGCAAGTGCAATTTTGTTGGTCTTTCTTTTTGGAAACTCACATCTAGAAGGAGATGACGCAGCAAAAGGACTGACTTCTATTAGAAAAGGTAGCCCTTAGAGGTTAAAATGCACTGGAAACTCTAAGCACCAGGATAGTCAGGGAAGCCTCGCCACCATCTTGAAAAGTCTGAAATAATTCTCAATGTCGAACAGTAGGGGAATATGGAAACGACGAGGAAGGTCGCCACAGATGATGACACCACTTTTTTATGGTAATACATATTTCGTAATACTCCCTTTTGTTATCCCCAATTTTATAGCCAATATATATATACCCAAGTGCATAATTTTTACATTAAGGTATGACTGACATATTATATTAGTTCCAGGTGTACAACGTAATGATTTGATATTTGTATATATTACAAAATGATCACCACAATAAGTCTAGTTAACATCCATTTTGCCTTAGTTACTAAAAAATTTTTTTCTTGTGATGAGAACTTTTAAGATCCGCTCTCTAGCAACTTCCGAATATGCACTACAGCACAGCAGGTCCTGAAATAATGAAGTTTCCTTCAACAGTGTTTCGTGATATTGTTGATGAGATGCCATAGGAACTTAATTCTTATTTACATCAGTTAGCCTATGGTAAAATCGGTCTCATTATTCCTTGTTTCACCATAGTTCCAAGTACCTATCAATGACTTTAAGTGAGGACCTGCTGTATTATTAACTATAATCACCATGCTGTATATTACATCCCCATGACTTATTTATCTTATAACTTGAAGTTTGTACCTTTGACTCTTCAAGTGCATAATTTTTTAAAAAGAGATAATGGCATGGCTATAATAGAAGCAAGTTTAATATAACAAAATCCTAAGTATATTTTATCTATTCATGTCCAGTCAGGAAAACAAACCACTCTGGGTGATTCAAACAAAGGTGAGTTACCCCAGGGAACTGGTTATAGAGGTTTGGGGAGGGCAGAGAGGTTTGGGGAGGGCAGGGCTATCCACGTGAGTAACGGCAGGGACTTGCCAGCTCCTGAGAATCGGAGAAGCAACAGGGAAAATGGTATTACCCAGAGTCTCTGATGGCCAGCTCCTGCCAAAGCCCCTGCATGCACCAGGCACTGTGCCCACCACACACACACACACACACACACACACACACACACACACACTCACAGAATGACACACTGTGCACAGCACACAACCTGGAAGGCGGCAGGGAGCTGCGTCTCCCCAAGCTCCCCGGCGCCCCCCACTGGCAGGCCCTCGGGGAAGGAAACCAGACAGGAAGGAATCTGGAGGCTGTAACTTGGAGGTTCCCAGCCACAGAGGTGGAGAGCAAGGCTTCGAAGGGGCAGGCAGAGCTGACAGACAGCATTCCCAATCTGCAGAGTTTTAGGCACAACTACATTTGAAGAGATAAAGCAGCAGCCAGATGCTCGAATCTGCTTTTAAATAAATGGTGACTTAACAGAAAACAACGTTCCACTACATGTTTGTAGACACTGTCTGCATCTGACGCTTGGAAAGGAAGGGCGCATAAGTGTGTTCCCAGGTATCTGTAGTCACTGTGGACGACAGAACAAACAGATCCACGCTGACCCAGATGCTGTGAGCGACTTTGCTATTGCTCGTGAGATGTTCCAAATGGTTGAGTTGACAATTCATAGCACAAAGTGTAAACAAAACTCGTCAGTTGCATCGTTATAAAATTCAGCGCATACTAAAACCATGCCAAAAAAGCTTTGCATTAATACGGAAAATGGAGTTAGGTTTTAGGCTGAAATCATTCTAGACAGGTTTCTTGCCCTGCCTTCCCCCCACCCCCCCACTTTTGTGAACATCCATCAGGACATTGAAAATCTGAGCCGGAGTAAACATTGCAGGACACCTAATTTCTTGGTCTCTTGTCTCCTAAATGCCAGTTGTCTGTCTCCCACCCACCCTCTCCTCCCGCCCATTATTGTGATAACTAAAAATGCCTCCACAGATTTTCTAGCCTTTCCTGAGTGGCAGTATTGCTCCTGTTGAGGTCGCTGACGTAGGTATATATTTTTGACATGGAAATATCACGCACTACTGAATGAAAAGCAGGTTAGAGAACAGTTTCCAAGAATGATTCCCTTTCATTATTTTAGAAAGTATTCCTATTTTGGCAGTATGTAACCCAAAGTGTTAATAGTGCTTATCTCTGATATTGTGATTTGAGGAGTAATCTTTTGTTTATCTGCATTTTTAAATTTTCCCGCTTGAGAAATTTAAAAAATTATTCTAGAAAGAAAAAAAAAATGGGTCAGTCCAAGTCAGCACAGCAGTGAAGACCTTTCTCGGCTCATAGGGTCGGTCAGTCCTCAGAGCTGTCGGGGTTGGCCGGCTGCTGGACATAGGCGCCCGATACGAGCTTTTGTTCAAACTCTGGGTCCACCGGAAATGTCACCTTCCTTCCGGCGACAGCCCCCCGCCCCAACCCCCCACCGCCGGGCTTCCATCCCCGTGGGGCTCGGTGTTCTTCAGGGACGGTGGGCAGGGCACCCCCTTACTTAGACCAACGCCACCCTCGTCCCAAACGAGTCATGCTGTATTCTGAGCTCTACAGCACAGCGTCCTCCTTAAGAATAGAAGCCCCCTCCGAACTAGGCACTTTGCGACGTAGGAATAGCTCACCTTCATACCTGCACCTCCAGTGCACATCCCAAACTGGGCGACCCAAGCCGCAGTGGGGCGTCAGCGAGCTGCAGGGGGATGGGTGGGCCGCACGCCGGGGCTGGAGGCGGGAGGGTAGGGTGGGAGCACAGATGCGGGGCTGGTGGCCCGGTGGCCCGGTGGCCCGCCAGGACTTCACCCAGCACGCCGTCTCCGAAGCCGGCCGCCAGCTCCCAGGACCTCGGCGCTGCACGGGGCCTGGCGTGGGGATCGCCAGGCGGGGTGTGGTGGTACCTGACGCACACACGTCTCCTGAGCCTGCACGCCTGGGCCAGGACCAGCGATGGTTTCCAGATGTGGGCCTCACATCTGGGCCCGCCGTCAGGAGGCTGCTTATTGGAACAAAGACTGTAAGCACTCAAAGAGCCCCGAGGTCCGGAGAAGGCTGCCAAGACCTGGAGAGCAGATGAGTGCAAAGCAGACCTTAATTTATGCCTCCGGGGGAGGAAGAAAGCTGTGTGCTGCGGTCCACATCGGTCCCTGTGAAGCGAGGAGACTCGCTCTTCCAGGAGTGGCTTCGTTCACAGGACTGAAGCGCCGGCCTCCGACCTCAGGACGCGTGGCATCCTGAACCGGGGTGGGGGGCACTCCCGGGTTCGGCATCCCCTCGCCCGGCCCTCTCCCCTTCCCACCTCGTCTCATAACTCATCCTCTCTGGAAATATTTTTGAAATACTGGATTTTACGACTTCACAGTTCGGTGGCCCCTGGTAGTCCCTCGGCCCCCGTGGACACAAGCTTTTCCTTCAATGCACAGCTACGTGATGAGACTTACCTCCACTGGGTGGGAGACACCGAACTGAATGGACCGGTCAGCAGCTGTCTTTGGAGGAGGGCACGGAAATGGCTGCAACTTGGAGCAGAATCTCCTCCCCCTCTGGCTGAGTTCTCATGAGCTGAAGCGTGTCCCCAGCCCCCCCCCCACCCTAGATTCATAGACGAGGTCCCAACTCCAGTCGCCAGTGCCTCATTTGGCGACTGCATTTGGAAATAGAGTCTTTAAAGACGCAATTGGGATGGGCCCTAATCCAGTGTGACTGGTGTCCTCCCAGGAAGAGATTAGGACAGACTCACCGAGGGAAGACCACGCGGGGACACAGGGGGAGGACAGCCGTCTGCTAGCCAAGAGAGAGGCCTCAGGAGGAACCAGCCCGGCTGATGCCTTGGCCTCGGACTTCCGGCCTCTGGGGATGTGAGAATAAATGTCTGCTTTTTAAGCCACCCAGTCTGCGGTACTTTGTCACGGCAGCCAAGCAAACTGACCTGGAGGGCAGGGTGGGGAAGCGTCTAGAGGCGTCGGGGAACTGAAATCAGGGTCTCAGGTGGATCCCTGTGTGGCAACGTCACAGTGCAGCTCACGACAGCCAGAAGGTGGCAGCGAGACCATGTCCCTCACCAGGCGAGTGGATGACACACATGGTCCACGCGGACAAGGAAGCTTACTGAGCCTGAAAAAATGGAATTCCGATTCACGCTAAACACGGACAAACCTTAAAAACGTGACGCTAACTGAAAGAAGCCAGACCCAAGAGGACAAATACCGCACGACCCCACGTCTGCGGGGTGTTTAACGGGCGTGGCGCTCCTGTTTGGGATGACGGAAAAGTCCCGGAGACGAACGACGGTCCCGGTCACACGACACGGTGAATGCCACCGAAGGGTACACTTTAAAATAGGAAAAAATGGTAAATTTTATGTTGCATACGTTTTGCCACAATGAAAATAAGTAAATAAAAGTGCAGTGGTTCGCCTCCGGTCACGAGGGAGGACAGCCGAGGTGCTGAGCCTGGGGCCCGTACCTGTCCCTCCCGGGAGCAGCTGGCCGCCGTCCTGGGGACAGCGTGCCTCACCTCCTCCAGTTCAAGCATCTGCTGCTCACGTGCGTTTTTCCCACCTCTGTTTCTTTTTAACTGCTTTTCCCATCTTCCCTTTAAACCATACTTTCTCTTCCTTGGGTTTGGGTTTGAGGTCACTCTGTACTGGTGAGGAACACGTGCCCCGGGTTCAAATCCCAGCTCCGCCACTTACTAGGTGGGTAGTTCGAGGCAAGTTTCTTGAACTCTGTGTCCTTCCATTTTCCCACCTGCAAGAAGTGGGTCAGAGCTGTGTCTATGTCGCGGGTGGTTGGGGAGGTACGTGGAGTGATACGTGGAAGGTGCCTGGGGTGGTGCCTGGCACCCCAGACGCTGGGTGGCCATTCCCACCGAGACGGCTGGCCTGGGCACAGGCTCTACGGCCAGTCGAACGACTCAAGCTTGTTGAGCTCCTGGAATCCTTCTGCATGATTCTCAGAGCCCAGGACTCTCTGGCATGCTGCATCTGAGCGGGGAGAAGGGCAAAGATGTGCGTGAAGCCAGCGGCCCGCACACAGCCCTCCTCACTCAGCAACGTCGAAGGTGCTCTCAGCTCTGCTGGGCATCACTTATAAATACTGGGCTGTGATCACTCAGTGCAGTCTTAAAACACGAGAAGGGTGCTCCGGTGTCCCCCACACCAAATCTAGGTACGTGGCCTCTCACCTAGTTTAACGGGCATGGGCGGTCAGCAGTCTGCAGTCAAGGCCCATGTCCTGAGGAGCTGAGGGTCAGGGGGCATGCAGCCACCCGCTCCTGTTTCCCCTGACGTAAGCCCACTCCTGATTCTGTCCCCATGAAATGAGGCTTACCGGGAGGAAGGCGGCCGGCATCCCACGGCCCACGGACCTGCAGTGTCCACCTGTGACTCGGGGGGCAGGCCAGGGGCTCTGACCCCGCAAATGGGCTCCCACAGGCCCAGGGTCTTCTCTCCCCTAGAGAACGTCCCTATTTCCACACTTCCCGAACCGATGACTCAAAATCCAGAGGCAGAAAAGAAGAGACTCCTATGTTTGACTACATTTGTCAAACCTTTTGTAGGGACAGGAAAAAAACACCTATGACATGCTAAATTTTTTAAAGTGGCAAATGGAAAAAAAAAAAGTGTTTTTGCAATTCATATGATGAAAAAAGTCCTAACGTTCCTAATTATAAAGAGCTCCTAGAAAGAAGAAAGGAAAGAAGGGGGGGCAGGGGGAGGAGAGAAGGGAGGAGAGAAGGGAGGGAGGGAGGCTGTTCAGGTTGGCTGAAGAGATAACGGCAAAAAGGAAGGTTGGCTGACAGGCCGGCTGGCTGGCATGATGGAATGATGGGCGGGTGGCTGAAAGGCCGGACCGATGGACGGAATGAGTGGATAAAGCTGAAGTTGATAGGAAAGTGTAACAGGGCCCTCATTCAAGTGCTGTGGCCTGTTGCAGCTTCGGGACACAGGAGTTCTGACTCGATCTCCTTGTAGAAAGGGGATCGTATTTTATACTAGTCTCATTAATGGCTGCCCAGACAGACGCAGGGCCCTCGCCTGCGACCCATCCTCTTCACACACGCGGAAGGGCAGGGAGAGTGAGAAGAGGCTGGGAATGAGCAGGTGCAAGAGGTCACATCTTTGTGTTACAGATGAGGTAGCTAACTGAACCCCCTTGCGGATAATGAATGTCCAAGCTATTAGAGACCTCATAAAATACCAGGCATTTAAAACAAAATTGTAGACCACAGGAACGAACAAAAGAAGGGAGAGAATGGGGTCATTAAATTCGTTCGGAGGCCTGGGACAGGTCACCCATGGTGGCTACCGCCAAGGTTAAATCGCGGGGTGTCATGCCATCTTCCTGTCACTCCCGAGAGCTTTATTTTAGGAGTGCCAAAGGCTGCATTTCTAATTCTATTCCTCTGTAGTTCTTTTTATAGTACTCAAACCTGGGCAAATACCGGTAATACACAAGTGTGTCCTCCCTTTCTGTGTTGTAAGTCAGCCAGAAGGTTAAGTATCCTGGATGTTCTGCCTCTTAGAATTCATCACCTGCTGTTTGCACACGTCCACCTGCTGGACTGCCTGGCAGGCCACTAGCCAAGCCGGTGGACAAATCACACACCTGGGTGTTTTCAGTTGTTGTCCCTTTAATGACAGTGACAGATGGCCTGCAACCCCTCCCAACATTTTCAGGAGAACTGGGAGGTGGAGGCAGAGAGGCAGGGGTGCATTTAGAAAATGCAGGTGAGCAACAGGAAGCTCTCAAACACCTTTCACCTCTGAGGAAGCCAGCCAATCTCCAGCCTGGGTTTGTTGGGGGTCTTTTTATTTTTACCTATAAAAAAAAAAAAAAGCCTGCATTTTCCTAAAGGTACTGAGTTAAGACGCTCAGCAGACGCTAACTGAGACCTGCCCACACCCTTATCCTTCCCCCTCAGTGCCGACAGTTCCAAATACCAGCACCTCGTTTCATGGCCCGAGGACTTTCTCTTGACCTGGAACCCCTTGGTCACCTGTGCAGCAAGCCAAAGTGCCAGGGGCAGGAGGGGATGGGTAAATACCCAGCTCCCTGGCCCCACAGGCGGGATGACTCGGAGGTGCGTGTTCTGCATAGGTTTCTGATTTTCTGAACAGAATTAGGCTGCTTCGATCAGTCGCAGTGGGAGCTGGCCTGACTCCATCTGTTTCCTTGGCTGAGTTGCCTTCCTCGTCTCACTTCCCCTGCCTCTGCCAGCACCTCCGGGGATCTCCTCCCCAAGTAACGGTTCCATCCGGGGTCTTAGTCAGAGAGCACCCAAAGATAAGTGGCCACCTCCACCCATGGGATACCACTGTGAGGGATGCGGGAACAGTTACTGGAGCCCTTCGCAGAATCGGAAACTGGGGCCACGTCGGTAGCCGGAGCTATCGTAGACAGTTTTGGGGCTCTCTGATGAGCCTTGGGGTCCCTCTGGCTGCCATCTCCTGTCCCGGCAGTAGTGAGCTGATAGGGAACCCCAGCCAGAGGCATTTGGGACATGTGTGTAGGTGGTCAGAGGTCAGTGTCATGTCAGGACAGTGCTGGAATGGAAGGAGCCATCGCCATCCACGGGCGCCCTCCTCACCTGTCCCTCCTGACTGTGAGGTGGCAGGTGGAGGGACAGCGGACAGCGGGATCAGAATGGAGGGCGAAGAATGACAGGGGAGAAGCAGCTTGCTCATTCGCTTTAGATTCGACTTATTTTCTTCTCTGAAGTGTATTTAAAAATATTCCTTTCTGGGAAAGTCTACTAGGGAGTAAACTCTCCATCATTCTGATTTGCTTGAAGATGTCTATATTTTGCGGTCGCTCTTGAATAACAGCTTAGCTAGGGTTCGAAGTCTGCGTTGGTAATTGTTTTCTGTCGGCCTGAGGGTCGTCTTCTGCTTTCTCTAGCTGATGCTGAGAAGGCTTTTGTGAAACAGGCTCTTGCTGTTTTGCGGGTAAACCTGTTAGGTTTTTTAATCTCTGGTTTCCTAATCTGGAGAGGTTTAACCCCCTTTTCCCTCTCTGGTGGTCTGCAGTATCATCTTTGTCTATCTGTTTATTTTTGTTTATATCACTCAGGATTCCCTGTAACTTGAATCTGAAGAATCATGTCTTCTATTAATTCTAACAAAAAAAAAACAAAAAACAAAAAACAAAAACAAAAAACCCTCAGGCGAATCTCTTTGATGATTGCCACTCTCTTACTCTTTCTATTCTCACTTGAAGGGCATTTTTTGGTTTGTGCTATACTTTTTCTTTTTCACTCAAGCATTTTGTGGCAGGGGAAAAAGGATTGGTTGGGATTGCAATGGTTTCTAGTGGCTCCAAATAGCTATCTTCCCCTGCCCCCTAGTGGCCCCTCGACAAATTCTAAGAACCACATTTCTTCTCAATTTTCCTCATTGCTTCTATTCTTACTGATTTTATTACCGTTCATGAAAAATGATTTTCTTGAACTTGCCACAACCTCAAAGTTCCCTATGCTAAAAATGAAATGAACGGAGGATATAATTGTACTAGAAAACGTGTGTGCCGTCAGAGGCATCTCCCACACAGAGAGAAGCCAGGATTTAGGGAGCGAGTCGTCTCATCCTCCCACAGGCTCCGCCCATGCCGACCGCCCTGGGCGTAAATACCTCCCGGTTCAGCTGTCCACAGCTCTGGGCCGCCCCGGCGTCCTCTGATCCAACACGAAATGCTCACTCCTTCCCCGGCTGCATTGTGCGACCTGGGAGCTCTCAAACCAGCCGCAGGCCCCCTGTCACGAGACGCGGTTCCCCGGGCCCTGGACGGCCCGCTCCATCCCATGCCACGCGTCCCAGCCCCCTCCTCCGGCCGCAGCGCTGGACAGAGGGCGGGCGAGTGTGCTGGAGCCCAGAGCATGGGACACGATGTTCGCAGTGCAGTCTGACCCACGTGGGGTCTGGTCAAGCAGGACCATGCGAACCCGTCCTGACTCCTGCCAGGAGACCGGATCATAATCTAACCACAGAGAGAACTTCCAACCTGAAGGATTCTGACCACAGAGGCGAGAACTTCCTGATAGCAAAGGGTAACGGGTCGCCATCTCTGGATCAGAACTCGGGACATTCTCTGGCTCCGGGCTCCTCGGGGTGACGTGAAATGGACCTCGCCACACTCTTGCGAGGATTCGAGCAAGGGAGGGGGCCTTCCGAAGAGAGAGAAGCCTCCTCTCTTGGTAACCTGGAATGGGGAGCTGAGGGATGCTGTACAGTTTTTGAAACTTCTAGGAAACCACGGACTCCAAGAAATCAGTTCTGCTGCTGTTAGCAAACCTCAGTTCACAAATGCCGGTGTACAAGAAACACTGCGGTTTTTACTTGTACATACTTTACCATCGCTCATTTCTCTCTCTCTCTTTTTTTTTAGGGTTCACTCTGTAAGTTAGCAACAGGGACTCAACATTTACCAAAACTTACCTTTTAACCACTTTTACGTGTCCAGGTGAGTGGCATTAACCACATGCACGTTGCTGAGCAACCACCCCCATCATCGGTCTCCAGAACTTTGTCACCTTCCTCAAATGAATCTCTGTCCCCATTAAACACGAAGCCCCCAGTCACCCCCCCTCCCTGGCCCCCACAGGCCCTGGCAACCTCCATTCCACTTAAGATTTCATTTTAAGATTTAAAACGTACATCTCAGTGAGTTAACTTTTTGGTAACTATTCCTATGCACTAGCGTTCCTTTGTATTACAGGAAAACTTATGCTCTTACACAGGAATTCCTCAGGGGAATAAATCCGTGGTGATTCCTTCCAGCGGTGGGGGGACAGGGCACCCATGCCACACGGACATCGCTGCTCCCTCGTTTCCACGGACATGGGTGGTGTCAGGGTGAGCTGTCCAGGAGGCCGTGGGACACACAGCAGAGCGTGGAGTGCCGAGGTGAGTGGGAGGGGAGTCCTAGGAGGCAGGCGGCAGGCACAATCGTGTCCGGCAGGTGGTGCCAGGGCATGGCCTTAATCGCCGTGGGACTGTTTCGCCGAGAGGCCTCCACCGAAGACCTCGAGTCCAGAAGATAGTGACCACAGAAGTTTCCAGCAGCAACGCTCAGCTGTGCGAGTGCTGGACGGAGCTTCTTCTCACTCGATCGTGCCCTGGGGGCCATCACCTTGCTTAGAGTCCCACGGCGCCTGGCGAGGGAGCCGTGCCCTCCGGCGTGGTGGGTGCACAGGGGCGATCACGGGTGACTTCCAAAATGCATAGGTGCGTGGCCTGCCCCAGGCTCCAGAAGAATCAGAGTGTCAGTAATCCTGCCGGTGGTGTCTACTGAAATTGAACCCAAGAATGTACCCGCCCCACCCCCGCCCGGCCTCTAAGGAATTCCCCTGTTGCCTTGGCCAGGACTTGGACGATGGAAATATTTGGCTACAATTGCAAAGTGAAGGAACTGGGCCGAGGCGGCGCTTGGTTCTGGTTTCCAGCTAGCATTCCGCGACAAGACCTCTGTTGGGCGTGAGTCTTCCGAAACGACATGGGAACATTGCACATTCCAAGAAATTAAGTTTGAGACTATTGAAAACAAAACAAAACAAAACTGGAGGTGGCCAAAATTGTCGTTGTCCTTCACACATTTTTCAACACATTCCATCTCCTCTTAATCGCATCCTCTGGTACCACCTTCTGGGCAAACAACCCCGAAGTGGTACAGAGCCAGGCTCCTCACACTCTCACGGGTGTCAGACTCGCCAGGGGGTCTTGGGAAGAGGCAGATTCTGATTCAGAGGGTGAGGAGCATAGAGCCTGAGGTTTTGCATTTTAAAGAAGTTCCCAGACAACACCAGCCACAAAATTTGCAGGGCCCATGCACAGGAAAAATACCAGGCCCCTTGTTTAACACTGAAGAATTTCTAGATGAGGAGGGCGCAGCATTAGCCCAGCATGCAGAGTCCTGGTGGGCACGAGGCCCAGTGGCCTTGCTCGGGTCACGGGCGCTGGAAGCTGACATTGCCTCCGGGCGGTGCGGTGGCTCTAACGGAGCCAGGCTGCATAGCCGGATGCTCACAGGGCGGTGGGGCTCCAACACGCTCCTCAGAGCCTCAGTCCACGGTATGGAGGCTCCGACGTGAATTCCATCAAGAGGAGTTAGTTCCTCCCGCACCCAGACTCTCTCATCGCAAGGTGGGTGGAGACGAATAGCTTTGGGGGCCCAGGGACACGGAGACGGTCCAGGTCCACATCTGTTTGTGCCTGTCTTCAGAATTTAGTGACGTGGCCACATGACAGGTGTGTAAGTGCTTCATCAAGAGCAGGGTTTCAGACAAATGTTGACACCTCGCCCGTAAGGCGCCTTGGACGCTCAAGCTGGTGAAAGAAATGAACGTAAAGAGAAAACGCTGCTGCTTTCCTAATGTCGGCCCTTAGATTCCAGCCAGCTCTGCCCCTGTGACAGCTGAAGTATAATTTAGGGAATATGAAATCATGCCTGAAGGAAAGGGAACGCAGAGGGAGGAAGCCGGGAGGCACTGAGATGTGCATGATCGAGCTTCGGAAAGCCTGCAGGGTGACCTGGTCTTCTCCCACCCCTCAGAGGCTGCAAGGTTCATCAGTTTGCCCTGAATGTAAGAGCCAGGCCCCAAATTTAGAAGAGAGGGCTGGACACCCCACACTCCCGCTTCCCAAGCAGGAGCCGGATGGGGAGGGTGCTCTCTCCATGGGCGTCAGCCACCCACAGCGGCAGAACTTGGAGAGAGGCTCCTGCTCCAAGCTCAGGCCAGCCCCTGTCCTCACCCTCCCTGTCAACCCCAAGCGCCCACGCAAGGGCACCCCCCTGCCCCGGGGCCTCTGTCCTCCCGCTGGTGACTTCAGCTGGGGCCACTCCAGGGCTGCTGTTCCTTTCTGCTTGTGGGCTTGTCAAGTGTTGTCACCCTCCCTCGCAGACACAGAAATTGTGAGCCCAGTGACCCGTCCACCAGTGACGTGGCCTCGCCCTCAGTGCCAGCTGGCTCAGCGACCCGGTGGCCCTGCCAGGATCCCTCCTCTCTGCTCCCAAGGAGGTGCCGGAGGCGAACGAATCCGCCAGAACTTGTTCTCCTGTGAGTGACCAGGGCCGCGGGTTCCAGGGTCGTGTTCGGTGGGGACTTGAGCCCTTCCCTCACCTGGAGTTGGAAAAAGACCTCTCCATTTCTTCTCCTGTGCGTCAACAAGCCGCTTTTCCGGCCTGTCTGAATGGTACAATCACCTACGGTGCTTTAAATAATACTAACGTAGCTCTCACCACCCCCCGGCCAATTAAATCAGGGGTTCTGGGGTGCCCCCTGGCATCAGTGTTTTTACTGCCCGAGCGATCCTCGTGCTCAGCCGGAGTTGAGAGCCACAGAGGGGAAAGCAGCAGCCGAGGCCCATGGGGACGCTGCTCCCCTCCCAGGGCCCGGCGCCCCCCCTTCCGCTGACCCCCCACTCCCCGCAGTGGCCAGCCCCGAGCCCCGAGCCGCACTCCAGACCCCCGCGTGGACCCCCGCTCCGGCCCCCCGTCCCCACGCTGTCCTATGGTTTCTGGAGCATCAAAAAGAAGGGGGCGGGTTGTGAGACGCAGCCACCCTACGGGCTCCTGGTCGCGCCCGTCCCTCCACCTGCCCCCTCCGCGGCGGGGTCTCCGGGCTGAACACGGACACGCACCGGCCCCCTTGCTCTGACGGCGTGGACGAGCCGGGGCCAGGGCCCTCTGAAGCCACGCTGGCGTGGGGAGCACACGGAGCCCGGGGGGCGGGGATGTGGGGGGCTCGGCCGCATCCCCGCCCCCCCCCCCCCCCCCCCGCACCACCGCCCCGCCGCGTCGCGCTGTCCTGGAGTGCGGGCGCTGTCGTCAGGGCGCACTGCTCCCGGCCTCCTGCCAGCCCCTGGGCTCCGCAGCTGTGTGTGTCCTTGCTGGTGACACCCACACGAGTCTGCACGAGTTCTAGGAGCAACGGTCAGCTCACGTGCACGCTCCTCAGAGATGGGGAACCCCGGCCCAAGTGCACGCGGAGGGCGCTGCAGCGGCTGGACCTCCTGGTCCCCCATGAGCTCCCTCCAGTGGTGTCTGAGAGCAATCGGGGTACTGTCACAGGAGCTCCTGCGAGACCCTGTTGCGGGTGGCATGGCGGCCCCCACCAAATTCATGCGGCCAAGTCCTAATCCTAATCTTCACAACAAGATCTGACGTGGAAACGGGATCTCTGCAGATGTAATTAGTTAAGATGAGGTCGGGCTAGATTGTGGTGGGCCCTACATCCCATATGGCTGGTGTCCTTACATAAAGAGGGAAATCTGGACTCAGAGACACAGTCAGTCACACAGGGAGAAGGCCAGGTGACAACAGAGTTAGCAAGCAGAGTGATGCAGCTGCAAGCCAAGGAACACCACGGGGCGCCAGGAGCCTCCAGGAGCTGGAAGAGGCAAAGAAGGGTTCTCCCCTGCAGGTTTCAGAGAGAGCATGGTCCTGCCAGTGTCCGATTTCAGATCCCCAGATTCCAGAGCGATGAGGAATGAATTCAGTTGCTTGAAGCCCCTGCTTTGCGCTACTTCGCTATGGCGGCTCTAGTAAAGTGTGCGTGTGTGTGTGTGTGTGTGTGTGTATGTGTGTGTGTGTGTGTGTGAGTGAGTTTAATAAGCCTTCGCTCGAGTAGTCTGGAATTTCGCCCTCGACCGGTAATTCACTGATTCCTTTTCTGATTTATTTCTTGAGCCCTGTCACCGAGGTCGGTCCAGGTGGGACAGCAGCTGGAGTCGGAGCATTCTCACCGACGATATCTCACCGCAGAGCCACACACATGAGTCCAGACCCCGCATGTTCCACAAGCTCTCGCTTGAGTGTCCTCTCCAGGGAGCAAAAGCCGCAGGGTCCTGGACACTTAGCCCAAGTCCTGTGGGCGCGTGTTAGGTGCGAACTGACGCTTCCGGGGTGTGCTGTTCCGAGCAGTCGCATCTCTATAGGAAATACTACAAGTGATTCATTTTTATGTTGAAAACCTCAACATGTGACAGTCTACCAATACTGCCTTTTGACCCCAGCTCCTGCCTCTAATGTGTAATCGTGATGTACTGTAGTTGCAACAAGTTGAATCGAGATTGAAAAATGAGATATAAAAAAATAGTGGGGAAACATATCCTTTGCGGTCGATGTGAATCTTGCAGAGGACTTTTCCTGCAGGGAAGCCTGCCAAGAGTGGAGGAGACGGTGAGGGGGAGAGCAAGTCGCCCCATCGGCAGCTTCGGAGGGGTCAACAGGAGACTGACCGGCCCTTGTGTTTGGCAACGAGAAGAGAGTCAAGAGGTTGGCTGGAGGCCCCCGGAAACGCATCCTGTGAGACACGGGGAGAGGAGCGTGTGTGACCACGAGGCGGTGGGGCGGGGGGCGGGGGTCAGGAGGACGGGGTTGGGCTCCCAGAAGGGCGCCTCCCCTTTCCTGGGTTTGCTTCCTACCCCGGACATAATAGTAAGGTTCCCTGTAAGCCAACCTAACTATTCTTGACCCTCTCTGCATGGGTTGCCCCAAGGTGACGACTCTGTTAGAGCCAGTAAGACTGTGTGGAGCCTCCTCAGGAAGGCGATTGGACCCCTGGGGCCGCTCGCCTGGGCCCCCCAGCACTATGTTTGCCAGACGAAGAAAGCTGAGTCTAGAAGATGCCGTCAAAGCAAAATCTCCCTAGACTTTCTCAATCACGTCCTAGAATTACCCCAAGCATTTTGTAATCCCCTCAGGCCACCACCCCTCAACCTTCCAGAAAGTCTCGGTAAAGGAGGAAGAAGTCATTTTCGTATCCCTCTGCCGTTTGTCACATGCCTGCGATAGGCCTGGTACTGGTGGTTGTATTTGGGACACTTTGTAAAGACAGACACGCTTCTGCTCCCATGAAGCTGACAGTCTAATGAGGGAACAGTGAACAGAGAAATAAGCAAGATCATTCCCGAGACTAATAAAGGATGTGAAGAGATTAAACTGCAGTGATACAGTACAGGGTGACTTCGAAGGGCTGCCTTAGTTCGGGTGGTCAAGAAGAGCCTTCTGAGGAGGTGACAGCTGAACCGAGAACAGAGGAGGAGGCAGATATGACAACATCTAAGGAGAAGCAGCAGGTGGGGGGAAAGCCACTAAAACAGAGCTAACTGAGGATGCGCGTGGCTGGTTCAGTGGGAAGGAAGCCAGTGTGCTGTGACTGGTGACCCTCAATAGTGGCAATTTTGCCCCCTGGGAGATATTTGGCAATGTCTAGAGACACTTCTATTGCCACCAAGTGTGGAAGGGTCCTACTGGCAGTGAGTGGCGGGGGGCGCCCTACGATGTTCAGAACAGCTGTCCACCGTGCAAGATTATCTGGACCAAAACGCCACTGGTGCTGGGGTCGAGAAGCCCTGGGCTAGAGGGTTTGCACGAGGGCGAGAGGAAAAGGCCGCACGTGGGGAAGCGGTCTGGCCTCCCCAGACCGGGCGGGCACCTGTCAGGAGTTTGGGTTCATTCCAGAGTGAGGGAAAGCCACTAGACACTTCTCTTCAGGAGGCTGGCATGGGCCACTACATTTTGAAAGGATGATTCTGGCAGGAAATTGATGGGAACGGTACCAAAGTGGAACCTTATATAGAAGCCCAGACGAGGGGTCATGGCAGCCTGGATGGGCGGGGGAGGTGGGTAGGATTGCGTAGATGTGTTTTCAAGACAAAACGGACAGAGCCGTCGATGAACTGGCTATGTGGAGTGGTGAGGGAAAGAGGCATCGAGGACGACTCCTGGCATTTTGGCCGAAGCCACCGGATGTTTCCTTGTGATGTTCTTGTAATGAGAAAGACTAAGACAGGATTCATTTGGGGAAGAAAACCAGAAGTTCTGTTTTGGATGGGATGAGTCTGTGACACTTACTAAATATCCACACGCAGATATGTAGCAGACACGGATGGTATTTAAAGTAGGTAAGATACACTACAATCCACCGACACTGTGCCTATATCTTAGACTACTTACACAATGATACTAAATTCGACATTAAAAAAAAAATAGAGGAAAAGTTTTTCCTCTGGTTATTTACACAGAGAATGTTGGTTAAGGTCTAATAATCTAAGATTCTTAGAAAAAAAAAATTTTAAAGAGGCACGGCAATGTGATCTAAGATGTTGACAAATACAGAATGACCCAACAGAGGCAGGCGAGTATCAGGGCTCAGGGAACTTGACCTTCTTGCTGACGTCCCACCTTCACGTACCTGAAATGATCCTTCCCCTGGTGGGAATGCTGTTGCCCACTTCTGCATGGGCTACCTCCCAAGCATCCCCTAAGGACCACTGTACAAAGCTGCCCTCTGCGAAGCCATCGCCGTTCCTGACGTGGGTGGCTGCTCTTCCCCGTGCATTTGAGACACTTGAAGTTAAGTCGTGCCCACGAGCCAGGCCTGTGCTAGCATCACCCACGGCTCTCGCTGGCTCTTACGAACCCCAGTTTGCAGACCGAGTAACTAAAACACTGGGTGGTTCAGCGACCAAGGTCTCAGCTAATCAGAGGCAGAGCCAGAATTTGAACTAGGGGCTGTCTGCTCCAGAAATCTTGCTCCTATTATTTTTTCAATGACTTTCTCTTTGAGGGACAAAGGATGCCAAGCTGGGTTCGTGGTGAACACCAAGTGTCCTGAGTCCGCAAAGTACCACAAATCGGGAACTAGTCTTGACATTTAAAATCCGACCACGAAATCACAGCTACTAAATTTCAGTCTGTAGGAATTCAAAACCCATGCTGTTGCAAGCTGCCAGCGGCCGCTGGACACCTAAAGGAATATTTTGCGGACAGGAAAAATAAAATCTCAATTTTCCGTCTCAAAGCTGAGATGTTCAACTCTTTTAAGAATCAGCCCAAAGCTATATCCGAATTTTCTCTTTACTGAAATTCCTTCCTTTATCCAGAAAGAAAAAATACTGGGGGTACTTTTCCCTTTTGTGGTAGATGCTCTGACCCCACCTCCTCCCTCAGGCAATGGGGCCCGGGGCCCCTTCGCAGCTGTTGACCGGCTGTTACCTGGGAACCAACACCACACCCCACTCCCTCTCAGTAACAGCTCAGCTCCCCACCTCTTGCTGTTCATATGTCTTAATCAATATGTTGATTAAATATCAATATTTGCAATTATTTAATCAGTAACAGCAAAGAAGTTCACTGCAGTGTTATTTACAAGAGCAAAAAGCTAGAAGCCATGCAAACGACCACCATTACTGGCGTATTAGATCAAATTATGGTAATGTGCCACCTGATGGGATATGCCCCGCTTTTAGAAACGTTTGCTAAGAATTTTTATCAACCCAGAAAGATGCTCAAAACATAATGGAAAAAAGAAGGATACTGAATAGAGCATAATCACAATGACATATTAAAAAATTGGTGCTTAGAAAAAAGACAGGGAGGGAATAAAGCAACGTCGACGTGCTGATGAGATCGTGGGCATCTTTGTGCTTCATTAAGGTCCCTGTCTTTTCCAACTTTTGTGTGTGATGGTTTTATAGTCAGAAAAAAAAAACCATTATTGGTTGTATTTTTAAATGCATCTGTGGCTTCTGGGGCAAGAGAAGGCTTTGTCCCATTTCCAGAACCTTTGTAAAGACAGTCACATCTAGTGCTAAATAAGATGAGAACCAATTAAAAAGCCAACAGGATCCTGGTGTTTGCGAAGTTGGTGCCTTCCTCCCTTTACACGTAAGAATGGGCTGGCAGCTTACAGGGTGCCGGACCCAGGGCAAGCCCTGAGGTCCAGATATGAGCCAGGCAAGGTCTCTCCTGCAAGGAGCTTACAAGAGCAGAGGCGCCCATTTAAAATCTTGGAAAGAGAAGAATGTGTCACAAGGGCGGACCCAAATTCTTAAAGATGAAGACTATCCTTTTATCATCATTAAGCCTTTCTCAGGATAAACAAACAATAGACCAAACGTAAAAGAGCGATTCCCTAAAAGAGCGATCCCCTAAGCCGGTTTCACGTATTTTTTGCAAAGCTGTCCCCCATCTTCCAAAGGTCTGGCTGAAATCCCCCTTCCCTCTCCAGTGCACGCCTCAAGAAGGTTAGGGAACACACCGGAACTTTCCCCGAAGTGATCTGTGCTGGACCCTTACCTCAGAATTACATTTCCTCCTCCTTTAAGAAAAGGCAGCTCCCTATCCCTAATTGCATCGCTGGACGCGTCTTCCCTCCCGCAGCCTGGAGACCTCTGCAGCGTGGCACCCCGGTCACCCCCAGGTGCAGACCAGCCCCACCCCTCCTGCTGCCCCGGGAGCCTCCCGTCCTTGGACTTCAGTAGGGCAGCGAGGCCACAATTCTGTCACCAGTGATAGATCCTCAGATGCCAAAAACAAAACGAAACAAAAAACTCAAAGCCTTTTTTTTTTTTTTGGCTTTTTAACCCAAATTTTGAAAATCACATCCATCTAGAAAGAAAAGGTCTCAAACTATACACTGTGCCGACTCAATCCCAGAAGCACCCCAAGGTGAAGCAGGCGGTGAGACGGACTCACCCAAACTCAAGCTCTCGTGGGATAAGGGCTGAGGCGGGGGGTCACTCCACCACCACAGTGCCGTCCAGGGCGTGGTACGTGATGGAGCCGAAGCGACCCAGGGTCTCTGGGTCACAGACTTCTGTCACCAGCTGAGGTCCACAGGGCCTTGGGCACCTGCCCCCACCCCCACTGTCCAGTGGAGCCGCCCCTGTTCTCAGAGGGCTCTGTCCCGGGGTGTGAACCTTTACTTCTCAATAGAAACAAGCTGGAGTCTGCAGTGTGAGCACGCGTGCACACTTGCGTGCATGTGTGTGTGTGTGTGTGTGTGTGTAAATTAACACATCACACATACGTTCCACACGGTGAACAGGGTCTCATCATGAAATGGCTACGAAAGGCTGCTAAGAGACGGGAGCCAGCCAGCCCGGCCTCAGACCCCTGCTCTGGCACTTCCCGGCGGTGACCCTGGGCTAGTGGTTAGGACGCTCTGAGCCTCGGCCTCCTCCCGTGGGAATGGGGATTACAATGGTCTGCGGCTCTCAGGGCCACCAGCCAGAGGGAGGGACCCGCGGCATAGGGCAGTGTCTGACTGACATTGTGGGTGTTCACTTACAGCCTGCGGACTGCAGACAAAAGTAAGGGGGCGTCTGAGGGCCTTGCTCCACGCCCAAAATCCATTCGAGCAGGCCACGTCCACTTCACCAGCTGAGAAGCATCCTGCCCACAGGAGACCCCGTAGGATGTTCCAGCCACCTTAGGGTGGCTCCGTGAAGGGTGAGATGCCCACACCCAGCCCCTAGTGCTTGGTCGCAGTGGGGACATGGGCAAAGATTCCGGGAAGGCATAAATCCAGATCCCACCTGTTTCTGGGTAATTGAGGTAGGGGTTCAGAATGAGTTGTCTCAAGACCTGCCTCGCTGGTAAGCGGAGTTTTGAGCTAAAGGCAACCAAACCCCCGGGGGCTCAAGAGGAACCCCGCCTCCAACAGCTACCTGGACAAATGCGAATGAGGGGTCATGGCCATGGGGAGACTTAGCACAGAGGACCTCTTCTGACCGCCCCACAGGGCAGGGCAAACCACTGACTATCCAACATCTGCTCTCATCGTCCCACAGTGACCCCTGGAAGTCCCCAAGGCACCTGACCTCAGCCCGAGCTCAGAAGGTCACACAGACACGTGTTCCTTTGTCTCTGAACTGCTCACGCCTGTGGCATCTCTGACTCTGTCCCATACATGGGCTTCCCACATGTCTGTACGTCGTTAAATTTGGTTGTTCTCTCTTGTTCCTATGTCTGCTGTAGATTTCGTTATGAGACCAGCCAAAGGAAGCTCGAGGGGAGAG
>CM053504.1:81195453-81283819 GCA_028627145.1 Eidolon dupreanum | reverse complement strand
CCCTCGGTGCGCCCCACCGAAGGTGAAGCCTGCCTACAGAGGACCTAAGACTGCAGGAGTCAGAGAACCGGCCCAGGTCTTCCGGAGCGGGGTCTGCTGGCAGGAAACCCGGCCCCTGTCAAGTCGGCCCCAATCCACCTGGAGCAGGGCGAAGCCTGGGGAAGGCTCGGTGCTGGGGAGCGGGGCTGGGCGCAGGGGCCCGGAGATGGTTTTGCTTGCGGTCTGGAGCAGAGCGCGGACCGGGCTTGCGGTCCTGCCCACGGGCTGCTGAGTCCCTCACTGGGCCGAGATGAGCTGAATCCTCCTCCGCGGCCTTAGTGGTTTTTAAGGAGCCTGGTGGGCAGGTCGCCTCGCACGGAGGATGGAGCAACATGACCAAGACAAGGCCGGTCCGCTGATCGGGTTCACCAAGCACAGGGACAGATGCCCATCACGGCGTCTGCAAGATGAGAAATACTAACTGCCTTGTCACTGAACTACCCAGGTACCACTCGAGGACAGACCTGAAGAAGGAAAACAAGAGACAGGTCTGCCTGGGAGGCTGGTCCACGTGAGGCACAGACAACAGTATCTGCAACACGCAACAGGGCTGGGGGCCACAGTCTGCATGCAGAGGGGGTGGCAGTCGGCCGGGAAGGCTGGCTTTCCCGGCGGACTCCACTGCACCGACAGGGAGCGCCGGCTCCTGGTTTTCACTGTGCAAATAAAGGTATGTTAATCTGTTTGTGTGCCTAAGGGCCCCGAGAGAACTAAAAGTGACCCTGGCTTTGTGGGGGAGGTTTTCCAGGGAGCTGCTCTGTCTGTGTAACCTTCATCTGTTCCCCTAGTAACATCTCACCCACATAATAAGAAATGGAAGCGCTGTAAGGTCAACTGTTTATATTGTTACCCATAAGGTCAACGTCACTACCTTAATTCGATGTAAGTTAACCTACTGGGTGTTTTTCCCTTAAAAAAAAAAATCAAAGTCAGAAATACCTGTTCACCCCAACATGCCACCCATGCACTCCAAACCCCACCTGGTGGGACTGTCTGCAAGACACATCTGGCTGCTGAGACAAAAGCAGATGGGTCCAATGCTTGTAAATTTCGTATTTATTATAACAAAAATTATGACATGTTCATTTGTGCATTCTGCTTTAATATAACTCTTGGTATGTAAATGAGCTAACTGAACTCTATACAGTCATGCTGATTGTGGCAGCAGTAAGGAACACAATTAAAAAGTGTCTGCAAAAGTCAAGAGGCTGGGTGGGGTGGCAGAGAGGGAAAGGCTCGGAGGCTCCTGGGGCGCAGGTTCGTCTCCAGCGGCCTGAGAGCCCCCCTGTCTGAACGGAGCATTTGAGGTGGGCGGGGAAGTCAGTTGTTTAGACCGTGTCCTTATGCCAGAATGCAAAACATCTCCACCATCACTATACAACATGGAACTATTTACAATAGAAATTTCTCAATCAACTGTTCTCTCAGAGAAAATTAGTGAATCCCAGTGACTTAAGTCACCTGACAAGAGTAAAGCAACTCCTAGGAGTTAGTCTCCATATTCTACAAATGTCTATCATTTTCAAGACAAAAAAAAAAAAAAAAGCCTATTCCCCCAGAATTACAATATTATTAAATCATTTAGCACTGGCAACCTGCCCTGTCTTCCAAACAAAACAATAAAAAGCCATTTTAAAAAATAATACATTATTATTAACCGTTTCTCTGTAATATATTAAACCTTTTGTTCTTTGTCTTTACACATCTGATATGTTAGGAAAAAAAGTTAACAAACTTAAACCGTATTGGTAATGCATCACTAGAAGAAAAGTGGTAATTATTTAAAAAATCACCAACAGAAAGAACCTCCAGGCGAGCTGCAGAGACGGCTGGGAAAGTGTCTGGGAGGAGGGTGCGGAGTAAACCCCTGGTTTGACGCGAGCTTGGGAGACCCTCGCGACTCAGTCTTTCTTGGTCAGTTTATTTTCGAGCGGCGCTGGGGCGGGTCACAGCGGCGGGTCACAGCGGCGTGTCACAGCAGTCCGGCAGCTGGTCCGCCGGGCACTGCCGCTGCGGCTGGGCTGCCGGCTGCTGCTGCTGCTGGTGCTTCATGATCTCCTTGACCTCCTCCTCCAGCTCCGGGGGGATGATGAACTGATCGTCGGGATCTGGCTGGGCCGGGGCCGCAAAATAGCCTCCAGGCTTTCGGAGAGGCGCGTCTGTGGCGACCTCTATCACGTTGTGGCTCCTCTCCTGGGGCGCCACGGAGCCGTTGGCCCTCCGGCGCCCGATGGTCCCCCCGGTGGCAGAGTCTGCCTTCCTGGGCAGACCCGGCTCTTCCTCGTTGGCGCTGATGACGATGCCCTCGTCACTGGCCTCGGCCGGCGCCTGAAGCAGGTGCTGCTGCTTCTCCTGCTCTTTGGCCCGGCTGCAGTGGATGTCGACTTCCACCTCCACCCGGCTGCCGTTGGTGAAGACGCCCTCGATGGGCTCTTCGTCGTCGCTGTCGAGGCCGTTGTCAGAGAAGGCGCTGGAGAAAGTGGCACTGGACAGCTGGCGCTGGAAGGAGTTGGACAGGCAGAGCGGGTGGAGCATGCAGCGCGGCTCGCTGGGGTAGGCCGGGCTGTTCTCGTTCAGGGCTCCGGACGGGGGCTCGTCGGAAGCTGTGGAGCCCACCTCGCTGCTCATCTCGGAGGTGGAGAGCTCACTGCTGATCTCGGAGGCCATGCCGCTGCTGGAGGACGGCACGCCCAGCCCGTCGGAGGGCCGGTCCTTGATCGCCATGCTGACGGACGGCGGGAAGATGCCCGGGCTGGGGGGCGGGACGGCGCCGCCCGCGCCCAGCTCGCAGCAGCAGAAGCTGTCCTCGGTGACGCTGAGCTGCACCACCACGGCGCTGAGGCTGTCGCGGCAGCCGTAGCTCTGCGCCAGGGTGCACAGCTTCTTGGCGGCGGCCAGGGCATCGGGCACGCTGCGCACCGCGCCCACGGCCTCCTCGACGGACAGGCTGTCCCACAGGCCCTTGCTGCCCAGGATGAAGAACTCGTCCTGGGGTGTGAGGGGCACGGACTGCACGTGGGGGCGAGGCACCACGCTGGGGTGCAGGAAGGTGTAGCCCAGGACGCGCGTGGACTCGGTCACTCCGTTCACCTTGCCGTCCTGGAAGAAGAGGGTTCCCGAACACGTCAGGGACGCCAGGGACTGGCCTGCGTGGGCCACGGGGTGGGGCTGCTCGCCCCCATGTCCACCCGTCACGAGAAACCTGGGGCAGCAGCTGGGCAGGTCGGGGGCGGAAGGGACGTTCCCTTCGCTGGGACCATGGTCACGCTGGGTTCTACAGCAAACCGCCACCTAGCCTGACACAGCAGTGCGGGTGCCTGGCTTCTCCTGCAGCCCACGGGCCAGGAAGAGCCTTTCTGAAATGAGCCAGTCCTGAGCAGACACACGAGGCAGGCAGGGTTTAAAGGTCACGGCCTGCCAGTGGCAGAGTCAGGAGACATACGGTACCAGCAGTGTGACCTCAGGGGTGGAGCTCTCAACCACCAACCAAACCAGTGCCTCCGCAGAGCTGCCGTGAGGACCAGGAGGGACAATGCCATGGAGCACCTGGCATAGCCAGTAACACAGCAAGGCCACTGATAAATGGTTCATTACACTCTATAATGTCTTCACACCTAGCATACAAAGAACTTGCTTTGTGACACTAGGGATTTGGAATTTTAATTTTAAACCAACTTGGGAGAACATTCTTTGAAGAGGAATGCTCCCTAGCAGGGCTCTGCCACAACCCCGGCCCCCCCTTCTCCACCACCCTAAGAAAACAGCTCTCCCTCCTCACCTCAGTGATAATGGCCTTGTGCCGTTTAATTCTCTTCAGTTCTTCTTCACAGCTCATGACATACGATCTGGACAGAGGCAATGGCTTCCCATTCCGACAGAGAACCGTCTGGCACTTGCCCACATTAGCAGAGGTCAAGGTGAAAGATCCTCCTGGGTCCACAGGGTCATGCTTGATATGACAAAGGACAGCAGCACCTCCAAGTTTCTGCCCAGCAGTTCCAAGTTTCCTGGAGTCCAAAGAGATGGGGTAAAACCCCAAACACAACCCGCCCTGTGTTAGTTTTGCTAATTCAACAGAAGGCTGCATCGCGGGGCAGGCCGAGGAGGAACCAGGTGCCTGGGGGCGGAGTCGGCCTCTCCCACCAAAGCTCGCACCGCTCAGCTTCTGAGAGAAAGAGAGACGCACGCACAGCCGCACCGACAGCTGTCTGCTCACAGCTGGGCGAAGTGGCACGAGCACTGAAAGCCCCAGGAGCTGATGTGCAGTGAGACGGCGGGTGTCCGCCCGCGTCCGCCCGCGTCAGCATGCCCCAGGCACAGTGGGAAAGGGCCAGGCAAGCTTCCCCTGCTCTCTGAATCCCCTCTGCTCCCAGGAGAGGGAAATTGAGGGGACCACTTAAATCGGAGCAGGTGACACACAGACCTCAACCTTTAAGGAGGGTGTTCACGGGTGGGGCTTTTACACGCTGCACCATTCGTGTTCCTGCTCTGTATGGTGAGGACGTTCTGGACCAGTAATGTCAGCTCGAGAATATTCACAGAAAGGGCATTCTAGTAATCCATCAAGCTCCACAGAGCTTTAATTCGTGACCATTAACCCACCGACTTGAATACGCAAAGGACCTGCAGGTTTGGATGACCGAAAGGAGCCTGGAAGCCCTGCTACGAGTCCCGTGGCGGGTGCTGCCCAGGCCCCACCGACCCCGAGTGTCAGGAGCAAGAAGGTTAGGACAGACAGACTCCTGTTTACAAGGGCAGACCCTCGGGACTGTCAGCTCCTGTCCTGTCGGGTTAGGCGAGTGATAATTCTAATAATGGAAGCCCGGGCTGCCCAGACGCACGCATCAGGAGGTCATGCACAAAGAGCAGGCGGTTCTCCTAAGGACTGAAAATACCACCGTGCACCCCTCACCCTGTTAACAAACAGGGAAAATAAGAGGCCTCAAATGACCCTGAAGGTGTGCTGGCAATTTGTGTCTCAAAGTCCAACCTCAGGACACTCATGGCAAGACTTGGCTTCATACCTCCTTCCTTGCCAAGGCACAGTGATTACTGTCGGCAAAGCAGAAGTGGAACCGTATTTGTGAAAAGTAGAGCTAGTAATCAGGGTTTGAGGTTCTTCCATTTTCCATTCTTACGCAGCGCTGGAGGGTCTGTAACAAGCAGACCTCTTGGGGGTGTGGGAAGGGTGAGTGCGCACGTGTCTGTTATATGTTTTCGGCAGGACAAGATGGGCGGGCAAACGGAAAGGCAGACAGGTGTGCCCAGTAGTCAGAATGTCCTCTGGAGTCTTACTGCCTGAGGTCAATCCCGGGCTGCACCATCTATTACCTCCTGGAGCAACGAGCTTCACCTCTCGGTACCTACGATTCCCGTCAGTAAAGTAACAACAGCACATTACCTATCTCACTGGGTAAACTTATGGCATTCAGGTGTTTAGAACAATGACTGGCACGTATAAAGGGCTCAATAAATATCAGCCGTGACCAGTGTGTAATCGCTACCTGCGCATGCCCACTGAGAATCTGAAGGACGAGGTGAGCCGGCAGCACAGACCCTCGCTGGGCCCGCCTCCGCTGAGCTATTCTGGAAGAACTACTCATGACTTAGGGCAACTTTAAAGGCTTTTCCAAATCGGCATTCCTTAGCAGATGCTTTTTCTACCCCTGCTACAAAGACACTTCCTCTGGCAGATGATCAAGGAGAGAAGAAGGAGAGAAAGAGAAAAGAGCGTCATTGTTCCCACGACCTTCAGAGCACTCTCCGCTTCCTGGCCCCACACGAGCAAGTGTTTGCTGTACAATATTAACAGACAGGCAATTCCTTTACAACCTATGAAGGCTTTACGGTGACAAAAGAACAAGTGATCCTTTGAATGAGGGAATGCTTATGAAACTCAGCCCTAAGAATTACAAACAACATGCCAAAATTTCTGTAAGCTATAGGCAACGGCCTAAGATTCTGCTAATAATACCGACTTGAATATTTAATAAGGGAAAAAAAACAACATATGAAGAATTATTGAACTCCTGGCCTAAAATTTAACCATGGTCAGTTTCATAAAGGACTGCACTATCTTGAGCCAGTGTCGGCATTTCATGAGGGTGAACAAACTGACACAGGAACAGTCCATTTCAAAGAAAACTCCCCACACCAGAAGATCTGAAGGGCCTCTGGAGCTTGCGTGACCCGGGGGTAGGGGTGTGTTGTAAACAATCTTGTGAAAATCTGGAATCATGACAGGCCTGTGAGGTCTGGTTACAAGAGAAACAAGACTCCTGTCATTGACCTGGCCTCCTACAAAGTTGTCAAAACATCAGCATGTCTCAGATGGAACAGTACATCCCTGAGCTTGGGCAAAACCAAGTCACCTGAATGCATCTTGCACACCCACATCAGCGACAGTGTTCTAAGGTCACTGGGCACCTACTTTTCTAACCAGAAGCAAACACTCAAAGAGGAACAGGAAATCACACAGCAGGACCCCTAAGCTTTACCTTTGCATAACGATGAACGTGTTGACCATGTATTCCTCTTCATTTTTTGTTTTCTGCAGTTCTTCTGCCAAAATGTCACTCATTGTACACTGGAGAAGGTAGGGCACCTCCACGTTACGGTCGCCATCAAACACACCATACAGGGCCTCCCGGTTGTCACAGAAGTTATTCACCGACAGGGCTGCAACGCACAACCTGCAAAGCGAGAGTGCTTTCATGTCTTCCTTCATGACTCCAGACAGATTAGGAACAGGTAAACCAACCCCAGCTAATTTATATCAACTAGTTTCTGTACGCAAAGAAGAATAATTAACATATATTAATGCTTCACATTTGACTTCCTGAACCTTTATCTTCTCGTGATATTATTTTTAAATGGCAGAGAGTAAGAGACATGGGAAATAACATGATTGTGAATCTATGTTTTCATTCACAAAACAATTACTAGGGAGAAATTCCACAATGGGCAAAAATGGAGTAATAACTAAAACATTAGAAAAATATGAAAAACAAAGAAAAAGATGTAAAAACACATGAAAGTTCTAGACTTAAAAAAATATAAAACAAGCACAGGTTAAAGAGTTAGCCTGATCCCTGCTCAGCTTAGTGCCTGGAAAAAACTTCTGGGCTGCCACACAGGGAAAGGAAACCCAGGTGGAGCCTGGCAGCCTCCCTGAGCTGAGGACGTGGCAGGTGAGTTCTCAGGCAGCAAGCCGGGGGCGTGTGGAGCTTCTCCACTTCCAAGCCTCAAAATAATCAAACTATTTCCAAGTAACTTAACTGGGTCCCAGGTGGCTTTATCGGTAAATTCTACCAAACATTTAAGGAAGACAGAATATCAATTCCAGAAAACTGAAAAAGACAAATTACTCAGCTCATTCTATGAGCCAGCATTACTCTGACACCAAAACGAGACAAAGATAACACAAGAGGGAATACAGGCTAATGCCCATCATGAATGTAGACATGCTCAATAAATTATGAGCAAATAGAATCCAGCAGCATATAAAAAAGATAAAAACATCATGATTTAGTGGAATTTATAGTGGGATAAATTTATGCTGATTCAACATTTAAAAATTAATGTAATTTACCATATCAAAAGACTACGGAAGAAAAAAAATATCATCTCGATGTAGAAAGAGCCTACGACAAAATCTGATACCTTTTATAGAAACTCTTAGCAAACTAAGAATAGAAGGGAATTTTCTTAACTTATAAAGGGTGTGTATAAAAATACCTTCAACTGATACCATACTTAATTGTGAAAGAATACAATCTCATCAAAGAAGATATACAGATAATAAATAAGCATGTGAAAAGATGATTGACAATTATTAGTCATTAGGGAAATGTAAATTAAAACCACAATGCGGTATTACTATTAGAATGGTCAAAACCACCACCACCACCACCTGAGAACAAGTGCTGGCGAGGATGTGGAGCAACTAGAACTCTATACATTGCTGCTGGGAATGGTACAGCAACTCTGGGAAACAGTTTAACAGTTTCTTATAAAATTAAATATATACTCACCATACGACTCAGCAAGTCTATTCATAGTTATTTTACCCAAGAAAAATGAAAACATGTATGTAGCTGTTTATAGCTTTTTTATTCATATTTGCTAAAACTATGAAACAATCCAATTCACCCTTCAAATGGTAAATGTATAATCAAACCATAATACATCCATTCAATGAAACAGTAATAAAAAGAAGCAAACTACTAACACATGCAACATTAGAAATTAATCTAATATGCATTATGCTAAGTGAAAGAAGCCAAACTGAGAAGGCTATATATTGTATAATTCCACTTATCTGACATTCTAGAAAAGGCAAAACTAATGGGACAAAAAACAGAGCAGCAGTTGCCAAGGGCTGGGGCTGGGGGAATTGGGCAGGGTGATGTGACCACTCTACAACTTGACTGTGGTGGTTTATAAATTAATGGTTTTTCATCGAAACCTGCAGAGCTGTACGTTAAAAAGGGCCAATTTTACTCAATATATAGAATACCTTCTTAGTGTATATAAATTAATGAAAAAAATTATTAAGCATCTGATATATATAATGGCTAAAAACCAGAGATATGAACCTGAAAATATAATCCTAGCCCTTAAGGAGTTCGGGGTTAAATAAGAGTAGTAACCATTATCACTAACAACAGTAGCAGCTAACACTTAAACAGGGTTTGCTATAGAGCAGACGGTGTTCCAGGTGCTTCACACACGTAGCTTGGGATCCTGACAACCACAGAGGGTCAGGCAGTATTTTTAGTGCCATTTTACAGATGAGGAAATTAAGTCAAAGAGTGGTTGAGTAACAACTGCCCAAGGTCATACAGAAACTAAACTAAAAGCCAGGCAATCTGGCTCTTATCTCAGTATTTTGAAATTTTTGCCTCCAGCTGTTAAAATAACTATTAAGAAACATTCCAAGTTATATGCCAATTAGTGGCAAAGTAAATTTTGATAATACTATATTAAATCATCTTGTAATTCTGCTTTCCTTCTGTAAGCTCCCTTGGCTAATCAAAATTGGGTGCGGGGGTGAAAAAGTGTATTTTTTTAAAAGTACAGTAGTGATTTTTCTTTTCCGTTGAAGCTTCCTGTTTGTGTTTCAGTCTGAGGAAGAATCTAAATGACCAATCGCAGCTCCCGGCTTGGGTTTCCCCAAAGGGTCTGAATGACCTCACAGGCAGGCAGCCGGCACCCCTAAGGGAAGGGGGGGAGGGGAAAGTGTAGATGTCCACTGAGATTTGGAGGCAGGACAACCACAACTCTCTCTGTCCCTCAAGATGGCAAGCAGCAAACTCCTTGTTTACGTAACACTTTAGCTACAATTCAAAAAGAAAACATTTGAGAAACTTCTCCTGGGCAAACCAAACGGTGAGCAAGCAAGGGGACGCGAAGAGAGGGCCAGGTGCCATGGACTTTTGAGGTGCTGGTAATGTTCTACTTTTTGATCTAGGTGGTGGTTTGCAGGTGTGCTCCCTTTAGGATGGTTCATAGGGTTCTGTGCTTATCATTTATGTACTTTTCTTGACCTATGTTATACTTCAGTATAACGAAAAATTTAAGGAAGTAATTTTGGAAGGGGCATTACAGAGAAAAGATAGATCTAATTGGACGCTGCTTCATTACTATATATGAGTAGAAAATAAATTTTATATTCAGATGTTTAAAAACTAATCTTGGATTTCACATCAAGTGTTCATGAACTAGAAAGCAGTGTTTGGAAGCAAGATGTAAAGTCTTTTAATCCAAAAAGAAAGATCTCTAGGAAGGAACTTTGCATGCTCTAAAGAATGTGTAATTTCTTCTCCTCTCCTCAAAATATGACAACATACAGTGCAAACTACATAGAATTAATGCAATGACCAGGGCTTGGGCACAACTGGTTATTCTGCCTTTTGGGGCGAATGGAACAGAGGTGTTGAAATGGGGGTCACCTCTTCTTTAGTCAGCACACCACCAAATCACACTCTCAATGAGGAAAGGATCAGTGTCAGACCCAAAACCTGAGTTGTTCTGTCTTCTCTCCCAAAGAAAAGCAGTCAGCAGGTTAACCACAATTCCCCTTTTAATTTCCATGAAGGGTCATCGGCTAGTCAGTGGTTCTCAGCCCTGGATGCATGTTAGACTTGCCTGGGGGAGATTTCAAAATATTATGTTTTAATGGGCCTCTGCTGGAGAATTCTTTTCATTTCTCATCTGACTGAGTCTAAGTGCATCCAGGGTTGAATAATAATGTCAGCTATTACTGGATCACCCTCCACTCCCTATTCTTCTCCTGCTCTCAAATTTCTGTGCTCTTACACCTCAGCTAATCAAATTATGATGATTTTAACTTATAGGACTCTTTTACTTTTCTAAAACTAGCACCTCTTGACAAAAAGCAAACAAAACTGAAGAGCTAGGTTACAATTCTCAGGAAAATCAACCATTGCATCTAAGACAGGGGAGGCTGGTGAAAATAGGGAAGAAAAAGAAATTAAGATGGACAAACCCTTGGGGTAAGACAAGCAGTTAACATTACAGAAAACAGACATCAAACTCCTGCCAAGTTGATTTGGATCACAGAAATAGCTCCATAGAACCAGTGACTGTTCAATAACGTAAATGATCTTGAATATGGACAATCAAGGGTACTTCTTTAACATGATCCTGTTTTGCTTGGTAAACAGGCTTCAGAGAAAGAGAAAGGGGCTTTTCAAAAGAGCAGGGATGCATTTCAATACTGATGCCTTCTCCAAACACTGGAGTCTCACATAGAGATAATGTGTCAGTTACACTGTATCCTAGCAACATCTCTCACAAAGAGAGAGTATGTGATGCCAAGCAGGGCTAAGCTTAACGTTCAAAGGTAAGTGATGGGAGGCCTTGCTCTGGGGAAACACGGTCAAATAAATGTTACATGAGGAAAGTGTGTGCTAGCTCTGGGTTTCTTTCTACCCCACTAAGGCAGGGAGGTGGGCAGGAGTCAGTTCTCACTCTAAAGCTTCACCCGCTTACTTGTTTTTCACCCCTGAAGCTTCAGTGTAGCCATGGCTCCATACAGCTGGAGCTCCAGATGCATCTCCTGCTGAAGGTTGATCAATCTTGAAACAGCGGATATTACTAACAAGAGAAACAGAAGAGACAGGCTTGTTGAAACCAAACATGTATAAATCGCTGTCTTTATCCAAGAAATGAAAAACACGGGCTATGCACTCTATACTTACCATTTCTTACTGTTTAATGTGTCTGAAATATTTATCAGCAGCAAGAACTAGCTGCTACTCATAATGAAAACAAAGGGGCATATATCGAGACCAGGAAAATTAGTCTGGACTGGCATTCTATGGCAGTTACTGGAGACCTTCACACACATCGCACTAGATGGCTGCTCTCCTGGGGATGAAAAGCACTCAACCTTGGCATGAGAAAAGGAAATTTAACTAGTAAGCTGAGTGTATTTTACAACATGAACACCCAGATTTGAAAGATCGAAACATTGTGTTTGGATGACGTGAGAGAACTCTGCAACACTTCCAATTTCTGTCTGTATCATCCCTTCGAATATTTCACAAATATTACTGAAGACTTGCCACCCCCTGGAGTTTCCATGTCTTTCCTCATTTGTACAGCCATCCATGCTAATAAAAAATTACGAAGTAAATGAAGGTTATTTTAACAAATTGCACATTAATTATGCATATTTAAACAGACACGTTCTTATCTCACCTCTGCTCCCATATGCCATAATTAGTCCAACAGGACCTAAAACAGCAATGCTAAAAGGGTAAACTTTGAGATAGGATTTATTAAACACCAGCCTACTAGAGAGCACTCAGTGCCTCCAAATAGAAGTCGTACAGATGTGAAGCAGGTTTTTATAAAGGCTGGCTGCTACATAATGAAATAAATCGTGCCTACTTGTAAAATGCCACTGGTTTGTCCCCTTATTACTTAAACAAGAGAAAAAGCATATCTATAATCTCTTAACATCCAAACACCCAAGGATTTAAATGATCTGTTGACATTCATTAACTCCAAAATATAATAAATACTTAAGAACCATTCGACTCTAAGAAGTAAATCAATAGCTAATTGTATTCACTTTGATTTTAGAAATAACTGGTGGTAATTTCTTTGAAATTTAAAAATATGTCATTTAAGCAAAGTTTCTACTCTTAGCAGCAAACATTCACTGTTTCCTTTATCCTAAAAAGCTGAAAAACATAAAAATCACACAGTGCCAACAGAAAATCAAATTAACACTTTTTTTTTTTTATAGCAGGGTTATATATATATCCTCCTTTCAAAGTTTTCAATCCTACCAATAAAAGAGGAGCATTAAAAAATATATGTTCCATATGCCCCGGGGCCAAATTTTCCCCATGTACAATGGCAAGCGATTTAGTGGTTCCTTAAGGGATGTCCGAAGGCTCTCACTCCATCTCTGCTACCTTTCCAAATTCTAGAGCAAAAGTGAAAACTCATTTCTAAAGACATTTATACTTTTTACAGAACACAAAGACTTCACAGAAATAATGCCATTTCCTGGCCTGATTATTAAAGAAAAGAATAACCCTTAAACGCCCCTATATTCCTTTCCAGTGAAGCAGCAACTTTTCATTCTCTGCCTAGCTGAAAACAGTGTTCCTGAGCAGCTGTCTGAAGTGACCTGAATGTTGGCTGACTCTTGCACATCTTTAAATGAGTCTGGAAGAGCCTGGGAGAGTGTGGGAGCTGGAGCTCAGTCACACAGGAGGGTCACCATATGCACGTGCCCTGGTTCGTGTGGAACAAACAGGCCAACCCTAGAAAAGCACAAGTGGCACATTAGATATGACAGCTCTACGGAGTTACTAAAAAGCCACAGTCTTCTAGATGTTAAACAGAAGGTAACGTATTTACGTAAGAGTATTATGATTTCATTGTCTGCTACTAATTTTCTCTTAAATCTGAGAGCATGCATGTGCTTCGCTGCAGTCACTCGGGCCACAGTAGTAACTAACATATGCATACTGTTGACAATTTAACAAATAGATTTTCTCTTATGCACATAAAATGGGGGCTCATTCTATACGTACGGTTTTGCATCGTTTTCCTAATTACATCATAAAGATTTTCCCATATCATTTTATATTTATCCTAAATATAATTAGGAGTATTTTGATGACTATTTCTGTACCTAAAATAAATACCATATTTCTGATTATTTTTTAAAATAAATTTTCGCCATAGGAAACCTTGGTCTCAGTATGTGAATATTTTTAGAAGCTTGATACACTGGACCAATGGCTTTTAGGAAATGTTATATCAATTACGGTCCTAGTCTAGTGGCACCAATTTGAAGGAGGAAATTGCTATCACTTAAACATTTTATTTAATGTTTCCTTGATATACTAATGAAGCTGAACATGACCTTTTCATGTAACTGTAGTTCTTTTGTGAAACGTTAATGTCCTTCACTTATTTTGAGTACTTTTCTTCCTGACTCATAAGAACATTTTCTGTTAAATACTAATGCTTACACATTTTTATACTTTTTGCCAATGTTTCTTCTTAGTTTGTCATTCCTTTTAGATTTGGTAGCTTTTGCAATAAACATTTAAACTCATTATGCATAAAAAGTATTTATAAACATAAATATGTATAACACAAATATCAAAACCAACCTACATACATTGATTTCTCTTCTTGTGATTTCTCTCCTTTTTTGGCCCTTAGTCCTTTTTTTGGCTTGTGAATATATTGATATGATTTCTCCTTCCTTTTAAAGATTACTTCATTTTATAGATTTAACTCTTTAATTTAGCTGGAATTTATTTTGGTGTGAGATAAGAATTCGACATTTATTTTTCTCCAAACAGGTAGTTCCATTTATTAACAAATTTTGATAGAAAACAAAATTTCATATGATATTTATGAAAATATTCAAAAGTTACCTATACAATGATGAAATATACTCTGATAATCCATTTACTCTTAGTACTGAAAAGTACCTGAGTATGTAGGCCATTCTCCTCATTTTACAGATGAGAAAACTGAGGTATGGACAGACAGGGGTTTGGGCCAAGGCTTTACTTACTGACTGATGAAACTACGGAGACAGCCTGTCCCCTGTGGCTTCCTGAGGACACTACTTAGGCAATATTCTTCAATTCTATTATTGCAATCAGTACTCTCATTAGGTACTTAAAATATCAACAAACAGGTACTAATTAGGCCAATTCCATCCAGGAACCACCTTAAATGCTTTTCAAATTTTGGTTTGCACTAAAGCTTAGGACAGTACTAATGGGACTATTAATATTACTTTTTTCAAAATTTTATTTTATTTTTTTAGTTTTTCCTAAGATAACAGAAGATGACTTTCAGCAATAGCTATTACAACAGGGTTTAAGTATATAAGGCATCCATAATGGCTAATGTGTGTCAACATCCAAGACTTATTTTAAGATACATTGCAAAAAATTCTGAAAATTCAGAAAAGTTTAAAGGAAATAAAGACCATCTATAATTTTATTATCCAGAAAATAACAGTATTTTAAAATCTGTTTTATATCCTTTCAGGCATTTTCTAGGTGTGCATGTGCACATATGCACATATACTCGATGCACGGAAATTTATTTTGCAAAAAGTGGAATTATACAAATTTCTTCGTTAACTTTCTTTTCACTTAACATTGTAGTGCAGAGATCTTTCGAGTTGGTAATATAACTGTACATCATCATTTTTAATGGGTGTACAATATTCGATTGTGGAGAATTTATTTAATTCTATTGATAGACATTTAGAGTTTTGTGATACACATTTCTATAAAGACATCTTTTCTAATGAGGTTACCTTTAATGTTTTACATAGTGAGCTTGAACCAGTAATTCTCCATCAATACCAAGAATGAGAGAGTATCAACGAACTCTTCCAAAACACAAAGAGAACTTTGTAGGATCTAACTGTCCCACACTCCCAGTTTTGTTTAAATAATCTGGATTTTACATCTAAATTGTTCTTTTCCCCCACATTATGTATCTCTTTCAAAATCTGACTGAAACATCTGCATCACAAGTCACCCATATTATCAGTAACTGAGATGTAAGTTTATGTCTTCATCATTTGTTGCCCTCTCCTATGTCTTTATAGCCCATTCTCCTCTTTGTATTCATTATTCTTGCTCTCTTACTGTTTGGATATCTTTAAAAATTTCTGGAAGAACATGTGACTATTCAACTATTAGAAATGGCTTTGGCCCTCCGTTTTGGTGAACTACAGACTGCCAAATCACCTCACACCTGGGTAGACACAGCTAGTAATTCACTGGATGCTTCCTTCTCTAATGTTTTTACTGTTATACATCCCGTTGTCAGTGAATACTGACGGGGCTGCAGCGCCTCACCAAACACTCACTTCAGCAGTTCCAGGGTTTTGTGATCGAGGGCAAGGCGGGGGTTTCCAGTCAGGTCTAGTTCTTGCAATTTGGGAGGCAGGTTTTCCGGTAACGTGACTTCGCTTAGCTCATTACAGCTCAGATCCACGCACTGAAGGAATAAGTGGAACAAGGAGAGACGGTCAGGTAGTCGGTTCTGTGCTCCTACTCTTCGCAGGTCAGTCAGTCTGACCATTCACTATACTACGCTGGCCAAGTGCGGACAAGTAAAGCTGTCTGCTACTCTGCCACAGACATTCAAAACAGATTTTGCAAAATGCTGTTTAAATATTTTTTTCTTTTTGAATAAGGCAGAAAATCCATTCTTTTAATTCTCCCTATCTTTTAAAGCTGATCTCTACATTTAAAAATTAAGCATTAACTGAAAAAGTCTAAGTTTTTATTATTGCTGACAAAATCTCTACACTTGTTATAGCCATGAAGGTTATAGTTACAATATGAAGATGAACCTTCTTAAACAAACAAACAAAAAACATGGAAAATGAGGGAAAGGCAGGGGATGAACACTCAAAGAAGATACTTTGAGAAGATACTTCAAAAGAAGCTAAATGAGAAACTGGTAAAGGATAGATGGGCCTGTCTACTATATGTGAGAAAAAGGCATGAATCAAATATGGATCCTGCTCTCCAAGCATTGAATACCTACCTGAACTCTCCAGAGGCTCCTAATTTCTTAGGAAACAACCACAAAAGAGTCAGCTTATTGACTAGAACAGAAATTATGTGTTATCTGTGAAATGGAATAAATGCCTCCTTTCTCACAAAACCAATGCAAGGCTTGGTTAGAGCTAAACCCTAAATGGGGTGCTGCCCTTCTGCTTTGGGAGCAGGGAACTAGGGCAGGAGGTCACTACACACAAGCAAGAACAAGAGCAACTTGTAATTTTTCTCGATAAGAGAATGTGGATGGAGTGGAAACCATTAGGTTATCTAGCTTAAAGCAAAGAATTTCAGAATCTTAAAAGCAGCCCAAATTGTCTTTATTTGGAAAAATTCTTAAAGAACTTAAATCTATTATAGATTGGTGGCGGGGGGAGACTAGAGACTAGATAAAATGAGAACCTATATTTTTGGAGAAATATATTCTTAACTGACTTGAAATCAATACAATGTTTCACACAAATTGTTTCATACTCTTATTCCCAAACAGTAGCAATGATATAAAATTATATTGTAATTTTAAATAATTGCTTTTCATAATGAGGGCATTATAACCACATTACAAAAAGTTGGACAAACAGAAAAGCTTAGAAAACTTACCCTTAAATTTGGCACCCTAACACAAGTGTTAGCATTCTATTTTTTTTCTTCTAGTCATATTATTAATATAAAAAATGCTTTAAAAAAACCATAGATGTAGGTAGAATTTCATTACATTTCACTTATTCCATATCTTCACTCCTATCACCTTTAATAGCCTTAATAATCTAAAGAGGAATACAATAATTCACTTAACCTAAACGTTCATAATAGGGAGATGGGTCATCCTTTTGTTTGGTTTTTCCAATTATAAATAATGGTTGAATAAACAGTCAACTGGACTTTAATGAAAAACTAATACTATTGGTTAATAATGGGTTATTCTGTCAGTACAGTAAGTATACATCAGCACAGATAAGACAACAAATGGTATAAATACAATCTACTGGGCAGTGATGAGACATGCGGTTAGGACTCGTCAGGTATGGGTAACTTAGAACCTAAGTAGTTGACAGAAATAAATGTGGAGGTCAGAGCATGCTTTATGGGGCAAGATTATAGACATCTTAGAACATTACTGAATTTTATGAAATTGGTTAGTAACTTTTTTTTAATGTTACCTAAAGACAAACTTTCAGAGTTCTGCAAACATAAAATTGCTCATTCTTCAAATTACCAAATTATAAAATGATTTCTGTATTTATTTATAAAGATAAAATGCTGGAGATGGTAAAGCAGATCTTTACCACGGTGCTTATGCACTAATCCCTGCCCAGGCCCACTGGGTCACCGGGTCACCAAGTCTTCCATTCACTGCAGCCAGTTCCCTTCCGACTGGTGCATTATCCTACCCCATCCCCATCTCATACCCCGGAGGGCTATGGCCGCGTCTGCCATTATCCCACCCCGTCCCCGCCTCGTCCCCCGGAGGGCTATGGCCGCATCCTAACTTGGCTTTCAGTCTCTCTTCCCTCCGATCCACTCCCCATGACGCTGTCAGGGCGATTCTCTAATGTGGTTAATTCTGTCCGATCACACTGTAGCTTCGGTCTTTCAATTGCTCCCTACTGCTCTTCAATCTGCCACCGAACTCCTCAGTGTGTCAAATAAGGCACACCTCAACCACGTAAATGTATAAAAGCTGCATGAAAAATGATGCATGCTCTGTAAAGTATCTTCAAATGTCTATATAAATTTGTTAACCTGACGCATGAAGTTCACATCAGAAAGTGCCAGAAAAGTGAAGAATGACTAAGCAGGACAGCTTTTGTTCCTCATCAGGAGACTAGAATATGCTCCAAAGTCTATAACCACTGAATTATTTATTAAGCATAAAACTCATGATAATTAGAAATGCTAAGATGCAAATGAAAAACTAGTTTATATATATAAAGAATTCTTACTTTTTACACCAACACACACTCATGAATAAAAGCTGGTAGATGACTTTCATTCTAAGGAACCGCTTTCATCCACAAGCCTACCGAGTCAGGAGTTAGGAACCGCAGACTGTCTGCCACCAGTCTGCTGTCTGATTTACACAAATCACTTCATTTTTCAGCGCCTCACTTTCCTCACCGATCAAACGGGGATATCTGTTCTGCCAATTTCATTAAATTGAAGTGAATATCTGGTGACAGTAACGATGCCATGTCTATACAGAGGACTATCGCTAACTGGGTGCTGTCTAATCAGGGGAGTCGCTGGGGAGGGGTGCACAGCAGTACCATTCACTTTCTCAAACTGCCTTCTGTCTTTGAGCCTCATAACCACCCTCGAAACAAGTAGGGCATGTATAGTTAAGACAGAGGAAAGAGTCAGGCGGCTCTGTGGCTGGCCTCATGTGATGCAGCCAGTAAGGGACAGAATCTAGAATACAATTTTCCCAGTTTCCAGTCCCGCACTTTTTTCCTCTTCTAAGTCAACAGTGTGGCCAAGTGACTGGGAAGGATGGTGCAAAGACAGCTGAGAGTCTGCACACTGAGGAAACCCAAGGGAGGTGCAAACATCCTGCACGAATCAGAGACGACGGTCCTCTTTGCGGACCTGCAGCCTGGGGTTCGTGGACTCAAACCACGCACCTTGATTTCTGGGAGCTGCATGACTTCAGGAAAGACCTCGATGCGATTGGAGTGGGCGATCACAGTGTGCACGCGCCGGCAGCTCAGGACAGTGGTGGGGAGGGCTTTCAGCTTGTTCCCACTGATATCGATTTCTTCAAGTTCCTCCAGTTTTGCCATTTTACTAAAAACGAGAAAATCCATGGGGGAGGGGGTCATAGATAATTATAAGGCAATTTAAAAAGAATACATAACGAGAAACAAAAGAGGAATTTACTATGACTTTCAAGAGTCCCTAAAGATTCACCTGTAATAGTCATTTCAACAAATAAGACAGTCTTTTCACTACTGTTTTGAGTATTCAAGTATTTTAACATCTCTTTTCCTACTACAGAACAAAAACTGTTACTTTCAACTTTTCAAATTGGCAACAAGAAGAAAAATGGATATCCTTTTCTTCTTAAAACTCTGTGTGAAAGCAACAATCACCTTGCTATATAGCTTAGTCTGAACTCCAATGCAAATCCTACTCAAATGGGTCAAAAGTTAGCATTAATCCAAATATAAGTGTTTTATAAGAGCTTAGTTGGAGAGTATGAATTCTCTGTATTGGCACTGAAACTCAAGGGGATGTGAAGGAGAACAGAGTTATAGCTCATATAAAGATATGTTTTCTCTTCAAACCCCACTCCCCAAGTCCCTCTGACATGATTCATGATGACAAGGTGGTGGGAAGGAGTGGGGGGTATGCTGAAAGGTCACCCAAATCGTTGCTCGACTTTATGGCAGTGCCCAAAAGTTAAACCATGCCCCAAAGAGATATCTCTCCATTCCTCCTAAGCATCTACAAAGAAGGAATCTCTGGCTGTACCTTACTAACATGTCCTAATGTAATCTAACACTGTTATTTGAGAATGTCTTTTACTGTTCGGTCTTAATCTATAATCTATCAGTAATCTTAAGAATATTAATCAATAATTCCAGTAACCAAATAAAGAAAAATTCCCAAGTTAGGGTCTTGTATTTTTTGTAAAACTGGAGGGAAAAAACCCCTCTAACTCTACAATCCTATAACTGCATCTCACACTCCACACTCACACAGCGACTTAGCCGTCTCTCACTTTGGCTACCACCGGTGATGCCAGACGCCAAGCAGCACAGGGTCCCCAGGGAGTGTGACCCACAGTTGTAATCTGAATCATTCAGTTTGCAGTTATTGGCATCTTCTCTTTTTGTTGTGGTTTTGTCACAATAAATATTCATAAAATTAGCAAGAAACCCTTTATTACTTTACTTCTCATCATTTCTCAAATATAAAGGTTATATTACTTGCTTTTCATGAAAATAAATATATGCCTAAGACACAATAAGAACTTAGTTTTTATCTTATGAAATCAGATCTTTAAATCTCATAAATATCCAACATGGTATCAGGATATGCTACAAACAACATTATATACACAGTGAAGTAATTCATCTAAAACGGCCTGAATCGGTAAGACTATTATTTAAATATGTTATTTTGAAAAGAAGTGTGGAGAAATCGATGGGCAATGGGGTATGAAAAATGATCCAAAGTATAGAAATGAGGCCCAAGATAGGAGAAGTTAAAGTTTACGCCCCTCAGCAGGGCAGAAGGTCGCCACAGAAGGCCTTGATCACTGAGGCATGTTCTTGAACTCAGCAACCATCTGTTGGGAGTCTACCCTAGGCCACACCTCGTGTGACACGTGAGGCTAACGGAGAGAAGTAAATCTCAGTCCTGTCTTGGAGGAGAGCTACTGTGCCACATCACAATCCTCAGGGAGATAGAAATTATAGCAAGATGGGTTCTGATGGTGTGCTTAAAAATATTCTCTGTATTTTGGGTGATTACAAGTGGCATAGGTCACCAGCTGAATCTGAGTTTGGTGATCATTTCTCCTGCAGTGCTCAGACATTCACCATGTGAAACAGGATGAAGAGTCCTTTCAGATATATTATCTTTATGTGATTACCATGTTTTCTTCCAAAAACATCATCTCCTCATTCCATAGTAAGGAATGAGTACACATAAGTTAAAAAAAAAAAAAGTTGGATCATTAACATCAAATGAAGGGGAAAAATACAGAAATAAACATACACTATAAAACACAGAGCAATACTTTAAGCTGATGTGTATCTGGGCCCTGCTCATTCAGCGAGGGTTTAAACAGACTCATAGTCTCGAAGGCAGCAGAGAGGCTGTGCCAGTATTTTGCTCTGGCCCGTTGCTGAGTAGCAGTTAGCAGGAGAATGCCAGAGGGGTTAGTGTTTGCTTCTCTGATGCGTGGGAGCGTGTTCCAAGTCCTAACTTGTGAGATGGATAAACGCCAATGATGACATGGAAGTGGAGTAAATCTTCCATGGCAGGCTCAGTGCGGAGATTCACTAAAAGCGAGACAATGCCACTGCTCACAAAAATTAGGGCTCAACATCAAAACATTATTAAAAATGGAATCTTCGGACAGCCATACATCGTTTGTAATGTCACACAGTTTCTGTGTTGCACAGGCCACCGCTTTTTATACCACAGGCACAAACACAAAAGCTGGTTCCTAATTAAGAAACTTCAGGTTCCTAGTGTGCATTCTAATTACCACACCATATTATATTAATTTTTTAAAAGTTAATTTGGTTAAAAAGCAGCAGAAGAAATACATCTGCTAAATAATACAGCATATTTCAAAATCCTAAGAACGTTCTAGTGATTGGGTCTTTGGGTATATTCATATTAGAAAAACCAAACACATTTCCCTTTAGGGGAATGCTGATTATGGCTTATATAAAAGACAACTATAAACAAAAATCAGGGAGAAACAAGCTTTATATTATCTGGGAAATGAACATTCTAGCCTTCGCCTTTCCACCTGTGAATCCGTTTTCAGAAACACAGTGGAAAGCATCACTCTGTGGTCTTCTTTTACCTTGCTGGAAAGCTCTGAAGTCGGTTGTAGGCCATGTGCAGGATCTTCAGATGGCGGTGCCCTGTTAACAAGGGCACACACTTATCTGTGAGGCTGTTGTTTGTGAGATACAGCTCCTGTAACACGCTGCTCGTCTCTTCAGAAAGTGTGGCCGGAGGAAGGGTTTCCAGTTTGTTCGCAGATGCGTTCAGGAATCTCAGGCTACGAAGACAAAATGCAACAAAATCCCAATGATAAGCCAGAGCTCTAGTCCAGACTCCTCAAAAAACCCAGTTTGCTGACAGATACCTAGCATCTTAGAAAGTGGTTTAGAGACAGGAATGTAAAGACAGGACATGGCTTTAGCAGGCATGGGATACCTGCCCCACTATCTATGATGAACACAACAGCTATGGGTGTTAAATACAAAGAGAGAGAAACCAACTTCCATGGAAGCACAAAGGTGAGGAGGAAGTGACTACTTTTATAGCTGCTGGGGAATGGAAGAGAGAGTGATGAAGTAAGTTTTCTGTCTTAAATAAGAGAAAAACAATTGCTCAGTTAAAAAAAAAAGAGCTCTTACAATAATAAAATAATTAGACATTAGACCACAATACAACTAAATCACAGTGATTAAGTCCTTTTCAGTATGATGTCAAAACCAGGTTTACTGACATGGATTCACTACTGCAGGAGATAATCTGCTCTGATAATGAAACACAATAAAGCAGGAAAAAGGAAGAACTACAACTACATGTACCAACAGGATGAACCTCACAGATGTAACATTCAGTGAAGGAAGCCAGACACCAGAGGGTACACTGCATGATTCCTTAACTACAGAGCTCAATTCAGACAAAACGAATCTATGGTAGTAGAAGAAAAGGAAAGGAAGCCGTGTTTAAGAGAGGACTTTTAAGTGTTCTAATACAATAACGTTCTGGTTCTTGACCTGGGTGCCAGTTACGCAAGTGTGCTTGCTTTGATAAAATTCATCATGTGTTACAATTATGATTCGGTTCCTTCTCTGTGTTTATATTATACTTCAAAATTTTTACATTAAAACAAATAAACAAGACATGTCTATGTATGCAACTGGTTACCCAAATGATTGAATGAGCAACGGCTAAAATATGAAGAATGTTTTTATACCCAAATTAGCTAAAATGGTCAAAAACAATGTAATCCTTCCACTGTTATTGTGAGACACAGATAAATGCAAAAAGCAAAGCCAGAGAATTGAAACAGAATCACTGCTGTGGTCGGATTCCAAATCAGAAGGGCAGGGAAGGGCAGGGAAAGGAAGGGAAGGGATGAGCAGGTACTGTGTGTGGCTCACAAGTCAGACAAATGACCCTTCCACTTCACGATGGATCCCCATTGTGTGTGTGTCACTGAGACGCTGCAGCAAGCGGAACCTGGAGGGCTTAGCCCACAGCACTCACTCAGCTGGCAAGATCAAAACTGCCTTGCCTCCTCACCTGGAACTACCCTGTTAATGAACTTCCATGTTCTCGTTTTAAAATCACCTGGGTTTGAAACCGTCAGCATTCAATTCAGGATTAATCTGCCATACATTCAGCAAAAATAATCGAATTTTCCTTAAAAAGGAAGAATATGGAATACCAGGTACAGTTATTTTTAATCTTGGATAAAAAGAAGGCTTTGTATTCAGGAGTCATTACCAGGAATGCCATTCCAAGCTCTCAATTCACGAATTCAATATTCCCCCATCTTGCAACCCCCACACGCTTACACACACACCCCCAACTCCACTACTTATCCGAGGAAAAGAAGCTTCCCCAAAATAGAACATTTTCCATTAAAGAAACACGTATTCCGTTGACATTTAAAAAAAAAAAAAAAAAAAGGAAGTTAGAAAAGGGCTGTACAGCCCATAAATAGTCATGGGAAATTATAGTCGTGTGTGCTACAGAGAAGAAAATAAAGGTCATTCATGCAGTTTCTGAAATGGTTTTGAACTAGGAAGGAAACCAGTCTCAGCATCACAGTTCTTTAAAGTATTTTTACGAGTCTTTTTCTTTAGGTCCCATTTATATCACCTGACTTAAATACCCTGTTAAAAATGTCTTCAATGTAGAATTAGAAAAAATTAAAAAGTATTGTCCTAAAATATCATGGACTGGGGTTGGCAGGGAATCTGACAATCTCATTAAAAAACAATTCTCTAGGAAATACATAGTGATAAATACAGGAAAAGAGAGAACTTACTTCATAAATGTTTGCATACTTTTAGGCCAGAAAGAAGGAAGATTGTTTTGAAAGAAAAAAATTAACAAGTAAATGCTCATCTAGAAAGCTACAGAAGGGACTTAAAACACCCCTTACAACATCTGAACGAAGAAAAAACAGTAATTTCCAAAATGACTTGTTCTCTCATCTTGCTGAAATTTGCCTGTACTAGAGGCACTATATACTCTTTATGGGAAATAAAGGGGGAAGCAAAAATCCCACATCCTACCCCTCCAGGAAATGAAAGTAAGTTGGAACTGCACTGGATGGTTCCAAAGAGTTTCATTTGTACTGAATAAAGCCTGACTGAGTCATCTTGTTAGTCAATGGGCAGAGAGCAAATACTGAACTAGAAAGATTTATTATAATCGTCTCAGGAAAATTAAATTCAATACCCATCCTCTTAAATACAAAGCATTTGTCCCATAACTTCGCAACGTTTCAAGATACAAATTAAATTGGTTTAATGTAGGTGTTGTACTTCTACGGAATGAGCAATTAACTTTAATTTTACAAAATCTAACAGTTTTACTCAATAAATAGGGTGTATAACTCCACCCTTGCTTTCAGCTAAATTCCTAAAGCGCTGAGTTTGGTTTCAATTCAATAGGGTATGATAACCTCATCAAGCTTCTTCCTTTTAGCATTTTGTAATAACTGTATAATATACAGTTTAACGTGCCAAGAGGTCTTTCATCCACATAGCCTTCCTCACTATGTAACCCTCTTGTACTAACTAGAAGAAAAGCAGTAACATATCACATTGATTTCTCTTCATTTGTAGGGTGCTTTGCAGAGACCACAGCTCGTTCCTATTTTCCATTTCATCTGATTCTCCCATCATCCCAGAGATGCCCCCTCATATTTCAGAGAAGACAGAAACTAAAGCTGAGAAAAGTGAAATTATTTGGCAACGGTTAAATAGTAATTACTGGTAGAGCTAGAAATAAAACACAGATCTTGCCAATTTTAAGAATCCACTATTCCCTAACACATCTCTCCAAAATAATGGTAAAAAAGAGTAATAGTAAAACGTTCTCCTGAGGACATTTTCATCGGCCTTTCTCTCCAAAAAAGTGAGAGGTCAAGCAGAGTATCTGCTGGGTAACGTGAAGACAAACATGCACACAGCTCTTCAAACTCAATTCTTAAAATAACTTAATAACTAGCGTAGTACTCAAAAACTTTCTTTAGAAGAAAATACAAAAGACGAAAAGATATTCACATATAGTTTCTACCCTAAAGCATCTGGAAAGCTGCCCACAACAGCCATGAGATAAATCTACTTTCAGCTTCTTGAGCAATTACTTTGTTCTTCCTTGGCACATTCTGTCCATCTCTCTGGTTTATCTAGGTTTTTCTCGTTTTGTTTTTTATTTTTATTTTTTTAAAATAATTTTCCAGTACACCCTTAAATTTTACAGCCAAATTGTCCTTGAAACAAAGCACAGGATCTGATACCACAACAGACTTACCCATTTGTAGTATAGCAGATATTCCGCATTTAAATATTTTTCCTGGAGATCAGTACCTGAGACTTGTGGTCTATTAAAAATGCAAAAGGTGAAGACTCTAAGCCCAGCAAAATGCTTCTACTTTTAAACAATCTCCTAATTTTTTGTCCCCAAATGTTCTAGAAATGCCAAACATACATTCTAAATTCCTGATCATTTGTCTTTTGACAATTTCATCTATTTTTATAAGTCTGATAACTCTTAAAGCAAGGACGTTCAAAGTTTATGATGTTAACCAAAGTACAAAATATAATTTACATGACCACCCAGTAAAGTACAGATGCAAAATATATATGTATAACTGAAACAAAAGCTTCATGAAAACATATTTAACCTCATTCTACCTTATGCTGGTATTTTCTATCCTACTTAATCTTTTAAGTGCTTATAGAAACCCACTAAATTGATGTTACACCCCACCAATCAGTTTGAAAAAGAACCACAATTATTAATTGTCTAGCAACACCATCTAACAGCGAGGATTCCAAGTGAAGAAGAAAAAGTGCAGAGTCCACCAGAATTCACAGGCTATTATTTTGGAAGGTCTGCAAATCTGCCTGGTGTAGGCAATAAAGATCATTACGTCTAGAGTAAAGGAACAAAGTTACATAGATATAAGAATTGTTGAAGAACTAAAAAAGAATTACTTTTATAAATTAAGTATAATTAAGAATTAATGAACATTGATTAATGAACAATACTATAAATTCATCTACAGACCTTATCCTAATTTCACCAATCATCCCGCTGATGTCTTCTATCTGGTCCAGGATCTAATCTAGGAACCCATGTTGCATTTCATTATTATGCCATCTTAGTCTCCTCTAATTAGTCTATTTGTCTCAATTGACCTTGACACTTTTGAAAAGTACTAGACAAAATTTTGCAGAATATCTTTCAATTTAGGTTTCATCATTGCTAGAATAAGGTGATCCATTTTTGGCAAAAATACACAGAAGTGATATTATGCCCTCCTATCAGAAGATTCATGATTCTCAACTTCGACCTCCAGATATTCTTATTAAGTAGGTCAGAGTAAGGTCTCAAAATCTGTAAGATTAAAAATTCTGATGATTGGTTATGCTGAGTCAGTAGAGTTAAGGGCCACGAATCTACATGTTTAGTAAGTAATCTAGGGGACTCTGAAGACACACATTGAGAAACATTGTTTTATTCCACTATGGCTCTCAAACACTAGAATTTCACAAGATAGCTCTCTTCACTTAAAAAAAAAAAATAAATAAGTGTAGGCAACTTAGCTCTTCAAAATTCCAGAGATTGCTGTCTTTGCCAAAAGGCACCAGTTGTCATGGTCAATTGATTATGCTCTTTCAAATTTCCTGTTCCCTTTTAGGCCCCTTGATATTTACACATGTTCTATCTGACTCACTAAAACTTATGGTCTGTAATGTGACTAATATTCTGGAGATATCTAATAATTACCATGCACTTCATCTGCACATATACTCCCCCCCTCCCACCCCTGACAATGTCTTGTACTGTTCCAACCAAGGATAGCAACAGACCCTAGTGTCTACCCACAGGAATCTACAACTCTCTGAGTAAAGGGTCAGTTGCTAATGTGAGTGACCTCATCAGGAACAGCTCTCTGGTCATCACGTGAGTGCGAGGTGGACAGGTTTCAAGAAGAACGGGAGATGGCACTTGCTCATCCGTTCAGTCTGCTGACCCATGGGAATATCTGTCCCCACCCCTGCCCATCTGTTATCAAAACTGATGATCTGAAACTCTTTTGGGGGTTTCCATCAAGAAAATCCTCGACTCTTAAGAAAAAATTAGTAAAATGAAAGAGATCTAGACCAGTAAGATCTAGATTAGACTATTTGCCAGTTCACGCTCAGAACCATATGACCTGATCATAAAATAAAAATCACAGTCAGCTTCTCAGCAACATATAGAGCCCATCATATTTCACATCTACATATAGTTTTTAAACAGCCAGTGAAAAGCAAGTCAAATTAAAAAAAACTCAAAAATGAACATGGAGAGTAAACTCATAAACTGAAATTTCTGATTCGAGTCATAAGAATTTTGATAAAAATTGGTCTAAAGTTTTCAGAGGGAGTTGAAGATATTACTAAAAGTCATCTAATTTAAAGTAGGTTCCCCTTTCCTATTTGGTTACCAAATGCCTTCCTGATACTAGGTAAAGCACATTAACAAACCATCTTAAAGCTGTTAACATTTAACAGACAACATCATGTAACTTAAACCATGATATTGGTTTTAGCAGCCAAGATTCAGAGTAAAGACCTCCCCTCCCCCAGAAAGAGTCTTTTGCTCTGTGTTCAATAATGCATGTCTTTCTGACAGTTCTCTTAACGCTCCCAAGCATAAGTTCCACTCAGAACAGAAACTAAACGATGTATGACTTACGAGGACTGGTATACAGACCCTTTCTTCAGTTATATAAACATAGAACTGGTAACAATAGTTTATTACCTCGCACACACAAATTTAAAAAGGAGCACCTATATATTTTTAAGATTTGTATTATGGAGCAAAGTGACTGGAAGAGGAATTGAAGCAGAGTTTCACTACTGCCTGAAGCCGTCTGCCAAACACACAGCTATGTATTATACAACACAGTGCTGTTCTTCATGCCCGGAGCCAAATTAAAACCAACCACATCATCTCTAGTCTTTAATCCTCTCAAACACACCTTCTACTACAGTTTATTGTGCAGTTGTTTTAAACTCTGCATTAGATTGGAAGCTCCCTGAAGGCAATGCCTGCGGTTAGCCATTCTTTACCCATTGCAGCACTCAGCACAGTGACTTAAGATGCTGGTCCTGAATCACGTGAATGAAAACAAATGAAAACTGAAACCACCAAGAAGCTTGCCACAGAAAACTCTCTTTAATATTTTAAAATTTATGTTTTCTGGGTGGACCTGCTCCAACTCCCAAAACTGTCAGTACTAGTTTATTCCTTCCCCAAAATCCAAACCAAACATACAATATTCTACATTTTCCTGAATGTTAATTATGCCTCTCTCTTCTCTCCCCCCCCCATATATATATTTAAATTTAAGTAGATAAAATATCAATTATCTAGGTTTGGGAAAGGGAATAAGTAGAAGTATTAACTCTTTAAGAAGCAGTCAATAGTTTGGTGAGAATTATTATGTTCTGTTTTTCTTGTCTTCCAACAAGTGAAATAGCATAAGAATGTTGTTCAAAAAAGAACTGACTTCACCTCATCCTCTTCATAAGCATATCTGCCTGAACCAACCCTCTCAACTTTTCTGACTCTGAGTCATGAGTAATAAGATCAGCTGCTACTATGTTGGAGATGTGGCTGTTACACTGGTTGAAAAACAAAGGCACCAGAATATGCCTGCCTGAAAAAGTTCCTTATTTCAGCCTTTTTTGGTCATTTGTTTTTCTCTCATAAAATAAAAGCAGGATGGTACTTGCTCTTTCTAATTCACCCAACCCCTTACTCCAGAACTTTGCTGTGCCGGAAATGTATTTAGCATGGCCTACCCTCCTTGCAAGGTCTATGGAGGCTGACTAATTGCTCCCACAACAGCCCCAACTATTCAGATAACGGAAATTTCTGCCTAAACGCCTTTAGCTTACACTGTGGCTCAGCTATTACGCTCTACGTGAGAGCAACTGTCCTCTTTCGGTGGCTCAATTTAGGTCCTAAATTTTCCATGTTGAATTACTAGAAATATTCCAGTTCACATGATCCTCCCTTTTCCAACTTACAGATTCCATTTGGGAACTATACAAAATAGGCAACATGGGAAACCGAAATTCAGAATGACTTGCACAGGTGTTAGATGTGTTGTCAAAACACACCTAAACATGAAAACAGCCTCCTCAACTACAATATAGATGCCCTCAGGACATGCTGTTAGACCCTCCTGGCCCCAAGGAGCCTCAGTGACTGCTTACTGATTGCCTCTATAAAACAAAAAAGTTACAGACTTGTCCCTTTAAAATCAAATCCTCAGAAGTAAATGAAGAATGATTACTGTCTATTGCAGAGTTCCAGCACTATTTACCTACTCTACTAGCCACAAACTTTTCAGACTTGGCCAGATTTGGAAACAGTTTTATCTCAAAGAATCCCAAATCTGAATCCATCTACCTGTTTATTTCTCCAGGTTCAGTGTAGACCCCAGGAGAACAACTGGGTTTTCAGTATAAAGCTGCACCCAGATTTTGCCTAGTTTTAGGAAAGAAAATGCAAGGTTAGAGTATAACTTAGAATTCTCCACAGGGAAGAAATCAACCCTATGGTACTCCTAACAAGGAAAAGCACGTGTCTAGGGCCACCTATATGCTGCGCATTGTACTTTGAATGCAGAAGCAAACACAATTCTTTAAATAATTTTGAAACACTGCTCTGTCAGGGGAAGGCAGAGTTGATTACAATGTAAAAATTCCATTTTCTCACAATTTCATTATTTCTCCATAATTATTCCAGCAGGAATTCATTTTAACTTACATTAAGTACAGAGAATAAATGTTTTTTAAAATGAGGAAAACAGAAGGAGTGCTAGAAATATTCTCTGCCCTGCTCTGGGTGACGGGTACAGGGCGCACGCATTCGTACAAATTCCCTGAGCAAGATGTGGAAGAGCTGCACTCTTTTAAAAAGCTACGTGTTGTATCTTGATAAAAGTATTGTTAAAAAAAGGGAAAGAAGAGGAAAGAGAATACAAATCCAAGATTGAGGGTAGTTTTTAAAATTCCTTAACATTCCTGTCGCTCACGAAGCGCGGGCCTGCTGAGCGCCTTGTCTGACCCGGACCCGCTGCGGGTGCGAGCGCGGTGAAGACGCAGTCGCTGGACGCGCGGGGACAGACGGGCGCGGATCAGAGCGCGGCGCAAGCGCCGTGAGGGTCACGACAGGAGCGGCAAGGGCAGCTCGGGCCGCGGGCCCCGTGTCCAGCTCTGGTTAGGGGCCACGGCTCTCAGAAGGCCATCTCGCTCGCAAGCACACGCACTGAAACGGACCTCGAATGTACAAAAAGGTCCATCGTGATTTCCTTCTCATCGAGAAGCACTAAATTAAACTTAACTTTTTAATCTTTATCATGAGGTACACTAAAAGTGAGATCTTCCACATCGTCTCTCAAGCTATGTCCCTAACTAAAAATAAACAGCGGCAGAGATCAAGCTGATTCGGGCCGCCAGGCTATGAGGCATTTCACTGTAATGCACAAGGACTGTGATGCCAACAAGATGCTCCAAGTAAGTTAACACTCAGCTACTTCAAGCTGTCTTTAAAGAAAGTTCTGCTTGTGGGAATTCTTCACAGAAAACAGATTTCACTTAATGTTTAAAATAACCTCCCTCCAACCCAAAACAATCTCTTTAAATGCTTAATGAAATGAGTTACTCAGAAAAATTCTGTTCAAAGGAAAATAAACTTAAATACGAGGGGAAAACTGCTAAAGATAAAAACTGGTTAAAAGGAAAAACAAAAACAAAAACAAGAGAACTAAATAAACTAGGAAAATCTATGTCTGTCACCCAAAGTCACAAATATGTGCAGGGAAGAACAGAATCCTTTGACAGCTAAGGTGAGCCTGGAGCAGGCTGCACAGGTTTTGAACAGGTAGCAAACTTCTCACCCTCGCACAACTCAACCCACTTATCTCCGCAAAAGCAGTGGAATTGATAAAGACTCTTATAGGATATTCCTACAAAATGGTCAGAGAAGTGGCTGACACCTATTGTCTTCAGAAATCTGGGACAGACAGATAATCCGTTAAGTCCACACAAATGGATCATGTGAGACAAGGATGCTAACAAGGGGGCATTTCACAACTCAGACGAATAACCAAAACAAAGGCGTCGCTTTACCTGTCTGCCTTCATGAGAAGGTTTGGCGGCAGCTCCAGGAGCTGGTTGTGCTGCACGTCCAACACCTCCACGGAGGTTCTCTCCAGCCTTTCAGGTAGCCTCGTCAGCCGGTTGTGTCCTGCCAGTAGCTTCCGGAGGCTGCTGTTACAAAACAAGCTGTGGAAAAAGATAAAGATAGAAGGCAACTTACTTACAGCTAATTTTGGACTGAAGATCAAAAAATGAATAGGAGTAGGAGAATACTTAAAATTCTCTCTCCAAAAAACATAAATTCATCCGGAGCAACTGCAAATTCATTTTAACATAAGCCCAAATTTGGAGCTGTTCATATTTCAATATTTTCCCTACTTTAAACCCTTTTCCCGTTGAGGGAAAAAAAAAGTGTAGCTCGCTGCCAGCGTTCATTTAATATCACGCGTAGGAATGCTACATTCTCTAGGATTTGACATTTTCAGCAATCGAGAATTACTTTATTTTTAAGTCGAAACATCACTACTAAAAACAGAATGCTGTAAACAGAGTGATGTTATCTGTTTCCAAAGACTATTGATACAGTAGAGCGATGCAAAAATTATAATTTAATAAATGCGAGATAGTCCACGGCAAACTTTGGGGGTGAGGTCAGGATTACTACCTGCGAGTTACCTTGGAGTAAAGGCTGCAGCAGTAAGTGCCTCTGCTTAGTATTTTCGGGGCAAAAGGGAAAAGGGTTAAAAAAAAAGTGGGAAAAACTATAAAAAGAAATATTTAACAAAGAAGCTCTTCTTAGTGAAAGAGAAAGAACATTTCATAGAAGATACTGAAGACAGCAGTGTAATACTACCAGGTTCAGGAGTCGAGCTTTGAAAGGTGGTAGTGGGATTCTCAATAAGCGTCTGTCTTATATTGCCCAAGGATGCAGGGTATCCTACTTACAACGGATTCTGAATAAATACAGTCAAGCGATTTTTACCTACAGGATGAACATTAAATAAAGGATTCTTCTATCCAATTAATCTTACAGATGCCCAAAAAATGTTAAATTTTTCCTCAGTTGCATTTCACAATCATAACTATTGCTCTCCCTTTCCTCACTCTCTAAGTCTGTATATTTTTGTTTTTTCTTTGGTTCAATCCTAGACCAAAGGACAGACTCCCTCCTAAAGAGAATAGAATGTACTTAATCTACTATTTTCTTTTGAGCCGTAAAGAGCTCTGTGGAAGCTTGGCTGTGTTTTTTCTATGGGTTATCTAAGCTGAAATAAATGATGGATACTTGCTAATCTAACGTGAATCCACTTTATGACACTTGGAGCTTCAGCAGTGGCAGAGAATAAAACAGACCCTGGGTGTAAATACAGAAACTTGGGGACGGTGGGAAAGTGAAGTTATAATCTGCATCAGGATCATTTTGGAATGAGAATTCAGGAACACTGCTGTCAAAGAATGAGGCTTCCTCACCCACCTCCTGTTTTTCATCATTCTGACATCCCTCAACTGATGTCCAAAACTCTGAAATCAATCACCCTACATTACAGCCACAACTTTATTCACTTCAAATACCCAGACTAGATTCTTTGCTCACAAAGATGCTGGAACCTGTTCTAACTAGGACACACAGGCCGCCACTAATGATCTCTAACGTGTCTGATGCGGCAGGCTGAAATAGTGACTTGATACGACAGATTATCCAGGACTGTCCTTCAGTCACTATTAACGCAGGAGGGCAGTCTCTGTAATGGTCACTTCAACCCAATAATTCAGGATTTGCTTCTCCAATTTTACTGCCTTGCTGGCTCTGGGGTACAATTTAGGATGGGGTTACTTACTATTTACAAACACACACACACGCACACTCTTTAACCTTAAATACATGGATAGCTGAAAGACAGGTGACAAAATCTTTATCTTGATTTTTTTCCAAATAAAAAAGTAGACTTGATAATGTTAGGACAGTATTAAATGCTAATTATTGGATTTAGTTCAACACTTTTGAATACTAAGCACTAAAACATCTTTTCTTTTTGATACATCTCTTCTTATTTCTCTTTTGTCAAACCCTTCATGCATGTCACTTAAATAAAGCTTGACTATTAAATCAACTTCTAATGAGTCACTGTCTTGTCTGAAATATTGGATCAATGATAGAGCTGATACAAAGTTTACAACTAAACATCATAAATGAGAAAACAATACATATTGTTTTTGTCCCATGGGTTAAAAACACAAACCCACAAAACAAACACTGTTTAAATTCCTTGACAATAGAGCATGTAGGATTTGCTCTAAATGAGCATTTGTTTAGATCCCCCCCAAAACCTGTACTAACACAAAGCAAATCAGGGAAAACTGGATAAAATATCAGTTATCTTGTATTTATTTAATTGTTGGTTTATCCATATAATATCTTTGTTGTAGCCTACAGAGAAACACAGGCCTAGATTCCAGTGTGCTATTACTATTGGATTGGGGAGGCTGGAGTGGAGAAGAGAACAGAGAAAACAGAAGAGAGATAACAAAAGTATTTTTTCAACCAATTATTTTTTTCCTATTGTTAGTAGCCTGCTTTCATATTCGCTGTTGGTCTTCTAAAAGCCTGCCCCTCCCCGCTAACATACACACAATGCTGTCCACAGGGCACATCACAACTGCCTCTGGGTGATGGTGAAGGGCTGCACTGAGTCACCTAAATGCTCAGTCAACATAAAACTCTAAAGCAGAAAGCATTTTCAAATGGACTGAATTTATAAATATAATGTATGACTGAGAAAGTAAAATTAACAGCTTTCCAGGGAATGAAGATTTCCTTTATGACCAGTATATTCTAACACAGTGTTACCCAACAGAAACATAATGAAAGCCAAATATAATGTCATTTAAAAATAAAAGTGAAAACAGGCAAATTAATTCTTATAGTACTTTTTATCTGACCCAATATATCCAAAACATTATTTTAACGTAATTAGTATACAATATACTCTCAATATTATTGAGACAGTTCACATCCATGTGTATTTTATACTTTGGCATTTCTTAGGACTAGTCACGTTTCAAATGCTCTCCAGACCGCTGGCTAGTGGCTGGTGCCTACCATAATAGACAGCTGAACTCTACCCCTTCATGAGGCTTACCAAGCACTGTATATTCATGATTCTTATTCTTTATAAGAAAACAGAGGAATAATGACCATATACCTTTAAGGATCATGTACCTAAGGTAAAACTTTACTCCAAAATAGCGACATACTTCCAAAATGGTGCAAATAGCTAGACTTGAATTGTGGCAGTCACTAGTCACACATGGCTACTTAAATTTAAATTAATGAAAATTAAATAAAATTTAAAATTCAGTTCCTTGGTCACACTAGCCACATTTCAAGTGCTCAAGAGTCACACGTGGCTAGTGGATACCATGCTGGATAGTACAGATAGATATAGAGCATGTCAATCACCACAGCAAGTTCTATAGGACAGCAGGAGAACAGACCACTCTTTTGGTTATTAATTTTATGGCTGGTCACTAACAGTCCAATGATACTTTGTGCCAAAATTAGTAAACCTGAAGATGTCTGTATCTATGCACATTAGATATGACATGGCTATTTTAGAAATCTTAACATTAAAGTAAAAATTATGAAATAAAAAATAATAATACATGTTAAGAGAGAAGGAAAGAAAATTTCTTGGATTTTCTACACCAAATTTCACACCACAAAAAAAAAGAATATAGTTTGCTCTTTCTAGGTTTAATGATCTAATAATCTTTTATTCCTCAAAATTATGTTCAAGGGAAACCAAACATTATTTGTGGGTAAGGCAGACATGTTAGGTCAATAGACAGAAGGGAGAGCCTAAAAGAATTAAGATTATAGAGGTGAACCAATCATTTTGCTGTTTGCTGAGTCTCTGAATATTTCTTTGGGCATATTTACAAACTTCCACTGAGCACCACCCACTGCACAACCTTGCAAAGTCTGAGAGTCAAAGCCTCACTCCACTCTTCGCTGCACGAAGAGAGTCCGTGACTTGAAGACACCACAGTAAGGTAACTGACACTAAATAAGAACTTTTTTTTATTAAAAAACAAATATAAACTCTTAGGGGTTCATCATAATACGTGAAACACTGACTCAGCAATTTTTAAAAACTGTTTATCAATTTGAGATTCTCTAACATGATCTGTAATACTCACCGTGCAGGAAGTTCATATATTTGATTATGGCCAATATCCAAAACTTCTAGCTTTCGGCTTTCACATACCCACTCAGGCACATTTTCTAAGCGGTTCCTAAATATAAGAATATATAATTTTTTTCTTTGACTGAAATTTAACCTAAAATATAGTTTAAAACTCAAAATAATTACACAGAATAAATGAAACTTCAAATGAACTACCAAAGTACAGTGACTATACATCAAAAGGATATGTGTGTTCACTTTAATCTAGAAGCAAGAATTATGATATGAAATAAGAAATGAAGAAAACGTAGTAAAGGACATAGTTATATCATCTCTGAAGTCTTAAAAAAAAAAAAAAAAAAAAAAAAGAAGTCTGGTTCCCAGAACTGCTATCCTAAAAAGTCTGTAAGCCCATGCAAGTTTAGCAAGAGATCTTATGCTTAGAAACACTCACACACTTCTAGTTAAATCAAAGTCAAATGGCATAAAATAGTTTTATTTTCCAATTTACATTTTTACTCTTAACATTAAAATACTTCTCAATTCCAGTGGGTATCATGAGAGCACAGCCACAGATAAATAGAAACGGCAGCAGTGAAAAGGTACACTGATGCTTAAGACTCAGAATTATATGAAAATATTTACTTAAACATCGGCCGGTAATTATAATTACTAGAAACAAGTGAATTAATTGTGACTCTTTAAATGAACTGACCAGTTCTGAGACAAATCTGTATCTGAATGTCTCCCTAATCATAGATGGTTAGTCTTTTATCTCCTTTTTTAAATATGTGAAATGACCAAGCACAAAGAAACTAAAATGGTATGTTTATTATGACTATAATTTTTTATAAACAGATGAACAATTCTGTAAAAAAAAAAAAAAAAGATGTTTGGGACAAGAACTATATTAGAGCAAAAGCAAAAATAATTATGATATTAAGGAGGTGGCAATATGTGTGATTTAAAAATCATGTCCTTTAATTTTGCTATTACGTAATATTTTCAATTAAAATACAAAAAGGAAGACATTATTTTCTGCCTAGTATCTATATAGGCACACAGAGTTGTAGCTTTGAAGCCCTAAAGATCGATACGTTTATTGACTTTAATTTACAGTAGTTAACCCCTAATACAGCTTAATAAGATAGGAGAGTGAAAGTACCTTTATTATAAACAACCTCAGTACAGCAATAAAACACTTGTAAGTGTGAAACTTTGAATTTGAGGAACTCTAAATACCTAGTAAACACTATGATGGATGACAGCTCAGCCCCTTCAGATAACAAATATTCACATCAAAGGAGGAGGGCGAAAGACTCAGAGCTATTTGAGGGGAATCAGAAGTTTCCTGAGACAAAGTCATAGCTTGGAAGGTGAATGAGGCAGAGCATGTTACAGTGAAGGTTCTGAACATTAGAGCTACAAAAGAAAGGTGAACAGCATTTAAGTGGCAGAATTTAGGAACGAGCAGGACATAAGAGTTTAAATTCAGTCTCACTTAGGGGTTTCAATGAGAACCACGTGCCAATCATATCCTATAAATAAAGGGAAAGTGGATTCACTCTATGGCCAACTCTCTCAAGTACATCTTTTCACCCATGTATGCAAACCCACTCCAGCACCGTTCTTATTTAAAGGGTGACAATAACAACATTCGAGGCTGACAAAAAAAAAATGAACTTAATCAGGTAATATCTGATTTCTAGTACATTAAACAAAACTGTCTGACTTTAATTTAGTAGGAAATGCATGAAGTTTTACTCATAAAAGATTTTATAATTATAAATTTCTAATAAAACTACAATTTAATAATTCTGACAACAGCTAAATTCTGGCACATTCTTACATAATGATGATGGAGAATATTATCAACACATGTGATTTTATATAATGAAATGAGTTAACAGTGTTACTATGAGAAAGCTCCATATTCCCAAGTACTGTGATTGTTCAAAAAATTTGGGGTAGTTCATTAGAATTACATTAAAAGTGAATCTTTGAATTTAGTGTTAAGATTATTGATGTTTAATTTGTGTAAGTATAGGCTTTACGTCTTCAGGAAAAAGTCTACCACAGTATTTTTGAGAATTGGAGTAAACATGATAACCACAGGAGTGAATCTGGATAAAAGGTGAGATGGTCGGCCTACGAGGGAAGCGCGTAGGCCGCATGGAAATCCTGCTTTGGCAGATTTAGTGGCTGCTTTCTAAGGGCTCTTAACAAGGAGATATATTTACAAGATAACAAAAAAGAAGGGGGGAAAAGCCAAGAAATATCACACAATATTTTTTTTTAATGAAACCAACATCGTTTCAGTAAAGAGATGAAGATGTGGTTAATATAATTAAAGAACTGCTGGACCTCCTGGCCACATGACCTCCAATTTACTAATCTTTCAAGGGCAAACCTGGTGTTCAAATTTCTGTCCACACCAACGTGACACCTTGATTCATGCTGTAGTATTTTAACTAATAAACATTTAGGTACATTTTCAGAGAATAAGTAAAAACTATTTAATTTGTGCTATTTACCTTCAAAATATATAAAAAGGTCTTATGCATATGCTCAGAGAGAACTGACCAAGTAATTTTCAAGCAGATTCTTGAGTACTCTAGGACATGGCTGCTTACCTTGAAACATCCATGTAAGATAGATTATTTGGAACTGGGTAAACATCCAGTTGAACGAGTTCTAGGAGTGGAAAAAAACACAAAAGCATTACCATTCAAGTGACACAGAGACTCTTTTTGTGTGTAACATATCATTATTGTGCTTTATTCTCCACTGTTTGTTTAGGTTAGGAAGTACAATACATCCATTTGTTCTACTTTGAAACTATAGGAAAGGACAGAGAACTTCTAATTTAATCACAAGATCTTATTCAGAGACTGAAATAAACCCCTCATTCTACTTTTCTACCTCCTTCCCATTGACTTACTGTGGCTCTTGGTAGTTATGCTAAATTTTATCTGAAAGATTAACTATATGAATACTGTTTAACATTAAGGTTTCTTTCCATAAAACCAAATGCATCCTGGCTTTTGCCTTTTTCACTCTACTGAAACAGCACCTCGGAGGGTCACAAATGATTTCTTCTGCTCAAGTACTCTTCCTTAAAACTGTATGAAATGTGACATCACTGTCCACCTAGGGCTTTGTTTCTGGGGCATGGTAGTTTCTAAATGTCCTTCTGCTTCTCTAAACACTTACCAAGTAATCACAGGGTCAGCTCCTATCTGGTTGCCCATTCTGGCATCAGCTACCTGTGAGGCTTCTGGTACGAGCTCTCTTCCCTTCTCCAGTTACCTTACTTCCATGGTTTCAGGTACCACCTCTGAGTCTCGAATTAATTATGTGCAGTTCTGACTGCAAATTCCTATCAGCTCACTGAAGACCATGACAGTAACCTGGGTTAGGAGAAGACTGGACCACTCCACTTTTCTCCCACAAATGCACTCTGCACACTACTTTCACATTAACAGTCTTCTAGCATCACTTCCATTACATGCCTCCTCCGCTTAAAAATTTCCACTGGTTCTCTATAGCTTATGGCACTAGCTTCAAAGCTTCACCATGAGTCTGAGCCACGCATCCCCTAATGACTTCTTACTACTCTCCAACAGGCACCTGAGTTCAGAATCTCCTGTCTTCTCCCACTGCTAAGCGAACCACATTCGGATTCTTTCCTCTTCAACATCTACTTTTTGCCTCCTGGCTATCCAAATTCTGTAACCCTTCAGTGAGCTGCAGCTGCTTGAAGCTTGACTTGTTTCTCCAGTGAGATAACAGTAAACTCATTTTTAAAAAATCCCTATCCTTTAGAACTCATGCATTACACTACACATAAAACAAGTTCTTGATAAACATTTGTTCAACTTGTAAGAAATACTTGTTTTCATTAATGATGTAGGAACTGAATTCTTAACATTAGTAAACACATGCCCATATGGCCTTTTCTTTATCAGAACTGCCATGATTTCTAAATTATAAGAGAACATATTAAACGAGAAAGACTCTTGCTGTGTGGTGTCCCTGTGGGTATATAGTTTCGGTTTCTCGTAAGGTAAGTTTCTTTGTCAGCAGAGCATGAAATCTGAGATCCTGAATGGAATCCAAAATGGACCTTCCTTAATCAAGGTTCCAGACTTACTGTTATTAACAAGGTAGCCCAAGAAATCGTTCACTCTCTCCCTACTTCCTTTCAAGCGGAGGAGCCAAATCAAAAATGGGAATGACTTATCTAAACATCACAATATGAGACAAATAAGTTAGGAACTATAAAATCTTCCTTTCTGATTCCTTTAAGTATCAAACTAGCATTCTTCTTGTATGATTTTTATCTTAACAAAGTTGACACTTATTTTACTAAACAAGGAAAGAAAAATCAAAGCAAGGCAGAGATGATGGCACTGAGTAAATTCTTGGAACCAACTGAGAAACTTTGGTGTGGTCTGTTACATACCATTAGAAGATGCGTAGAGTGCTTTTAGGAAGTAGCCACAGATGTTTAGTGTCACCAGCTGATTCCTTTCACAGTGTAAAACTTCAATGTTGTTGAATATCATAGCATCTAGGTCGCCAAGCTTATTGTCTCGCAGATCAAGCTGAGTGACATGCTGGAGAAAGTCCACTTCATCTGCTATTAGCCTCCTAATTATGTTCAGTCTTGAGAGGAAAAGGACACAAGAGAGACTATAATTAACTGCAATGCTCTAAACAAATGGCTACGGCCTAATATGCCGAGGTAACAAGAAGGGACTCAAGTCTCACTATACTCTAGTCCTTCATGATTCCTAATCTCAGCATCTGGCCTTCTAACAGATCAGATTCTCTGGCTATTTTTAGCTACAACTCCATGAAGTCTTAACCTTGGCAATACATTCTGAAACACAAGTAAGACCCTAAAGCTGGAGAAGAAGCATGCATTTTGATTTTGCCTTAATTTATTTCAAGAGAGGAAAAAATCCATTTAAACATTTATCGCCAAAGAATTTGGTTGAAAGAACACAAGAAACAAAATGCAAAAGTCCCATTAAGCACATTATGATTGCACTGAATATTTAAGAAAGCAGAGAGGATAGGTGAGCAGGTAGGTGAGCAGCCATATGCAGAATTAAAGGGTGAACTCTGGGGGAAAAAATGAATGGGAGTCACAAATGCGGCAAAGACAGGAATGCAAATATATGGGTTTCAACTGGCTCAGGGCCAAGAATTGATTATCAAAATTATCTCCATCTTTAAAATTTTGCTTGAAAAGAGTCAAGTACATAAAATACTGGAATCTGGCATCTAGGATTCACTGAGAAATTATAAAATGAAGGAAAATGATGGGGAGCAAAAAGTCTAGGATAGAGCAAGAGACAGGAACACACTGGCAGAACCTCAGCCACGAGAACTAGTTAGCCAGTGGACGGCAGTGGCTGTGGGTGAGCTGCCAAGAAGTAGTAACGGGAACTAGAAACCAATGTAACAAAGACACGTGTAGGTTTGAAGGGGAGAAAAACAGATTAAACCTCAATTTGTAGCTTGCTAGGCAATGCCTAACTTCTTTACAAACAACAAAAATCCATTACAAAGCCAACAAAATGCTGAGATCATGTGCTTGGTTAGAAGAGCATTACCATGAAGGCCGGAGCTTAGAAAAACACCAAAGGTTCCCAGCAGTGAATTTCTGCCCTTTGAAAACTAAAATAAAATGATGGCAACTGAATTATTAATAGCAATATCAAAGTCATTGAAACACAAGGATGAGTGACAGCAAAGAGCTAGGATTTGTCAACCTGCGAACACAGCATATGGGCTCCTCAAATGTCCCTAAGAGGATTTTTTTTGGCTCCTTCTTTCTCTCATTCCAGGTTGTAAGATTAAAAAATTGGCCTCAACCCAGCAATTTGCCTATTTCCAAATGCTCACTAGATTCTAGAATGTGTACACAGAATAAAAAGAAAAAACAAATCTCATTTTGTAATATACAGACTGCAGGAATTGAAAAAATATCCCATATTTTCCCTAATCAAATACTTTATATTACCTTCCTAATGTGGCATTACCATCTTCATTTGAAAGAGCTCCCCCCGCCCCCCCCACACCACAATTTCATTGCATTAACACTAAAGTAATTAAAAGTTGATTTATTGAGGAGACAAAAGAAAAACTATAATGAAAAGGAAGTTACCATTCCCACTGCCAAGTCTTATCAGGATTCAAATATCAGAAATTTTTAGGCTCACAGAATAATACAACTATTTAGGATGAACTTTTAAAGAAACAACATACTGTTAAAATTTCCTTCCAATAATTCCCTCAGTTAACACAGCCATTTTATCTATTTCATAAATATTTATTGAGCACCACTTTGCAAAAAGTGAAAGGCTACAGTGTTGATGATGACAATGACCTATGGCTTTGTGTCGATAAGAGATGAATAAAATAAGGTGTCTGTCAACAGATTTTGTAATTCAGTGAGGAAATCACATCTGCTTTGATATGTGAAGTAGAAGAACTGCAAGTATGCGATTAGTGCCATAAATGATGTATAAATTAAAGAGAATGGTCAAAACAGATGTGAACCCCCAGGGTAGGCAGAACTGGACAGATGTGAACGGGAGAAGAAAGCCAGCCGTGAGGCAGCAGCAGGATGGCCTCTGGGCTGGAGAAGAACACAGAGTGCGCTTCATGCACAAGAGCAGGAGCCCCTCAGCGCAGAATATGTGAGAAGAGTGAGAACATGGCTCCAATATTTATCAAGTACTGTACTTACTAAGGGCTGACACTGGGGGCTCCATAAGAGCAGTGCTTCTCAAGTTATCGAAGGTACAGGATCTATCTTCTAAACGTCTAATCGCAGACTGACGTGTAGTCGTACTGCACACAACCAGCACACGACTCACATCACGAGCTGCTCACCATGCACATCTAGCAACAATGAAACTAGTCGATTTCCTATACGATGAGTCTACTTATATGAGCCTGCCTGGATGTTGTGGCAATGTCAAATCACTCTACGTTTCTAAAATATTATCTCAATATCTATACACATCTCATTGTGAAAGAATATCACATAGCTGGCTTGCCAGCTCAGGTCAGAGGACCATACTTTGAGCAGCTCTGAGCTAGAGCCTCATCCTCAAGGGAACCATGGGTTAGTGAGTGGGAGCCAGGTACGAGCGCCTAAATACCTTGAAATAGAGAATCGAAGGCTCCGAGCAAGACTGTGCTTGCCTGAGAGGCTGCACAGTGGCAGGAGATGGCTCGGCTAGGAGACAATAGCAGCAGTGACAAGGAAAAAGAAGGGGCCAAGACAGAAACTAGAGTGAAAGAGGAACTGATAGAATCTGATGGTAAATAAGAAATAGTCAAAGTTCTGTGTCTGGATAACGAATGAAGTGGTGCTATCAGCAAAAATAGGAATCCAGGAGGAAGAACTGGCGAATAGAGAAGGAAATTAAACTCTGTTTCCCATATATTTGGTTAAGTGTTATCAACATGGGAAACTAAGGTGAAATTATCCAGCTGGCAGCTCAAGTAGAATTCGTTCCAAGAAGAGAAACAGGGTTAAAGAAAGACTGGAGAATAATTAACATGGAGATGAAAGGTGAATAATGAAGCTCTGAAAGTACAGGCAACCACCAAGGCAGAAAACAGAAAGAGAAGTGATCAGGAGAGAGATGTGGGTAACAGCCACCTTTTGGACAGAGAAGAGGGGAAGGAGGAATTATTAAAGTGTCATAGAAGAAATAACATCAGACTCAAAGAACACCAACGTAAGAAGAATAATAAAAGAAAAGTGACCATGTTTAATCTGATGTAACATTTCCATCTGAAGGAATAAAAAGTCAAATTAATAAAATTAGCCCTTTGCATAGAGAAACTAAGCGAAATGCCTCTTGAATGATTCTACTAGCTTCGATTTAAAATATTAAAGCAGAATTATAAGCAAATCTGACGAGACCTCCCTCTTCTCGGCTCAGTGGCTCAGAGGGAAGCAGTTATCTATTTACACTCATTCAACATTCACAGAGGGTCCAAAGTCTGTTTTGGTATTTAAATATCCTGTAACTGATTCTCATCTAAAAAGACTCATTAGCTCTGGAAATCTGAAGAATTTATAAAGCTCTTAATAAGAATACTTATTTCTAGACATATTAGATGAATCTTATTTGTAAGCTAACTCAGATCAAGAAATATATTTTCTTGTAGGTACCAGGTAACTCAGAAATCCTCTCGTGCTCGTCATCTGAGGTCAAAAGGACCATTGTTATTCCTCTGGGTAGCTAAATAAAAAGGGCTTAAATCCTAGAATAGGAAGGTTTTCTCAATCGAAGTAACTCAGAGGCAAACAATGTTAACAATTTAGAAAGAAAGTTAATGAGACAAAGTGTTCAGTTCTTGAACCTGTCACATTCCAAAAAGTTTTTAAAGTCAGATAAATTATAACCATTTGTACTCCCCCGAATTAAGAATTCTAGGTCTGCAAAATTGCTATCCTTTTCCCAGGTGTGACAGGCTTGATTCCTGTACCTTGAGGAAAGGTTAAGGTGAGCAACTCTTTGTGGGACAAGAATGAATGGGTTTCCTAGGCCAGACCACATGAATGGAGAGAGCAGAGCAAAAGATGTTGCTGCTTTATATTGATGAAAATCGACAAGTCTGAGTGAAGGTCTGGGTTATCAACAGAGAGGAAAATGGGAAGTAAAGCAAGAGAACCACCTTTGACAAACAGAAGTGTAAAGATGCCAAGAATGACAGCTGAGCAGATCCCATGAGTGGAAAGGCATCCCCGATCAGATAGTAATTAGAATACAATCACACTTGCTGGGAGTTTGAGATTTATACCTGTGTTCCTTCCAAAGCTCTATGAACTAGGTTCTGTTATTACCCGTAATTTGGAGATGAGAACACAGTTGCACAGACATTAAATACCTCACCTAAGATTTAACATGGCCAGTATGTGGTTATCAACTCCTGGTTACTGGAGGGGATTAGTTTGGTTGAAAAAGTATCAAACTGGGCAAGTTAGTAGAACTCAAGCCCATGACAGGCTCCTACTTTTCTTTGAAAAACATAAATTTAGAATAGCTTCCTCTCTGTATACTGGTTCATTCTGCATCAGAAATTAAAACACCCCTTACTTACTAAGGGATGATTACTGAGCATCTCTGACGTAGCAAGGAGTGTGCTACTGGTTTCCAGATGGAGTTTAGTGTGACCAGGATTCAAACGGCAGGTTCTGCTCTTTCAAGGGGTGAGAATGGAGGGTCTAGCCAAACTTGGGCCTAATAAGAGATTATGAGCTTCATACTTTTGTGAAGAACAAAAACTAAGTAAACTAGGGCAGAACCACTTGGATGAAGAAATAGAAAATTAAAATAAGTTACACAAATAAATAAATTTAATTAAATGAATACATTAAGTTAGAGAAGGCGAGGAAGTAAAAAAAAATTAAGAAAGGAGATATGTTCAATGATGTCAGATCTCTCAAGCCATAGCATAGACAAGACTGAGAGAGAAAAATATGTACTTTGCTCTCAGTGACAGTTTTCATTCATCACAAATAGCACTCCCTGACTCAGTGGCCCCTATCCATTTATGCAAATTAAAACTGGGTTTGAACCTACAAAACAAAGACCTTCAAGATGTGGTCATTCATCAATGAGAAAAATCTTAAAGCAAGTGTCAGGTATGAGCAAATCCTACTATCAATCATTATTCTTCCCTGTGGGCAAAATACAAAAATGGGCCTTAAGTGAAACTAGCCAGCCTGTCTGCCATGACAGGAGAATGTTACCAAAAGGGCTATAAACTACCCGCAAGTATAAGCCAACCACTCAAATGGGATATATTTCTTTAAAAAGGTTACCTTAGATCCACATGTTTAATGTGAGGCATCTTTTGTAAAGCCTGAAGCCGAAGGGTCTCCATACAGTTTCCAGACATACAAAGTTTATCCACAGCTGTCAATTTCTCCAATACCTCAGGAATGTCAGTGAATTCATTGAAAGAAAGACCAAGATAACTAAGCTGATGCATGTTCTCCAGCTCAGCAGGAAGGGTCTGGAGAAAGTTTCCGTCCAACAAAAATGTCTGTAAGCTATTAAAGAAAACATTAGAATTATAAAAAGTAAATTTTACATTTTTATTATCAACATACAAGTTATGTAAATGAAGATCATATTACTAGAAAAAGAAAATGTACTATCCTTTGCAAAATGAGTAAGGGCAGGGCTTGAGGCATTAATACACCAGGGAGAAAAAAATTAGAGATAAACACCTTAATCTTTTATTGGAAAAAAAAAATTATGGCCAATTTTCCCAACTTGACTAGGTATAAATGGGAACAACATGAGCTAATTGTTGTGAATGCCATAGAAGAAATCAGCCCCAATACCCACCTTTCAATGTTATTTTAAAAAATTAACTTTTAAATCTTAGGATTCGACATAACTCAGAAAATGAGAAAGTAACCCCTCTTCCCATGCTTAGACGCACTTATCTATAGGGATGATCTTCAATTCTGAACAAGGATATTATAATTTTCTACAACATTTTAAGGAGTATAAAAGCTAACAAATGAACTCTACACAATCGCCTTGATTTGGGGCCAAGAATGACATGACCAAGATCACAAGTTAACCAATCTCATGTGCCATGAGTTGATGCAGCTCCCCAGGGGTTTCTCGGGGACCCTTTGCAGTGGAGTCAAAGTACGCACTTGTGCATAACTCCCACGGCTGCCGGGACGGCTCGCAGGGCGTTGCAGGACACGTTCAGCTCCGTCAGGGTTGGAATACTGCAGACTGCTAATGGGAAGTCCCCTAAATTATTATTGGAAAGGTTAAGACTCTTCAACTTGGTGAACCTATTACAACAAAACAAAGCAAAGGAAAGAAAAGACAATATCACTGATGCATAGCTTCACATAATTTTGCATTGCTTTAAGAGATAATCCAGCCCAACCCTATTTCGGCTGAGGAGGAAACAGAGCCCTCAGAGGGTAAGCAAGTAGCAGAGCTGGAACGCACGTCTTCAGACTTGACAGCCAGTGTTTTCCCTAAAACATAAACATTTTATTTAAAAAACAAACTTGTCACTTTAAAATAAGGTTGAATATTTGAAGAGGTGACTTCTGCTGGAGTAAGTTTCTTAGCTTTACCTCAGCCAGTTTAATTCATACACGTGTAAATGACAATGAAGGAGGAGGAAAAGAACAGGCAGATCTAGCTCTTCTGAATTTCTGGGTTATCCCAGACAAGCTCTTCTGAATTTCTGGGTTATCCCAGACAAGCTGAAAACTTTTCTGCTTCACTTTTCTCAGATCCAAACCTGAAGTAATAGTAATAGTAATAGTAATAGTAATAGTAATAGTAATAGTAATAGTAATAGTAATAGTAATAAATAGTAATAGTAATAGTAATAGTAAACTACACACTCTCTAAGGTAACCAAGTTTTGTAGTTCCAAATTTAAGAACCAATTATCTTCCTCAATCTCAATGCAACTCGATACTGCTAACCACAGACCCTCAAAAAGGTCCTTTCACTTCACTTTAATGACGTTTTCCGCACCTAGCTGCGTCCTAGCTTTCTCCACACCTTGTCTCCTACGTTTCCTCCTTTTTCCTTCTTCATCTCCTCTTTCCCATCCCACAGTTAAATATTCCTCACAGATTTGCTCTTTGTCAGTTTCTTTCCTCTCCCTACACTATCTTCCTTGGAAATCATTTTATTGCTCTGTGAACAACTCTCTCTAACCCATTACCCACCATCTCATCTCTCCTGAGCTATCCCATATTTCCAGTCCAAAAATGAATTTACCATCTTTATCCTAGACCAGTATTTTCTCCCGTTATATTTTTTAATGGTTCTTTCATTTTCTCATTTGTCCAAGTAATTAAAGAAGTATCTTGTAAATTTTACTTCTCTGTGCTCTCCTATATTTGGTCCACTGCCAACTTCTACACCTTTTCTATTTGAGATGAGAATCAGATGTGTTATTGCATTATACTAATTATTTATAAAACTGCCCAAGTTTACATACGAGGCAGTATTATACACTATGTCTAGAACAGACATACATCTTAAAAATAAATCCAATTCACCAATCAGCATTTTAAAGAAACTGTCATGTAACCTATTTGTTGAATTCTATAATAAAAAGTGGTAAGCTTCATTCTAAACAGTAGCTACATAAACTTTATTCTAAACAGAAAGCTGACAATGTGCCTATTTGTAGGTTGAAAGTTTTATCTTGGTTTTTTCTTAATAATAGCTGTTTACTTGGATAGCAGAGTACAGACCGAGTAGTATATTAAATTTTAAAAGAATTACTGCTAAACCTAAGTAATAACTTTTTAAATTTGTTTTATATTTACAATTTGAATCATTAGGCCTTCTTAAAACAAAGAATGCTTATCCCCTATTCTGATTATCTATGATATACACAACACAAACTAGAATTACACGGTCTAGTATTTCTAGTTGAAGGGTTCTCAAGGTATTGTTGAGGAAACCTAGAAGAGATCCCCGAGACCTTCTCGAGAAATTCCCAAGGCTAAAATTATTTTCATAATATTACCACAGTGTCTAAGATGCCATTTGCCTTTTGTCGCTCCCATTTTCTCCCCCAGGTCCAGTGGAGATTTCTAGAGGGTATATGTCTTTGTCATAGCACACTTGACTGGACACAGGAAGAGACATGAAAATCCTATTATCTTCTAATAAGCCAGATGTTAAAAGATTTATAAAAATATAAAAAAATGACTTGCTTCTCCCTATTTTTTTTTTTAGGAAAGTTATTTTTCCTAAAAAATATGTATGTTAACAAAAATAGGCTTATTATTTTTCTAAATGAATTAATATATATTAAATTGTCTCAATTTAAATTTCTAATATGGTCACTATCAATAGATTTACTACTTAAATAAAGGCTGTTCAGGGTCCTTAGTTTTTAAGAGTGTAAAGAAGTCTTGAAATAGTGTTGCCAGATAAAATATAGGACATCCAGTTAAACTTGAATTTCAGATAAACAAAAAATAATTTTTCAGCATAAGTAATGTTCCAAATATTACATGGGACATATTTATACTTAAAAAATTTTTTTTTAAAAAATCATTCTTTTTCTGAAATTCTAGTTTAACTGGGTGCTTTTTTCCTCCCTCCAAATCTGGCAACTCTATCCTGAAATAGATAAAACTGCTGTTCTAGTCCAAACAAAAACAGTATTCTTTCTATGTATGTTTCCTCATTTGGTAGAACTGGTCAGTTTTAAAATATGTATACAATTAAATTGAACTTAAAAAAATATTCCTCAAAAAGGAAAGACCCACTAGACATTATCCATCCAACACAATAGAGTATATGCACAAAAAGGGAGCGATATAATAAATTTAACCAAAAGTAACCTCACTGGGTGATCTGATCATAAATTCCTAACTGGGTAGGTCATGGTGGGTAGGCACACCCCAGGCCTGTAATTTCTTTAGTAATAGGTTTATCTTTGCAGCCCCATTCATTGTTTTTGTGCATCTGGTTAACACGCCCTTGAAATGCTTCCTTTTCAGACCCCTCAGGAAGTGAAACTACCCTCAAAAGAGCTCATAATCTTGTTAACTGTCCAGTAATTCAATCGTTCCTCCTTGCTCTCTCCCACCTTCAAGTCATCTTCCTTACATTCCCTCCTTAATTCCAAATGCATACCAGAAACTGCAAACCATCATTCTCCAGAGCATCTGAGGTCTTTGCTTCCCGGCACTGTCATCAGTTTGGCTCAAATAAGCTCATAAAAATTCTGTACAAGTTTGGACATTTTTTAGGTCTACAAATACAAAGACTTCAGAAAGTAGAGGATGGAAGGACTACAATTTCAGTAATTACTCAAGATGGAAAATGGAAGCGCTGGCTTTTGTAAGAGTATCTGTCAACAATGGGGGGGGGGGTAGGATATCCATCTGTGAAAACACATTTACTAGGACCATACCACTCCAAAGACTTATAAAGGAAAGCAGTAGTGAATTGAATGAGTAAAAGATAGCTGACACACTTAAATGGAAAAGGAAAAAAAGGCAAACTCTTAACAAGTATCCTCCATTTGTTTTATATATGTATCTTTTGTATTTAAAAATGGCTACCAGCTCTAAATATAAAGTGCAAATTGTTCTGTGCATCAGTTCAAAGACAAAAGCACTACCAGACCTTACGGTAAAGAGAGGTGCCCTCAGTCCCAGGGGCTAAGAATCCCCTATAGAACAAGGGGTCTGAGGTCCTAAATCTGCTCTGTCCAGTAGGGTATCACCAGCACCAGGTGGCTACTGAGCACCTGAAACAGGGCTAGTCCTAACTGAGATGTTCTCTAAGTAGAAAATACACACTAGATTTCAAAAACTTAGTACAAAAAGGATGTAAACTCATTGATTTTTTTAGAGCTGATCATTTTGATATATTGACTTAAATAAGATATATTATTAAAATTAACTTCACCTGTTTATTCTAACTTTTTCTAATGCGGCTACTAGAAAATTTTAAATTACTTATGTGGCTTCCATTATATTCCCATTGTAGAAGCACTCTCTCCACATGAACAGTAAGCAGGACCCTGAAATTCCTCACCCAAATGACATCAAATCTGTTCTCAAGGTTTGTGTGGGCCTCTACCCTGGGCCCTTACTCCTGTAATAGGCTCTAGGGGTGGACAGAGCTGGAAAGTGTGCTACTTGTCCATACCTCTGCAGGGTAAAGGATGGAACTACAGATGGAATGAGAAGAGATTTGGGCCACTGGGCCAGCTCTCCCCATGCTGACACAGGCTAGAAACCTAAGGGACTTGAGGATTTTAAATTGGAATCTATGCTTTGTAGGTATGGGGGTTCAGAACGAGTCACCCCAAGATGTGCCTCTGTGGTATGTGGATTGTTCTGCCACTCCCTTAACTATTTAGAAGAACTTGAATTAGGAGCCTTGTCCATAACAAGAGACTATCAGAGACAACCTCTTTGACCTATCTACAGGGAAGGACAAACTCTATTTACTAAGCACCTGCTCTTATCATCCTGCAATGACCTGTTGAAATCCCCAAGGCACCTCACCTAAGCCCTAGCTCAGAATGTCAATATAGACCCATTTCCCCCTCCCGTCTCTGAACCTCTCTTACATGTGGGGTCTCTAATTCTTATATATGTGGAGTTCCCATAAATACATATATTATTAAATTTGTTTATTTTCTCTTATTAATCTGTCTCGTGTCTATTTGATTATTAGACCAGCCGAAAGAACCTTGAGGGGAGAGGAAAGTTTCTTTTTCCCCTACAAAGGTCATTATAAAAGTATATTTGTCAAGGCAGGAGGAGAGATTGTATTTTATTTAATAGTTTGTTAGCTTGATTGTAACTTGAATATTTAGATACACATGGTGGGGCCTCCATTTATACTCATAACTAGACCAGTAAATTTTAAGGGCTGATTCTGATTTATAAGTATCTTAAATTTCTCTCACTCCTCCTTGCCACATTCCCCACCTCCCTCATATTCCTCCCTGTGCAGCCCATCCCACAAACTCTTCCCAGAAAAAGAACACAGTGTTCAGCAGACTTGTTTAGCAAACAAAGCCTGGATTGTTTCTGAGAACTCAAGTTCTTGATCAGAACACATTAAAACTCATCTGTTTTGGAAACTCTAACCCTTAGCCTTCTTAGAGTCCCATTTTTTCTTAATAGATATAGAAAGCAGTCAGATTACAGGCATTTGCCAAGTCAAAATTCCTTTCAGAGAAAGATAAAAGTGAAGGTCTACCAAGAATCTATTTCCCTCTGGTCTTAAAAAACAGGTGGAACAGATACCTGGAGGCAGTGGAGAGAGATAAGATATCAAAATGGGGAGTGGATGACTTTTCCTCTCTTTACCTTCCCTTCAAAAGGAATGCAGAGGAGAGAGCAAGGTAATAACACTCTTGTGGAGGAAGAAACCGGAAATATTTGTCTTTTAAAATTAAAAGACTTTTTTTAGCTTTGAAATGCTAACAAGTGAGCCAGGTAAATTGTCAAATGTGCACAGACCCAAATTATAAAATAAAACTGACAGCTTTGGAAAAATACATATTTGATGAAATATTTTAAATAATTTTATTTTAAATTCTTAAATTTTCAAATTAAATCCTTAAAATGAAGGTAAAGAGAGAAGAATCAGAGCAGTATAAAATTTAACATTAATGAAAATTGTTTTAATGATGATTGTAGTAACTACTGTGGTCAGTTTAGCAATAACAAGGGATGAATCTTTTTGATGTTTTAGACACTACAAGGGCAAGAAACTGGTTTGTTTCTTAAAAAACGTTATATGTGTATACACACATACAGTACCAAGGCTAAAGAAAGTAAAAGTGGATATATTTTATTTCTGAGGGTTATCAAATGTGAGAATAGAAGGGCCCTTTAAAGTCATTTTCTTTCATTTCCCAAGATCATAGATAAAAAAATAAAAATGAAAAAACAGGCTCAGAAAATGTGTGTGACTAGCACACACAACTTGAATCTTCTGCCTTCCAACATCAGTACTACTCATCTCTCTTGCTCTTTACTGCATTTTATTAAAGAGTTTAATAAAAATGGTATCAACTACTAATAATTCTAAGTCACAAGTCAAAGAATGGCTTCAGAATAGTCTGGAAAGCACTCCTTTTTCACCCTAATTTCCCCCTACAGAGGGTGGCATTATCAGCAGTGGGGGACAATGAATATTTTGAGCACTGTGTACATTCAAACCAATTTAGGCACGGCCCAGTGCTCTCAAAATACCCAACGACTGAACAGACTGACTACACTTTCCAGAGCAAGCAATATGCTTTAAGGAAAGAGATATAACTCATGTCCGTTTGTTCTATAATAGAGCTCAGAGTAGGGAAAAGAAATCAAGTTAACACTTTTCCAAACTCTAATAAAGAGTAATCTTTGTTAATTCCTAAAGTGAGGTTACGCAGTACAGTATTAAAGTGTCACATTAGCAAATGGCAATGGGCACTGTGGGCATTTAGAACTCAGGTCTGACCTCACCCAAAGTTCCAACGCACACTTCTGTCTTTTAATACCCACTGTCAGAGAAAAGTGCAATCAACTAAATACACCTGATAATCTACAATGACAGAAAAGCCAATTGTGTGGGTTCACAAAGAAACACGGAAGTCCCTTTCAACCTAGGTATCCTAAAGACCCGATAACAAAATTTACAATTGTTTACAAAGAGTGGGGGCCCTGAGATGATAGCTGAAAAGTAGGGACAGGGAAAGATGGTAAAATGGAGCTGATAATATTGCTGCTTTGCCAATTTAATGACATTTCTTTCATTTGCATCTCCTACTGTACTTACATTGTACAGAAGTATAGTAACAATGGTACTGTATCTAGACACAAAATGCACTAAACTATCCAAGGGTTTGATCTACATACCTTTTCTTTCTCCACCTTCAGAGCCATAGCTAATTAACAGCAAAGGAGAAATAGCACACACCTTAAAACTGCTATTGAGGGAACAGAGCAATCATCAGTTTTGTTCCTGCACTTGTCTAGCTTCCCTTTTAATCCTGACAGCAGTATTCCATGCTACTGTATTTTATAGTCTACACTAAGCTTTAAAATGGATTTTTTCCCTCAGTCACTAAATATCCAGGTATAATATTCCAAAACTACTCCCTCAAGCAAACCACTTAACTCTACAATAGGGAAGAATGCTTAGCTTCTTAAAGTTGGAAGGTTAAAATGCATCACATTCATGCATCCAGTTTCCTGACCTGTATTGGGTAGATATATAGGTTTTTAAAACAGATCAACCACAGTTCTACAAGGTTATTCCATTCTGGCTTCCACAAAAACTACTTGGGAGCAAGTGCTCCTTGGAAAATGAAGGGGAGCCATGTTTTCCAAGGGCAGAAAAGATATCAAACTTAAGAGAAACAAAGGCCGCCAATTCTCATATACCTCCCTATCCTGGGCTCATTTCGTCAGGATCATAAAAATGCTTAGTCTTTTCCCCTTTGTCAGCATTTATCCACTCAACCTACCCACTCTCAAAAATCTATGTAGAAAATTCTTTCTGCATCTGAGCTAAAGGGACTGGCTATTTGTACCTGCATAGATCTAGGATACAGAACCAAATAAATAGCATGATGACTATTTGGAGACACAAGACTAATTAACTTGGAACTATTTAAATCCTTAGTAATTTTTCTTCCAGGAACTAAAGATATACTGGAAAAATCTGACTGTAAAATAACAGTATGGTGGAAGTAGTTCTATTTTAAAACATATTCCAAATGTGCTTAAAATGAGTGTCACACATTATACTCATAAAGAGGAAACCATATTTGTTTTATTAAGTGAGTCAAAGAAAAATCAATCTTATTTTCTGGAGTTATCATTCACTATGAGTGGGTCAATTAAAAAAGATGCCCTGGGTGACTAGATTTCTGTTTCATATTAAGAGTCCATGTTTTTTTCCCTGTGGGGGGACATGCTAATACACTTTGGAAATTATTAGGTTTCCCTATTAAGTAATAAAGGACCTGCTGGAGTTGTAAGCCTAGCTCTGGGCTTAGTCCCCTGTTTTCCACTAATTATGAAAACCAGGCTCCGTAATAATGGCTCCGAGTGGCTACCTTAGTGGACTGTGGCCAGGCTGTCAGTGCTCTGTCATACTCATTATATCAACTTTTAAGAGAAAGACTGCTTTCATTTGATTACCAAAATCACACACTCTCATTCGTACAATTCCAACTATAGAAGCATATTATAAAACGCTGCTTCCAAATTCTACTTTCCTGAGATAACCAGAGTGAAGAGTGTGGTATACATGCTTCCAAAGTTTTTCCTCCTGGTAAAACATGTACATGCATAAATAGATGGCCTCCCTGACTATTTTTTTGAGTGGGATTACGCCACACATACGTCCTACAGCTTGTTTTCTCATCTAATACAAACAAACCATCTTTCCAAGTACATGAAAACCTAACTCACTCTTTTGACAGCTGCATAACGCGCAGAACAGATGCATACCACAGTTGATTCCGTCCCTCCCCTGACTGAAAACAGGGCTACTCCCAATTTCTATGCTGTTAGAAATGATTCAGCATATCCATTTGTGCGGCAATGATTTTATTTTGCAATATTAGGGGTGCCCAGTGCCTTACCCACAGTTCTGAAATCCAACAATCTCTGAAAATTCAAAGATTTTTCATGGACTCATGCAGCAGCAAAAGTCGACCTAAACTAATATGAATAATCATTTGTTCTCGTTAGAAATATGTGTTTGCTTATGGAGTGCTGTCCCAAACCCTGCTAGGAGGTGTCATATAATTTACAGTATATACACAGTATTATCTTCAATAATCTGTAAATCTGTGAAGTTGTATTTCTAAAAGTAGAACTGGTGGTCCAAGAGCATGTACAATTTAAATTTTAATACATACTATAAAGTTGTAGAAATTAGTACTTCCAATCAGCCATGCAGGAGAGGGCTTCCCTCCACGACGCCCTCACTAGATTTACGCTGGCATCCTCCCCAGTGCTGCTAATCTGATGGGCGAAAGGTAGGTGTGTCAGGTCATTTCAATTTATATTTATCAGTGAAGTATATCTTTTTCTGAAGTTCATCTTCTTTGAAATACACATTTGTAAACTTTTGCCCATTTTTTTACTGGTTTACTCCTCATCTTTTTACTAGTTGGTAGGAACTCCTTAAAAACTATGTGTCACATCGTGTCATATGCTGCATGTTGTCACATGGCACTCCAAGCTTACTGTTTAGTTTTTCCTACTCTTGTTAATGCTATTTTTTGCCACGCACTAATTTTTATTTGCTCAAATTTGGCAGTCTTTTCCTTTATGAAATCTGTTTTTCACCTTGCTTGAGAAAATCATCTTATTCCACCCTCAAGTGGTACAAATGTTCTCCTGTATTTCCTTCTAATATTTATGCATTTTACTTTTACATTTAGATCTTTATTTGACCTGACATTTATTTTTACATATAATTATGCCAATACCATTTGTTAAATAAATCATTTTTCCCCCAAACCCATTCAATTTAAATAAATTTCGTACACTAGGGGAAGAGAAAACAAAAAGAAAGGTTGGTGCTATTTAAATAAAATAGAAAAAAAGAAAAGCTTGGGTAAAAACAAGTTACATTTACTTTTTGTTTCTCTTTCCTTTTTTTTCCAGAATTTATAAATAATCAAGTGCCTGAGTTTTTGTTCTTCCTAGGAGTGTACCTTACGGTTTTGAGCTGGTAAAATGCTTTAATAAAATGATCAATTTGACAGTAACTTTTTTGTCTTTAGAAGAACAAATCTTAGGAAGGGTATCAAAGTACTTTTTAAAAATGTGTATTGAATGCGCTTACTCTCAAGAATCCTTGGTTAAGTCAATGAATGAAAGAGACATCAGTCAGTAACTTGCCTGATTTATCTTCCACACACTCCTCAAATTCTGATTCTTTTAGTGTAGAATTTTACTGGTTTGTGAACTTTGTCCTATAGCCATGTTTTCATAATTTTCCCCCAATCTAGGTATGACATAGGGCAACCTGTATGCGCTACAGTAGTTACATAAGTGAACAAAACAATTTGTGAAAGACTTAAAAGGCTCCCCTGGATGCAGAAGGAAAGAAAGAATACCTTTTGCCCTATATTCCTCTTGCACTTTGCCTGTGGTTGTGGTAGCATGAGAAACATTTGAATGTTTGGGCCTGCTTCAGAATTGCTGGGGCACCTACGCTTCAGAAGGCATGACTCAATGCCTTTTAGCTCTCACATCGCTCTCCCCACCCACAAACTGTGCTGTCCTGGAAATGAACTCTCTTCGGTGACTTCTCTGTTTCCTGATGCAGCCTTTTTTCCAGTTGTCCCTTTACGACTTCTGAAATGGATCCACATGAACTTAAGGATGCCATTCTGTTCCCAGGCCAGAGCAGTTCACCAGCCTCCTTCCCCGTGAGCACCTGCTAGGTCTTCTGGGAGTTTCAGCCTGCACAAATGCTAATGTAGCACATGACCAGCTTCTCAACACTTGAGCCAAAACAAACAGAAACCATCCCATCTTAATCTTAATCACCATAAATGACTCTCCATACAAGCAAAATAAGCGTATCACCTTCTTAGATGACTAGAAAATAAAAATAAACACATGCATATTTTACTTGGATAAAAATGAAAATTTACAGCCACAAATGGATTTGAGCAAAATATTCTTAAGAACTGATGCAGATGTTAAAAAGCAGAATAAGTATACCAAAGCTACAACTAACAGACATAATTTTTCCAAACTAATAAAGGAAATAGTAAACACTCAGTATTGGCAATAATTACAATGGACATATTGCTGTGGATGCAAATCAAAGTATTCCCTAAGAGAGAAAATTTTATTTTAATCTCTTTTAAAATAATTCAAATAGGAGGAACTTACTTGTTATTTGCTTTGTGCCAGACCCCTAGGCTAAATTAATCTTATGGAAACAACAGTCAATACAGGAGGAGGGAGGGGTGTGCAGGCGTAGGCTGCCATGAATCAAGTGAGTACATTATACAGAGAGAAACTCCAAATCGTTAAGCCAGTAATCATGTGGAAATAGCAGTCACTAGATCTGCAGTAGCCATACACTGGTTCATGAAAACAATGAGTCATAAACAGCATAAATCTGTCATTTTCTGCTTCTTTTATACATTGGCAATATAATGATCGAAAGACAAACAAGAAATATGTTATCATGTTACAGTTAAACATATCTCTCATGAAATGAATTCTGTGCTTAATTTATCCATGACTATATTATTTTCATTTTCTCACCAACATATCTGCCATAGTTAGCCAATTTAATTGCAATACTATTCAATATATGTTTAATATTAACCATCACACTATTAAGACAAATAACAAAAATGTAAAAAGAATTCTGTAGAACGAAGAAGATAGATCTCTATTTCCACTCCTCTTTTCAAAGCAAAGAAGACACATAGTATACTTGGATAAAATCCCAGTGAGTCATACAAGAATATATAAAAATGAAAACCAGATAACATCTCTATCAAGGATATTAGATTATCAAAGGAGAGAGTGAACATAAGCTAAAGCAGAGAGAAAATTATGTCATGAAAACGTGCTTAGACATAAGTAGATTAAGCTCTCATCACAAACAGACCAGGCACATCTGGTAGTTAAACAGAAAAAAAATCAACACCCGAAAGTTTACTTGGTATAAAAAAGGTCTGATCCTAGGACTGAACCATTCATTTACCAAACATTTCTGAGTCCTTATTATGCACAAAGGTGTGTGAAGCACACAAAAGTGAATTAGGCATGGTTCTCAACCTTCAAGAACTTGCAACAGTTTGAGAGCAAAGCTGCTATAATATAAAGCAGATGATGAAAACTTACTGGAAAACAAAATATCATGAACGCTTACAGAAGAGAAAACTCACTTTTATCTAAGGGATCTGAACAGAGTTCAATATTCAATAGGCGGATGGTAGTTGGAAGGGAGAACATTTAAAGAGGATAGATAGGGTGACCTGTTTCTCAAACTTGGGCACGCACTGTTAAACATACAGAGCCCTGAGCCCCGTCACCAGAGGTTTTGATTCAGCGGTCTAGGCTGAAGACCAGGTATCTCTGTTTCCTAAACACCCAGGTGATTATGATGCATGCATTTCATGAATTATATTGTCAGAAACACTGATTTGGTGGGCAAAAACTCCAGGGTGTACTTGGGAAATGGTAAGAACTAATCACAGAGCACCTCGAATTCCAGATGGAGACACTGCTATTTACCTACAAAAATTTTGAATAGGGGAGAGAACTAATCTTTCCTAGAATGCATGAACTTGTGTATGACATGAATTAGATAACATCTCTTCCCTGTGCTCCTACACACATCTCTCTGTGGGGTGAAAGCATGCATTCTGACATAAAGTTTTAAAATGTAGTTAAGAACAACTATTTGGAAAGTCAGACTTTCTCTAATGTTCTCTTGTTAATTATCTGTCTCAAAGACATCACCATGGAGGAATGGGTGTGCCCTAATTTAGAGAGGTCAGTCAAATATCCTGCCAGCTGAAGCATCATCATCCTAACCCACCCGTGGAAAATGACAACAAGCATGGTCAAAGCTCTATTACTATGGACAGCACGGTGAGTGACATCAAAATTACAGGCACTCGTAGGAAAATCAGAAATACCCATGGGTGTTTAATTTTCAAAAGGCACTCCACAGTTGAGTGGGTCTGTCTGACGTGGGGCAGAGGAGGAAGGGAGAAAGGAACATCATTGGTTTCCATCAGCATTCTCACACCAGCAACCAAAGAGTTATCTCAGAAGTCATCAGTAATGATGTAAACCATGTTCCCAAGTTCAAGCTAGGATGACACTTCACCATCAACAACCACAGAGTAAGCATCTGTTGGCCCTCTCACTGCATGCTTATCGTTGTCCCCTAAGAGCTACACAGAGTGAAAAGTTGGTTACCACTCAGAATAGCAAATATCTACAAATGCCAAGTTTAACAATAAACTCTCTAAGTTAAAGCTTAGAGAGAGTACAGCAAAGAGCTCAACTAAAACAAACAAGAATGGGATTGGCCGGAATGCAACAGCCTCACTGGAATCAAGCCAAGGCTTCTGAAGATCCCTCCCCACTTTTTATTTAAGTGGGGGACAAAGTTAAAGAACAGCTTACAGGATCCCAAGAAGTCAATGGGCAAACTGTAATTTAGTGCAGTCTGGCTGATAAATAAATCTTTTGTTTCTTTTTGAGCTCCCTCTTCTAACTGCACTGTATGAGGGAAGAAGAAAACAGGCTACTACTGCCAGAAATGAGATTAGGAGCCAACGCCAAGGAGAGCACCAAGGGCACGACCTCAGCGCCCCAAGCACCAAGTAATGGCTTTCCTCTGATGGAATGCTTAGGGAAGGAAAATGGAAATTGTGTGAACTGGAAAGCTTCCCAAGAGGATCAAAATTCCACTTCAAAGCAAAGTTGTACACAAAGGAACTTGCGGTGCGGGGAAGAGTTAACGGAAAGAAGGGCGTCCATGAAGTCTATGACATTCCGTAAACATCTGCGAGCCGCACCAAACCCCAGCAGCGGCCATTCCTTCCCAAGGTCATCTCTACCCCCGAGCAGCTTGTACTGTTTCTTCTTTAACACGTCGGCTCTATGTGTTCTTCCGCAGGTGGCAGCTCTTGTTTGCTGGTGACAAGTCTGCATTTTTTTTTAGGGCAGAGCATCTTCAAAGAAGCTGAAATTGTTCTAAGTACCGCAGTTTAAGTCTGGCAAAGGAACTAACTGCAAAATATTTTAGCACGCTGCTCCTGATTCCACTATGTTAATGAATCATCACCACTTCCATTTAAACTGAGTTTTTAGGAATTATTGATAAAAATAAAAATTAAGATCTCTTTCTACAAAAACCTGGAAATGTGAACTTTTGGTAAGGATAAGTAATTAACATCAGTAACCTTGTAGCTCTGCAATGCCAGATCCCAGAGGGAACAGAGTAGGAAATAAGGTCATTTGTTTTCCACTCCATAGGGATTAAAAACGCAGAAAATCAAGCTTTCTAAGAAGAAAGGTACTTAATAAATGTCAGGCATAATTATGAGTTTTCAATGCTCATTTTTTCATAACTTTCATTCTATTACACCCACATACTTGTACACCCAACTCAACTTCATTCCTTCTCTCCCACTGTTCTTCCATTTGAAAAATCCACCCCCCCCCATCTCTCTGATTCTTTTCAGTTAAAACAAATTTTACACCAAATCAGACCTCAAACCACTTCTTTCCTCCAAGTCTTTAATTCACTCTCCTTGACCCAAAGGTAATTTTTACCCTATTTTATATTACATTATACTCATTTCACAGCCTAATAAGGCACGATCATGCACTTACTCCTAAATTCTTTGAAATTGATCTCTAGTTGCCATAAATGATAATGTAATAGATCAACAATCATTCTAAATGACTACCATCCCCTTAAAATAGTCACCTTGAGCACTAAATATACAAAGTAGTTCCACGGTTAAAAGCATTTTCAGATGCTCTCTTCTGAAACTTTTGGGTTCACATTCTTTTGATTACCACTGGTGGTGGGAAAACAAGAAAGCCAACAATTCAACAAATATTTATTAAGGGATATATATAACCCTAACTAAATATTGGAAGATACAAAAAAAAAAAAAAAGATAGGGAAACCACATCTCTACTCTAAAGGATGGGAATTTCAGAAGTTTTCAAATGTTTACTATAAAAGGTAAAGCTGATAGGTGCATTAAGCACAAAGAAAGCTAAGGATTCAGAACAGGAAAAGGTCACATGGAATTGAAAGACCAAAAGCTTCAAGAAACAAAAGTCATTATAAATATGCTTTGAAGGGTGGGCGGATTCACCAGGTGGAGCCTGGGTTTGGCAAATGGGAAGTTAGGAGTGGCACATTCTTTGCAAGGTGAATGTGAGGTATGTTCAGAGAATGGCCAACAGATGCACAGATTTTTTTTCTTTTTAAGAAAGTCCAATATCATACTGATATTTTAAAGCTAATGTCTCCTTTCTTACAAATCTTCTTCTATAATGTTTTCTGAATCATCTCACTATACAGGCTGTCTTCTTGTCTTACCTTCAACCAAAGAGAATAACAATGATAAATGACCAGTCTCACTTTCTTTTACAAGTTGCTACAGATACCTTTTGCCAAGAAGTGGGGTATATTTTAACAGAATGAAAAAGACAATTCCCACCACCATTCACTCACATATGCATTCATTTGCCAAGACCCTGCAACAGGTCCTCCCTCTTTAGTAGAAGAACTGACTCCTGCCCTCTGGGAATTCAAAGCAAGGCAGAGCAAACAAGATAAATATGGAAAATATTTAAGTAATAAAGGTGACAGGCTGAAGTCAACTTTTTCCTTATGGCATCCACACTGGAAGTCATGCAGTCAGAAATTAAATGTAACCTCAAATGTTTAAAAGTTGAGGCAATACTGCCATTCCTAAGTATCTTTATAAAAACAGGCTCTCTCTTTTCTTACTGCACAAAATATTGTGAAACTGAGAAGAGACAATGGAAACAAAACAAAAACAAAATTTTGTATCCAAAGGAGAATGTTAAAACAGAAGTTCATGATGGTACATCCACTTTTTTTTTTGGCCTGTTTCAGAATTACATATGATAAAAAACACATTAAAAATTCTACAGACACACAGACACATGATTTACCAAGTAATTTGAAATATCGACTTCTACTGAAATTAAAGTTAGAAATCCTCTTACAAAAAAAGTAACTCCATTCCTAGAACTTGCTGGGACCCTCTAGCTTTTTGATACTAGTTCACCTATAAATAGCAATAGCTGGAAAGCAGATTCACTTCCCATATTAATGAATGAAAGTGATAACCATCAGCCATCAAACCCAACTGAACAACTGAAAAATAACCAACTTTTGATAGTAATTATTTATAACCTGTGTAATTTCTAACACATTGAATTAAGCAATTTAAGTGTGTGTATTTTAATTACCATCAATTTGTCAAATACCTATTAAAATATAGACAAACCTCTAAAAGTGGTAGGTAAAAGTGATTAGTTAAGTTAAAACAATCTAAAATGAAGACATTTAAGTTCAACTTAAGTGGCAAACCTTCTAAGTACCATGGATGAAGCTACTAGGAACATGGACATACAAATTATTACTATTAAACACTGCTTTTGAGTTTGTTCTCTACATCGTCCTTTGTAAGCACTGTATTAGATATCAGCACAGAACTCTCTGATCTGTGATGCCTTACAATATTACTACCTATGAAACTTTAATAAATGATCGATTTAAAAGAGTTAAATTTGTCAGTAGAGCAAAATGTTTAATCACCAGCATAATTTTGTATAAATAAGTTCACACTGCTTTGATACAGTATTAAAAACAATAAAATTAAGACATGGGAAGGAAAATCATATTCCTTGAATTTAAACCAGCAAAATGTTGTCATCTTCATTGGCTTTACAAAGAAAGTTTTATTAAAAACAATTTTCCATTGCAAATAATAACAATCTTAGTACGAATGCTATCAGGGTCATCTAAAGGGAGATATAGTTAATATAAACGAAGTACTAATAAAATCAAAGTAAATAAAGCATTGTAATTATTAGTTACATACATAATCAGGAAAGATCCCATTAAAACTACCAAAAAATTACTCATTTTGCCTCTCCTCTATATCTTGAAAATTAACTTGAATAGTTCCAGTGCCAATAAAGGAAAAACAAACAGTGGTAGGTCCAAGAACAATGTTTTCCCTCTGAAACTGCTGACCTGTGTGTGTATACCAGCATGCCATCTTTCCAGATTTAGAATGTGGCTGCAAACACCAATTTAAATTTTCTGTGAAAATAGCTCATTTGTTTAAAGCAAGAATTTGCAATAGGAAGAAAAATTAAGGAAATATGTGGTTAAGAGAAAAGTCTCAGAATTCTCACCTGTGACACAGCGCATTGTACTTAAAAAAGCTTCTCCCCAGATACTTGCCTTAACACTGTAATCTAAATACTCATTCCGAGACTTGGGCAAAAATGTAAAAATAAATTATCCTTTGGGACCTAACAGGTTCTCTGTGAAAAGTACACTAGAGATTAGCACAAATTCCTTAAACATACAAATAAAAATAAACAATTATATAAACAGCATATTCTCAAAACTACCTACTAACTGTATGAACCTAAAAAACTACATTAACATTTTCTGAAGTATAAATGAATTTTTAAAATACAGAATTTCAACTCCCAGCATTAAGTGCACGTGTGTGCATGTGTGTACCTATACGTAAACATGTATTACTTTGAAAACTTATCCATAAAATCTTTCTTGGACAATATGGGTGGGGCACAAAAATCCCATAGCAGTATGTGGTGAAAAAGAAATTGGTATTAAAGGACGTTTTTTTCTAAAGGGTAACACAACAGCAGCTTCACCAGTTGCTCAGCCCCCATGTACCAAGTCCCTTGGGCCTATCTCTCCTATGCTTAAAGCAACAGAAACAAAACAGAAACCTTCTTTGCAGTAATATTCTATTTCTCAATACCAGTACTGGTTAAATGGATGTATTCACTTTGTAAACCTATCGAATTGTACCTATTTATGCCTTTTCTGTTTTTGTTTATACATCTACATTCAAAAGGTTATATTAGGTGTTAGACTCCCACATCTTCTCCCCAATTCCAAGAGAAGACAGTTTATTCCCCAGAAGAAACTGAACGAGAAAGTTCCTAGTTTGGAGATATCAGGAATAGTTAGAAAATACTATTCTGCAAACAGGGGTATAACATAAAATTCCACACATTAAGCCTTGAGGTCTTAGCTCTCTTTCCTACTCAGCTCCCTGAATCTTGGCATGCACTACCCAAGCAGAAGACCAAAGGATTCCTCTCCAGTAAAATCAACACACAGATTCCATCTGTGGAAGTTCCCCCAATGAAAGGCTCACCCCTGACAGCCCTAGCAGTAAAGCTGTATGGTGGAGAAGCCCTGCCCACAGTCCAAGGCGCCCAATTTGCTTTTGAGTGACACACCATTAAATAGGAACAGAAAGCAAATGATCACCAAATAGTTAAGTCAAATTTCCAACATAAAAGACACCTATACAAACAGGAAAAAAATCAAGATAGTGCAGGCAGCCCGGGAGGAAGAAATAAAATGTTCTCAGAAAGAGAAGAAATGCACCTGTGAAAAAAAGAACACTATTCAAATGTACACAAATTAAAACAAACAAACAAGAAAGAGCTCTTGAAAATTAAAGAGAGCAGAAATTCAGTAGAGGTAGGAAAATTAGGGAAGAAACAAGGAGCTCTCACCTAAATAGGAATAAAATAAAAGAGGACCAAAGGGAAGGAAATTATTAAAAAACAAAAACAAATCAAAACAAAACAAAACAAAAAAAACATAATACAAAAGTTCCAGAACTGAAAGATATATTTTTTTCATATTAAGTGTTCATCACAGTGGCAGAAATAGAGAGTCATAAAAAGAAGATCCTGAAATCTTTTGCAGGTTGCTTTAAAAAAAAGAAGAGGAAAAAGATACAGGTCACCTACAGAGAAGAATCAGAATAGAATAGTACGTTAAAATAGCAGCTGCAGAAGCTAAAAAACAATGGTGCACTGGCTTCGAAATTTTGAGGGAACATGTTTTCCTATCGAGAAGCCAGCCAAATTATCAATCAAGTGTGAAAGAAAAAATATTTTCAGATATGTGGCAGCTAATAAATTTGCTCCCACGTTCCCTTTCTCAGGAAGATCCTAAAGATTCCATTAAAAAGAGCGAGTACACCAAGAAAGAAGTCACAGGCATAGGAAAGCTAGGGGGCCTATCCTGGGCAGACGAAAAGGGAGTTACGAGGAAGGTGGCGAAGGTGATCTCAGGACGACAGCTAGCAGCAGCAGGGCTACAGAGCAAGGAGCTGTGCTGGCTCTGGCTCCGGGAGGGAAGCGTGTCCCAGAAAAGGGTGTTCAGGAGAGCGGTGGAGTTCTGTAAGAAAGCTTAGAACACCAGAGAAAGAGAGTGCAAAGTGAAGAAGGCTCCCACGTACCAGCAAGAGAAAGGAGGTGCCGTCACTGCACGGAAGTGGCTTAGCTGTGTTCAGAATAACATCGACCCTCAACACAACCCAGAACTGATACCCTACACTGAGAGGATGGGGGACGCAGCAGTTTGTGCATGTGCAGGGGGGCAGGAGGGGGTGAGACAGAATGTGAAAGAGTCAAATCCTCACCTTCCACAGTAATGTCAACATATAATGTCCAATGATCAAAATTTTTAAAATAGTAGTATATACACAACATTTTGGAAGATGGCGGAACAAAGATTCAGTGCCTAGGAAGCAGGACTTGGGTGTAAGGATGGGCTGGAGTCCTAGGCACCTATCCTTATTAGAAGTCTTGTTGCTTATTACTTTTTATCTATATAGGCTATTAGCTCGATAGGGGAAAATGTTTAAACTTTTAAAAATATAGAACAAAACAAAACAAAGAAAATGTGCAAAACAGTCAGCAAGAAAACTAGAAAATGAGTTGCAGTGGGAAACTGACAGTAAGACAACCAGTTCTGCAAAGCTCCTGTGATAACGCTGGGTGAGAGCTGGAAAGTGTTTCCTCTGACAGCTGGTGGAGAGAGCGTGTGCTGAGGGGTGGGGAGCAGAGGGGAAAGGGCGATGAGTTGAACAGGTATTTATAAACGTAGAATCAATAGACATGGGGGACCAATCAAGAGACTGAAAGAGTCAAGACAAAGCCACAAATATCCATCCATCTGGGTGTTTGCTTAATCCACAAAGACTAGCTCTTTGGGAGCATCGTATTCCCCTATGAATACAGAAGCACTTTTGTTTAGGTTTTAATTTTTAGATTATTATATAATAAACAAATAGAAAAATACATAAAATAATAATGATCATCCAAGTACCAACTTATTCAATTCAAATATTAACATTTTTGTCATATTTGCCACTAATTTCTTTTTTAAATAAATATTATGGATATAGTTGAAACCCTCTTCAAAACACACCCTAATCCATCCCTTAACTGCCTCGCAGAAGATAACCATTAGCCTGACTTGGCATGTAACATCTCTATCTACCTCATCTCTAAAAGGAGACCACTAGTTTGGAAGAATTCTAATGCCCCTTTCGGTTCTAAGACACGAGGATTCAATAACGTGATATAAAGTTCTTGATGTTTTGTGATGGAAGTGCAGAAGCCTGTACTGCTTTGAAATACACGTAAGTATGTCAAAATAATTTCAAACCTTGAAAACATGATGCAACCCTCTGGCAAAAAATCTCAGTAACTTTGTTACAGTAGGGTCAGTAAAAATATGAACAATTCATAGGACATATGAAAATCTATGATCGAGCATTTCGCTGTGGTTTCCTTGCAACGTATCTGTCAGCTCCAGGGAACAATAAGCAGTGCTAGGGCACAGCATCCTCGCTGGAGTTCTCACTGCCTATGGAACTAATTCAGTGCAGCACCAAACCACCCCAGTTCTTCTCTGCCAGGCAATCCAGCAAAAATATTTTTAAAAATTTGTAATGCCAGTTTTACTTTAAAATGTCCTTGGTTATGTAAGAAAATTATTTGTATTATATCTCAACCTATGAGTACATATCTAATATTGGGGTGATAAAACAGGAAGTGTATGTGAAGCACTTGCTCTGCATACTAAAGCATGATAGTTATCTCAAAAGAGCACTTGCACAAGTATTGGAGCTGTAAGCCGAACTAGTCACTATGTTTACGAAATGCCACTTTTACATGGAAGAATAACTGACAAACTCATTATTTAGACTTGGGTATTTGGCAGACATTTTCTCTACAATGAAGGGAGAAGGTCAATTCAGGAAAAACACTGACAGTATTTGTTACCAAGGATAGCCTTCAAACTTTCAACTGAAAATTAAAATTTTGGTCTATGACCATGCTACCCTGAACAAGCCTGATCCTGTCTGATCTCGAAAGCTAAGCAAGGTCGGGCCTGGTTAGTACTTGGCTAGGAGACCACCTAGGAAGATCAGGTGCTGTAAGCGCAAAAAAATAAAAAAATAAAAAAATAAGGGATTGTAAGCTGACAAGGTCCTTGCAATCTGTGAGGTCAACCACCAAGGGTTGCCTTGCCTAAAAAAATATTAAAATTTTGGAAAACTTGTTTTCATAGTGAGCTTGATAACATTCCAATATCTGAAGAATTTTCTGATGCGATCAGTGGTGATATTAACAGCTGTGATTTCTTGAAACTGCATAATGAAATGCGTTAATATTTGGAATATTTGCATTACCCGACAAGCCAGAATTTTCCAAATGATCAATATATAATGCAGTAGAATGATGCATGGGCAAAGATCCATTCAAAGTGCAAGAAAAACCAATGGATCCTAATGTAAAAAGAATTTTAAAGTTCACTAATAGGGATTCCGCACTGGAACTAACACTAGAAACGATCGTTTGTTAAGAGTTGGTATATCAAAAGAATATTCACAGTTATCTGAAAAGACCATCAAAATACTCTTCCTGTTTTCCTGTGTATCTACACAAACTTTATTAATAAACGCTGAATTATTCTTTCTGGTTGTTAAAACCATAAACACACAATCACAATGGTTAATTACCATAGTTTAATCTCTGATCATTTCGGTCACTTAAAAACAAACAAACGATTCATTATTTATTTAAAAGTTATATTCTTCTGCAGTTATAGTCTCATATATTTACAACAAATATATAAATATCAGAGATTCATTTACCACAGAATTAAAATCGATCACTGCTCCAGAAAAGGAAAAGGAAATGAGTATGGTAAACTCTTAAATCTGTTTTGGATACATGCAAATAAAGTCCCTTCTCTCTAGTTACAAAGGAGCAGACCCTATTCATTTCATGTGTGACTCTTGAAATCTACACACTAATCAATCACCTAGCTGACCTAGATGGTATTAATGGATTTAAACTTTTGTTCTTAAATTTCTAAGGAAATGTCTTTCCATGAAAAAAACACAAAAAACAAAAAACCACCTTTTGTAAATTTTAAAAGAAATAATTTAATCTGACCAAATCCCTGGAGTTCAGAAGTAATACATTAAATAAACATCATTAACTTTTCATAGACCTATCTGTAGACTGGTTAAGAAATAGGAGTGATTTAAAGAGAAAAGTTCTTCTTATACTAACCTATCCAGTTGATGAATATCGTACATCACTCATTTCAAAGGAACTTTGAAAAAAAATTCAGAATGAGAATTGATAATGTCTTCGCTAATAAAGTCCTATTACCCTGCCCTCTGAAAGAGAAAGGTTTCACACCGTGTAGCTTTTGAAGTCAGAATATTCAATAAACAACTGGAAGTTGACACCTCCTCCACTTTCTAATTATCACCCATTTTTGCATGCTCACCTTTGCAGTTCACTGAGCCCCCTGGCAGTTGGTAGACTGGGATTTTGCCTGAGGAAGTTTTGTTTTAAGTTGAGATGAGTGAGGTCTTGGCTGTAGAAGAGGTTGGCAGGTAGATGCTCCAGGCTACAACATGATAGGTCCACGGAGCTAATACGCTGTGATGCAACCTAGAGGGGGATAAAAACACAATTCAGTTTTAATTCCACTCGTTTATCCCATAACTGTTTTCTATGAATAGAAATAAGATAATCCCACATTTGGGAACACAGACACACTATGCAAGTAGCACTATTAGTTCAAATATAAGCCAACAGAGTATTCACTCAGTACAGAACTGAGTCAAGTACATACTATAAAGCTGAAAACAGCATCCCTGCCTGGAAGGTTCTTGCAGTAACAGAACAGGAGACAAGTTACAAAGAGCACAGATTATCCCATCAAGTTCAGTGATGTCAGCCATCATCTCCAATGTAGGGGTTATGTTCCCCAAAACATCTATGGTCAGGGAATTCAGAGATAATAATACAAGACTATAGAGTAAATGCAGGGTTGGGAGATAGACATTAAGATCTAGACTGAACCTCGAAAGTATATTTTGACTTAAAACGGCACAAATAAAGAATAGTATTAGTGGTCTTGCACATATCTTTAATAATAATGGTAGCATATTATCAGATTTCATTGCTTGTCTAATGTGAACTTCTTGGTTGTCTCTCCCACAAAGTTTCAGTGAGATGCTTATCAATTCCCTGTGCTTTGCTTCATGTAGGTATTCTAAGTAAAATTTATTTTACGTCTAAATATTTATCCACATATTCAAAGCCTTCCTGGTTAGGTAACTCCTACCGTGGCCAGAGTCCCAGGGCTACAGACCAACTAACATAGCATTGGGTAACCTGTATTTCTCAAACACTCTCTCCAATCCTAAGTAATGTGGTGCCAGCTCATGCCACAGTGCATGGCTTCAGCCCCAGTTACACCTTGGCATGTTCTCTCCTCAGAGGACTTGGTACTATTGTCCTAAGATCTGGGTTGATTTTCCCTCATGGTCTTCATCTTTACCAAAGCTTTATCTATTATCAACCTGACATACCTTCCTACTACCAAACCCAGCTTTCTCTTTTCCTAATTACAGAAGGCGACAGAACATGGTCCTCAGGAGTGGGGCTCTCGTGTCAGTGTGCGATCACATCCCCACTTAGGAGCTGAGAGAATCTTGAGCAGATCACTGAACCCTCCAATCTCCAGTGTGCTCATCTACCTAACAGCCATAAAGATGACACCTGTATTTATACGTCTGGCACAGAGAAAGTATTCAGTAAATGGTGATTGCCATTATCATTACCACCACTACTACCAAATAGAATGGTCCACACCTCACATCCACTGGAATCCAAATTCTCCTAATGCTAAAACTTATTTTGTTGATGGCACATTGGAGATGAGAAAGAAATTACTGTACAGACATGAAAGCTAAGGAAATAATGGGGTGAAAAAGGCCTGGCAGGGTTCAACTCAAAAGATTTTACAAAGAAAGTCTGAGTCTGCATTTTAGCAATTTTATCTTTCCTTGAATTTCTACTATTAAATAAAAAAAGAAAATCCCAAACCGGGCCAAATCATCCATATAAACCAAAAGATGTGAAAAGAGCCAGAATTTAATGGGCCTGAAAGGCAGGTGCAAACGTGCCACAGCTACACAGGATTCCCTGGCAGGAAACTGTTCATAGGAAATGAACTTGAAAGTTGTACTCAGTGGAATCATTCATTCAAAAATATGTGTGGAGCATGTCTTAGCGTGCCAGGCCTTCTATTTCCTGAGTTAGGTGGTAAAACAAGTCAAACACAGTCTGCTCGGAATGAGTACATCTTGAGAGAAGAAGAGGACAATTATGATAGCACATGATAATGGTTACAAGGGTACGGAGCATGATCTAAGGGGTCAGGGAGGCCTTCCGAGAGGACCTGAAGCTCAAGGCTGAAACATGAGTGGAAATCTGTGTTTTTATCTGCCCCAAATTCTTTCTCCCCTTCTTCCTGTAATAATCTTTCAAATGCATGTAATCCTGACGAGAGCCGCAAAGTACACTGACCCTCTGGCCACGGCGGCAGGCATGTACCCCAGGCTTGAGCAATCAGAGTACCTCATCCACTGAATCCACAGACTGATCCAGTGGGTACTGGCACGTGACCCAAGCTAGGCTAATGAGAGGACTTCTCTGGAACATATACATTTTAAAGCCAGGAGAGTGAGAAAGAATGTGCTGCATGAAGCTGCAGTTGAAATGAATAAACTGGATCCGTATGTATCAGCCTGTACTGATAAAAAAGCAAGCTGCAGAACGTTATACACAGTCTAATGCCATTTACGAAAAACGTTTTTAACACACACAACTCCATATATTCTGTATGAATAGTTACATGGGCAATAAATCTATAAACCATACATTGGTCACATACCAAATTGATGACGGTGATTGCCTCTAGATAGGCAGGGAGGGAAAGGGAAATAGGAACGGGAAGACAGGAGATTTGCAGATAATATATCTACAATGTTTATTTCCTTATATGAGAAATAGAATATATGAAGAAACTATGTCAATATGTTGACAACTGGGGAGACCAGGACATGGAAATTTTAATATCCTTGTGCTCGTGTGTGTGTGTGTGTGTGTGTGTGTGTGTGTGTGTAGAAAAAAAATAATGTAATCTCAACAAAAATGTCAGTAAAAAAGGAGAAAATATATGAGAGCAGTCTTCCACTTTCCTTGCATTCACGTTATACTAGGTGGTGCACCAAGGATGATTCTGCCTCCTGTAACCAAAGGATTCCCTTGACCCACGGCGGTGGGCTAAATGGTGGCGCCCACGAAGTGTGTCTGCATCCCAGTCCTTGGACTCTGTGAATTTTACCTTGTGTGGCAGAAAAGTGACTATTACCTTATATGACGAAAGATGAGATTAACTATCTTGAGAGGAGGTGCTTATCCTGGATTATCTGGTGTACCCTAACACAACCGCATGCATCCCTACGAGAGAGAGGCCGAGGGAGTTTTCAGAGATGAGGGAAGGCGACGTGCCCACGGAGGGAGAGGCTGTAGTGACAGGGGCCGCGAGGCAAAGAACACGCGGAGCCCCCGGAGGCTGGAAGAGGCAGGGCACAGGTTCTCTGTCAGAGCCTGCAGAAGGGCGAGGTTCTGCCAACACCTCGATTTCAGACTTCTGGCTTCTAGGACTGAGAGAGAATTTTTTCCATATTTTTCATTTTCATTCATTCAACATGTTTATTGAATATCTACTATGTGCTAATTATTCACCTGGGTAAGCAGTTAATATACTTAGTAAACAAAACGAAGATCCCACCCTCATTAAACATACTTCACAAATAAGTAAATTATGTGTTAAAAATTGGTAAGTACTATGGGGAGAAAGAGCAAAGAAAAGAGGTTCGGGATTGTTGGAAAGGTGGAGGGTTGTAATTTAAATAGGGTGGTCAAGATGAGCCTCATTGAAAAGGTGACATTTAGACATGAAGTATGTGAGGAAGTCAGCAGAACATATTTATCTCACGCACAAACACTGCAGGCAGAGGAAGCAGCTAGTGTTAAGGATGTATGTGCCTGGCCTGTCTGAGGAGCGTTGGAGAGGTAAGGGGAGCGGCCTGCCATGCGGTCAGACAGGTAGGGACTGGGGGTGGGCAGCAGATCCTGCAGAGCCTTCCAGGTCATTATAAAGACTCCAGCTTTTCATGTGAGCAAAATGAGAAGTGTGGAGAGGTTCTCAGAGTCTCTGTCTCTAGACTGGAAGTGCTAAAGGGCAGGATTTCTGCCTATTTTGTTCACTGATACCCCCCAGGCTCAGCACTTGGTAAGATCCTCAAAAATATCTGCTGGGAGAATGGCCACAGGACTACTTTACAACCCCTCCCTTCTCAGTTTGCATCTGACCCATCTAGTATATTCTCTCATGCGGAGATTACTCTGAAAAGGACAAATTCTATTTCAAATGAAACATCCCACTAAATACTCTCTTTGGACAACTAAAAGATAATGATTAAATGTCAAGTTGTATTCGATTCTTTTCCTCATTCTGGACTGCAAGCTGTTCCTGTTGGAAAGGGGAGGGGGAACCACATTAACGAAGCTACACCAAGCGAGAGCAGTCTGTGGGAGTCGTGGCAGAGCTGGGAACATCTACAGCGAGAACAGAAATTAAACATGTCACGACGGCAGTGAGCTGCCAAGATGACCTCAAAAGTGACCACTAGCTGCGCCTCTGCCTAGTCCTGTGTCTTGCAACAGAGGGGAGGTTTAAGTGCTTCTGCCCAGACCAGCCTGAGCACAGAAGGGCTCCGCCACAAAGAATTCTGTTTGACTTCCAAATGGAAACACTACCAGCTAGGCAACCTGCATAGCACTTATTAAAACCAAGATCCTTCTCAAAATAAGGAAGACCTAAATAAATATTAAAAATAAATCAGAAAGCTGCCTGTATACACCTCAGAACAAGGAGCCTTTTACTAACCTAGCTTTTTTTTTGAAGTAGTAGTAACAATAATAGCAGCTACCATGTAGCAGGCTTCACTTTTGACAGGAGTGCTTCTAAGTGCCTTAGACATAATATTTATTTTAACTTTCACAGCTCAGTGTAGTAAGGACTTGTCCTCATTTCGCAGATGAAGATTAAACTGAGCTACAGAGTGTGTCCATGGTCACATGAAAGCAGTAGAACCCAAGGTGGAATAAGAGCCTGTACCACTGATGCCATGCCAACAATGCTCCGCGTCCAGGGCCTGGACACGGTTCAGATCTCACCCAAAGGAAGGCTCCTCTAATTCCATGATAAAATGTAACATGACCCCTCAGACCAGATCAAAGACAATCAGATACCACCATAGGATAAACTTAAGTCTCAGGAATGAAGACAGGGTGGTGATGGACAGGAGTCCTCCCAGGGAAGCAGAGGAAACTAGCTGCCGACCACAGAGACTTCAGGGAGTGGGGGGAGTCCCGTGGGGCACTGTTCCTTGACATCATGGGCTCGGCTCACTCTTATCTCACACAGTTTGCCCTTCTAGGCAGTGATGATGCTATCTGGTGAGTACCTAATTGAATTTTAAAAGGTTACAGGAAACATTTAAAAGGCTACAGAAATTCGAAAAGAAAATGAAAGAAATAGGTAAATGCAGAAATCACCTCAAATCTTTGTTATAAAAAGTAACTTCTACAGGACTTCACATCAGAATGTAAAATGCTTTTGCCAAAAGCAACTATATGTCTATTACACTCCCAAAGCTCGAAACAACAGGGCTGAGACCCAAGCAGCTCGACATACAGAGGAAAAGGCACAGTCGTAACAATACACAGGGCATGTAGAAACGGCACTGCTACTTCCTAGCCATGCAGCCCTGGGTAAGTCACGTCTTATCTGTCCTTCAGTTTCTCCATGTCTAAAGTGGAATAAACAGTACCTACCCTGATCAACTAAACAAGATGCTGTAAATAAAATGTTCTCACGTTAAAAGCTCAAGAGAGTCTCTGCAGACCAAATATCCCTAGACCAACAACCTCAGCTACGAGCACCAGAAACCTGTAAGACAAGAGAAGAACAGCATGGGCCGCTGCTCCTGCCTGGCTGAGCGGTTACACAGACGGGACTCGACCAAAGGCAGAACCTCACTCTAGCCATGCGGCTCACCGACCATCGATGAACTAGCACAGGAAGAAAAGTTCAAGGTAACTGTTGCTCAGGAAATCAGTACTGGTCTGTCTTAACAACAACAAAACTTTTTATAAAGATTTACTAAATTTAGAGTTAGTAAATTAAGTGAGATTTTCCCCCCATGAACCTGTCTTACAGACTCTGGGAGAAACACTGAAATGATGCACCAGCGGCTCAGGCTGTCTTCTTTTCCAAATGACTTGTAAACATGTACGAAAAAGTTCATTTGGCCCTCAAAATATTTCACAAAGAACGCTGCAGGGTAAAAATAAACGATAACATGAAAGACAACCCTTTCAGATTACCTACTGGGCTTCCACACATTTCTAACATGCTACTTGGCTTAGCACTTCTCTCACCTGTTTCTTTGTCAACCCTTAGACATTTATGTTAAAAAAAAAAAAGTTTCTGCTCTGACTCTAATTGAGTTGCATTTCTAAACCAATATAGCTGTCCTATTCCTAACCTATCGTCACCACGCTTTCAAAATTACCATCTTCCCTTGCAAAAGACCTGTATTCTACATTACTCCCATTATTCTTTATGTTCACTTAGTGGACAAGCGTCTTTCACAGGCAAAGGAAAAGTTCAGAATAATAGTCATGTGATTTTTTTTGTCCCACTTTACTTTAGTAAAGTGGTATTTATCCTTATTATGTACATGGCATGTTCAAATTAAGCAAAATGATTCTGAAAGTCTTGGTCAAAGCAGCTGAAATAGCACAAATAATTTTGCTTGTATAAAGTAAAAGACTGGCATACATTGGCATTATGAGTCATTAATTGCTCTGGCGTAGCCTTTAGTGGCTTGGGAAATTATGTCCTGGCTACAGGGATAGTCTCTGGGGAGTTTATGAGACTTCTGCAAAAATTCTTAACCCCAACTGACCTAGTTTTAATTCTCACCCCCTCCCAAAAAAATGGAGAAGGAGTCTATAAATTTAGAATGAGTTTATTAATCTTTATTAGCTAAGCATTCTAACAACTTTACTTATTTTCCATTTCATCTTTATCAAGAAAGTTTTATAATATTTTATATCAAACTAAAATTTCCAACTTTAACAAATTCTCACTGCTCCACAACATGCAATCATTTCTTTTAAAAAAATTCTACAGATATAGGAAATGCCTTAACTTGACCCCACATCATTTTACAATGTGAACTTACTTCTTGAACTTCTACTAATTACCATTTTATAAAATATATTTAACAGATGCAGAAAATTCCTATAAAATTAATTGTAATAGATACATTAATAATGTCTTAATAGGAGCACATCAAGCTTCCAATTTGGACTTAGTAAATTCTACCTGAAATTTTAATGTCTTATTATTTCTTTGCCCTAAATGATATGCCAAAAAAAAAAAAAAAAAACCCTAAGAAATAAAATATGCAAATTTACATGTCATTCTAAATCACCAGAGGTAATGAAATGACAAATCAATGACGACAAACAACAGGCAGCATAGAGAGGCTATTATTAGTAGGCAAAAATGAGAGATGGGATTCCATGAGGGCAAAATCATTCAGGGAAGGAGGGGTTATGATTTTAAGGTTAGGCTTACTAAGACTATAAGGTACCAGTTTAAAACATAATTAAGAGGCCCAAGGAAAAAAAAAAAGAATGGAGAGAGCTACAGGCTGAAGAAGAACAAGAAAAACAAACGAAACACCTGGCTCACTGTTAGGGCACCAGGCTGTGACAACAAGGACAACACAGCGCTGAGTTCAGAGTAAGAGCTCCTCCTGGGCATCCCAGCCTCACCTGGCCAAGGGCGTGGGAGGGATGGGGATGTGTGAATCTTTCAACATTTATCATTTGCTTGTATGAACCAGGCGCTGTACCTGGTGCTGAAGAGGTGCGCTTCTTGTCTTCAAAAGCTTGGTCTCTTGACACAGACACCTAAACAACTACAATTACAATGTAAAAGCCTATGTGAAATGGCAACGAGAGCCCACAGCGCAGAAGACAAACCTCAGGGCTCCCGGCAACATCACCAGCACTGACAGTCCCTTCACCCAACGAAATGAGTGGGTGTTCCCCAGCACCTGTGCAGAGACCTACACGTCACCACAGGGAGCAGGCGGAGCTGCAGCATTTGTCCTGCAAGCTCACTCTGCAGCCTGAGCTGGGAACGTAGGCCTGGCACCTCGCTTTCTGAGTCAGAAGCAACTGTAAAAAGCCCAGAAGAGATGGCACCAACGGGCTTCCAGAAGCATTAACTGTGTCACTCTAACAGTTATCTCCCCTCCACACACATAAACCCCATTGTGTTTCTCAGTAACAACAAAAAAAAATAGACCTTAGCTTGGGTGGAGATCAAATCTGAACTCAGAGTTCCTTCCTCATTTCCTTATTGGCAAAATACGTGGAAACGAGCTCTTCAGAACGTGGCTCCCTGAGCCTGCCTCTGAGGTTCATCCTCGCAGCTTCCCCCAAAAGTGGCATCGCCGTGACAAAGGAGAAGGGAAATGACAGCTAGCTGCCGAAAACTTACCTTCTAACTTTCTATTAAAAGAAATAATATAATACACACTTAAATGATTCTATCATTAGAAATAAGCTGCTTGTTTTGTATCCAAAATATAAAAACCTCAATGTTTAAGTTCCAAGTCTAATATACAAGATCCAGTATGTTTAACATTGAGAGTACATGGATATTTTTTTCAATTATTCCACTATTCTTTACTCTATAAAATTATCAGCCAGGTGTTTCGTTTGTTTTTCTTGTTCATTTTCTATCCCTGGGTAGAAGATGTTTAACTCTTCAGATTAGTTGTAGAAAATTCAATACTCTGCGTTACAAACATAAGGGTTAAGTAAATATATCATGGAAATGAAACTTTTCAAATTACAATGATTCAACTTCAAAATATAACACGACCGGATACAGAGATCTAGTTAATCATACACGCTAAGTTCCTGATACAGCAAGACTTGACCAGTTCTTGAACACCTGGACACAGTAGTCCACTCAACACTGAAACTAATTTAATCCACCTTGGATGACTCAGAAGGCATTTCAGATTTCTTAAATACCTCTTGGTCATCATTTAAGGAGACTGAAGGTCAATTACAGTGGCTATGCTCAAGTGTCCTCAGCAGCGTACCCTATTCAATAGGCTGCTTGCATAAAACCGCCTTTTACTCCACTACTGAGCTGCGGATTCTGCTGACAACTGTGTATATGAAACATTTCTGACATTTTTGGTAAATCTCACTTGTTATCTGAATAGTGGTTTGTCTTGTCCCTTCAGGGCATGGGAAAGCATTGTTAGTAGAATTAAAGAAAAAAAGCAAGGCAGCAGAACTCCCCGTATAAAGCTTTTTACCTCGGTTTACACCTCAGTTTCTTCACCTGCAAACGGGGATGATAATACAGTGCATGTTGTAAAGCTCAGCCTCCCAGAGTTGTTCTAAGCATCTACCTCACAAGGCTACTTTAAAGTTCCCTAATTTCATAAACTGCTGTTTGTATTGGTAATAAGGAAAGATTCCACAATGTGAATTTTTTAATATAATGAATCTATTATTTGAAATCTATATATTTGAAAGTTAGTTATAATACTTGGTAACATAATTAAATTTCCCCAAGAAAATGAAAGGGAACTAGAGTGAAACAATCTAGACTGGCTGGCTGGCCCTTTTTATTTTATCTGGATTCTATTTTTTTCTGTTTTTCATACACTGCTCAGACATCTGTGACTACATTTTTTACCTCTTACAAAGTTGTGGCTTTTTTACACACTTTACCTCTCCTTGAAATGCCCTTTCCCTCTTGTCTTTCTGGTGAACTCCTATTCATCCTTCAAGACTTGGCTTGCCTGCTCATTACCTCCTGAAGTCTTCCTGTACCCAAATAACTCATATACTGAATTTACAAATTTTTCTTATATCTTCACTACAGAATTGATATAAGGACAATGTTCTTGGGTTCTTGGGATAGGGGTGACATTTCATAAGCTAAAATCCATGTCACTGAGGCCCTCAGTTCTACTTCAGATTCTACCATAGACTTGCTAGACTATCCTTGGTTAATGGCTCTGAATCTTTATCTAAAGGATGAGTATAAAATGTGAAATAAGGGTTTCCAAAAAATGCCCTGTTAAGCCCTGGACTCGTCAGCAGAACTGTACGGAAAGCAATCTTCACCATTATAACCATTATAATCCCAATGTAACCAAATACTGCATAATGTCTAAGGCAGGTAACAAACCATGCCAACAAAAAGCAGCATACTCCCTAAACTATACTTCAAATTAATTAAGAGGCAAAATATGTGCAAAAAATGACTAAGTAATCTTAAATGGTTCCTTAAAAGTACATCTAATGACACAAATTTATATGTTGAAAACCTCAATCCTATTACACTAGAATGATTTGACTCAAGTGGCTAGTGAAGTACTTGCTGAGTAAAATCTGGACAGTAAAAGACTTTTAAAGCACATAAATGCAAAAGTTCAATTGTGACTCACCATATATCTTATTTAAAGGGTGATGTTTATTCTTTATTTCACATGATCTGTAACTCAGCATGAAATATGACCTTGATTTACCTACACTATGCATTTTAAGAGTGAACCCAACACATCATGACAACCAAAGTTCATGGCAGTGACTCAAACAAAAAAAAGGGATGGCCTAGAATTAAAATACTGTGGTTAACACTGAAAGACGGCAGGAGAGATAACCAGTGTGAGAGCCATAGCCACCAGCAACTACCTGCATGTCGGCCACTGATCAACAAGGAGAGAGAGACACATGGACGAGCTAAGAGGCCTTATGAGGCATAAATTTATAATGAACACACACACGCACGCATGCACACACAACTGGCTGATAACTGTGGAAGCTTGGTCACACATGCACGGGTGCTGCAGTTCCTTTCTTCTCTTAGCTACCGCTGGCATTCGTACATCATTACTCCTCCGACCACACTGAAAACATGGATACTGGTACCCATGTTGAGCAAACAAGAACCCTTTTTCACACTGCATCAATAGGATGTTTACTGAATTGTTAAAGCATGCCATCCATTAATATATTAGGGATGACTTTACAATCAATATTGTAAGCCTCCCAAAGGAGCTATTTCCTCCACAGTATCTACCACTAAAACCACCTCTTTCCTCCCCCTAAAAAAAAAAACTTGAAAAGGACTGACGGGTATTATTTTGGCAAGCAATACTAAAGGCTAAGATTAAGTTTAAAAAATAATAAGTATATAAGAACCCATCTTGATAGAAAATATCTAATTAATAACATTTTATATTATAAATTTTCCCCAAATCAAATGAAACAAACTGAAAAAAGATTAATATTTCTCTTGTAGCTAAGATTCAAAAGCGTAAACTGAAAATAAATGCATTTTCCTTTAAATTAATTATCTAATTCATTTCAATTTAAAAACCACTGGAATATAGTTCTTTTTGTCCTTCTACCTGAAACGGGGTGGGGTGGTCATTAAAAATCAGAAACTCAGCTATTTCTTTTTGTTGGTTTTCTTTCAGATCCTTATCAAAATGAATCCTCATTTAAACACCAGGATGTAAATTCAATCCATTCTGTGAACGTTTTGTTTCTCAATATGAAGAAAAGGAAACATTTTCCACAGCAACCCTGGGTGTGACCAAACTATATAACTTCCCAATACTTACATATGAGGAAGAATAGATGACAATGGAAAGGGGAAGGAAGCTGGAAATAGAAATGGCTTATAATAGTCAGCATTTGCCACTTCAAATTTCCTATAAGCACATTTTCCCAAATGGAGGTTCTCATCCTCTTTCCAGCAGCCCCAACCTACTCTCCAGATGCTGGATTAAAGAAAGATACTATCATAGGATTATCCAAACTGTACAAAGTTTAAAGAAAATGTGGCCATATTTTATATAAGAATTCTCTCATTATTTCTTCTATAAACTCTAATCTCTTTAATCAGCCCCTTAAAATTCATTTCTCCTTTAATTCACTAACCATAGCTAAAACAAAAGTTTTGTATAACTGGCTTTTAAGATTGGAAAAAGGAAGATACTTTTACTAAAATGTTTGCCCTTAGTTTTCCAACCCTGACTTTTCAGGAAGAAATCTTCTTTCTCCCCACTGTCTGCCATCCTTAATTAATTTACCCCAAAAGGCTGCTGTGGTTGCTAATAGCAGCAGAAGGTCCTCGGTTCAAATAAACTAAGCATATGTGTGCCTTTATCTGCTTAAAATAAACATAAAAACTGATACTTACAAAGAGACTGTCTGGCCAACCAGTAATGACAAGAGGAATGATGGCTGTAAATAAATTTCATTTATTTACATGTGTAGTCAGTTACTCACATGTGTGCAGGGGTGCGCGTACATACACATACACACACACTCTCTTACTATGTACCAGTGTTAAGTCCATCACATGTGTATTTCATACAAGCCCTAAGAAGTACGTACTATAATTACTCCCTTTATCAAATGAAAAAGGTTAAAGTTTAGAAATTTTGATACACTTATACAAGCAGTGAATAGAACCCGTATCTGCCTTACTTTGAAAATCGCTATCCCAATACCATTCTACTTTTTCAAATATTCAAAGCCTTTTTTTCTGAAGGTAGAGGAAGTTAAGGTTCTAGTTTGAATTAATTCTAGTTAATACCAATTCACTACTAGTTAACTACTTATTATTACTAGCAGTCATTAACTCAAAGTCCCTCCTTCCTCCTGGAAGCACTCACCCACACTTGTTGTCAATGTGAAATATAAGCTGCATTCTTGTTAGGTATGTCTGTGTGTGAATTTTCTTCTTTATATAGCTACGTTACATTTCAGCACATACCTATCAAATGCTTTCTAACGGCAATGCAATTATCAGTGGAATGGGAAACTTGCACCAACATTCCTCTCCCTCATTCTGTCACCATCATGTTCTCCTGTGTCACAATTCATCTCCCTCTGCCCCTCCTGCCCCAATCCTCCACCTTCTCCTATGAGAGGTCTGATGTCTAAATCTGTTCATGGTTTGGATAATCAGAGAGCTTCGTTATAAAGACCCTATCCCTATTAGACCATGGAGATGGCATATTAGCCAACCAGCGACAGGAAGAAGTACTAAGCAAGCTAACAACTGACATTCACGATCACCAGCAACAAGCTGGAAATCATCTGCCATGCCTTATCTAAGAGATACTTCATAATCTACCTCTTGCACTTCACCTCTGCTGCCTCTCTAGGAACAGAAAGCTCTCTAAAGTTAAGAACTGTATTTTGCTATAGTTTTAAAGGTGCAAATATAAGAGTATAATTAGTGCTTTGATTTCTGACTGAGGCTATAATTTACCCAGTATTCAAAGTAAGAACCTAGAAGCCATTCTCTATTTCTCCCTTTTCCTCATGCTCTATATGTAATGTATCAATAATTCTGTTACTTGATCTCCAAAACATGTCCCAAAACACACGTATCCCCTTCTCTCCGTTTCTACCCTCACCTCCTGCCCAGAATATATAAGAGCCTCTTGCTGGTCAGGCCTCCCTGCTTCTATCCTTGCCCTCCACAATACATTCTCCACACAATAGCCAATGGCAGATCAGGTAACTTTCTGGAAGAAAACTCTTTAATGACTTGCCATTATGCCAATAATAAAATCCAGACTCTGTCCTGTTCTATGACCTAAGACTGCTGGCCTTTCCTAACTTCACTAACTTCTCTAACTTCAGTCTTAGGGGTTTCACGTTATCTTCTTCCACTGCCTGGGAAGCTCCTTCCCACCAGATCTTCAAATGATCAGACATTTCTTTCAGTGAAGTTCTGGTTTAAATGTTCCCTCCTTAGAAAGAGTTATTTCTCCCCTGTCATTCTCTGTCATGTCACCTTGTATTATTTGATATTTTCTTTCTTGTCTGTTTACTTATTTACTGTCTCTCGAATGTAAATCCTACCAGGAGAGGGGAATTATACTTGTTCTTTGCTGTATTCTAGTGTATAAAACACATACCTGACATACAGAAGGTGCTTAATAAATACTTGTTGGCTTTAGAACACTGACCTGTCATTTGAAAGGATGTTTAATATATAAGACTATTAAACTCAATGCCTATTAATCTTTTTGTTATTGTCTGAATTGAAACAAACTGTCATTGGTAAACTTAAAAATTTACATATACTTTATTTACATCTTTATCGATGATTAAGAATTTATGCCTCTGATTTATTTTAAAAAGAATGTAAAGCAGCTATTATACTGCATTTGGTCTGAAAAATCAAAATATCTCTATACAGGACATTCTATAATATACCTGGCCAGTACTCCTCAAAATTGCCAAGATCATGAAAAACACAAAAAGACTGAAAAACTGTCACAGGCCAGGAGAGACAAAGGAGACATGACAGCCAAATGCAATGTGATACCCTGGATTAGATCCTGGAATAGAAAGAAGACATTAATGGAAAAACTAGTGAAAGCAAAATAAATTCTGGAGTTTAATTCAGAGGAACATATTAGTGTTGGTTTCTCAGTTTTGACAAATATACTGTGGTAATATGCTTGGGAAACCAGGTGAAGGGTACATGGAAAAACTCTATACCATCTTCGTAACTTCTCTGTAAACAGAAAATTATTCTAAAATAAAAACTTTTAAAAATTAACAGCTCCATATTGAAAGAAATTTACTGCCCTTTGACCATAGTTGAGCATTTTATTTTGAACAATAGCAGAGTATTGGCCATAAATTTATTGGCCTACATACAACCACTTAAAAATAAAAACACAACATTATTTAATACTTATCTCCTCACATTTGCAACCATAAGAATAATTTTAAAACAACTAGATATACTTATTGCATCTAATATCATAATTCTACATGCGAGTAAGTCTGAAGGAGACGTGTCATCTTTCCCATTTTCTCTAGCAGGGGGTGCTGCCTGGGACATTTAGAATCTCCATTCGCCTATTAGATTGGGAGAAATTCTAAGTCCTATCAACCTAAACTCTGCCCACTGCTTCTTCTCTGAAAGGAGGAGAAAATACTGTTCCTAAATATATTGCATCATCAGAGAACAAAGTTTTTACCTGCTAATTCTAATGCAATCAGTATTTCAAAAAGACTTTCTCAATATCATTCTCTAATTTTCTGTTAACTGTTTTACAGTTATTTCCTACTCACTTGACAGATAATTACATCACACAGCAGTCTGAATCATACTGAACTTGGATAAGAAATTGGATTATGAATTCAAAAATATGAAAGCAAATTCCATGGTAATGGTTTTTGACACTAGAGAGGTTTCATCATTTCATAAACACATCTAAAACCAAGGCACAATGCACTGTAATCCACCCATTTTACACATAATTCTATAAATGTGATATAAAAACATCCTTACCCACAGCACCTGAAATACTAGCATTCATCTTATTTATCATGCTATTCTGGTTTCCATTTTACACACATACACATGAGGTATATTGTTTTATGGGTCCTGAGATGATCTTATTTAATCAGGGGACTATAAAATGGTCAAAATTAAGATGAAAAAAAAAAAACCATTCAAAAGGCAGAAGCTGAACAAGTGAAAGGCAGATAGTGTAAGATCAGACTATTGCAAGAAAAAAATAGAAGAAGAGGGGAAATTTGTGATAATTCTCTGGGTATTTTGTGGTTTTACAGTTGTCCTACCCTGGGCCAGTCCCTTAACTAGTCTTAATCTCGTATTTCTTATATAACATTAAGATAGTAATGCCATCTACCCACTGAATTTTTAAAAAATATAAACAAAACTTGGTAAATAAAACACAATTTTTAAAGTTACTTCTTGACCAAAATGAGCTCTTAAAAAACAAAAAACTGCTAAGTACTGGCAGGATCTGAAAAAAAATTTTTGAGTGCATAACTATATTGTTGAACTGTTAAAACAGAAAGCAACTTTTTAGCCAACTAGAAGTTGAACAGACTTCTTGGGTAAGTGCTTACCTTAGAGACTTGTCGAAGCCACCTTAAATACTCTGTGAATGTATCAAAGCAAATGTAGTAAGTCTGGCTTTGGGGTCCAGAGGAGCTAAATGCTAAACAGTGCTGGTGCTTTTTCACTTCTTCTACCTGTAAAAACAAAGAAAGAAAGACAAAAACAAGTCAGAAAACAGAATCACTTACAAAGTTCATTAACTATACATTAGATCAGTGAGCTTGCACCAATTTGCATCTTTCCTTATATATGTTTCTCTTATTACTTAATACGTTTCAGTTACTGAGTCTGACCAACCAGTCTGAGTTATAAGGAAACCAAAAAAAGGGAGTTTTATCTTCATTAAATTTCCCCACAAGAGTGAAATTCTCTTCTTCCTGTTTAAAATTAGAACAGACTCCCTTTCTTCTCTTTCTATATCCTCATAACAGAGTGCTGAGATTCTTTTTATTTCTTGGGAGGATTTTTACTTAATATTTTACTTAAGAATTTTTACTTTGGGTGGTTTTTTATTCAAAAGACTTGAATTACAATCTTTTTTTTTAAGAGCTCTTCAAGCATGTTAAATCAGTTTTTAAAAAAATTGTGAAATTGAGATTAATCTAAAATAAAACCCTACCATGAGAACTTTCAAGTCCTAATACTGTAATGATACAGTCAATTCAAATTTCCTCCAAGTAATTCCTCCATAAGGAGGAAAAGTCCAAACAATAAAGTAACATGATATCACACAAACTCCTATGCTTTATTCACAAAAATGAAACAAACCAACTCACAAAGCATAAAAATTTTTCAAAAAGATCAATATCACACAATGTTACTGAACCAAAATGCAATTAAGTTAAAAGTCAATAATAAAAAAATAATTAATTTAAAATCCAAGTATACTTAGAAAATAACACACTTCTAAATGATTCACAAAGGGAAAAAATCATAAAATTTAGCTATTCTTAGAACTAAACCATTAAAAAAATACATGTCAAAATGTCTGGAATGTAACAAAAGCAGTAAATAGAGGGAAATTTATAATTTTAAATACTTGTATTAGAAGGCAGAAAATTAATTTGATCGGCATGTATCTCAATAACTTAGGGGGAAAATTACCAAAATCAAAAACTGAATAAACTCAAGTAGAATGTCTCTATTCAATTCAACTGCTTCTATTTAATAAGTAGAAATCAATGAAATAAAAACCAAATATGAGACAGAGAGCACTAACATTAATTAACAAAGCAAAACACTGATTCTTTGCAAAGGCTAACAAAATTGGGTATCAACTGATACCCATCAATGATATCAACTAAAGACAGATATAAATATTAATAATGAAAAGGGAGACATGACTACAGATTAAGCAAATATTCAAGAGACTAGTATAAACAATTTTGCGACAAATTTTTAGAAAAATATATTTTACCAACAAAAAAATCAAGAAAAAAACAAAAGTCCTATAACCATTTAGGAAATTTAATGAATTTTTTCTTCTAAAAGCTTTCAAGAAGATATTGGGCCCACATGGTTTTATAGATGAGTTTTACCAAACTTACAAGAAACAGATCATTCCAAATTTGTGCAAACTCATCCACCAAACAAAAAATGAAGAAAAATACTCCAACCTATCATATAAGGCCAATATAATCAAAAACAAAGCTGAGCAGTAAGAGAAGTGAAAGTGACAGGTTAATTTCAATCATGAACACTTACCTTGAACAAAACGTTACAACAAAATTCAGTAATATAGAAAAAAGTATATACCAAGAACAAGTTGGATTTACCTCAGGAAAGAAAAGATGGTTTAACATTATTGAAACTATAAAATCATTAATCACATTAACAGATTAAGAAGAAAACTCTATGATTATCCCCACAGTTGCAAAGAAAACATCTGATAACATTCACCACCAATTCATCATTCATGATAAAAACTCTCAGCAAAGTGAGAACACAGATAACTCTTAAGCTGACAAAGGATATTTATCAGGCACCTAAGGTGAATTTCAAAGTCCGTAAGATAACAATCACTTTAAAATCATTGATAAGGCAAGTATCAACTACTTCTATGCTACACCTTACTAGAGTCCTGGCCATTACAATAAGAAATGTATTAAGGAAGAAATAATATTGTCATTATTTGAATATGACATGATTACCTACATAGTAAAACTCCAAAGAATCTATAAACATGTTAGAATAAAATTTAGCAAGATGACTGGATATAAAATCAATACTCATAAATCAACTGTATTTCTATATATTATAGAAAATATAATTTTTTTAAATGCCATTTAACCTAATCTATATTGACAGAAATCAAGCCAGTGGTTTCTTGGGGATGGGGAAAAGAAGAAAAGGGTAGAAGGGGAGGGGTGCAAAAGAGCACAAGGAAATTTTGGGGTGATAATGATTACTGTCTTGATTGTGGTGGTGGTGATGGTTTAATGAGTGTATACAGCTATCAGTATGTAGTTATCAAAATGTAATCAAAATGTAATCAAAATGTGCAGTTTATTGTGGTCAATTATACTTCGATAAAGCTTGGTGAAGATGTAGAGAAACCAAAACACTTGTATACTGATATGAGCATAAAATGGTGCAAAACAATTTTGGAAAACAAGTTGATATGACTTTGTAAAAGTAAATGTACACATGCTCTACAGCCCAATAAATGCACTCCTAGGTTTGTATTCAAGAGCAATGTTTCTCAAGGACGTCACTACAGGAATTTTGGATTGAACAGTTCTTCACTGTACATTGTGAAGGATCGTCTAATACTTTTTTACTCTGAGCCCCTGCCCTATAAATGCCAACGGTGTCCCTCTGCAGCAAAGACATTGGTATTAACCATACATTCTATCTACTTCTCTGCTTTCTAGGCCCCTTGCAATTAAGGTAGAGTCATATCACTAGTTATGGCAAATGAGCCGTGGGCAAAAGTGGTGTCACTTCTGATCCAAATATACAGGAGCTAGTTAATGACCTTGCAGTTACCTCTTCCCCTGCCTCAGCGACAAAGGAAGGCTGCATGTTTCAAACGTTATAAGAGAGCAGAACTTCTATCACGCTGGGTCCCCGAACAACTATGTGAAAAAGAAGTCTCCACCAATCCACAATGGACATATAGTGTGAGTGAGAAATAACTGTTATGATAAGTCACTGAGCTCTGGGGAATTTGTTACCACAGCATAACTTAGCTTACATTAACTATTAACTATTACATTAGGTATGCTGTCTGTTGAATCATTTGGCAATTAAAACATTCCCGCATGTTACTAAATTTCCCTTCAGGCACAGTAAATCTAGCTGAGAACTACTGCCCTAAAAAACTACTTGCAAACTAGGAGGCATATCAACATAAGATTATTTCAGCAGCATTATTTATAATAACGAAAAAATAGAAGCAACCCAAATGTCCATCAACAGGAAAATTACTTAAAAAATTATGGGAATTTATAATATTCACAGAGTGGAACATTATACAGAAATGAAAACCACCTATAGCAAGCAACATACAATCTTATTATGAAATATAATACTGAATGAAAAAATTCACTCATAGAAGACCACACATAGCACGATATCAAAAACAAGCACAACATAATTACATGATAAAACTTATTTAAGTAAGAAAATGGATACAGATTCTAGGACAGTGGATACTGGGTGGGAGAGGTAAGGAAACAGCTGTTAAGAGGACACAAGCAGAAACACTGGTATTGACCCTGCTATCGTTCCTAAATTGGGTAGTAGTAGGTTAATAGTTATTCAGTTTATTATGCATCATACTTTAACAAATATTAAAAATATTAATTAAAGTAAGTTATCTAAAAATCTATGTTCAGTTCTAAAGGACAAATTAAAATATAACACAATAATTACATGACCAATAAAAAATCCATTGCACAAAAACTTTTTCAATAATTAAATTTTAAGAGAGCTTTATTTAACTTCATATTTGGAATTCTACAGTTGAAAGTGTACGCTAATGATGATGCTCAAGTGGTACGTTAAATTTGATTATCACAATAATTACTGCTAGGTTATGACCAATCCAACACCTCATTTCTAGCTCTTCCTTATATAAATTTTAAAAATAAAAATTTAAAAACCCATCTACTCTCAGCTTTTCCTTTAACAACAGAACAGAATGAAAAAAGGAACAGACAAACATTAATGAAAACTCAAATGTGCAAAGAGTAAATTATTTTTTTCCTAACTTGGTCAATGGGTTTTAAAAGACTTAATTTTCAACATACTCAATTATTTTTAAAGGCATAGTGCAAAACAGGTTTTACAAGGTTTATC
>CM053504.1:81172641-81194953 GCA_028627145.1 Eidolon dupreanum | reverse complement strand
AGGGAGACATCAACAGAGACAGGTTTTTTATTCCCTCCAAAAGAAAAATTCGCAAGGAGCCTTTTGAATAGCCCTGGAGACTGGTGAGATCAGTCTGTCCTTGGAAAGCCCTAAACATCCCAGTCTGAATCAACTCTGCCTTGTTTTGTTCTGACTGAATTTCAATACCCTTGTCAGTTCCCTCCCTGGGTGTTCCAGATCAGACACACCCTGGGAACTCCAAGGGCTCTGGAGGGGTACCAAATGGGATCTGAAAAAACAGGAGACAAAGGAGCAAAATGTGCCTGGGCAATCACCCAGGTGCACCCTTCTTTACACTTCCTTACTCTATGACCTAAGGAATTATTTTAGATTTCCCTACCAATTCTCAAACTCCTCTCTTCAGAGGAATTCCAACTGCCCTATGCTCTAATAAATATTGACAAGACCAAAGTAACTAATGCCTGCCAGTTTAAAGTTGGATCAGTCGTGATAACTTTTAGTCTAGAAATGTTACTCTAATTCCCTACAAGTTTAAGGAATTTCTTACATGATCCAGGAGAAAAGACAGACAACAAAAGCAAGTATTTCGAGCTGAGAGAGAGACCTGACCACAACAGGTGATTTATAACATAACAACAGGTGATTTATAACATAAACTTTCTCTCTCTCACTCACTTGGCACGTGGTTGACTTGACAGCCCCCCTGGCCCCCGTAAATCCATCGCTGGAACATGAGCACATTGACCTCTGCCAACAGTTTCCTTGTGCCTGTTGCGATCTCTCCCTCTCCCTTCACCCCCACCTAGTCCCTCCCATACTCAGGCAACTGCTGATCTGCTTTTTGTCCCTTTTTGTCCATGTTATTTAGTATGCTAAGAGTTTTTTTTTGTTGTTTTTTTTTTTTTTTTTACTGCTGAGTAGTATTCCATTGTATGAATATACCATAGTTTGTTTAACCATTCAACTGCTGATGAAGATTGGATTGTTTCCAATTTTTTGCCTATTTTGATTGACTGGTGTACAAGTTCACGTGTGGACATATGCTGTTATTTCTCTTGGGTAAACACATAGGACTGGCACAGCGGGGTTGTGGCATTTTACATCCCCATCACCAGCGCAGCAGGAGAGCTCTAGGTCCAACTCCTTGCCAATACTTTAGTTGTCCCAGAGCGCAGGTGGTGGTACTTCATTATATTTAATGTGCCTCCCCCTAATGATTAATGATGCTGATCATCTTCTCAAGAGCTTATCTGTGATATGCAGATGTTCTTTGCTGAGGTGACCAATTCAAGTCTCTTGTTCAGCTTTAATTGGATTGAGTTTCTCCTATATTCTAAATACAAGTCCTTTGTCAGATACATAACTTGCAAAATATTTTACCCCAATCAGGCTTGCTTTTTAATTTTACTGACAGTACTTGTGGAAAGTAAAAGTTCAATTTTAATAAAATCCAATTATTTGATTTATCTCTTATAATTAACGCTTTTTGTGTTGTATTTAAGGACTCTGATAAACTTGAGGTCACTAGGATTTTCTGTTTTCTAGAAATTTTATAGGTTTAATTGTTACAGTTAAGTCTACGATTAAATTCAAGTTAATTTTTATACATAGCAAGAAATAGTTTTTTTGTTTATATTTTTTGACAAACAACCATCTAAATTATTCCAGGACTATCTGTTGCAAAGATTATCCATTCCCACTAAAGTGCTCTGGCACCCGTATCAAAACTCTATTGACCATAGCTGGCTGGGTCAATTTCTTGAGTATTCCTGCTCCTCTCATCTATTTCTGTATCTTCAACTAATATTAAACTATCTTGATTACTGACTCTTTATAATTACCCTTGAAATTAGGTAGCATGAGTCCTCCTTTGTGAAAAATTACTGTTTTATTTCTTCCATTGCAATCTGGGTGCCTTTTATGTCTTTTTCTTGCTTCACTACACTAGTTAAAACCTTCCATACAATCTTAATCTTAGGGGGATAGCATTCAGTTTTTTCTAATCTTAAGGGGATAGCACTCAGTTTTTCACCATTAAAAAGACTATTAACTGTGTTTTTCATTGATGCCTTTTGTCAAGCTGAGAAGATCCCTTCTATTCTGAACTTGCTAAATTGTTTACTTTCTTAATCAGAAAGGGCCGCTGACATTATTCAAACTGCTGCTCTGCCATTTGTTGAAATGATCATGATAAATCCACCTGATTATTAAATGTGAAACTTTTGCATTCCAGTCTTGCATTCCAGGATAAATTGCACTTGGTCGTGATCTATTGTCATTTTTATATACATTGGATTCAATTTGCTAAAACTTTGTTAATAATTATTACATTTATATTCATGAGGGATTTCAGATTATGCTCTTCTCTTTTCATGTCTTTTTCTGGCTTTGTTGTCAGGGTAAGGCTGGTCTCATAGACTGAGCTGAAGTATTCTTTCCTCTTTTCTGGAAGAGTTTAGATGAAAGTGGTATTATTTGTTCCTTAAACATTTGGTAGGATTCGCCAGTGAAGCCATCTGGACCTGGAGTCTTGTTTTTTTTCTGGGTTGTTTTTGGGGTGTGCGTCAGAGGGGAGGAGGGAGGGAAGGAGGATGGTGTTAAATTATAATTTCAATTTCTTTAACAGTTAGGACTATTCCATTACCTATTTCTTCTTGAGTAAGCTTTTGCAGTTTTATCTTCAAGAAGTCTGTCCATTTCATTTAGGTTGTCATACAGTTGGCATACAGTTGTTCACAATATTTCCTTATTACCCTTTTAATATCTATAGAATCTACAGTGCTATCATCTTTCTCATACCTGATACAGGTAATCTAATTCTTCCATCTTTTCTTGATCAGTCTGGTTAGAGGATTACCAATTTTATTAAGCTTCTCAAAAAACCACCTTTTAGTTTTATTCTCTATTGTTTTTCTGTTTATGGTTTCATTTATTTCTGTCCTTATCATTATTGCTTCTTTTACTAAGTTTGAGATTAATTTATGTTCTTTTTTCCTTACCTTCTTAAGGTAGAAACTGCAGTCACTGATTTGAAGCTTTTCTTTTTTCTTACAGGCACTTAAGTGCTATATAAACTTCCTTCTAAGCACTGCTTTAGCTGCATTCCACAAATTCTGGTATATTGTGGTTTCAGGTTCACTAATCTTTTATTTTGCAAGATTTAATCTATCGTTAATTCCATCCAGTGTACTTTTCATCTCTAGAAGTGCACACACACACCGCACACACTGCACGCATAACTATGTATCTGACATGTCTCTCCTTAATCTACTCATGCTTTCTTTTACCTTCATGAATATATGAAGTATAACTATAACAGTTGTTTAAATGTCCTTGTCAACTAACTGTATCATGAGTATCACTGAGTGTTCTCCTTATTATGGGTCATATTTTCCTGCTTCTTTACACACCTGGTAATTTTTGTTTGGATGCCAGTCTTCACGAATTTGTTGAGTGCTGGATGTTTTTGTATTTCTATAAATATTATGGAGTTTTATTCTGGAACACAGTTAAGTTAGTTGGAAACAGCTCAGCTCTTGCGAGGCTTGCTTTCTAAGATTTGTCATATGTAAGACCAGAGCAGCCGTAAGCCTCAAGCTAACAGTAATATTAGCAAGCAATACTCTGCTGAGTATTCTGATACCCTGTAAATACCAGATTTTCTAGTCTGGCTGGTGGAACATGAACTATTCCAGGGCCTGTGTGAGTTTCCAGGTTTGTTCCCTCTGCTCCTTTTCTGTGGTTTTCTTTGCCCAGCCTTGGATAGTTCCCTCACATACAGGCACTGATTACTGCCTGGCTGAAGGCTCACTGATGACTCCTTGAACATCTCCAGCGCTGTCTCTCTGAGCAACTCTTTTACTCTCTAGCACTCTGCTCAGTAAACTAAAGCGGCCTAGCCTCAGTGGACTCCCAGCCCCATCTCCTGAACTCAGGGTGCATACCAGGCTCCTGCCACTGCTCCTCCTCTCTGCAGCTGCAGCCTGGAACTCCCTCCCATCGGTCAAGTGGTACATTTGTAGGATCCTTCTAATTTGTTTCCCCTCTCTTCAGGAGTGCATTTATTGTGGGATTCTGCATCCTGTGCTATCTGATGCCTAATGTCTGAAAGCTGTTTTACATATTTCATCTGATTTTCAGTTATTTCAGGTGAGAGAACAAATGCAGTCCCTGTTACTCCATCTTGGCTGGAACAAAGGGCCAGATTTTTAAATGTAACTCTTTCTAATACCTACTATTCATTTATTTATTTTTTTATTCAAAGTGCTGATATCAATGTATTACTATATTCAGAAATTCAGAGAAGCCCTGTTGGACCAGTGGACTGGAAGAGCTATCTGCCCTTGTCCAAATATAGCTCCAAACTTCAGTATTAACACAGTTCCTCTGCTATTCTTTTCCAATTATTGACTGTATTAAGTATATAAGAAATGTCAAATTTGCTGCCTTACTTTACTTTCAACCCTAAAATGACAGGCCTAAAGTTAGCTCTCAACACTTTTTCAAAGTAAAGGACTGAACTCTGTGGCCTTTCCCTCCACTCAGAGGTCCTTCTTGACTTCCATACTTGTATTAATCTAAGTAGTTCAGGCTTCTGAATAATTCGCTTCCGGTTAAGTTGGGTGTCACTATACTATCTTTTGAAAACAAATGTAAATAGAACAATAATGCATAGTTCATTAATATCTCTAACTCTGCCACAAATATGAGAACTTTATCCTTAACAGACATAACTAAGAGGACTGGGTAGAGCTACTCTCATGGAAAAAGTCCTGACTGAGAATTCTCAATAAAATAGCCTTCTTTGTTGACTAAACTGGGAGTAGGGCAGGCTATTACTTCAGACTCAGTGGGTCTGCAAGTGGGGTCCCAGGACCAGGAGGAGCAGGGTCCCCTGGAAACAATTAGAAAGGCACGCTCTCAGGTCTTGTCCAGGAACTGCCGACTTGGAACGGCGGGCGTGCAGCCCAGCAGTCTGTTGTGATGCGCCCTCTGTCAGCGCGGCTCTGCATCCAAGGGCAGCAATTGTTATGATGCTCAGACAAACCCCTCCGTCTTTTGAAATAAGAGTCTGGGTATTGCTCATTTCTTTTTTCTTCTCTTCTCTTCTGCACTTTGAAGTCTACACTTAAATGATATTCTACAAGATGACAGAATTAAAATTGGGGGGGGGGGGGAGGGAGAGAACATACCAAATAATCACTAATTTGCATGTCACTAACTTAGAATTTTGATCAGGAGCTTTTGAAACTGAAGTCTACTTTTGTCTTATCTATCAGTAAAAAATGTTATTAAATAAATTAATAAATGTGACTAGAAGAGAAATATTTATTTAAGGGAAACTACAGTCTGTTCTGCTACCATATGTTTCATTAATACCAATTAGCTCACATATGATCATGAATAGATGAATGATGTCAGTACCATATGCAAGTCGTGTTGGTTCATAAGGGTTTACTCTAGGCAAGGGGAGCTAGAATAATAGGAGCAGAATTGTAACTTTCAAAAAGGAGAAAGCTCCTAGTAAATATGCACTGTTTCAATACCCATAAGCGAGCATTCCCTCTCCTCTTTTACTTGGCATTTTTAATATTCCCTCAGGCAACTCAACTCCCAGCCACACCAAGCTGCCTGCCTAGGCTGTCCAGGTTATCTCCTCACGTACCCAATATTATTTTTGTTAGTATTTTGGTTATGAAAATGCACAGAGTTGGAGTCCTGCCTTTCCTCAACTCCATCTTCTCATAAACCCTTTTATTTTTAATGTACAATTCTGGAGAACATGAGAATTTTAAGGAACATATATATAGCAGCAGAAACAACTGTTTTAACTAGAATACCACTAAAAAACATAGAAATAAGTACAAATGTGGTCGCTGCCAATTACATGTCTTTGCTAAATATATCTTAGTGTCTATCATTGGAGTGCTTTAAAAATATGTCCACAAATTCCCTTAAATTCTTCCCTCCAAAAGGTGGAGCCTAATTCTACTTCCCCTGCATGTGGACTTAGTGACTTGCTTCTAACAAATAAAATTGTGGCAGACTTGATGGCTGCTTAGGACTTCTGAAACCATGTGGAAAAAGGCATCCGTAGCTTCCTCCTTGCTCCCTCTTAGCATCACTCCCTCTGGGGAAGCTAGCTGCCAGGTGACAAGGACAGTCTGGGAATCCTACGAAAAGGCCAAAAAGGAACTGAATCCTTCTGCAAACAGCCAGTAAGGAACTGAGGCCTCTTTTCAGCAGCCGCATGAGCAAGCCATATATGGTGCAAACTCTTCAGCTCCTGTCAAGCCCAGAGAACTGGTACCTTGGCCATCTTGACTGTAAACTTCATGACAGTCTCCAGCCAGAACCACCCAGCTAAGCTACTCTTGAATTCTTGACTTAAACTATAAATGTGTGATGCTTTAAGCCATGAAGTTTTGGGGCAATAACTATTACAACTATTTACTATGTTAGTTTCACTTAGTTCTATTTACTTGAACATAGTAAAACATTAATAATCTACATTTCCCTAAAATAATCTATAGAAGTACTTACAGGGCTTTGTGGAGATCTACTGTAACCCGAAATAGCAAAAAACAAGAATAAGAACAACACGCTAAGCAATCACAATTTCCACAATTTGAGAATGAAAGTATTCATGATGTTATGGCACCAAAAACTAAGAAAGTTTGATCGCTACATAGAAGTTAATAAAAGAATTCACCAAATCTCTGGAGCTGAAAATTGTCAAGAATGAGTGAAAATACTCAACTCTCACCTCACCTCCTCTACCTGCAGAGCTTATGCAGATAAAACTCTAAAGGATGTTTCTTATTTATTGCAAATAAATCCTTAAATCCTTCTTGACTACCTCCAGTGACAGGAAGACTGAATTAAATTACCTGCCTAGGGTCATTTCAAGCGCTGGCAGAAGGATTTAAAGAACTCTATAACAAGGTCTACAGACCGGAGGATTCAACTGGCACCTGGGAACTCTATCTCAGAGCTTAAAGGCTAAACAAGCTTAGCAAGGCATGTTGGCAGGATCTTTGAAAAAGACTTATACTAGTTGCTTTTAGCTAATGGTAATGACAACCAGCTGCTAAACAGATTTGGGGATGGTTAATTTAGGCATCATATCAAAATATATATAGTCAACTTCCGAGTAAAACATGCCTCTTATTGACAGCTACTCAATTTGATTAGGTTTATTTATATCTCCCAAATTATTGTAGACTCTTATCCTTGAGAAATGTCATGCTCTAAACCTTTCTGTAATCTCTAAATTCTTGAATACCACTAGAGCTTACAATTTCCCTTATAATATTCATTAAAACAGTACCTGGAAAATGTGAGCTACCCCTTCATACTATACAGATTTTGTAAATACAGGCCAAAGTAATTTAAAAGGGGGAAAAAATCCACCAAAGCAATATACTATTGCTAATAGCTAAACAATAAAACTATTGCTAATGTAACTAATAAATATTATAGTTATATATATATATATTATAACAGTAATATTAGCTATGAACTTAACAAATTTGAAAAATCAAATAAAGATGGTTAGCATCAATGGACATTGCATACAATACACAACAAACTATAATAAATTAAAATGCTTAAAGGAAATGCTAAATGAAGACAAGTTACAGCAGAGGGCCTCAAACTTTTTAGCATGCAACGAAATCAGAGAGAAGTCTTGCTAAATACAGACTGCAGAGCTCTACTACCCAGAATTTTCTGATTCAGTAATTCTGGGTGGGGACCCAAGACTTTGCTGATGCTGCAGGTCTGAGGACCACAATTTGAGACACACTGACTTACAGTATTATAATAACAATGTCTTTGTGACCTGATGGATCACCAGCATTTAGGTGATTAACCTTGACCAAAGAAGTAAGTGAATCAAGTTGGGGAGGAGATGAGAGAGGCAACTGGGAATGAACTAGAGAGCAGGTTTCCCCTTCCATCCCTCATCTCTGGTCCTCAAAAGGAACCAAATTCATTTCTCAGGCATCTTTAAAGTTCTCTATAAAGTAATATTTATAATATCCCATCATAAATATTACTTCTTAGTATCTGAATATCTGATGCTCATGTCTCTTTCTTTGGTTGTGTATATTTAGAGAAGGTATTTTTTTTTTAATGTGAGTTTTATTATAACTTTGCATTCACAGACACCATAACCCTTCCCTGCTTTCTGAGCTCCTTCAGCTCAGCTCCTGGAGCCATTTATGGTTAGCTGGTGTGGCCTCCCCTTATGAACTTTATATCTGGCAAAAAAAAAACACATTTGAAAAATTTCATCAAATCAACCCTCACTTGTCAGTTCACTGTCTTCGCCATCTGTTACATCTCAGAAATGGTAGTCTCATTTTTCCTGTGAATAACTTCAGACCACATTTTAAGAGCTTTTTCAACATTCTTTTGATTTTTTTTTCTCATGTCTTCACATCACCTTCTTCTCCGTATCTCTCTGTACCTTATGAAGACACCAGTCATTGGATTTAGGGCCCACTTTAATCCAGTATGGCCTAACCTTAACTAATTACATCTGCAAAGACCCTAAGATCACATTCTGAAGTTCTAGGTGGACAAGAATTTTCGGAAGACACCTACCACACTATTGATCTCTGCTCTAAACAAGTCTAATTTTATTTGGTTTTAAAGGTTTTTTAATTTGATAATTAAATATTTATAGTAATGCAATATTTATAGTACAGTACTGTCATAATGTATTTTCAATGCAACGCAGTGAGTATATTAGGCTTACAATAAAACTTACTTAACTATGAAGTATCACCTAAGATCAAGCAATTCTTGTTAGCGGAGTTCTAAAAAGACTGGCAGGTCCAATACGGCATTTTGACTTTTAAATGTTAAAGGCAAGTGCCCCAACAGATAAAAGTATCATGTCTCTAAGTACTGTACCTGGAAATTCAATCTACTAAAGATACATGAAGTATTCCCTTATTTTTGTAAGTAGTAGGGCAATGATTTGGTTGCAGTTCAACATTGGTACATTAGACTATGTAATGTTAGCACTTCATGTCTAAGTTAAACAAACTTCATTATTTACTTAACTGTCTCAAGAGAAGCTCTTAACACTTGAAGAGGTCTTAAAAAACCATGAAGATTAACCCTGCAGACTATCAGCCTTACACATTTTTTCAATAATTTTACTTTGCTACCTATTCATAACTCCAAGTAAAGCTAGCATCCATCCATTAAGTAACCAACTAGATGGTAAACTAAAATGCCAACACATATATAAACAATTTGCACATTAGTTGTAGAACACTGAATAGAACATATTTAGCATACACACTCATTATTAACCTGTCTTCTGTTAGTTCAAGAGCAAAAATCGTGCTATTCACCTTTGTATTCTCAGAGGACCTAGACCAATGACAAATATACAATAGGCATTAAATAAATTCTAAACAAATTAAAATAACTGGAGCTAAAAATTAAAAAAAAAAGAAACTTCTAAAGATGAGAAAGATTCAATTTATATATGGTATTTTCTAATAATAAATTGGACATGAAAAAACTGTCTCAATTATCTTAAGATATAAAGACAATATAAGCTGAAGAGAAAAACAGTTCAGCTAATATACTATTCAGAAAGAAGTACAGATGTACAACCAATCAAGTTTATTACATAACCTGTCCTTCACACACACAAAATATTAAATTTAAAACTTTTTGTACTTTTAGGAGCAAAGAAAAACCAGTTATGAATACCAAAATACACTACAGTGATCAAAGACAATCAAACATAAAACTTTCCAACAGACCACAAATAGGACAAAATCCATCCATTTCTTATGATAAATACAAAAAAACCCTTTTATTTTCCACTTTTATCACTGGTAATGACAAACTAGAGCAGCATTATTAACTTTTAGTCATATGACTAGCTTTTTTTTTACCCAAGTTTAGAAGAATGAGTGTTTTTCATTCACCCAGCTGTTTATTGGCCTCTGCTTCTCTGTATCTTGTTTCACTTGGGCTGCTCAGCTTGCAGGTTACACTAGAGGGAAACTCTTCCAATCCAGACAGGACAAAACACTGCTCACCTGTGAAAGCGGCTGTCTCAGTGTGTCATCTTACAGAACTGGGCTCTCGTCACCACACTGAATTCACCCAGTCCTTCACTATTGTACAGCGTAAGCAGAATTCTAGAATATACCACTGAATCAATTAGTTCTAAATGCTTATCTCAGAATAATCCACATATACAAATGTCTTAGTTCTATTTTAGGTTATAAAATATGTGGATACAACAAGGGTGCCTTCTTGTTTATGCTTCTACCCCAGAAATCATAAGCCGTAGAACAAATGCTCAACACATACCATTAAAATTTACTGAAAAATGTAACTTCATTCCTTAATTATGTGTTTTTCAGTTTTCAGAGTGAACATAATCCCTGGAAAATATAACTTCCTAGACAAACTAAGATTGATTATGATTAATAAGGGCTCTCCTTCACCATCACTGTCTCCTATATTTTGGCAATTACTATGTTATAAAGCAGTGAGTTTCCTTTTCATATAACAAAGAAAATTATTTTCTGGTTGCATACTACAATAATCCCTAAAGATTATTACCTCGAAAACAGAAAACCATCTTACACTAAATCAGAAGATTCCATTATGATAGGGCATGGGGGCAACTTTATTCATAAAAAGGATTTTAAACTAAAAGCTGACAACTTTGGGATAAATAACATATTGATTTAAACTAATTCCTGATTGAGTGTCTGCCTCAAGGTTTTTATTTCTTGGAGTTTCCTCACTCTCTTTGTCTTTTCTCCTTTAGACAACACTTCAGCTCACATAATCCCAAACAAATTTATAGGGAAAATTTACTATACTTAAGAGCTGTAGAGTTAAAGAATATAATCTCATACTAAGATCTGATGGCAAAGCTCTGTTTAAAGAAATAAAAAATTATTAATTTCAAAACAGATGTTAAGCTAATCCTCAAAAATGTCATTTCAACATTGCAAATAACATTTAGAAAGTCCAACTACAGAAACAGTGCACACACAATACACTATAAAATTCTTATTTTATTTATTATCTTGTTATTCCCTACAAAATGTTTCCCTTGGATTATCTACCTTTTGGAAGAAAGGGTTTCTCAAAATCTTAATACCACTACAAATGACCTCAAAACAATGAATAAACTAACCAAATAACAAGCTATTCTGAATACCCTAGAGATTTACCCAACAAAAATACATATGTAAATGCACTAAAAGATGGACAAGAATGTTCACAGCAGCATTAATTTAATTAGGAAAAAAAAGGAAATGACACAACTTGATTTAGAAAATGAACAATAAGTAAATTTTGAAATTAAAATTTCTAATGTGCAAAATGTTAACAGCAATATGGATCCTTAATATATCCAGAGGGCATACTCTTCCAGAACTAAACATTTTGACACTAATTATTTTAAAATCTTACTTCATTTAAAAGATTTTTAAGGCATAAAATAAAACAAAAACATGAGTAATTAAAGTACAGGCAGCAGGCATTCTCCACTCTCCAGCCTACTCTGTAAATTCATCTTCTGCCACTCATCAAATATCCAGCACTCACTGGGCTTCTCCACACTTCTTTCCACACCTGCCCTGCCTCCAAGCCTGCTATCCTCTCTGCCTAAAGTGGCTGTTCTGAACTCCAACTCCTGTCCCAGCCCGATTTTTCATTTGGATTCTACTGGACTACCTCACCCAAAAGGCATAATTAGTAGGTTTCTACTTAGTTTATATTCCTTAGACAACTTTAGAAGTTGTCATTTGTCTGCCCAACTAAGTTCCAAGTGCCTACAGAGGGCTTTTACACATTGTCTGTGCATGGCACACAGTCAGAAGATGGATGAAAACATTAATACATGCATTTTAAAAAATGTTATAAAACAAGACCAAATTACTTTCAATTCAACCATCATTTGTGCTACATTTTTTTTTTTTTTGGTTGTCAAAAGATCTTTAATTGAAATGTTTTCCTTTCTAGTTCTTAACTAGCTGGGCATTCCACTGCACCACTGTTGATGTCATGAGGGTGGTGGCCATCAACACTGCAGCCCACAGACTGGGCAGTCCCCAGGATCTCTTTAACGGTTCCAGAGAGTTCTCTAGCTAAAGATCGATGCCGCATCTGTCAGGCAATGCTGATGATCTCATCGAAAGTGATATTTCCACTGTGCTTAATGTGTTTTTGGCTCCTTTCTGTCCCTTGGTGGTTCTTTGAGGGCTTTGATGATAAGGGCAGGGACAGAAGGTCCTATCTCAGCCTGGGCCTGTCTGTTCTGAAGAGTCAGTTTCACTGTGATCCTCAGACCCTTCCAATCACCAGCTGCTTTGGCAAGGTCATGACCAACCTTTTTTGGATTCAGACCCGGGGGCCTGGTGGTAGGGCCTGGCAGACGTGGGGGCAACTTCCCCACCGGTGCACCTTAGGTGTGCAACTCTGATGTCGTTGGGCTCGAGCTTCCACAGCTGGTGGGAAGGCAGCTGGTGTCAGATGAACCCAGATTTGGGACGACAGAAGACAGATGCACCTTGGCCTCCTCTAAGCAGACAGCCGAAAGATAAGTGCTAATTTTATCTAAGATATTTAGCCCTAATTAGGAGATCAGAAATAAAGTCACTTTAACTCAGCTGCATCTTCTAGTCCGTGTCTTGCTACCTCTCTCTACTTATTTTAGTTAGCTGTATAATGTTCTAGAGACACAAATACCATAACTGCAATGCTTAGACAGTTTCCACCATCAAATTAGCAGTCATATTCTATTTGGGAGGGAGTGATACCCACTTGCTCAGACTCCCCTCTGTTCTTTCTATCTGTATAATTTAATTTGCCCCCTTTCCCAATGAGTTCCCTCCGAGGAGACTTGGGGTCTGCTGTCACTTGCTTTCTGGGTTGGCTCCGCTGCTCTCCTGCTGTTCTGATTCAGCTCCTCAGCGCCAGCTGACCCATCACTCTCCCCCTCTCCCTGGGCACACAGTCCGTCCTTCCCCTAAACATTAGTGAGTCTGCCGTTCTTCTTTTCCTTGTGTCTCTCTTCTCATCAGCTCATTCCCCCAGCCCTTCCTTGCCTCTGAATACTAGCATCCACTCTGGCAAGGAAGGAAGGTAGGGCAATATGGGAAAGGAAAGTGAAAAGGAAAAGAGGTAAAAGAAGAAGGGGAGGAGGGAGAGAGAGGAAGTAAAAATATAAAGAGCACAAACATAAAGCAAAACAACACAAAGAAAACAGTGTTCCTGAAGTGTAGGAATGATAACCTCAATGTACCTGAATGTGAATATGATATGAAAGGTAAATATAAAAGAAGGAATATGGGGAAAGAAAAGAAGCAGGTAAGAAAATGTATTGAAATGCTGAAAAAAAGGAATGCAAATGCCTAAGGCTTGGTTAGAAAGAAGGGAAAGCATGGACATAAAAATGAAAGGGACGTCCCCATGGCTTGGTGGCGAAGAGCACAGGCTATAGGGTCAGACTTCCTAGGTCAAAATCTCAGCTCTGTCCTTAGGACTTGTGCAGCTTTGGGCAGATTCCTTCACAACTCCCTAACAGTAAAATATGTTGTTGTTCTGCTTTGTTTTAATGTTTTTTGTCAATGCTGTATTCATAGCACCTAGAACAATGGCTGGCACATAGTATATACTCAAAACAGTGAATAAATGGATGAATACACTTAACCTCTCTGTGGCTCAATTTCCTTAACTAGAAAATGAAGATTACATCAAACCAGATTATTGTAAGGATGCAATAAGACATAGGTAAAGCATTTACAACAATGCCAGGCATCACAGAGTGCCTTCAATAAGTGAGTGTTTTTATTAGTTGGCAAGCTGTAACAACTAAAGAAATCTGAGCATACCTACAAAGAAGTACTCCTCCCATCAGTCTACTATAACAAGCAAAATTAGCAATAACATAATTTTTAAATAATTTATTTTACAAGGTATAGTGCTGTCAATTTTTGAAATCTGTATGCAAAATTTACATATATATATTTTTTAATTTACCAAGCTCTTAGGCTTAGTAAATATAATCACCATTAATACAAACAATAGTACTTTATTTTATTAATTATTTTAGAAACATAAGAACTACAGTATAATCCGCTAGGCTTATGTTTAACAAGAGACTGCGCAAGTCAGCTGACTCTAGAGACCTGAGATCCCATTTTTATGATAAACATTAGTACACTTAACCAAGTTGCTGATCCCAAATATGAAATTATCCAAGTACTTTTAATTACTTCTTGACACATTTGTCTCAAGTCCAAATGAATACTTTTGGAAGTGAAACTACATGCTATATAAAAGTTTCTGTTTGATGCATCTCTCTGGCTCCATACTAAATCTACCGAGTGAAACATGTCACTCAACTTGGTAAACCTACAGTTAAGATTAATTGCTCTGGATAATTAATTATATTAGAATTAATTTCTAATTCAACTCTCTTTAATTCAACTCTATAATTCAATTTAATGTACACAAGTAATTTTAGGGAAATTTTCAGTTAGGTGAAAATAGATAATAACAAGACCTCATAAAATAAACTCCAGCTGAATTTCTCCCTGTTGGTACATCTACCACCACCAGTGACAAGAGAACCTTACTCCTAAGGATTGATATTATTAGTTTTTACAAAGACTCACTACTAAGGCAAAAAATGCAGGTAGCTAGAGAAGTCAGCTCAGTACTCAATAACTTCAAGGTACTCTAGAAAATAAGGCCCTATATCTCAATAAGCTGTTATTAGGATCACAAGGAAATTCTCTAAACAATAAAACAAATAACTGGAAGCAAGTATCAAAACTGAGAGGGTCTTTCACAATAGAGATCCTTCTCTCTTTTCATATGCTCCCTTGGAGGAATGCCTCAGTCTCTAGCCACCCTCACTTTACCTTCTTCATGAGAATAATTTTAACTGCATATTATGGAAGATGTTATAGGTGAGTTTGTATGTATGACACATGATCAGTCTAGAGGCAAAAGAGATAAGATCCCCCACTACACAATTATCTAATATTACTAACTTTAGAGCAAGTTTTAAAATATGAAAACTGCACTTGCTAAAAGTAATCAATCCACAAAAACTATAGAGTTGGCTCAAATAAATTACATTTATGCAGCACAAACTCTAGAGCCTTAATTTATTTGCTCTGATTATGGTGGCAAAGGGTAGAGGAGGATATTTCAAAATTCTACAATGCATGCTAAATAAGCTATTATAGATTATAACTGGTGGAATCACATGGGGACTCAAATTAATCATGGTCTACCTGTAATAAGATGAAGAATGGCAATAAAATAAGAGGAGGTGATAAGCATTACAGTTAGACACTTGGCTTATCTCCTTATTTCCTTCAGGTCTTTGCTCATATTACAAGGCCTATCCACCCTATTTAAAATACTAGAGCCTGCCCCTCCATCCTATGTGCTTAAACCATTTACCCTCTCCTACTTTTTCTTTAATCCATAGTACTTATCACTTAATACGGTATATAATTTACTTCTACATTATGTGTATTATCTCTTCCCTCCACTAGAATACAAGCTTTTCGGGACACAGATCTTTGCTTTATTCTTGGTTGTATCCTGGGCACCCAACAGTGCCTTCAGTGGAGAAGTTCAATGCCTGACACATAAGGGCCTCAATAAAAAGTCATACAATGAATGGCTAGGTAATATTTAAGATGTTTATTATGATAAAAGTGGTTTCGTTACAAAAGAATAATTTATTCTTAACCAAACAGACTGGAAAGTAAGAATTTTAATTAGCTTTCTTTACCTTAAGTATCATAGGATTCAACTGAAACAAATGGGTGAAGATCAAAGTTAACTACTGTTCAAGAAGATCAGATATCTGTATCTCACTTAGTCAACATTCATAAATCACCTGCCTATATATAGAATTCTAAGAAATGGTAATTTGGCTTGGATTACAAAAGAAACAGAAAACAATTTCTCTTCCTGAGCACTTAACAATCCAGATGACAATATGCAATCCATAAACAAATCAGTAATTAAGTTTTCTGCAAATTCTTAACTAGTTCATTTCTATCTTCCAGCAGATGTCTGACTAAAACAGTGTCTTGTTGATGTTTTTAAAAATTTTCATAATGAATAATCATGTTCAAATGCTTTCTCTTCTCCTTGTTTATTTCCCCCACAACTTTCAGAGTCCCTGGCATATTCTATCTAAATGTACCTGATCATACTCTGGGAGAAGAGCTGTTCTTTTTCTGTTCTGATAACCTTCAACTCTTCCCCATTTCAAATGTTCAAATACTTCCATCTATAAAGCTCAGCCAAATTCACAAACTATCTGGCAAAACAAAACACAAAGCGACCTGGGACCTTGGCAGGGAAAGGAATGAAGGTTAAAGCTATGTTTGAATGATTCCTTCCTTTCCTCTACCAGGTTCAAAGTCTTTGTTTTAACTATTAATTCAGTGTTGGAAGCAATATAGCACAGAGGTTCAAAAACATGGATTCTGGAGCCAGGCAGCCTAGGTCAGAATCCTAACTGCCAGTCACTTTCTCTACTGACTTCTCTATCTTAATGTCCTGCCTGTAAAATGGTGAATACAGTACCTTCCTCATTAGGGTATTATGACGGAAAGAAGGCCAATATATCTGTAAAGCATAGTGACTGACACTTCACATTTACCATTATTAAGGTCTTTCAATACTATCTCTAAGTTTATAAACTTGGAGTTCACTTTTAACAACATACCTTAACAAAATCCATCATAACCAACAATTTTAGGTTGTCGCAAAAGTAATCACGAGATGGAACCAGTTTTATAAACGTGGGAGGGGGACTGAAGGAGAGACCCAAGTTGATAAATGAAGAGTGTCCCCCCTTCAGAGCCAGGTTTCTCCCAGGAGCACCGGACTCCACCCCCCACGTACCGACCCCCACTCTCTCACACACTCACTCTGCGCCACTCTCCCAAGCCCCCCGCCTCCCCCACGATGTGATTCTGACTTCTGTGACATTCCTCTCCTCTGGTTTCCTCCTACTTTTCCAGATTTTCTTAAATTTTATTTACAGGATCCCTTCTTACAGAAGATCCCATCATTAAGTTCTTTAAATATGGGGGGTTTCTACTGCTGTGAGGGTTTCCAGTTCTGGCTTCTCGGGCTCGCCTATTATTTTGCCTACTCCGTGAATTCACACGTAACTTCTACATCTCAGGTCAGCCTGGATCTCTCTCCGGAACCATACACTGGTACCCAACAGGCTGCTGGACCACTCTCCTACGAAGACCCACGAGCATATGAAATCCAAATCCAAACTAAACTCACCATCTTATCACCTCCTAAAAGCTGCTGCTCCTCACATATTTTCTCTCTGACTTCCCCATTTGTTATTCAAATCTAAAGCCTGCTAGTTACCTCGACACTTTCGTTCTTTCTCTCCATATCAAATTAACCAGCTGCCAAATCTCTATTCTCAGTCTCTCTAATCCACCCCTTCCTCCCTCTACTTTCCCTGCAACTGCTTGGGCCAGGCCCTCATTTTCTCTAACCTAGATAACTACTGCGCCTTAACCATCTCACTTAATCCAGATGTGCCTACTCCCTCGCCCTGCTTGCCAGATTGTTCTCTACATACTAATGTCATCCATTACTCTCCTGTCTCATATCCTTTAATGGTTCCCCCGCAGCCTTCAGAACAAGAACAGTAATTATATCATCAACAACAGGAACTAACATTTATTGAGCACTCACTCTCAGGTGTTGATCTAATTTAATCATTATAATATTCCTATGAGTGGAGTACAATTATTAACTCTAATATTCTGATGAGGCAACAGAGACCAAGGGAGTTATCCCAGGCACAGAGCAAGTGAGGAGCAGGCAAAGCCAGGATCCAACCCAGGGCCATGCTCCCAAACACTGGATAATACTGCCTCCCCTAAACTCCTAGCACGGCAACCGCTGCTACCTCTACAGTTGCATCTCTTTGTACACTCAACTTCCTGTCCCTCTAGTCACACCGGACCCACGTGCAGTAAGTACTCCGAGCACACCAATATGCTCTCATGTCTCACTGGTGCCCCTCTGCTTGGAATGGTCTCCCTTACCTCCTTCACCAGGTTGACTGTCCTTCTCATCAGCTGAGCCATCTGCTCAAAGATGCACTCCAGGACAGGGAACACATGTTGCTCTCATCTCTGCATCTAATTCCTCATGTGTACTAATTACTGTTAGTAAGTCCCTTCAAAGTACCTGAAAGCCATATTTCTTAGTACACAAACTCCTATCCAATTAATTTACCAAATAATTTTTCAGAACTGATTTTTCTATGCAAAAACTGAGGTGACTTGCAGGTCATGACAGTATTGCCTTGCAATCTACATTCACTGGATAAGCCTTATACAGATTTTCGAATGGAGCTATGCTCTCATTTCCATTCCATAGGTAAATTTTATTTTCAATGGCAGGCAATTTCTTTCTGTGATACTTAACAGAGCATCAAATACAGAGAAAAACCCACACTTTCAAAGGAGAAGTTCTAAAAGGGAGAAATTTAAAAAGAAAATCTTTACTGGGGTTGATGAATTATAAAAAAAATCAAACTCAGAGCTTGATAATAAAAGGAAGGACATTTTTAAAACTTGTTTATCAATGGGGGTTCTTTTGCATTAGGTTTGGGGAAGCCAGTATTTAGAGAAGTCATCAGAACACAGTGATAAAAAGGTGAGGGGTAGGAGTGGGTGGGGGGCAGAAAGTGAGAAGAGAGCCAAAGCACTTAGTCAGAAAAGGATAGCAAATCAAAATTTTCCCAAGGAAAAAAGTGATGCAATCTGAAAAAAAAAAATATGAAAAATCATTTATACTAAAAGATCAGCAACAGAATCAACTGTTTCACATCGGTGACCATGGAACACAAATGTGATAGTAAATTACAGTTTTAGTCTGAAAAATAAGCCATTAGAAAGTCAATAAGTTATGCCTGAGAAAATACTTCTCCAAACTGCCTTCGGGCTCCAGCACTTTGAAAGATGGGAAACTCTCCAAATCTAGAAATAAAGCTTAGCCAGTATTGTATACTTCCCTTGAGTTTAGCTTCCTGTTTCGGTGGCATTCATTGGAAATAAGGTTGCAGCACAAAATGACTGGTTTGATTTAATCACTCTGATTAGAAAACTGTATGCTTAAGTTTGTAATAACAAAATCTTCCCCTTGGCTAAAAGAATCCAAAGTGATTATATCCAGACTGGGGAAAAAAATTATTTTTATAATTTATTTATTCAGAAAGAACTATCTTATTCCAGGAAAAAGTAGTGCAGTCATTAATTCGCAGGGTAGTAATTTTTTTTTAAAGGTATTAATCCAAGTCACTTAAGGCTCAACTTCCCTCACATCCACCAATTTAACCATTTAGACTCTTGACCCTTAAACGACAGTATCTGCAATTATTCACTGGCCATTTCAATAAAGCACACATTTTCCATAAAGACAGAAGTCTTAATTAGTCACTGCAGACATTCCCTATTACCTTGTTACAAATCCGGCCACTAAAAAGTTCCAATAATATAACCTGCACTAGCTTGCTTTCCTGATAGCATTTCATAATGCTGATAATTTAGAATATTTGTCTAAAGATCACAAAATAACAGCAAGAACATTCAGTGATGGACGAGAAGAGCTGTCATACTGCTGATGGGAAACTGGATTTCTCTTTGCAGCTCAAAGTCAGGAGCAAGGCATACAGCTACGCAGAACCAAGACAAACCAAGCAAAACCACAAGACAAACATGAAAGGAAACTTCATTTTGGATCAATGGTGATTATTAATACTTTTATATTTTAAAAATTATGTTAAAATAAACATCATGGAGTAGAATGACGATTTGTCACAACATTTTAAGAGAAAACTTAAGGTTTTATGGAGCTGTCAGGCTAGCATGCCTGCCTCAGCCTCTGTCCCCACTCTCCACGTGCATAAGCAGGTCTAATGACTGACTTTCTACTTCTAAGTAAAAACTATGAATCTGAACAAAGTTTGTTTCATGCAAATCTAAGCATCCCACAAACCTCAAAAGAACTACAAACCAAACAACAATTATTAAGCATTTACCAGGGCAACAACGAAAGCATGCCTGTCTTTGCTTGTCCTGGGAACAGCTGAAAAGAGCCTCTTAGAGCTCAGGCCCTCAAACTCAAAGTCCAAAGACCTGCCAGGTCTCTAGCTCCTCAACTCAGCACCAAGAAAACAAAGCCACGAAATCGTCCGCCTCTCCTGCTTCTGTGGTAGTAAACAATAATTCTCCCAGACTCAAGAACTGAAAAGCTGGGGTCACTTTTAAATACTCTCTCCCTCTTGCCATCCATGTCCAGTAAATCACTTCACAGCATCTCTCCTGCATCCATCCCTTCCTCCCTCTCCATTCTTCACGTCACTACCCAGGATTCAGATTCTTGACCTTAACTCCCTATTTCCACTTCAACTACAGCCACCTGACTTCCCCTCCTGGCCCGGGTTTCTCCCGGTCACACACCACCAGCACGCTCATCACCACCAGGAGTTACTGTGGGTGCCTTTTCTTGTCTCACGTAAAACCTGTGGCATTTTCTGGAACACTTTAAATTCTGTCATTGTTAAAAATATATCTTGGCATTTTTAAACCTAAGGATCACATACTATTCTAGTTTACCGAGCTTGATAGATGTCCAAGAATTTATTCTTTTGGCAATAAGTTTATTTCAATATTTTAAATAGAACATAACTTGTACTGCCTTATCAAAAATCAAATAAAGGGTGAATACTTTTACTTGATGGCCTTGAGTCATCATTAAAGGATATGTAAGAGTATAATAAATGATATTCATAAAACTGTCCTCAAGGACTACTGCACTCCCAGGCTAGCTGGCTCCCACTTTATGGCTGCTTTTCTGGGCTTATACTTACATTCTGCAGTGTCCATTTGGGCTGCATAGAGGCCTTTATTAAGCTAGCCTCCTGATTTAAGGGTGTGTTTGCAATTGATAACAGCTTCATAACCAAACACCAAACAGGTGAGGTGTACCTATATTTAACTTTCTTATTTAAAAAGGCTTGCCTGTCCAAATTCTCTGAAAAATCATGAAGGCAGAGATTCCATATTATGCAATCTATGTTTCCTCTTATTCTCAGCTACTGTTTTATCATCCTAGTTGCTCATGAAATCCTTCACCTCACGTGGAATTTATTTTAAAATAAGCTGGAAAATAAGTGTACTTATACACAAAACTAAGACCACTGTGTTAAAGAAACAGCCAGAGAATTTAAGTGGTTACTATGAAAAACATCAAAGGTTTTTATGGTTAGTTTTCATTCATATGTATATACACATACATACACACACCCATAAACTGGCCTCCTGTGCAGCCTGGAACTACTTACCTTTGTCAGTGAGAATTTCTGAAACCACAAAAGAACGCTAAGCTCCAAATGGGTATGAAAAATTTGCAGCACAAGGAAACAGCCAGACAGCAGGACCATGGTTCCTAGAGACTAGAGATCCAAGTGCAGAAGGTCTGATGCTGAGGAAGGAGACACTGATGCAGAGTGGAAGGCATGCACCCCCTCAAGCTACTGGCTTTCCTACTTCACTTACAACATTCACGGCAGAGAGTAAGATAAATATTTCACCTCTGCATAAATCTTATAAAAAACAGCCTAGATAATTCTGCTAACAATTCAGTATTTTGTAAAATCTGAGATGTACTTGTGTGTTGGCTTCTTCAAAAACAAAGGTACTGTGTTTGTTTTCACTCGAAAACAACTAAATTTATTATTTAATCAATAGACAGCTACACACACACACATGCAGCCATCTCAGACTTTCTAAGCAATGATTGTTCTCAGGATAGCAATGCCACCTTATAACATGAAAATGTTCACTGCTAATATTTGTTTCTGTGAAAACAAGCAACAAAAAGTCTTACATATATCACTAATGCTTAAGGAAAATGATATAGCATATTTCAGACTCCTAAAGTATTTTCAGTTTATCTTCCTCTCTCACGTACCCACGTGCTCATCTGACAGGGACTCAGCGCAGCCCTCCCAGTCTGGTTTGCTGCTCTGACACAGCCTTGATGTGGTTCTGTTTAATTCAGCTTTATGGGCGTCCCTGCAACATCAACCTCTCCAGTGGTGGGAACTAAGGCCAGACACCTCAACAGCAGGTCGAAGCTGGTTCTGTGCTCCCTCCCTATTTGCTAACAGCAGGATGGAAGGGACTGGAAGAACTGGTTCCCTTTGCACAACATAGAAATAGACATAAGAATATAAACAGAAAAAAAA
>CM053504.1:81095754-81172141 GCA_028627145.1 Eidolon dupreanum | reverse complement strand
CATCACAGTAGACTGAGTGAGAACAGCCCCTAGGTGAAAAAACAAAAAACAAAACCACCTTTTACTACCTATTTTTGAAGCCTCACTTGAATGACATAAAATGATGCTGTTATAAATAGCATACAAAAGGAAAAAGCTTTTACCTTTTGCCAAAGACACAATTCCAACATAAAGTGAGAAGGGGAGGGGCTGATTTCATGTTAGGCTCCGTGTGGTAATCACAGTAGGATTACACACCCACTGCAGGTCCCATCTAGTCCTGACCGTGTCATACTAGTCATCCTTCCTCTTCCCACGGTTCCTGTTCCTGCTTTACCACCTCTGCTTCCTGCACTCCTGATATCCGGCTCATACAGAAAAATACGAGTGTGCCAAACTACACCACACCTGGGCAGTGAAAGATGATCCTGCTCCCAGAGATACTGCCCAGGGTTCTCTGTAATAACTCAGACAAAGGAAGGAATTTAAAAGAAAACAAGCACAAAAGGGCCTCTCAGTTGACCTCAGGAGACCACAACCACAAACAGAAAATGCTAACTGGCATAACTTCTTCATTGACAAATTACTGAAAAATATCAAATAACATAAATATCAAATAACAAAAATATCAAATAACACATGCTTATGACAGGAGGGTACTGAATGCTGTCCCACAGGGTTTTGATAAACCAGAAATATTCTCCCAAAGGCAGGAGATCTGATAAAGCCTGGACAGAGAAATGCCTGTAACCAACCTCCACTCAACTCACCACACGCCTCCATTCCTTCCGTAAAATACACCAGCGAGTCCATGGCATTGAGGCCCCACTTCTATCACAGCACATTCCTGCCCCATCCGCCGAGAAGTGGGTTCAAACCACAATGAAACATCACCACTGTCATGCCCACTGTATTTGTGGAAATTGTATTAACTTTTATATAGACCAGGAACATATGAATGCCAAAGGAAAAGTTATTTCTATGAAAACTAAACGGAATACTTTTGAGAAAGTCAATAAATCGATTAATAAAATAATATTAAAATAGGTTTGTGGAAAAACCGTAAATGGGGGAGGACACTGATAAAGATCGAGCAGCCTGGCCCGAGGCATGAACTAAAGTAAGTTCTGTCTCTGACTGAATCAGCCTTGAAAGTGCTGCTCTTTGCTCCTCGCATCTTTTCGTGGAAAGGATGCTTCGGCAGTGACCTTCTCCTCCCTGCCTCTACACGAAATCCAGGATGAGGTAAGTATTAAAAATGACCTTAAGACATTTTATGCTCTGCCTTAACCAAACTTTTCAATTAACTGACTGAATATTAGTTCCAGTCTTGTAAAATAAGAGGTCTTATACTAACTAAACTTAACACAAACCATCCAAGGGCACAAAGACAAATGTCATTACTAGTTTTGACAGAGCTGGTAGTTATGCAACTTTCAGAGGCCGCTCAGAAGGAAGAGTAGACTGTGAATGGAAAGGCAACCAGCACCATTCTTCGGAATTAATTCTACCAAATGTGACCACTATTAAGGCAACAGCTTCTGACATTCTTAAATGTGGATATGGGAAAAACCAACACTTTATTCCTCTGCCTTGTAAATAGCATTCTTAAATTAGACACGACTGTTTTTTCCCCTATTGACCAAGAAAATTATATGTTTAAATGAAAAGTTTGTGGCAAAAGAGAAGACAGTAAAGCTTATGGGAACAATTACTCTTTTTAATTGTGAAAATATAACATAAAATGTACCATCTCCACTATTTTTAAGGGAACAGCTCTGTGGCATATGTACATTCACACTGTTGTGCAACCATCTCCACCATTCATCTGTAGAACTGTTTTCATCCTAAAAACTCTGTAGCCACTAAACACTAACTCCCCATTCTCTCCCACCCCTAACCTTCAGAATCACCATTCTACTTTCTGACTCTATGACTGTGACTACTCCAGATAACTCATATAAATGGAATCATATAATATTTGTCCTTTTGTAACTGGTTTATTTCACTAAACATAATGCCCTTAAGGTCCATCTACATTGTAGCATGTGTCAAAATTTCCTTTTTTAAGACTGAATAATATTCCACCATAGGTATATATCACATTTTGCTTATCCATTCATTCATCTGTTTAACAGACTGCTTCCATCATTTGAATACTGTAAATGCTGCTGCTATGAACATGAGCGTACAGCTATCTCTGACACCTTGGCTTTGAATTCATTTGGGTACATACCCAGAAGTGGAATTGCTGAGTCATATGGTAATTTCATTTAAAATTTTTGAGTAACTGCCACTTTGTTTTCCATAGCAACTGCATCATTTTACATTCTCACCAACAGTACACGAGTATTTCAATTTCTCCAAGTCCTCACTTCTTTTTTATAATAGCCATCCTAATAAGTGTGAGGTAGTACTTCATTGTGTCTTGATTTTTATTTCCCTAATGATAAGTGATGTTGCACATTTTTTTCATGTGTTTATTGGCCATCTGTATATCTTCTTTGGAAAAATGTCTAATTAAGTCCTTTGCTCATTTTTAACTGAGCTTGTTGTCTGTTTATTTGTTTGTTTAGTAACTCTGACGTTTAAGCTTCCAGGCATTTCCCTTTTCCTTTTCCAGAAAGAGACTCCCGCACCTGTAGCAGGTGCTTGATCTTCCCTCGTGACACACACCTAGATGTTCACCATGCAAGCTCCTGTACCAGCCACACAATGCACAACTCCAGGAAGAGGCCCCGGTCACAGACTGCACCCCTGAGCAGCACCCCAGGGGACTGTGCAGTGCACAGCTGGCACATCTGTATGTAGTGGCCCTGCTTTCACCACTCACGGCCTAAGTCTTAAATTTATGGCTCCCTCCTAGCAGGGGCTCACCACCAGCAGGCACTCACTGGTGTACTACAAATGCTAGCTTCTCTCTCCTTTTATCTTATCTCTAAGAGCACCCCTAACTCTTCCTTTTTTCTTTTTTTTTTTTGGTCTGTTTTTCCAAAGAAAATTCAAGTTTCTGGACTGAAACAGATCTTTTAACACTTTTTTTGGTATTTCTCTAAAACTAAACCTACTAAGTCATGGAGTTACAGAGATGAAATCAGTCCTTGTTCTCAGTAAAATTCCTAAGTGCCACTGGATGGATAGATGGATGGATGGATGGAAGGAAGGAAGGAAGGAAGGAAGGAAGGAAGGAAGGAAGGAAGGAAGGAAGGAAGGAGGTTTGCTTTGGAATTCTCCAGACTTGGGATCAAATCTCAGCTCGGTAATTTACCATAAACTGAGTAACATCTGTGAACCTTAGTTTTTTCATCCATAAAATGTAAATATATTATTTAACTCACAAAGTGATTGTGAAGATTAAGTGAAATAAAGCACACAATGCCCATTGTGCTTTAGCTTTCTTTCCCCTATACTGGTATTCATTTTCTTTCTGTCTCTTACTCTTTTTTCTCAGTTTCTCTTTATCTATCTCTTTCTCCCTCTTGAATTGATGATATGAGCTAAGACAGACAGAAAGTCAGACAAAAGGTGATAAGAGACATATGTAGAAAGTAGAAATCTCCCTGTATTTTCCCATTACTACCTATAAATTATTATAGTTAGTGATTGAGCACTTACGGGTCAGACACAAATCTATGGACTGAAAATACTGAGATAAAGTTCAAGGACTAACTTACCTGTTCTCCAGATTCGTCTCTCACTACCCTTCCCCTACACTGCCCACTCCTGCTATGCTAAATGATGGCATGGTTTCCTCATCCCTGAAACACAAAAGTTAGACAGCACCCTCCTTTCTAACGTAAGCTCCAAATCCAGCATGAAAGGGAATCCAGGAAAAAGACATGCCAAAATCCTGGCAAAACAGCACAGGGTAGAGCTGATGGTGAAGGCCTTTGCCATTCGGAAAACTAGTTTTAAGTTAGGTTCTTATTGACTGTAAGGTGTCTTTTTCTTTTTTCACACACGATCTAAGTCTATATTAATGCCATTTTCCTCTCTTCACAGGGATGTTACTTATCTATAAACAGTATTAAAATTTACAATCTATGTAGGTCAGTCCTGCCCAACACCGCCCCCCGCAACAGCCACATTACCAAGTTAGAAACCAACATGGTTTTCTCTGTCTCAGTCCCAAAGTACTGCTTTGAGTTTCTGCTTCTGCTCGAACAAACAGAGAGATACTGCTTCACCCCCTATAAACAGTACTCTTCTCTTTTCCTGGATGATGCTAAATATAATTTTAAAATTACATAAGTAATTAAATGTTGAGAACATTATCATTTAAGGCAACAAAACAGAGGAACACAGTAGGAATCTTAACACTGCTTCAGATTCTGCACAAATTCTCTTTCCTTCTAATGATAGTTATAAAAGAGTCTTAAATGGCTCTTTATCTACTGACTGTGACATCACCATTGGCAGCCGCTGCACTATAATTGTTTTTGGGGAGAAGCACCGCACATCTGAGCTGCTATCACATGCATTCTCTACTCCTCCCTATCATCCAAACACTGTATTTAGTGAACAATATAAACAATACATCAATTAGAGTCCTTTAAAATTGAGAGTGAAACAGAAAAACATACCAATTATCTGGTTTTCCATGTTTTATAACAACATAATCTTGGAACTATGATTAATTTGCCTCAAGCTATAAATAATGAATTTTCAAATTATTCTCCCTTCCTCTAGCATTTATGTCATATTAATCCTTTTCTACAAATGTCTATATATTTTCTCACTTCATGACTCATTTTGCCCTGAACAAGCCATGCTTCAATTTCTCGATTATGGCAACTATGACAAAAAAGAAACCACGATTACTAAATTCCAAAAAAAGATCCCTATAATCTTCTGTTGATTTAAGTGTCACTGAACGGAGATTTGTGCTCTGTTCCAAATTCACTCTGAAAAAGTCAAATTAAGACTGAATGAATTAACAGGAAAGTGTAGGTCCAATATCTACCACACACTGAATCAAGCTACATACCATTCTGTGAACCAAATGAAGCTATCTGGTGATAATTCCTTCATTTCTTCAACACACAGACAAATTTGTGGCTTCCGCAGTCTCTGAATTGGCACCACTCACTTAAATGCAAGATGGCCTGCACTGGAAAAACTAACTTAGCCCATGAACTCTTCTTTCTAAAGATGAGGACTTGTGGGTAAGACCACAAAACCTATGTCATGACTTATCCTAGTATTCTAATTTCTATTACACTCATCCTAAGGCAGGAGCGAAATTAGAATTCTGTTTCTGCTTTCTTTCCTAGAACTACCCTTCAGGGTGAGAATACTACTAGAAATTTTTCTCTCTGTGAAATAATACTTTAGTGGTAGATTCCTCAACCATGGAACTACTGACATTAAGGGCTAGATAATTCCTGCTGGAGAAGCTATGCTGGGTATTACAGGATGTTTAGCTGTTCATTGACAATAGATGCCAAGAGCAATCCCCCTAGCGTGACAACCAAAAATGTCTCCGGATGTTGCCAAATGTCCCAAGAGGCAAAACTGTCCCAAATGAGAACCACTGCTTAAGAGATATCCCACTGTCTCTGCTTCCATAGAAAGTCTAGGATGAGGAAGTATAATCAAAGAATGAGAATAATTTCAAGATTCTTCCCACTGTCTTTCATTTTACAGATTAAAAACCTTGAAGACCATGAAGTTGGCCCTAGAGTTAGTAGTGTACCAGCTGCTTAGGCTCTGACTAGCTAGCAGGCAAACAGGAGGCTCCTCCTCAGTGTGGCCATCTTCAATATCAGGCCCTGCATGAGAGATCAGACCTAAATTCTGAGAAGTATGAGCTTCCTAAAAGGCAAGCATAAATATTCCCTTTTTCTTTCCATTAAGGGGACTGTCATATCTATAGTCGCTCATTTCACCCTATATAAATGACAGTTTAACTAGGTCAAGACACAAGTTATTGGGCTGTATTCTAACACATAAACCGTTATCTGCTCTAAGGGGGAAAATGCATCAAGAAGAAAGGACAAAAGAAAAGCTTTTCTTCAAGGCTTCAAGTGTCCCCTTGACAATGGTAGTATTCATGGATCAGAAAAAATACTCATTTCAAGAGTGCAGCACAATAGCTTCTAGTTTCAATAACCATTATAATACAGCACTTATCAAAAGGCTGGTAGGGAGTAGTATCAAAATATAGTAACTACAGGTGATTCACGTTACCGTTATTATTTTTAACTCATAAAACAAATATCCTAACTCATCAAGTTTTAGTACAAGTACCATTAATGGGTACCATTTCCATCTTCCGGCAAGAATAATGTTTTACTGGTCCCTAAACTATTTAAAAGAGTCTCATAAACTTTCACCAAAGTTATTTACTTATGAGAGCTGAAATCAGCCCAAACCACAGGAAGTGTTAAATATGTTATAAAAGCACAGATGCCAAAAAGCAGACAACTGCAAGTCACACAAACAAACAAACAAAAAGCACTCTGCTCCCAAACATCTGATTTTAATCTGTCAAAAATTATTACTGCCTTGCTCTTTGCTTTACCATCTTTAACAATACTCAAAGTCACTGTCTTCATTACTTCTTCTACTATAAGTTGCATTTTACTTAGGATCGAAGTCAGCAAAGAGGAGGATAAATATCACATATTATGGAAATTATTCTTGTAAACTCTTATTTGTAAATTCTTTGACATATGCAACATTTCCAGTTTATATAAAAGATAAAGGGCATATAGCTGAATCCATGTAAATTAAATTTGTATATGCTATGTCTGCACTATAATAAAAGTTTTAAGCAATGTCAGGGAGAGCTCCATTATGTATTATTCAATCCTTCATACTAAGTCGTATCTGTTTAGGAAATAATATTGTGTGCCAATCCTGAATTATTCCACCAGTTTCCAAATATCCTAATTCAATCAAGTAAAACTACTATATCTTGTTCCTTACATTTGTCATGTAGTTTTCACAATTCTGTAAATAAATGGCAGTCTACCTCTGGTGCCTCTGTTCGCTCTCCAGGAGTCTCACTTGGTCCAGTGCATGAGACTTGCCACATGCTCACAAATGCAAGCAAAAATCATGGTTAGGCGACAACTGCTAGGACGCATTCATGTACATTTGCCAAGATACCACCACTACCTCCATACACACAATGGAGGCAGGTGAGTAATCAGTACATCGAAAAGGAAATAGGAAGCAAAGCATTTGTGTAAATATGGAACAAAGACAAACCTCTTCTGTTTCTGAAAAGCATGACATCATAAATATGGCTGAAAATACATCATTACAATAGGCCTTAGGACAACAGAGAATTCTTGGTCACATCTAAAAACAGAATGTAAAACAATAATGAAGAGTCACTGACACCACCCCTTCTCCCCCCGCAACACTGCCACCAAGCATTATCTGTGATGGGAGCAACTGGCACTTTGTCACAAAACATTTGTTAGTGGCCAAAACAGTTTCTTAGGAAAACTCCATCCCAATCAATAGAATTCATAGTTGAAAATTTCTCAAATGTATTCCAAGCTAATTAAAAACTGATGAATACAGGTACTTTTTAAGAGAATAAAAAGTAAATTAAAATTCTTTTCATTGGGCTATGTATCTAATGAATATCCAGTATAAAAACTGGACCTTAAAAATGCACAAGAAAAGTTTGTTCTTTAACTCTAATAAAATTAAAATCACACACATTTGAAAGATATTTAAAGATCAGAATGGTTAATTCTATGAAAAAAAATCATCCCATCCCAGGTTGGGGATGGAGCTACATGCCTCTACATACACTGGTTTTCATGTGCAGCCAGAAAGAGCATGACATCACCCCCGAACACAGGATCAGAGGCAGAGAAACAGGCTGCAACAGGTCCTCAGAGAAAGAAGGGCCTGACACAGGCACCGGAAGCCAGAGCTAAGTGCCCAGGGACACAGAGCCAGGTTAGACAGGGACAAGACATAGCATTTCCAAACAAGAGAAGTGGGATCTGTGCATACACTGCCTACTGTCCATGGCCTGGCTCCTGCAAACAGATTAGGTAAGCAATACACATTAAGGCAAGAGATGAATAGTACTTTGAGAGTTAACAAACACTGTCCAAAATTACGTGCAAGCTGTGACCATTTAGATTGACGGATGACTTTTAATAAAACCATCAATTACTGAGTACCTGCAAAGTATTTTATATACCTAATCTAATTTGATGAGGTCCTCACAAAAATCCTATGAGGTAGATTTTATCAACCTCATTTTAGAAATAAGGCAACTAAGATTCAGAAAATTTACATAATTTCCCCGAACTCAAATAGCCAATTAAGAAGTAGCGCTAACCTCTAAGCCAAAGTCTTACTGATTCTAAAGCCAGTGTTGTCAAACTGACAAGAATAAAACTGCCCATCACCTCTAAATGCATGTTTTTCCCATTTAAACACACAACCAAAAAGGTTAAGTTATTAGCAGCATGCTGTTGTTAAGGATTCCAGATGCATTTACCCGTTCGTTATGTGTCACACTGACCAGGAAGCTAGAAAGGATTTAAGATACCATGTAATACCAGGGAACCCAATGACCATGAGGAAAAGAGAGGAAGGGGCCCAGTACTGTTGAGATGCCTCACTATCCAATATGGAGGGACCTAGGCTCCTCTGGATCAAGATGTTGCCAGCAAGTGTAAACAAAACTCTTGACAAACTACAGAAGTGGTTCTCAAAGTGTAAGGTCTCAGACCAGCAGCACCGACATCATTTAGGAACTTGTTAGAAATGCAAGTTCTCAGTCCCCTTCCCAGACCTACTTAATCAGAAACTCAGGATGGAGCAGCAATCTAGAGGCAATTTTGACGGCTATGCTAAAATCTGAGGACTAATGAACTACAGAATACAGAATGGGATATACAGTATTCTATATTAAAACTGATATGTCTCTAATGTCAATGAAGAATTTTATGAACTTTAAATAAACTGATATGCTAAAGTAGGACACATTAAGCCAAGTCAATTATAAAATTATTAAATGATTTCCAAAAAAGAAAAAGATTAAGATCCTTAAAACAGTGATAAGGACAAAATTAGTATCCTAAGATAAACCTTCATTATCCACTTAAATAATATTGTCAATTTAAAAATCAATATCTCTAATGTACAGTAGCTTACAGCTGATACCAAAAAAGAAAAAGTGAAATAAACCAAACCACTTCTGCATTTTTCAGATGTTTTAATGTTCCACTAAACAAATTTGACTTTCCATTCTTGCAAAAGCTCAATGATACCTAAACAACTACCATATATGTCACATATCCATTCAACCTATAAAAATTCCCAACAGTGAAAAAATGACTGGTTCATGCCTGAGATTATATAATTATACACTTTAAAAGAGGACAGACATTTAAGTTCATTTCGTTCAACCCTATTATTTTATAAATTAGGGAACTGAAGGCCAAAAGACTCATGTGAAGAGTTGGCTACTGGCAGGAACTAAAACCAGAGCCTGGGCCTTCTGACCTCCAGCCCAGAATGCTCTCAATCCACCACCCTGCCTAAGCCATGTAATAGAAAAACAGAACACATGATCTAATGTCATTTTGGCAATTTCCAAAACGTCTCTAGACTTAATATAAACTTAAAATTTTTAAAAAGAATTATCTAGCCATCTCTCTTAAAGAATTTTAAAAAATCATGACCTGACAAACTGAATAAAAGATATGATCTTGTATCTGCATACCAGCTCCAGCCACAAGAGACTGTATCTGTTTCTACCATAATTGAATTCTGTACTACATAATGAAAAGAGCCATTATTAATTTAAACAGACAATCATATGAATTAGTACCTATTTAGTCACATGTTGTTTTTAACTTACGCTTTATTTCAGTGAGGATGTTTGTAAGGGTTGCATTCATTCCTCTGAACACGAAGCACCCACTACCTGTCTCCATGCACAAGGTTATAGCAGCAAGTGAATCAAACAGCAAGGCCAGGCTCTCCTGAGGATTACTGACCATAGAGAGGGATGGTGATGAATACTATGAAAACAATAAAAATAGTGTAATCGAATAGGGTGACTGGGGAGGAGGAGACATTGGTAAAGACCTCTCTGAGGATGTGATATTTGATCCGAGACCTGAAAAGGCATTTGAAGGTCTCAAAGAAGAGGATAACAGGCAGAGGTGACTCCAAGTACAATGGCGGAAAGGAAGGAATGAACTTGCATGCTCAGAGGGCATAGAACTGAAGCCAGGCTAATGAGGGGAAGAGGGATAAGATATAAGGCTGAGAGGCAGGCAGGAGTTTGTAGGCCTGGTAGGATGTTTGCATTTCATTCCAAGTGCAATTGGAAACCCCTGGAAGGTTTTTAATAGGAGCACAACAGGATCTGATTACTTATGAATACAACAAAACCATTACAAATTCTAAACACGCCTTTGAGTTTGTCACCCCCAGCAACTCTCATTCCTTGAACTAAAAATGTTCAAACCCACAGCTAACCTCATGGGACTATAAGAGTTAGAAGGTTTAATTTAGAATATTTCCAAAGCACAGTTTAAGCAAACATGCTAAGGAATAACTCAAAATCTGTATCGTATCATCAAGCTATAAACATTAGATCAATACATTAACAAATAGTTATTCTGTGGCTGAATTATTTTATCCCCTGGATACTTAGCCTGTGTATTGTCTAGAAGAGCAGTCATAAATAGTTTTATGAGATGCCTTTTAAAACTTTAATGCTACCTCCAAACACACACAAAAAAACCAAACACACAAACAAATCCTCCAAAGAACAAACTCAATTTGAACACATGCTTCTCCATTTCTAAAAATATGTAATCTTGCTGCTTAGAAATCTTTCTAAAACCATAACTACAGCAAGTCCCTAATGGAACAGCCATGGTACATAATATGTCAAAGAAAATTCACAATAATCAATCAGTGATTGTCACCATTCTCTTCAACACATGTTCACTGCCAGTTCAGCAAGTTACTTTCCAATTAAACTGAAGGCTCTATTTAGTCTTCCAGATTATTCTCTTTAAATCAGGGCCTCTAAATATAAAACTACAATATTTTTAAAAAATAACATAACATGCAAAGATTGTTGGCTGCCTAGACTTTTCTTCATGTCAATGATTTCCACCACCACTGTTTTTTTAATTCTTAAAAGTTTTCTGATTATACCCTCAAACACTCCAACACACACACACACACACACACACACACACGCACGCACACACACACCGGTATGAAAGCCTTCCATGTCACAATGGTCAGCGTTAAGTGTTAGGGAGATATCAAAGGCAATGTATTAATAAGTTTAGGCTAATTTAAAAAAAATGGTGACAACAGAATATAATATAATAATATTATATTCTGGTAATGGTTTATAATGGTAAATATAATAATAGAAGGCATGCCTAAATCTTCCAAGTTTGAGATTACTCCTTTACATAGAAAACTGGCTGATTTGTTCTCCATGCCATATTTTCTCATGTGAAAATTCTATCAGGTGACATCACCGAGACTTAGGCAATTTGGAGGAAAAGGATAGTTATTGAGGATTTTTCAGCAGAGAACAACAAGAAGAGATTGCAATTTAGAAATAATAACTCAAGGCATCATATATGGAGAAGGAAGATACCATACCAAGGACATCAATGAGAAGGATAATTTAATGTGAAGGTCAAGGACAATGAAGGCTTAAACACAGATCAAAGAGTTTAAAAGAGCAAGTCCTTACCCCAGGAGAAAGGGGTGGGTGGGTAGAGGCAGGGGAGAAGTGTCCTTTCTGAAGAAGAAATTTACAACACCAGATACCAATTATGGTGAGCTCAAAGCCATTAGAACAAAAAACTGAGGTTTCTCAAGGAAGGAATTCTGCCTCAAGACTGTAACATAGAAATCCTGCCTGAATTTCTAGCCTGCATATAGATTTTAACTTGAAATTATAATATCGACTCCTGTCTGAGTTCCTAGCCTACTAGCCTGCCCTACAGACTTCAGACTTAAACTGCGATATCAACCCTGCCCGAGTTTCCAGCCTGCCAGCTTGCCCTAAGCAGTCTGGACTTGTTACCCCCTATAATCATGTCAGCCAATTCCTTAAATTTGTTTAAATATCTATAGATATATATACTAATATATATAGCATTAGTTCTTTCTCTGGAGAACCACAACTGATACAGCTCATGAGTCCATTTACATAAAATATAGAAAATGCAAACCAGTCTACAGCGACTGAAAGTAGATTACTGACTGGTTCCATAGGGCCAAGGGCAGAGGAAGGATGAACAACTGACTGCAAAGCGGTATGAGAAAACTTCTTAGGATGATGGAAATGTTCTGTCTCTTGACTATATGCTGGTGGCTTCACAGGTGCTCACATGTCAAAACTGACTAAATCACATACTTTAAATAAATGGGTATAGTTAACTGCACATAAATCATACCTCAATAAATTATACCTCAACTGGGTGAATGTCAGTGCCATTAGCTGAGATGAAGACTATAAGAGGAGGTATATGATATGGTAAAGTGAATTTAGCTTTAATCACATTAAACTATGGTTCTGCTAGGTGTCCGTCCTGTGGTTAAGCCAAAAAAGCTAATGAGTCTAGGTTTTCAAAGATAAATCTGAGCTGAATGCAGCTTTGCCTGTTGTCTGCACAAAAGTAATAAGAATGACCAGGAACAGATTAGATGAGAACAAGATAGCAAGTGAAGAAAAAAGAATGCCTCAGAGTGCTCCATGAATTATGCTAGGGGGTCCTTTGTCACCTTAGAGAGAGCAGTTTCAGTACAGTAGTAGGGCTAAAAGTTGCACTGAAGTAGAAAAGGGAAAGGGAAAGAGAAAGGGAAGGAAAAAAGTTTAGGTGATAATAGTGCTATGAACTGTCTTTTCAAGAAACTACCCATACAGGAATAAAAAAAGAGGTGGATAAGTAGACAGGAATGAGAACAAAAAGGGGTTTTGGGTTTGTTTTTTTTTTGAGGAGGTATTTTTGTTTGCTTGAATTTTGCTTTTGCTATTCATTTGAACTGACATGTTATTTTGTTTTACTTTTACATAGAAAAATCACTTGAATGCTTTTATAGTTTGAATTACCTCACAACTGTAGGTAGACTGGTGAAACAAAAGAGAAAGGCAAAGTTTCTAAATGAGAGATCAAGAACAAGGAGGAATTGTTACCTTAAGTCATCATCTCAACGGGAACTACAAATTCTCAAGACAACTTTCAAATTTGCAGTTGTGTGTGTGTGTGTGTGTGTGTGTGTGTGTGTGTGTGTGTTGTGTTATGCCTCTTTTAAAAGAAAGAATAGGGATCATTATGATATTAGCTCAGTCAAGCATAAGGGAAGAGACCATTTACCTAGCGACCTCTATGTCAAAGGCTATTACATTTATCCATAATTAAACATCACAACTTTGCAATCCATTTTTAGTATGAAGAATGAGAGACACAGAGAGGTCCACTTACTTTCCCAAAGTCAAAAATCCAGTTGGCAGCAGAGTAAGGCTCAAAATGAAGCTGGTCTGACTCCAATTCCCTTGCACTTACCCATGCTATCCTATGTACCTAACAATGTGGAAGTATAAAAATAAGACCAGTTTAATTCAGATGCAGTGAATATTTGGGAAGAGGAAAGACTGCTGGGACCATACCTTACAAGACCTTGAATCTAGCCAAGCTAATCAAGGTTTTGGACAATAGGCAGAATCAGCCAATGAATTTACACATGTCACAAGAAGGCTGTGACAATTTCTACAAAATTCACAGGAGCATCAGGAATGGCTTTTCACTACTTTAATCCTTTGAAAAGTTAAACACTCTATATTCTGGCTAAGAACAAGCAAATAGAATACCTACCCCACCCCCATGAAAATTTTTAATAGTCCTTCCCCCAAAATCTGGCATCTTGTAATGACAAGTATAAATAAAGAAGACACACAAATAAAATAACAAGGAAACTTTACATATAGTCGAAGTTCTTACGAACACCAGTCTCTGAAATTTCCTACTTTACCACAGAGATGATAAAGGCAAACTAAATCAAGTCTAATTAAGAAGAGTCAAAAAAATAATTCACTGATGTACAAAGCTCCAAACAGCATTACAGGTCTTGAAGAGCTTTAACAATGTCCCACCTTACACATAACTGAGACTTGGACTAGCTAACACAAATGTCCCATTGTATTTCTTAATGTTTCCCCACAGTTAAAACCTATTTCACACATACAAAAGTGGGGCAGGCATTTTAGAGGAAATCCCATTCAGCAGTATTCCATAAACTAAAGCTGAAAAGATACTCTCAAACCCCAGCAGCCTCAAGTTCCCAGTGTGACCAAATCCAGGACTTTCTTGCTTGTCTTGTTTCCAGCATCCAATCCTCCTCTTCTGCTTCCGTAGAACATCGCACACTTCCTACCACTTCAACTGACCCTCATACAAGGGTCCACTGTCCCAATTTTAGTTTTTGAGTTTCTTTTTCGAGCAGCTCTAACTACTTGTAAGAACTGTATTTCATGACTTATTCTTAGAGGTCTTCCAACAAAGAACAAATAAAAATCCACTTATTATTTTTAAAACAATAAAATTCATTGTATATTGCAATTACCAGATGGATCCGATGGCCCATTTTGTAAATCTAAGATACATTTTGGGTCCTTAATGATCTTATTTTTCCTCTATTTTGAAACACTGCTATTTGTAAGGTGTTTCACATTTACAAATCACTCTAAGATTATTTTATTAATACTAATCAATTATTCCCAACTATGCTTTAAAAAAAAGACCAAAAACAAACAAATAAAAAACAACAGAAGAATGGTGGAATCACTGAGAAAGATGATATAATAATGAAATTGTTACTATCATATTATCCTTCAGTTTTCTCATTGTATTGCCCAAAGCATTACATAATCTTTCAAGAAAGTTTTAGACTGAAGACACTAACTTTGTCATCTGCTTTTAGCATTCATTGAACACAGTTGAGAATTCCAAATTATACATGTTCTGCTCATAATGGCAAAGAAAGGAAAACTGACAAAGAAAGACATGTCACAATTTGGTAAATCAAAAGATGAATGCAAAGAGACAGATGGCAGTAGCACTCTAGACTCTAATGATGATAAAATTAACCATATAACCAAAATCTCAGACTATGAGTCTTCAAATGAAGACAGTCTAGATGGATTTATCTCAAATTCAAGAAATCATGCATGAACAATATATTTCTAAGTACGAAAATAAAGTACAATGATCTCATCCAATAAGTCATTCAAGATGACAGACTACATCATATGATATTTTCCAACAAGAATATGTATCATCCCATTTTGCTAAAAGGGCCCATGACAGTATTCATTCATCTATTGTAATGTTTGTACATCAAAATTTACTTCACATGGTTTGTTAGTAGACTGCAAATTGACATGTTGAAAAAAGATAATGAAAAGAAATACATGATATGGAAATGAAAAATAATAATTAGATTGACCATACTAACTGGCATAAACTCAAGAATAAAAATGTTTTGCAACTATGGAGCAAAGATGATGGCCTTGTCTTCAAAAGAAATATGCATTGCCTAAGATTTCAAAAAATTCTTCAAGAATGTAATTTGATGATGCAAGTACAAGAACAAGAAGTAATGATAAGCTATTAAAGATAAATGTGAAATCTGGAATCAGTATTTACAAAACAGATATTTCTACATTCATATATAACAGTTGATGAGCAGCTGCATTCACAGAACATTATCCCTTTTGGATGCATATACCTTTAAACCTAAAAAACATGCAATAAGAATCTGGATTCCTATTTTAAATTCTTGTTAAAAAGTCCTAATAAAGTTGTTTCTCACTAACCTTTTATTGTTCTGTAAATTATTTGTGAATTGACTTAAAAATACACAAAAAAATGTTTAAGGAGCCATTGAACCCAGATAGTAAATGGTATGAACTATTTTTCCTAGCATATGGAAGATAAATAAAGCAGCTCTGAGACATTTCTGTGAAAGTTTAAAAGATAATTTTCGGAAAGACAGAATATACATTTTTAAATCCTAACATGATTACACAAGTTGGTTTAAAATTATGGTTTATCTTTTCTCCCCATAGCAATCACAGTTAATTATTCTATTCATTTCAAAATCGAACTCATTTTTTTAAACTATTCAATAATTTTTACCTCTAACATGATAGGCTTCAAAACTGTAAAATAAAACAGCCTGGCAGAAACCAGAGAATTATATGAAATCCTCTTTAAACCCTTCCTACCTCCAGACTTCTGATGCTACAACACTGCAAATTTTAGTCAAGATTGATATCCAAGAGTCCATTAAAATGTATTTCTAATCTACAACTTGAAATCACACTTGACTGCTTTCTGTTGCTTTCAACTAAATAATCATCTCTGAAATTTTATATATAGACTACTAAGTGAATGAGCAGTTCTTAAGAGTTTTCTACACATCAGAGTTATCCTTTTAAGGACTCAATCTTCATCGTTATCCCTAATATTACTAGCGATCATTTTATATACAATGTATTAAACTGTCAAAAGTTTATATCCTATTCAGCCATGATGATATGTGTAGCAGACATTACTAAACAGACTGCCATCTCCCACCATGACCCCCCTAGAGAACTTGGCATATAAACTATTGTTTTGATGTCTATAAAATAACTTAATTGTAATTCTGATACCTAAAGGCTTACTAAGATTGTGAACTGTTTGCTTTTATCCTAATTAGAACACAGCTCTTGAGATTTTAAATTCTTGCATTTGCTTTCCTTTTAACCTCCTTTTTTGTTGTTAGGTAATCATGTAATTTTTCATCTCTACCTACATACTTATTATGCTGATACTGTCACTGCCAACATCTATAGCAGTCTCCTTCCCATATTTCTAATGTAACCACAAAACCAAGCTTAGCAGAACCATGTTTAAATATAATGAACTCTAAGCTAGGCAAGGTTTAGTGACACCAATTTGGGGTAATCAGAGAAATTCTCTACCTATTTTCCTACTTCTGCCTATATTCCAGATAGGTGAGGGTGTTACAGAGCCTTGTGTGCTGTTTACAGAGTAATTACCAAACTCATATTCCAGAGTTACAGAGTAGCCTCTTCCATTGCCAATGATATCATTGCTGAGTTTTCAACAGAGGCTCGAGTGGCACTTCCTGCCTTGCAGGTCATCTGGTTCTGCTTTTGGATCTTCTCCATTGTATTCCAACTCTTTGGTTCCCAAGGTGCCTACTCACTGATCTGGGGCTTGAGAAATGGGAAAGAATGTTGTTTCCTAATTTCTTTTCATTTTTGCTTTTCTTGAATCACAGCAGCTGAAATTTTTCATCTAAGCTGTGGTTTCTTTGAGGTCTACAATGCAGTTATCAAACTTTTACCTTTATACTTTTCTGGATAGATTCTTTCTAAAACAGAAATTAAATAAACTTACAAAACAGGGCTTTTCCCAGATACAGAGGTGCTAACAGGTCTCATCTCTCCTAGGAGCCCCTAAGATGACTTGAGCCTCATATCAACTCTCTTTTCTAAATTCTATGTGGTTAACTAGTGCCAACCAAATACTGCATCTGAGCATCTTTCCTTCCAAACCACTCTGTGGATAAAGAGGGCTAGATTTAAAGGGACTACACCCTGAATTGATTAGCTTTTGGTACTGTAGTCTACCTAAACTAGATTGGGGGGTGGGGGCACAATTCTCTAACACGAAAGCAGTACATTCTATCATCTCCTCCATATCCACACACACGCCACCATCAGATACAAACAGCTGTTACCTACTTATACTTGGACATGCAATTTAATACAAATATTTTCAGAGAGGAGTTCAGTCCCTGGGTTCAAAACTCTGTGGCAGCAGCAATTCTCATGAGTCATTGCTTAGAATTTCACGCCTGTACCACAGGTGAGTCATGCTCCAAACCATTAAATCATTTCATTTAAAACTCAAAAACTGTATTGGGTTTTGCCATGTATGAGCTGTATATTTCCACGTATGGAGGAGAGGATAAAACACAACAGAAAAAACTACAAATGATTTTTTTTCTATAGTCTTATATAATAATGGGTGTATACTCCCAAATTTTAGGACTTTCTCAAGTGAGAGTGGTTTTGCTCCCATAATCCAATGTAAGCACATTTCCCATAGTTCATTAACTGAGAGAGGACCAAATAATATGGGGTATTTCTGAAAGCTGAGGCAATCTATGTTTTAGTGCTCTCCTTTGAAATTATTCATTCTAACTCTCACTCTATTCCTGTCGGAAAATTAATTTTCTTGATCTGATATTTCCTCATTCCCATATTCTTGATATCATAATATTATAATTTAGAGCCTCATACTCAGGTTGTATATTCAAAGTGAGATCTTTTTCACTTGCTATCTAGACTCACCTCTGCCCCCACCATTACCACTTCCCTTACGTAATTTAAGGATTTGGCAGGGAGTGGCTGGCAGGAGCTAGAATTTAATCTGTGGATAGCAATTAATTACAAAAGTAACAGGTCCCAGCTTGTTTCTACTTTCCACTGTCAAGAATATTTATAAATCTATACATTTGTAGACAGTTTATTTTTTAAATACTCAATCTATATTTTTTATACTCATATAACGACTCTCAAAGTTAGTGATTAGTAACTTGATTTCAGAGATGGAGGTTTTGATGTTGAGGTGGAAAAGATTCAGCACTTACCATCCCTATTCCCCACCCCGCAAGTTCAGAACCAGTGAGACACACGGGGAAACAAGACAGATGAAGATAAAACATCAGCTTTACTGCTAATAAAGCCTAGGTTAGAAAAGGTAGCTCAGGTCAGTTAACCAAATGGTCCTGCTAACATTTTAGCCCATAATTAGGCCAGCTTACCTACCTACTCACAGGTATTAACCCCCCAGCCACAGGCCTTCCTATGGAGGCCTGTCCCTAGAAAATTTACAGTGTGAATGGGCAGGGCAGAATGCAGGCTCTCCACAGGAAATGATGAGTTGAACTAGACATGCCCAGTTCCTTTTCCCAAACACCAGAAAAATAAGTCACTTCTTCTCCCCTAAGTAATACTCCTAGAAAAGCGAGGAGTATTACCCTAACGAGTGCCCATTCTATACAAGCAAACACGAAACCAGAAGAAATGATATCCTCACCCAACACACAGTTTCAAAGGGACCTCAAAGCTGCCCCCAAATCCAGCATGGCATTCCCAAGTTCCCAAACATGTCCTCTCACTGAAACGCTTTTCCTCTCCCCCTACTTAATCCTACTTTTTTTAATTAATATTTTCCTCAATTTTTTTTTGATAGGAATCTTCATAAGTCACATCCATTTTGAGAGCATTCGCTTGTTAAAAACTAGGTGATATACTCTATAAGTCCACTTCAGCAGGCACCTGTAAACTATAACAGATTATAATATGCTGAAAAGCAACAATCAGTTGACGGCTGTTAACCTACCCTGCACACTTTCTCTGGGATATTTCAAGACACATGATCAAATGATTTACAGACCCAACGCAGGTATCAATGTCAAAGCACGCATCAATATTGGTAAAGCTTAACTTAAGCATCAACACAAGTTTCCATGTTCTCTTTCCATATCTAAATATATCTATTTGCATACTACCTATGAGACTAGCATCCCTCTTCAGAGACCACCACTTCAAGCAAGGGGAGTGACATCAGAGCTGAGCTTGAAAAGCAATAACTCTTGTGGCAATCTGGGGAGAAAGAAGTTGAAAGACCTGAGACCTCAGTGGCAATGAACATGACAAGACTATGCATACAATGACAGAAGCACAATCAACAGGATTTGGAAAAGGATTAGATTTGGGGGTGGTCTGGAGAAAGGAAGTGAAGAAGACAGAATTTTAGATTATTTCAAGGTAACAAACCTGAATAACTCAGAGAAGTGTAATAGCATTAACCTCCCCCCACTTCACCCCCCCCCCACCACCAAAATTGCATAAGCAGCAATCCGAGGAAAGGTCGCTTAGAGGGAGAGAGGCTTGAGAACTTAAATTTAAAGAACAAGGGGAACAGAAACTAATGAGGGAGGTGAAAATGGTCCGTGCCACTAGAAATGAACAAGGACAATAAAATGTCATAGCAGCAAAGGAAAGGGAAAAGCATTTTAAAAGGATGGGTTGATCTGTGTCAAATGCTGTCAACAATTAAAGGAGACAAGGAATAAAGATATTAGTGGATTTGGCAAATAACAATAACAAAAGCTAAGTTGTACTGAGTGCTTACCAAGTGCCACGCACTTGCTGCTCCAAGAGTTTTACAAGAATTAACTCATTTAACCCTTCCAAGAACCCTATGAGGTGTTATTACCATTCCCATTTTGGCGTTATTAAGAAAACTACTTCCATAATAAGAAAGAGGCAGAACCCAAACTGCATGGGGTAGAGAACAAATGAGAGTTGAGGAAGAAGAGTTGAAATAGGTTTGCCTGCAAAAGAACAGAGGGATAGAAGACAGAATAGTAGCTAGGGGTGAAAATGTTTTTGTTTGGGGCTTTCTTTTTTTTTTTTTAATTTTTAAAACTGAGGTAATTTGCATCTTTAAGTGTTTATCAACGGAAGTAACAGAATTTAGGTGTGCCCAATAGGAAAACTATCCTAGTTCCACTGGGAAAAGTCGCATGTAGAGAGGACGGGGCATGCTGTCAAGAGTCCATGGAGCAGGTAGGGAAGGACACGTAGGAGAGAATGGCACAGCACTACCAAACAGTGTCGCAGTGCCATGGACACCACTGACTGCAAACAGAGAAACTGAGAAGAAGGGACTGAGAAAGGGAGAGATCTGAGGAGGGATGGGACAGAAATGGCAGCTGCGTAGTAGTCGCAGTCTTCCGTCTGCCCTAGCACTTGAATGGAGAGGATGGCAATGGTTCAGTAGACTCCAAGAGGCTGAATGAAGCATGCCCATGATTTCCGGCAGGCGAGATGTGTGTACCCAACCAAAGGCCAGAAACCACAACTGGAAACAGGAGGTGTCCAGGGTCCCACTTGTAACCTGTATGGAAATCACTCATGATTCTCATCCTCTCTTTGGTGGCAAACCTCCTTCCTCCTAAATTCCAAAGGTCAGACAGCATGGTTACAGGCCATGCACTATAATTAAAGAAGCAGACAGAATTAGAGAAAAAAATGCTCAGAGAGCAGTGGAGGAGGGTGGCGGGCAAGTTACGGCAACCACTTCAGTGCAACGGGTTGGCTACACTGGGCTAGCGCCTCCCTAAATAGCTGGGAGTTCATACACATCCTTGAGGCAGAACCGACGAGTAAAAAATGAGTAACCGAATCACACTGAGAAAACTTCTGGACGGAAATTTTAATTGACTAGATGAAACTTAGGCTAGTAAAATTTTGTGGATTTAGCTAAAAAACAGTATTTAAAGGGTATTAAAAAGTAACAACTGTTTTATATTATCTTACTTTACAATTTATATTTCCACAGTAAAAACACTAAGAATTCTTTCCTACAGACACCTCTACCATGCCATTATGTCAAAAGCAGAAAAAGTCAATATTTAAAAATGATTACAGATATGAAATATAGATTTTTCCTTTGAACCACTTACACCCTTAGATCAATCATAAAAACCCAGCCATAAAATTAAAAAACTATTCTAAATTTAATTTCAAAGCTTAAATCTATGTGAAAATCATGTAATATCAAGAGAACAGAAAATGATTTCCACAAAAACATTTCTTTTAGGTTAGTGAAGAGTTACAGAAAGAATATAAACTGAATGGAGAAGACCTGAGCCATAGTTCAGGCTCACTCGATATTTGCTTGCGGGACCTAAACAATCAAGTCCCTCTCTTTAAGTCCTTGTCTCTTCAACTGTCAATGAGTAAGTTGGACTAGAGTCAATGTACATCAAAACCATAGCTCTATATATACAGATAATTTTCTAGAAGAAAAACAGGTTTCTATTTAGCTGGATAGGAATACTAGTATAGCATTAATAATTTATTAATTAAAATCAATATTAATTATTATTAAGGATATTAAATGCTATCACTTAAGTAGTCACATACTAAGTAAAAAAACTATTAGATCTTTATTAGGTCTTAGATCATCCAATTACAAATAAAAATAGAATCTAGGACATTTTTCTGTTAGTATTTTCTAAATATTAAAAGATGCTTACGGAAACATATATTCACTATCACTATTTCAAATTTGTAGAATGCCTGTTTTTTCATGTTGTTGACACCCTCGAATTCTCATTAAGCCATATTCTTTTAACACCTTGTTTAGAAAATTGTACTATTTAACAATCACCATACTTTTCAGGAATTAAAAGAGATGCTGTCCATCTTTTAAGTTTTAACTTAAGATTTACTCACCGCTGAAGAATCTGTGCATATGCACCTGTGTCCTCATTAAAAACACCAGAGGGATACCCATTCCAAGGGGTATCACTGCAAATTTCATCAAGTTTTGCTGAGTAGGCCACTAATAACAAAACCCGCCTATATATGTATATCTTGTTTTATATTCACCCTTCCTTCCCCTACAAAATCAAATTGTTACCTAGTTCACAATGTAAAAACTTAAAATAATACAAAACATACAGTTGGGAGAGAGTGGGCGTGCAGGAAGAACACAGAGGGTAAGAGAACATCACATGGAGGGCCACGGCCTCTCCACTGCACATGAGAGGAACATGAAGCTTAGGGAGGTGATGGAAAACTGGTCCAAGGACACCCCGACATCCCGCTAAGTAAATGGTAAAAGTAGGATTCAAAACCATTTTCTTCTGCCTCCCCAAAGCACAGATTTTTTTTTTCACCAGTTCACAAGCCACAGTAAGCACCAGAATCAGCAGCAATTAAGGTAGAAAATCTAATGCCATGAAAATGGGCAAGCAAAAAATCTAACATGGGACTGCAAGCTGAAAATGCCTATGGGGTCAGGCAAGTAATAGAAAATGAAAGGAATTCAATGGAATTGCGGAACAGATGACTATGTGCGTCATCTAAGGAAAGTAACCTCATACACTGGTGTTGCCAGACTTTTGCTTCTTTTCAAGACACACTGCAAATTACCTCTTAAAAAAAAAATACTGACAACTAATTTTTAAAAATTAAAACTACTGTTCAAACAATATAAATCTCTGGACCACTAGCATCCTGCCTCTGGAACTGCCAGATTGCAACTACCATCTGGAGGTAGTACTATGGTTTCTTACAGAAGTTGGAACAGACAAGCATGGAACACAAGGGGCAAAGAGGCACAGGACTGAGAACGGCTAGAAGACTAAACAGTGAGATGAACTATCCTATTTGTTTAATCTAAGTGGAAATCTATTATTAGCAAGATGTTTCATTCTCAATTTTTTGGTTTTCAATTTCCCAAAGAAAGAGAACAAAAGAGAAGGAGGGAGGTAAGGATAGATGAACTAGATAGAAATGATTTTAATACCCAAGCAAAATCTGCTCTTAAGTAAGTCAGTCAAGCCACTAGTTATAGAAACTCTGTAATAAAACCAATTCTGACTCAGTTAAGATTAATTTTGGTAGTAGTGGGCAACCTCAGATTCATACCACCTTCTCAACAAGTTTCTAATACGTTTCAGAATTACACTGACATTCCTGAAAAGATACATACAAGTATATACATAAAATAGATCTGAAACAACATCCAAAATGTAATTAAACAGGAAGATAAAAATGAAATTTCTAATATGGGGAAAATATTTTGTAATTTACATTTAGATATCTGCGAGGCTAGAATGTTGACAGCCTAAAAATTAATTACCAAGGAGGGTAAAAACATCAGAAGAGGTGGAGAATTTTTTGACCAATTAAATTTATGTGTTTCCCAAGTATTTCACTATTTTGAAGCCTGTTCACTTTGAACACACGTACATGAAGTAGTTCATTTTTTAAAACCAAAATGAGAAAATCACTAGTTTAGCCCATCCTTCCTGTAGATCCCAAAGGGAAAGTAGTCTGAGGTTTGAAAGAAGTGAGGTAAAACCATAAGAGATCCTATAATCAACAAATATCTGTGGGGTCCATACATAAGAGTAAAAGAAACTGATCTCCAAAACTAGTACACTACATGTGGTTTTGCCAACAAAGTACAGAGTTAGTCATTTTGGATTAGTCCTTGATCTTAGCCAACAAAGTACAGCCAAGGGAAAGTAGGCATATCAGTGTGTTACATTTCCAGCAAGATCTTGAAATAAAAACAGCAAAATTTCACATGTTCAAGAAAGTTTAACAAATATTATTTAAGTCAAAGATACAAATGAGAACGTATCAAGTAGAGCTAACTTCACCCATCTCTCCATGGGTTCTCAATCTGTTGCATTTTCAAAGAAATGTTTGTGAATAAATTCAAAACTTTTGGCTGCAAACACAACATAATCTCAGAAAGTAGTAAGTGGCCTAAGAGTGAAAAGCATTTTTGTTTGAGAAGTTAATGGTGATTTTTTTTAAGCTTTCAAAGAAAACATTTTCCCAAACTTCAGTTGAGGCCTCAAGAAAATTCTTTTTACCAAAATATTCTGCTGCAGCAATCTTCTCACTGAAGGTGTGGCCATGTGATGCTCTCCACAGCAACACAAGCACTCAGACTCTGGATGTGGGTGGACCCTCCAAACCTATTAAATCACTTTCCATCACACTTATGTGACTTTTAAAAAGTAGCTTTAAGTTATTTTAAAGACTGTTCTCTCCATTCTCTATTTCGCACAAAGTAGACTCACAAATTGCATCAGTAAACATTTCCATATATACTCTGTTTTTGACTCACAAACATCATCATAGTCAGTTCTATATGTATTACATAGGTATCAGACACAAAATTTTCCTTTTTCCTTGGTTTAGAAAGATTTAAATTCAACAAGAGCCACAATTCTACACAAGGGTGTAACCTTACAACCCTCTCATCACTGAAATCACCATATGAAAAGTAGTTAATTTGCATGTGGTTTCATGTAAAACGAATAGGGTTTCATTATTCTTAAAAGGGAAGAATTTTCAGAGATAGAGAGAAGAAATCTTATTTTTAAAAATTCTTAAAGAAATAGTTCATTCCAGTGGCAAGTTTTTACCTGCAGGATGCAAGTGTGGTCGTTAACTAAAATTTTCTTTTCTGCAACGTGTTTACTGAGGAAAATAATAAACTTAACAAGATGTTTCATGACTGCCTTAGACAAATTCACTAAATAATACCTACAAAGTTAAGATGCCAGAGGGCTCTTTATCTCAGTTGAAAAAAAGGAAAGAAAAAAAAACTAGATATTTTTGTTGTTGTTATTCAGCAATTATGGGTTTCTGTAAATACCCAAAAATGTACTGTGGAATAAAGGTTTTGCTTTTGTTTTGTTTTGTTTATCTTTTTAAAAACATTCCAGTGGTCACCAGCCGAAAAGAATAAAAATGTAGAAGAAATATACAGTTTTGACTTTCCTCTCACTTTTTAAAAAACAAGATGTAAACTACATCAAAAGAACAAAAACAAAAAAAGAAACAAGAAAAGCTAAAGGGAAAAATGGAGACATCAATGCCACACAGAGGGCTGGGCACAGAAGGTGCCCATCTACTAGCTGCAGAATGTCGATCAAGTTACTTCGCCTCCCTGTTCCATTTCCTCATCTTCGAAATGTCAGTTTACTGGCCTTGAATGAGGTGTTCCATCTTGTCTTTAAAAAAAAAAAAAAACCTGTTATTAATTACTAGATTCCAAGGGTATGATTTACTTTAAAGGCAATTTTACCTTCGAAAACATAAATTTTCTTAGAATAATGGAAAAATATTTCTACTTTCTGATAATAACAACAACAAATTTTACATTTGTAGAATATTTTTTAAGTACTAAGAGAAAAGGGCATTTTACACATGTGGAAACCAGCTCGTGGGGTCAAAATGTGAGCTGTCTCCACCATTCTATAATCTATGAGGTTTTATTTTAAAGTGTCCATAATCTGGAACTTTTACAGATGAAAACTAATTGAATACATTTCTTCCAAACCCTAAACACACAAATGAAAAAGGCCTTGCTCATAAAAACAAATACCTTATTAAGGGTCTAGAGCCAAACAGGCAAGATGAAAAGGTTTTTGCAGGAAGTAGTCAGAGGCTGATCTGCTCATACAAGTCTGTAAGCAGGTGAAAGAGCAAGCCAGGAGGGAGGGCTGAAAGCTGAAAGGCCAAGCTGGGGCCCAGAGCAAGCACCAAGGCAATCGGTATCCTCCGCCAGCACAGGAACTTTAGGGATGGCCCCAGAAAGAAAGAAAAACAACCATAAAGCTATAAAGAGAGCACGCCCACCTCGACCAGCACGTTGCCAGTTTTAGGGATCAGCACCCTTTCCGGGTACCTCAGAGGCTGGATAGAAGAGTGAAGCTCAACTCTGTGAGAAGAGAAAGAAACAAGGGTTTCAGAAGTTAAAATGGGGCCACCCCATACAAATGGGTAGCAGCATCACCAGTCTAGCCTGTACTGCAGAGAGAAAAGGTGGAGCACACCTTCTCAAAGCCTCAGACATACAAGCCGGATTTGAAACATGGCAGGACTAATCACAACGTTGCCGATGTTTCTCTAATAGAAAACAAGAAATAAAATAAAAACTAATTAAATTCACTAGTTTTATCTCAAACAAGCAAAAACTGAACTGTTCCCGAGACACTAGAAGCGATAGCCCATTTCTGGTTTGCTTCATCCAGGTTTGTTTGTTAGGTAAGGAGTTCTATAAACTGATGGCAGATGATACATCTCAGGCCTGGTCTCTCCCCTAACACATTACCTGGCACCCACTGCAGTGTAATTTGTATGACGCTGACTTTTGTAAAACAACTGAACTACCTTAGGAAGGGTTTTTAAGTTGGTATTACTTATCTCTTGTCCACTCAAGTCTCCTTTTCTCATACCATCTTACACCCACAAGAAACAAATATCTCTCATTACCTCAAGAGACAAAAGCCCCAATCATATGTATACACACTGCAAAGAATGTGGCAGGCACTGCTGGCGGCTCATTCTGCTTCCTTGTCTTATAGGAAGCCCACTTCTGTTTACGGATCCGCCTCCCCTAACTGCGGCCACATGCTTCAGGGGAGAGTCACTCCTACCCCTAGCTCAACAAGCAGACTGTGATTTCTAAACCAATTGCGGTAACTGGTTTAGAATGGCCTGTGACAATTCTTCCCAGCAAAACATGAGAAATCTAATGGGGGCTTCTGGGAAAGATTTCCTAAGAAAAAGTATCACTTTCTTCCTGTGCCCTTTTCATCTGTAGACATCATCATTTCTAGAAGTGCTACCTGGAACTGCTGAAGTACCTTCGGAGCAAGAGGGAAGCCTGCCTGACAGTAAAGCTCCCTCCAGGTCAAGGAGGGCAGAGATGAGTGACAGGAAGGACCCGCTGCGGTCACGTGGGGCAATGCCACTTTAGCCACGGGAGCTGAAGCCCTCCACAATTCTTTCCCTTTGTCATGGTAACTAGCAACATTCCCGATAGTGTTTTCTCCATCAACCTGGATCCCTGAGTAAGAATGTTCAGATCCCCCATTACTCCCACATTTTACTAAAAAAAAACAAAAAAACAAATGAAATCGATCTGAGTTTCCAGTTAGCACACATAGAAGGGGAAAAAAATTCTCACAAATCATGTTTCATTCTTTCTACCCAGACGTAAAGGGATGACAACAAAAGAATTTGCTAAGGAAAAATAAGAGAACTGCATCTAAAGAAAGAATACCTTCTAAGAAACCCCCAGCAACAAATACTCAGTTAAACAAAAGTAGTTACAAACTATCTTACCAGCACAATCTAAAACAATTTTCCATCTAAACTTTTCCCTCTTCATTCCCCATGGGAGTCATTAGAAGGAAAGAAGTTACTTATGAAAAAGACTGGTATTGCGAGAACCTGAAGAAACAGAAAATACAAGCCAATGGGCCGACAGAGCATGACTGGATCAGATTTTGGACATTATGGCTAGTTGAGAAGTAAAATGCTTTCCAACTTTTTCATATCCACACAGAATTTAAGGGTTATAATAATGATCATCTATCTAGAGGACAACAACAACAACAACAACAAATAAAATGTCTAAACCTCCACAGCTTACAAAAAATAATTATTAGCTCATTTGACCACATTAGCTCATTTGACCACATCAGTTATTCTGAAACGCTATTATGGTACACTGCACATGTCATTAAGTTACCCTCACAACAAATTAGAGGGGCAACAGCAACTCCCATCACTCTTTGATAGAACAGCTGAGCAGTCATACCTTCTGACATTTGTCAGGGGCCCTCCTTTTGACACTGTCCATACGAAGTAGGTGAAAGTTTCTCATACAACTTGTAGTCCATTCCACCATATCCTTAACCCTCACCTTACAGCACCATCCACCTCTCTCAGCATAAGGACAAAATTCGATCCACTTATCCCTTATCAGAAAGCCTTCTCTGACAGCCAAACACGTTTTATTATACCAACACCCTGGTAGAAAAACAGCTCAGAAAAGAAAAGCATGGAGGCAGGGGTGTCCACACGTCTAGGAGTGGCCAAACTGTAGACAGGACCTGTACATGCATTTCCATATGCACACAGACACACCCTATTGCTACCCCAAGGTTTACACCCAACTACAACTGCCTGGCCCCAGGCACAGTCTAACAGAGTGACAAGACAGGTGATGGGGATGCCTGCTGCATAAGGATGAAAAGAATTCCACAGCGGAACAGGAACAGCTGAGAAAGCAACTGGCGCACAAGTGAGAGGCCGTGTCTAAGACAGAGTGCTCACTCCTGGAGAAGGTGAGACGAACAGCTGAAGTGGTGAGGACAGGAGGGGTAGGACCCGCGGGCTGCAGGGCTAATTCCGCAATTAACAAAAAACTTACCAGACAGCCCTCACTGAGAATCAGGTATAGGTGACAAATAAGGAAATTAACTCAACTCCAAAAGGGCTAACTTCAAGAAAAAGCAAAACCCTCAATCCCATAGGATCAAAAATCACTGTGATGTCTTTTTCTTTGGCCCATGACAAAAACTTTTTCAAAATAGTCAATTTCTCTATGCAAGGTTGCAGAGACAAAAATGTCAAACTTTTAAAGTCATCATCTTAAGGAAACTACTCTTTTACATATCTAATTGTCTGGAAGGTATATAAACCAGAGTCATATCATATGACAAATCCTGATTAAGGTGGAGTTCATCCAGAGAGTCTGTAATAGGTATGGCAGGTCTTGTTTCAATGTTTATGCTGCAGTCACTAACTAGCGGACTTTGAAGTCCCGCTACCTAGCTGGACCTTAATACAGCTACACACATTCCTTGCTATAGAACTTAACAAATTCTTAGTGGCAGTGAAGAGAGGACTCAGACATCTGTCAGGAGCACGACCAAATGCCAACAATGCATGCAAAGTGCCTGTGCAGCCTACAGAATACTGCATGGGTTCAATAAATGATAGTTATTGTAATTACTATTATTAGAACAAGCCCTCAGTTATTTTCCTCTAATCAAATGCTCCATAAAGACAATATTGTAAGTCTTATGCAACTTATATAGACTCAGTTCATTAATAATTGAAAAAGAGCCTATTAAAATGATAAAACATTTAGAATGTGAACATAAATACCTTAAACAATTGCATTTTAACATAAAACAGAAATATGTATTCATTTATCAATCTTTTGATGCCATGCCAAGTATGAACTCATGATTCTTCCATAAACCACACTCATAATGCATTCTAAAACATTCAGTTTGTTTCTTTAAAGTGGGAGCCATTCATTTGTTCAACAAATGTTGAGTGCCCACTGCAAGCCAAGCACTGTTCCAGGAATAAGTAAGGACCCTGGCTTTTACTCAGAAACAGAAACCTCTGGAGAGTTTTGAGTAGCATAACAGGATCTGACTTTATTTTATCAGGTTGGAAGGGTGGAACCAGGGAGACAGGACTTTAAGAGGCTATGATATTAAATCAAGATTTGATGTGAACTTGAACTGAGGGTGTGGCCATGGAGATAAGCCAAATCCCAGACATACTTTGAAGATGGAGCCAATATAATAGTCAACTCAACTGGTAGGGAACAACTGTACAGATATTCCAGAAAAGAGCCTTCCAGCCTTAAGCACTCTCAAGAAACAATGTTACAAAGAGTGGACAGTGAGGTCAATTAAGAGAGATTAAAACAAATCTTGCTTCATCTGAGAATTTGCTAAGTGTTTCTTCCTTAATCCTGAAACAATATCTATATGGACCAGTTAAAATGATAAAATGTGTCTAGTCCCTAACAATATATTTTCTCTTCTTCAATAAGAGATCAACTCCAATTATGCTATTGTCGTCAACGAGCTCAACATTCTCAAAATGGAACTCACTGACTTCCTAAGATCTGTTTCTTTAAAATAATTATACCCATCTAATCATGATATTGTAAAGGATTAAATGAAAGTTTTACTGAAAGCACCTATCCCTCTTCCGTTTTAGGCACAGGAGGCAGTAATGTAGAACAGACCAACTCTAGAATTTACATTCTTTTCTATGTAACTGGTGCCCTGCAGCTGTGTACTGCACAGCCCATAAAGACACAATCAGCAGGACCTTCTGAGAAAAGACTGGAATGTGGCAACAAATATCTCCAGACACTGCCAAATCTCCCCCGGGAGACAAACTAAACTCTGGGTGAGAACCACTGTTCTAGATAATTATTTGTGAAAATGACAAAATATTCCCATTTTACATGTGAAACTGAACAATTTAACTCAATGTGATGAAAATTACAACTTCAGTTAAACAAAAAATTTTAAATAATCCTGGTACTAATATAAAAACATTTGACTCAAAATGGTACAAATCATTTTCTTTTTCACTTCCATTACCCAAGTACCTGGCTTAATAATTTGAACTCGATTACAGACATCTTTAAAAATAACTATCCCATGAAAATCTCTTAGCAAGACAACTCCAGATTAAAGAGGAAAAAAATAACTAATTACTACCAGTAAATCTTAGTTTAATTTCACTGAACTGAAAACAAATGTGAGTGAAAAAGAGTACACAAAATAACCACGCTTACTCTAGGATGAGGCAGGCAGAGGTCTGGGGGCCCATGTCACTTCCATACCCATTGTCAGACTGGCAAGCCAATAGGAAGTATTAGTAGTATAGTGCTCCCTCTAGATTAATGCCAGGAGAACCTCACTTTATGAGGTTGCAATCTGAGACTTAAGCACTCTCATTCATACAAGCACATATCCTAGAAGAAAAACATCACACCAAGAATTTCTATAAAGGATATACATATTAGCTGAGATCTAGTTTCTCACTAATCATAACATGTACTAGGCAAATGTAATTAATGCTAAAGAAAAAGATAACACAAATAACGGGGGGGGGGGGACTAATTTAAGCATTACAGTTTTACCTCAGAAACTATTTTTCCAAAGCACAGAAATAAAAATGCTTGGGAATATGAAAAGATGACCTGTTTCTCTTACATAAATTATTTTAATACCTATTCACTGATATGCTGGACAATCTCTGGTGCAACATTTCAAATTTAACTAGAAACATTTTTGTTACCAGTTTTCCAGAGTGGAAAGGACAACTATACCTAATTATATGCTTAAATGTATTAAAGCATTACAATACATTAGCATTCCCACCTCACCAAAACCAAAAACAAAACCTTGGCATTATTTCTCTCAGTGAAAATTAGTAAGTGGTCAGTTCTTTATCTCATTCTATTACTTGGTTTCCTGTGCATCCAGTCAAGAACGCCACATGTCAGGAATTCTTCCTCTCATCTTCCTTAAATAACTATTTTTTCTGTGATTATAAGTTTTTGAAAATTTATTTAACAGTAAAGTTACATTCTTCACTTTCCTTTAGTCTTCATCCAATTATTCACTCCTGTTTTCTACTGAAGATTTTATAAAGATAAAGGGGTGTTTATTTTTAATTGCACGGCCAGCTTCAAAAAGGACTGACTAAAGACTGTAAGAGATCAAAACCTGAAATGATACCGCATTCCCAAAAGTCCTGAAAAAGACAGTGAATATGTAACAAGAATAGTATCTAACCCTGAACACCTCCTGATAGGTTCTCCATTTCACTTACCAAGATTTCTAGGCAAGGAAAACAAGATCAAACTTCCCTTGGGTTACAGAACTACCATTAACCAAAATAACATCCTGGTAATTCTAAGTTGGTGTACTATTTATTTACTCTCAAGAGTCCATCTATACTCATCATTCCTTTATTTTCCACTACCACCAGCCTCTCAAAACAAAACAAAACTTACATCATTCTGGTTCTCTTCCTTGTGTGCATACCTATGAAAAAACTTACAAGCATAAACAAAAATTCAGTCTCTATTGGTTAAAAAAAAGATCACATATTTGAAATCAGATCTAAAATAATAAAAACTCTGTGGAAAAAGGAGATTAAAAAAAACATCCCTTGCCCTCTTTATACTCCCCTGTTTAGATTTGTAAGATGTTCACTTGAACACCTCTCCTGCTTCTATGTGTAACTCTCAACTTGACAGCTAATATAACTTTAGGAACTATTCTTTACCCACCCCCGCCCCCCAAAAAAGAGTCCTTTAAAATACCTTCTGTCAAAAGAAATAAATCCCTTGGCACACATTACCATCTATTCTTCCAATGCCTTCTACCCCCATCTGACCTGAAATGCTTTTTCTGGGTGTTTTAGTGCTATTTGAAATTAGATGCCAGAGGCAGACACAACTTTTCTGTGATTTTCCAGGAGTTATCAATCCACTGGGTCACTTGAGAATTTCCTTTATAGTTATCTTCTTGAGTTTGCTTTTTGTTTGGGGTTTTGTTTTTGTTTTTAAGAAGCAGAGCAGGAAATGGAGGGAGGAGAAAAGGTCCACACAGTCCTTTGCCTCCCTGTTTTTCCCCTCCCCCCTTCACCCACCACCAAATGAATGTGAGAACTTCCTGCAGTGAGAACACCATGAATAGGATCTGGCATCTAGACAGGAAAGATAGTACAGGACTATGAATGCTCTGAATAAAGCTTCTATGCAGCCACTAAATTAAAGGAATTCAGGAGCTACACAAAGGGCCTGGCTATTTAATATATTCAGTCTTTTATTTTACAGTATAATTAGGCAGCAAACAAATGAAAGCCTTTCCCAAGGAGCTGGACTGCACTAACAAGGCCAGATGACTCTCCCTACAGGCTCCCCATTTCTCTGCTCAAGTTGATGTTCTTACTCTTAGACAAACATTTCAGGAGGAAGTTGGCTAAATATAATAATTTAATCCACCCTTCTTAAGAAGTACACAAATTATCTCTACCTAGAGGTCAAATTCTGAGACACCTTCGAGCTTTACCACTCCTTTATAGATTCCCATACAGTGCACTGAATAAGTCTTATGATAGATATACAAAGCACAATGGAACATCAGCTGGCACTCTGACCTTTAAATCAATAAACATCAATTGTTAGTAAAACAGCCCAACACCAGCTTGGAGTAAAACATGTAGCAAAAATCAGAAGCAAACTATCACACATAAAAATGAAAGCGACACCCCACAGATAAGTGTAATTTCTGCTGCTCTATGTCAGGGTTCACAAACCCACCAACCCTTTGGGAGCAGGCAGAAAACCCACAAGAGTGCAGCGTGGGGCTACCATGAAGAGGACAGGCACCCTCTGAAGGGAGCTGCCTCGTCTCCTCAGCTATCCCTGTGGGTACCAGCCCAGTATGCCCAAATCTTCTGATTTAAAAAAAAGAAAGAAAGAAAGAAATCTTGATTTTTATAAGAAGCTTTACAGTGTTTAACTAATGGCAATTTAAAAATATTTCAAACCACATCCACAACAAAACAGGTCTGTGAGCCACGCGTGGTACATAGGCACTAGAGTTTAGACCTCTAAGTCCTCCAGAGGGGATTCGATTTAACTCTCTTGATCAAGACAGTAAAAGTTAAGCAAAACTCAGAAGAAAAAGAAATTCCAAAAGTATACACTGAAACTTTCAATGTACTCCTGTTAACATCACGGGGATATAGCCACAAAAATCCAGACTATGGGAAACTCCACAAGACAAATAATCTGGTTTTTTCAACAAGTAAGGGAAAGAGAAGAGGAAAGGGAGGAAGGGCAGGAAAGAAAAAGGGACACCTAAAATTAAAAGAAATGTAAAAGACAAAAAATATCACAAGGTATGGACATCTGCATCAAAATTCAAACTAAAAATTTAAGACAATTAAAAATTTGAACACTGAGTAGATATTTGTTTAAAAAAAATTAGAGTTAAGTTTTTAAACAAAATAATGTTGTTTTTAGAAAAGTGCTTATGTTTTAGAGATACATAAGTTTTGAGAAATGTACAGATGAAATGACATGATGTCTAGGATTTGCTTCAAAATAACCTAGGGCAGACACAGGGGCTTGAGGTAGGACAAGGTTGGCTGTGAGCAGGTAACGATGCTGGGCATGAGTACACGGAAGTGTGTGACACTTTTGTCTACTTTTTTAAATGTTTCTAAAATTTTCATTTTAAAAATCCTAAACTGCTTTTATCTTTCCTGTTTACTATTGCTAGATCTCATCAAAAGTAGGAAAATGATTCAAAATACAAAGACAGGCAAGAGAGGGAAAAGGGAGAACAGAGAGTAATCACTTCAATAATAACTATAAAGAAACTAATTAACCTGTCCTTGATTGGAAAAAATAATTGACTTTGTGCACAAATGACCCTGGGACCTCTCTTGTTTACAGATAAAAAGTGCACACAAAAAAGAAATCCTGAGCAGGTATAATTTCATTGAATGCCTCCCAAACAGGACATAAAAACTGAAATGCTGTATTCCAACTTCATTAAAATGGAAGTCGGTTGCTAAAGTACAGAGAACACACCGAATTGGTATTTTTTAATTTCCTCAATCAAACATGCCTGATGTTCAGCATGGCTTATTACTGCTGCAGATGAGTTAGGGAAAGCTGAAGTGTACAACAGGGAGTGTTTACATACTCATTCAATGAGAGGTACTAATTTTTCTTTCCTAGGAAAAGAAAAATGAGTGAGGTGGAGTGAGGTAAAAAGAGGGTAAAATAAAGCTTTCCATAAAAATTAATGTGAAGCTATTTAAAAGTTTACGCCTTTATTATCCGACCATGGCCCCATGTCATTTGGGAGCATCTTGGGTCCTCAGTGCTGAGCTGACGTAGCTGGGTACAGAACTAGGTGGACAGAGAAAGTTAGAAAGATGAAGAAAGCACATGTAGGGAGTGTACATAGGAGGGATACAAAACTGGCTGTTTTTAGTGTGTCTAGAATAGAAAGCTTAGCAAATATAGAAAAGACAAGTTACTTTTATCCTCCCTTTATCCCTCATACTGGTAAGATGAAAGGAAGTTATAAAATGACAGTCATGGCACCTGTCCTGGAAAGAAACAAATCTAAATGACGTCTGATAACTCAAATGGAATGGCTTCCTCTTATTCTTAATCATTTCCAAAACACTAACTGTGGCCTAAAAGGCCAGACATGACCTTAAGTGCATATCTACCTATTCTGCATTAAGGGGGCAGGGGACAATAATGACCAAAGCACTCTGAACAGAGCAGAACTTGGCCCCAGACCACACACACCCCTGACTATTTCTCCAACCTGGCCTCATGATACTCTCTCAGTCTCACTATGCTGCACTCCTGGTGGTCCTTCCTCTAGGTCCTTAAACATGCTGGGCTCCTCACCTCAAGACCTTCACACACACTGTTCCCCCGACTGGAACACTCTTCCATGTACCCTATACCCCAAGCCCCCGAACACACTATTTATCCCTCGGATCTCAGCTTAAGTGACAAGGGTTTACTGCTATAAAAAATACTGTACTTTTCCTGAGTGGCACATGTCACAATTACAACTAATTGATTGTTTACATGTATCTGACAAGTTTCTTCCCCACTGTCAAGTTACAACGGACCATGTTTGTCTTGTTGAAGACTGGCATGCAGCAGGCACAAGGTTCAAGAACTATTTGTTAGAACTCTCCCAGTACGGTCTTACTCTGCTCCATGATCATGTGTCCTTGTGCTATCTGGCTTAAACTACTAGAGAATCTATCTGACTCATCTTTCTCTCCAACCTTCAAAGTATCTGATACCTTGGGAAGCAAGCATTCCACAACTGTTTGAATTGACTAAGTAGATGAGGAAAAAAAAGACAGTATTCTGTATAAAGAGTGTTTGTTACATTGATCAGTGACTTTTGAACATAAACAAAATTTTGTGCCAATGACTGCCAGCTCAATAAATATGAAGTGTTTGAGCAAGTCAACCAACAACAAAAAACATAAAAACAACCCTACCACCACCCCCACCAGGCTCTCCAAATCAAAAGCAACGGTCTTTCCCTGCCCCCTGAATATTACTGCTGTTTGGCAATTCACCATTTTTCATATTAAGAGCTAATAATTATGGTCCTTTCTCAAGAGTTCCTATCTTATTCCCCAAAAGATCTTCATTAAAACTTATAGAAACCAACTGTGCAACTGGGACATAAAATAACCAGATGATCTAGATACTTGAATAAACGTTTGAGTTAATTATATTCTTAAGAACAACCTAACTGCTAATTTTTCATTTATTTTAATAACCACAATTTTAAATCTCAGCATCTAGCCCAATACTGAGCACAAAACAGAAATTAATCGCTTACTATAACTAACAAGAGGAAGAATGATAGGTTTAACATGGTTTCTTAATAGTATTTATTTAACAATAAAATTTCCATGATACAACCTGGTTTATATCTATCTAAACTTAGAATTCATTATGTCTCCACACTCACTTGATAAACAGACTCAAGCCACGAGGCACTGACAATCTAGGAATGGAAACTGTTCTTCAGAATCAGCTCTTATCTCTGTAAGTATAATCAATGAATCATGAGGAAAAAAATTAAACTACCTCTGAAGTTTTATTACTCCATAAGTGATTTTAAACAGAAAGGAAATGGGATATAATGGAAGGTACAATCCCAGCTTTGTCATTTACTAGTTGCTACTTTTCCAAAGGTTTTCTGACCATCATGTCTTCGCACCCACTGCTCCCCTCTCCCCTCACCCCGACACAAACGCGCACTTAGAGACTGAGAGGAGGGAACCAAAACAGTGCTATCAAAACCATGCACAATAAACCTGCCCGATGCCAGCACTGTAAAATCTGCAGAAGAGTTTAGCAACCGTTTCTCCACCCTTCCCCTCCCGTGCAGTAAGGTGCTTCAGAATAGTCCAAGAAAGGATCACCCTACAGAAAATACAGCACAGGATGAAATTAGTCATAAATTCCCCGAAGAGATGACAGACCATGATTAGTTAGCTGGTTCACTCAAGAAAAAGCATATTACAATAAATATTGAGGCTTGGGTTTTCCTTACCTTCTAATTCACTAAGAAAATTGTGGCTCGACTTCTTGAACTGTCACTTAAGTGAACCTTTACCTTTATCCACCATTCCTAAAAGCCTCAAGGAAAAGATGGCCCTCTTTCCCCCCACAGGTAACCCCACGGGTGTTCATGATTCCATCCTCTCTTATTCTTACAGGACTTTCCTTTGTTTTTCTCTCTCCATTTACCCTCATCCTTAGCTTCTCTCTTTCCCTTCAGGCAGAAACGACATTCAAGTTTCTTCCTCCAAGACCACTTCTTTTCTTTCTCCTGAGATATAATTTACATCTAGTAGAGCACATAAACCCTAAAGGTACATTCAGTACATTTTCATATATGTATATACCCAGGAAACTGAAACCCAGAAAAATGCAGAGAACATTATCAACAGCAAATGGCTAAAGCCCCTTGCCCCTGATATCCCCCTGAAAAGTAACAACTATTACGATCATCACCAAAAATTTTGCCTGTTAATTGACCTTCATATAAATATAGTCACATAGTATGTCTCTCTTATATTTGAATTGATTAATTCCCTGTTTGGTATGACAATCATACTGTACAAATCTCGAGAGTAGCAGACTCTGTATTGCAATTTCTTTCCTCAAGGCTGAACTCCTTGAGGCGAGGCCATTATTTCTTTGGAACTCCAGCCCCTAACAACAGAGTGCTTTAAATATTTACTAAAGGCCCCACACTAGGGCAGACTCCAAGCCTCTAGTAGCTCCCTCTCCAATCCATCCTCTGGCTGGCTGCCAGTTAACGCCCTATAATACAAACCTAACCATGTCACTCCCCACTTTAAAATGCTCAGTAGCTCCCACTGGTTATCAAATCAAGTCCTTACTATGTGAGGCCTTTCATCATCTGGACCCAACCTCCTTTTCAGTCTCATTTCTACCACTTGTAATCTCATCACCTGACACTTCACCACTCAAGCTACTCACCATTCCCTACACACATTGTGCCGTTTCATTAATGTGTCAGTTCCTGACATGCCCAGTTCGTGTAATGCTAGTCCCCCCGCCCCCCGCCCCCTACCCCCATTCACACAGGGAATCCTTCCCAGGAAGTCTTTCCAAAGCATCCCACTTCCAGAAAGAGTGGATTTGCTGGGCTTCTGGGTTCCCTTGGCACCCTGAAAATGCCTTCATTAAGGCACTTCAAGTTTTATTATAAATGTTTATGTAAATTTCCCCCACACACATACCAGATAGGAAAGCCTCAACGTTCAAAAGGCATTCATCCTCAGAGCTTCATAAATTTAACATAAACACTCTTTTTAGGCCTCTTCACTTCTGTTCATGGCCACAGCCAACAGTATCATTTATTCTAAGTGTGTGTTTCGGGGGGGGGGGGGGACCGGGGGCGGGGGAGAGGCTCTTACAAGAAAACCAAGTGCATAAATAACATTGTCACTTCCTGAGGGTAAATACACATATGGTAAGCAGTAGAAAGCAAAAAGGCTCACTGAGATCTGGAAGCTGGGTGGTAAGTCAGGTCCACGTACCACTTAAATGGAGAGCTACAGTCAGCTTAGCATGCATTACCATTTCAAACTCACCCTCAGCAAAACCCGTCCTCAGCTGCTAAATATTTGTAAATATCAAGAGTAGGAGTCACTCTTTCACTCATCCTCATATCACCAACCCCTAAGTACAGTGCCTGGTTCTCAAGCTTTATTGAATTAGTTAGTGATGTCCCCTGCACAACCTCTTGCTTCCTATTTTCATGAGCTGACCTACAATTCTCCCATCCTTCAAACTGTAAACTTGTCGTCTTTGAGCTTCGATCACCAAAACAGCCAATTAGCCAATGAGTCCTAGGATAACGTCTAATCGGTCTCCTTTTCTCCCTCCAGCGCTCTATTCAGGCCCTCAGTATCTCACTGAACCACACAAGCTCCTAATTTAGGTTTCTCTCCCCCAATTCTAACTCCTCCACTCCTGATTCGTCCAATGCTAGCACTTCTTAAGCTGTACTGTATAGATGAATCACCTAGAGATCTTGTTAAAATGCCAATCATTCAGTTAGTCTGAGCTGCGGTCTGAGATTCTGCATTTCTAGAAGCTCCCGGGAGATGGCGATGATACTGGTCCTTAGATCCATCACATTTCAAGGAGTAAGCCTCTATTCAATGGCTTTCTGCAATCAAGTGCCTAGTAAGCGCTTAACAAGCAGAGGCCAGATGACCATCAATCAGGAATGTATAAGCACACATTTCTATGCTAGGTAAGAAACTGGTCTAGATGCCCCTTGGTCCCTTCCAGTGCTCAGATTCTATGCCCTCCCTGGACATCCATGATGTTCTCATCCATTTTTCACTTCTGAAGCCTGGCAAAGCTATACCCTAGCATGTATTACTTCCATTATTCCATTCGGCAGGTTCTGAATTAGTAACCGTTTACAGACAACTCTGGTTTAGTCTACTCCAATATTACAAATGTTTTTAAAAGATAAAGAAGGTACTGTGCAAGGGAGTAAGAATCACTGTGCTTATGATAGCACCTTAAAGATAAATGAACACCACAACTTTCCTTAATCCATCTCTATTATCTGGAGGTTGATGCCACTTGGGTTAATCTATCAGTTTCTCAGAACCAAGAGGGCTGTTAACTGTTTTTGTCCTGCTGTTTGGTTGGGGGGCCAGGGGAGGACTCTCAGGCACAGCTACAGAAACAGGAAGCAATGACAACTCTACTAGCAGCTGTAGGCCTATTCGAGATTTAAACCAGCATTCCACATGTACCAACATAACAATCCCTACTCTCAGAAATGGACTTTTGTGTGGTATCTTCAGAATGGCATTATCTTCTAAGCAGTTCCAAGGTATCTGTTTATAGAATTTGTGTCATCATGTATTTATCAATGAGACAATCCTATTTGTTAAAAAAAAAAAAATACCAAGTCTCTCTTATGACCTGGTTACAGAACAATGGATTTTGAGTGTCTACTTCATAATCACAAAGGCCAGTAACTATCCTCATTATCATATTGCTGCTAACATTTCTGTTAATATGTCCCATGAAAATCAACCTGTCCAGTGCTGATATTGCTCTAATAACTGAGATCTCTGTAAAAATTTGTCACAGAGGACAAAAAGGTGCTAATGAGAGTGGAAAATACACATTGGCAGGTAATTAACCCGAATGTTGATTCATTTAAATTAGGAGTATTTTCACTTGAACTTGAAGCATGACTTAAGTCAGATAGGATCTGAAGAACTAATTTTTTTTTTTTTACTACGGTGCTTGTCATAATTTTAAAACTAACATAAAAAGCAAAGTGAAGATCTTCTTCCAGTGCTGTCATTCACATTACTACAGGAGACGTTATTTCAGAGACATTTGACTTCCGTTTAAAACAACAACAACAAAAAACTTTATAACGGGCCATTATTAAGGACTTAACTTGCCATAGGTATAGGTAGGACAGGTTTTACAGCCATAGATAAATGAGTTATTTCAGCTTATATAAACACTTCAGAGTTGTGTTTCCTCCTAGTCCACATAGAAGTTTAAAAAAAATTCCTTCATCAATGAAGAGCCAGACACTAGATGGGCAAAGTTAAAAATAATACCCTCAAATTATTACCAATTCATCAACTTCCAAATTTTACAATAAGGTAGGTAGTCTACATAATCGCACTAAATTAAAAGAAAGTGCCTGTCTCTGAAAGATAAACATAGCATTTCCCATAAATCTCATAAATTCAAGGAAAGCAAAATGCCTATAGGCCTTAAAAAATGATATGAGAGTATTTTTTAACTGTACTGTAGGCCCCCTGCCTGGATCCAGAGCAACCTCGAGCATGTGCACATTTGCATTTTCTTTTCAAAAACGCAAAATTAATATTTGCTTAACCCATAACTTAGATCCTCACAAACTATGACACTAAATGGAGCCCAAATGACTCAAGGGGATAAAAAGGCCTAGATGCCTAGACAGAAAGGTACTTGGTAAATCTTAAGCACTAAACTGGAATCACTAATCCTAAACTCAGTCTGACTGGACTTTGAACATGTAAATTCATGGTTGCTCCTCAAACAATTCATTTGCTAGAATTATGGCAACAGTCTACTATGTCTGGTTCTTCAAGACTCAACTCAAGGGCCTTCTGGGGACTCACACAGTGGAGTCAGGAACCTGTCTCCTTTACTGATGTTACAGTAATCTGTGAACACTGTGCCTCTATCAGAATACTTTGCACCACTGTATCATAAATGTTAGCTTGCTTACTGTTTCCACACACATGCCTTCAAATATATAAGTATTTCAAGGGATCCTAGAAAATTAAAATTAGCCATCTTTGAATCAAGAGTTCTTCTGACATAGTAGATACTCGTAGTAACTACTGGACAAAGGAATGAATGAATGAATGAATGAATAAAAATGAGTCTGCTAGTGTCACTGAGCAACAGTATATCCCATCTTCCCTAATGAGACCTAATTAACTCTAATTAACATTTGTGGCAATTTACTATTGCTAAAAATAATAAAACCACACTACATTTGTATAACACCTCACAGTTTACAAAGCACTTCCACATATATCATCAAATCTGAACCTCACAAAGTTCTGTGGGGCATTTTTTATCACCCTTCCCCCCCTCCAATAAATGAGGCTTAAGGAGGTAAAGGACTCAAATCAAGTACAGGTACACCCCGAAGATAGTGTGAGCTCAGTTCTAGACGACCACAATAAAGCAGGTATCACAATAAAGTGAGTGGGGTGCATGTAAGGAAGAGAACGAGTCTCCTCCAGCTACAGAATCTCCTTCAGGGGAGAGCCTTATGACATAAAGCTGAAGGTCAGCTGCCCCACAGCTGCACTCCCTCTCTAAGAGACCATCAAGAGAAACTCCTCCTCTGCTTCAGCATCTGGAGTACATATTCTATGCCAGACGCAATGGATTCTTACCCTTCATATTTTTTCACTTTAAAAGCTCCCGTTCCTCATATTAAAAACGAACAGTCATCTCATATGAAAAGATGCTCAATATCACTAATCATAAGGGAAATGCAAATCAAAACACTGAGATATCACCTCATATCAGTGAGAATGGCTCTTATCAAAAAGTCAACAAATAACATGTTGGCGGGGATGTCGAGAAAAGGGAACCCTTCTGCGCTGCTGGTGGGACTCCAAATCGGTGTGGCCACTATGGAATACAGCACGGAGGGTCCTCAAAAAACTAAAAATGGATCTACCATACAACTCAGCAATTCCACTTCTTAATATTTATCCAAAGAAAAAGAAAACACTAATTTGAAAAGACATATGCACCCCTGTGTTCAGTGCAGCATTATTTACAATAGCCAAAATATGGAAACAACCTAGGTGTCCACTGATAGATGACTGGATAAAGACGATGTGATATATATGTACAATGGAATATTACTCAGTAGTAAAAAGAATGAAATCTTAACATCTGCAACAACATGAATGGCTCTAGATGGTATTACGCTAAGTGAAATAAGTCAGACAGAGAAAGACAAATACCACACGGTTACACTTATACGTGGAATCTAAAAAAACAAAAACGAAAAGACTCACAGAAACAGATCAAACTGATGGTTGCCAGAAGAGAAGGGGCTGGGGACACAGATGAAAAATGTAAAGGGGAATATAGGCAATAATATTGTGATAGGTTTGCACAGTGACAGATGATTACTGGACTTAGTGTGGTGATCACATTCTAAGGTACATAAATGTCAAATCCTTATACTGTAAACCTGAAATTAACATAATATTGTATACCAACTACTTGGAAAGCTAAATTGTTACTTATTGTAAATGATTAAATTAAAAATGGAACTTAATGTAAAAAGGAATCTCTCTCACCCCTAAAAATATTCACAGAATGTCTTTTTACTAATAGGAACAAGACAATTCTTTCCCTTTGAGAGAGGAGATATTCAAAGCAGTAGCAAATTTCATGATAAAGATTTCCAAAACCAGCAAATAAACCCCAAAGATTACTGAACTCAGTTGTTCTGATTTTTTACATCACATAAAAGTAGAACTGTGTATGTGTACCTAAATAACCTATGTGCATTTAATTGTGAGAAGACAAGTTTTTTTCCTTAAAAAAAAAAATGAAATGAAGAACATAATGAATATTGAATCTTTTAAATAACATAATGTCTGAGTGGTAATTTGATCCAAAATCTATTCTTTGATTTTTCTTCCAAATATTTTTTTTAATTCAATTATTTTTTTCCAATATGTGCATTCTTTTAAAAATCCAATTGTTCTATTAGAAGCTCCCCCCCTTAAAATCTGTCGAAGTGATATGCAATCTCTCAAAAATATTAATTAGAATGAAAAAACAAGACTAGAAACATCTGAAGTAACAGAGAGACCACCAACTGTATGAAACACACTCCATTTTTTAAACTTTTATTTTGAATACTAAATATAAGGATCCAAAAATAGTAAATATATAGGTTCACAGTGTGGGGGGAAAAAAAGAACAGTGGACAGACAATCTAAATCCTGGGTTCTATTCCTAATTCTGAGACTGACTTGATCTTGGACCAGATATTTAACCTCTATCAGCTTGCTTTCCTCATTTATAAAAATACAAATATGAAGATCTTTACAGGATTCTAAATTCTATAATCAAAATAACAAAACAAAAAGTCATTTTAAGTGCATTTTCTCCTACTGACTCTAGACACAGGTAGGCACACAGGTCACATGTGGATGCCTCAAATAGAGTTATCATTACAGTAACCTTTATCAACTGGATTATGAAAGAATCTTGCTTTATAAGTCAACTTAAGAGAAAAATGTTACTTTAACTTTAAAAAGGACATATTTCTTGAAACTCATCTCCTACATGCAGAAGTCTACTTGAGGAATAAGGGCTAGCAGGGAAAGAGTGAATCAAACATTCTCTATTCTGTCATTAGTCCTAATCTACACCAAAAAGGTGGTCTGCTTTGGCTGGCAACCTCAGGGTATCTTGTATATATTAGGTCCAAGCCATGAACAGATCTTACAGAACTTTAAACAATCACAAATTTTAGTCCTTCTAATTTGAAGGGCAGGCTTCTTAACAGAGTCCCAGAATGTTAAGAGTTGGAAAAGATCTTAGATTTCTTCCACCTCAAACTCATCCTTTTACTGATGAGGAAAACAAAGACCAGGAGAGGTTAAAATAAATGCCCAGAGGCATACCAAGCTTCCTGACTCTGAGACTAGTTTCTTTAAACAAAAGACCATATTCTTCAGTCCAAGTGGGAGATAAAACGGTACAAATTGTTCCCCACAGTTGTTTTTGAAAAGAACAAAGTTCCTTTCAGGCAACCCTGGGACACAGGAGTCAATCTCAAGAACTATAATGTAGCACCCATTCAAACACTACGGTACAGCCAAACAAACTGTATGGATGGGGACAAAGAAAGAATTCCTTAGGAATATATTTCTCTTAGTTGACAATAAAGGTAAAAAAAAACAAAAATTGGTTCTGTGTATAAAATTTTGTTCTTTGGATCATGTGAGAAGCGAGCTGATTGTAAAATCCAGATAATTAATAGGCAGCGAAAACAATTACAGATCACACTTTCTCTTGCTGTATTTTAAAATAATCCTTGTGTTTGAAAAGAATGCCCAAACATTCCAACATGTTATTAATGGAGGCAGGTATAGAAAAAGATTCATTCTCTAATTGCTCTTCAGTCAGATGCATGAGTCAGTAGAAAGACAGCAACAAACACAAAATTCTTCCAGCTTGAAAATCAGAAAAACTAAAAAGAAAAATCAACCAATTCTAATTATTTCAAATTTCTAATTAGATTTTTCACTCATTATTGAAATGGTCCAAAATCAAATTATAGTTGACCCTTGACAACATGGGTTTGAACTGCGTGTGTCCACTTACAGATTTTTTTCAATAAAAATACAGTATCTCAAGTTTTATTCAGTCTTCAACTGAATGGTTTCACATAACTGGAAACGAGGCTGATTTATTTTTATAAGCTTCATTTAGAAAAGTATATGAAAAAAATTCCAAATTTATTTTTATTTTTTGCTAAAGTACTGACATTTATAAATTCATAAAATACATACTACCTACAGATAGACTGTTTCACTAATTTCCAATAGAGTTCTAAGTTCCAAACTCAGAAGCCACTAGATTGTACCTCAACACACACTACATCATTATATACACTTTACAATGTATTAAAGCAATCTCGAATGTAAAAATACAATAGAGAAAATTATTTCAGCATGAATGTGGCATTACGGGATGATTAGGCTTTGTTTCATTTAACATACTGAAAGTTATACCAAGCATAAATGTATGTATATAATATATAAACAAAACTATTCTACCTCTAAATCAAAGTGTAATAACACTTCTGTAATCCAGTAACTGTTACTACGCTTGCTTCTAAATATCATACAACTTGAAAGAACTGCTATTTCATAGTTAACCAAAATCCTAATGTTCTTTAATAAAAGGTATCATTAAAGTCTGTTCTGTCCAGATCCTTGAGTTTCAATTTATCAAAAGTTTCCAAAGCCTAAAACTGAAGTTTCATCCAAATCCAAACACAACCAGTCACAGATTTAGGTTATAAATACCTTATATGTCTAAAGAATCTACATGGTCAATTTTAGGGTTTTGTTTCAATTACACTATTTTTAGAAAACCAAAGGTAAGTTTAAAAAAGGGTTTGCCCTAGAAGCACAGGAACATGAGGCTGGAGTGAGACCGGATTCAAAACTGCTCATTACCAGCTGTACCAGATGCCTGGGATTAAAAGGGTGGAGTAAATTTTAGAAGGTGGGATTTTTTAAAAAGGCTTCATTTTCCCATACTGTTGTGGACATTTTGATAACATCTCTTTCTTTTTTTTTCAAAATGTCAGGCATCTTTAAAGGAAAAGGTTTTCTATTGAGTGGCTTCAGAATCTCTCAATTTTCAAAGTACAACAATTAAACCCTTCTCCTGTCCAGATAGGCTGAACAATGTTCAACTCCGGCACATAACAAAATCATTAAATCTAAGATGCCTCATTAAATTCATTTCAAAGTTGAGGTAAGAGATGCCTTTGAAAAAAGAGGGGTGAAAACACCTGCTAACTCTAAGAAAAGTTTGGGAAATGCTTTCTCAAAATCCACATAGAGCTCCACTCAGGTGAAGCAGAAGACACTAATAGTAAGCAGCACATCGACAATCACCTGCCATGGGAGAAATGCCTCCGTGTATTTTGTATATATGTTTAACACATCTCTGGGGGCCCAAACAATAGGTAAGGCTGAAGAATCGGGGCATGTACCACCAGCTGCTTAACAAAATTCCACAAATTCAAGTCAACAAATGTTTAAACTTAAATGCCAAGTATTACACTAGGCTAGGATCATGTACAATGTCAATGAATGTTATGCTACCCATAAATCAAATTCAGAGTTCTAAAAAGAAAGAAAAAGAAACAACAAAAACCTTACACTTTAAAAATAATAATCTTTGGATAACCAATCATTTAAGGAGGCTGATCCAACAATCTTAAGGCCACAAAAAGGTACTTTCAATGTAGAAACCTTACAATCTCATACATATCTCCTCTCCCTACAATTATTTCAATGAGCACAAAAGGCACACCATTTTAGGAATAACTGAAATTCAGGGAGAATAGCTGCCTCTAACTCTATATAACATATGAATTACAAAAATTGTCCAACAGCATAGTAATACCAATAAAGCACTGCTGATCATTAAAGTACAAATAATTCTATTTTAAAATAAAAGGTTGAAACAAACCTTTCATGATAGGTATTTTCAATACTTTACAAGTACAGCTATGTTTTAAAGAAACTGAAATGTTTCTTTAAAATGTTTCTCCACCTTCAAAGTTATCCACCTTCCAGATGAAGTGTTAATTCTCTATATCCAATGATGATTTACAGTCCAATGAAGATTTATAGTTTACCAAATGAAGCATGCTTGAATAAGAAAATAAAGAATCACTAGGTAAACTTTACTTCACATCAACTTAAAAGCAAGTATGACTATTTGCAACTGGATAGTTTAGAATAATTGAGAACTCTTTCTGTACTGTCTACTTATTTGCCAGTGTTGGATCTTTACCTTTTTAAAGGCTGCATGATAAAAAACAGAACTATCCACATTTTACTTGGGACTAGAAGGTAATATTATCTCATTACCAACAAAAATAGCATATTTTCTAAATGCTTTCAACCAAGTGAAAATTCAAGTGTAAATGAAATTTAGCACTGATTCATAGAAAGCGATATGAATTACAAAACAGAATACCCAAGCTCTCTATTCTCAGTTCTGCCAAGAATTGAAAAACCACAATCAAGAGCCAAACCTCTCTGTGTATAGTTTCTCCTTCTGAAAAGAGGATTGACACCAACTCCTCCCTAATGTTTTTGAAAGGACAAATGAGATAATTTATGCAAAAACCTTTTAAGAATTTTGAAAAAAAATAAAACCCGACATATTAATAGATGTTATCCAACCACAGTTATGAAGGAAAAGACAGCCTGTACTTTACATAAAAAACAAGAAATATAAAATTTAAATATAAAAAACAACAAAAATAAAGTTAAGCCCTTTGTTCTTAACAGGACTGTTCAGGCACACACTGGTGTCACATGTTCATACCACGTTACTCAATACTGCTGTAATTATAGTAATAAGAGCCTACTCGTCAATATTACAGCTTAATGCTGAACCACCCTTCTTGGTTTCCATGTAGGAAACCATATAAGGTTTGATCATTCCCAGAAGAGAAAAAGAGAAGAAACATGAGAGGGGTAGGATCATTCTGAGCAATCCCAAGAAGTCACACATAAAAACACCTTGTCCCAGATGCACTGGGCACAGGGGGTGTGCTCTCCACTGTCAGTGCCCTTTCCACACTGTTAAAATCTGAACGGAAATACCTAGACTAAATCTAAAAGGTGGCAGAAGGTCAAAAATATAAAACATATAGTTTAATATTGCACTTGATCAATGACTCATCCATCCTCCTCAAGAGTCCAAAACACAAGCTCATTAACGTTTTGAAGTCTGTAACTTATGTCAAGCAACCTAAATTCTTAACTTTTGTTAACCTAAATTTTTTTTAACTTGCTTTAAGGTAAAATTTAAGATAGCTGATTTTAAAAGGAAATTAAATGTTAATGTACTAACAATACTTAAAACAAGTAACTTCAGACAAAGCCATTTAAATTTTTTCAGATTTTAAATCATCTAAAAGAATAATTGACAGGTGCGATAACAATTTCCAAACTAAATTTTCATTAACATCCTTGTAATTAGTATTTTTTTGTCCAGCACCTTTTAGTTCATTAAGGACTTTCATTTTACTTTACACGAATAAATATTTAAATATTCAAAGCAACCACAAATAGCTTTCAAAGCCTCTTAAGAATTACATCAGGTAATAAATAGTAAAATTTAATTGAAAGGTAACCCTCAAGAGAATGACAGTTCTCCGCTAAGGACAACTTCTTTAAAAAAATGCAGCTGACTAGATAAACTTGATAAACAACAGATAATGAGCTCAATTTAAATACAGGAAGATATTCAAAAGGATTCAGCAATAAATTTAGGAGTTAGTTACATGTAAACTTATGAAAACAAATCTGGTACACAACACCCTCTTAAAGGGTGTTCCCTAAAACAAATAATCTCTTCTTCCTAATAAAAGAATTACTACCAAAATGGTACACTTTCCAGCTGGGCATATTATATGCCACTGCAGCCCAGGGGTAATTTCTAGGAATCTCCTTTAGTTTGGTGTAAACTTCTGTTATATGTAAAGTCTTGACAATGTTCCCATAACAAGTAAGACCACCTTATAACAAGGTCCTTTTGGTTATCAATAACTAAACTTCTTTGCAAAAGGTAAGGTGGACTCATTTTTGCTAAATTATGTTGTATGGCAAATGAGTATTAACAGAGACATTTGCTATCTTAACAGAGGCTTAAAATGAGCTCAACTTTGTATAAAAAACAAGCACTTAGACATCTTTATAATAATCAGTCATCTTTTTTCTAGGACACCTATACACTGGCTTCATATTCAAGACTAGGTTGGAAACTATGTGTGGCTTCCCATCAGCTATTTTTATGAATGTGTACACAGAGGCATATATGTATTTATGGTGTGTATACAGAAATAAAGCAAATAAATCCAGAATAAAGTAACAATGACTGCTTTTCATATAGAAAAGGATTTAAATTACCAGAGCAGAAATTTAAGATAACCAGAAAGATAATGTCACTTTTATGTTGAGATGTTTAAAACAAAAACAAAAACAAAAACAAAAACACCCTGTTTATCATTCACTTAGAATGTTTTGGACATACTTAAAGAGACAATCCAGGGAAATTAGATTTAATTTCATGACCATGACACCCAAAACTTTCTCATGAACATTTACCAGGATCAACATATCCAATTATGAGGAAAACAAGGGATGCAGAGTTCTTCTCATATAAAATATGTCCAAAACTATTTAATATATATATTCACATTTCCTTTGGTTTGGTTATGAGTATTTATAATTCTCATGGTAACAAAATATTCTCATTCCAAGTATGATTACCATTTAATGCTTTTGTAATTTTACAAATTAGATGAGCTATAGGAATAAAGGATAGTATTTGTTGCTCCTACATAAAAACAAAATCACCTATTTTGTAGGTCACAAACTTTTAAAGGCATGTCATTCAGTTGAGATAGTAGCTTTGGAAACTGCAAATGCTATTGTATTGATATAATTTTCTTTATAAGGCAAAAATCCATCAGAAATCCACCTGAACAAGAGAGAAGCTTCAATGAAACTCAGAAGAACATCTCACCAGTCTTGCATATTTCAATGTGCAGTAAAGATTTCTTCGTTCAAACTAAACTGGCACTAACTAGGACACAAGTTGGACCAAAAACACATTAAGTAGAAAGAATGGCTACAGATTAGCTACAAGTATGATTACTTTTCCACCAACACCTACAACTAAAGTAAAGTTGGGGAAGATTTAACTATCCTGATTTAATTTTGTTATGCTACCTTGATAAAATTCCTTATCACTAAGTATGTAATTTTCCAAATCAGAGGGAGAAAAGGATGCAAACAACTTAGAGCCCAAATACAGCAACTAGGATCTTCAGCTCCCTGATTTAGTACCCACCAAGTCTTCAACCCAAAGAGAACATGAGTCACCCCTAGCCAAGAATTTAATGTCAATTACACGTCAATAAAGCTGGAAAGAATAGAAAAAAATTTTTTAATTTTAATCTAGAACTGAAAAAAGAATGAGGATTTCAGATCATATCTCAAGAGACAGTAACTACTTAAAAGTCGTGGTCCCTATGACAAGTCACACTGCATTGGTCAGTTCTGGCTATCCAATTTGGAAGCGAGAAATAAGGCAAAATAACTTTTGATGCAAGAATCAAACCTGGAGAATAAACTGAAATAAAGCAAAAAAGCACTGGGAGAAAGTATTACTAAAAAGGATCCTATCTATCTGTTAGGTTTGTAAGGAGAACTAAGTGAGCAAGTAAGCCTAACAAAGCTGAACCTGCAGCAACTGACAAGAGGTATACTGCCGCTAGAATGGCCTCCTTCAGACAGTCAAGTGTAGGGAGAGTGCTCTACAGCTGTGGTCCCCAACCTTTCTGGCACCAGGGACCAGTGCTCCTCTGAGAATCTAATGCCTGGATGATCTGAGGTGGAGCTGAGGCGGTGATGCTAGTGCTGGGGAGTGGGGGCAAATACAGATGAAGCTTTGCTGGCTCTCTGGCCGCTCACCTCCTGCTGTGCCGCTCGGTTCCTAATAGGCCACTGACCTGCACCGGTGGGCAGCCTGGCGGGCGTGGGGCTCCTGGTCTAGAGCACTTTTGTTGGACATTTTCCTCTACTGGTATTAAATGCACGTGAGTTTACTTGAAATCAATCCCAAACTGCCCCCAAACCCAACACGCCCCCCCAACGAGGCCTAAAGGCAGCCGGTTCACTGTCAAATGTACTACTGCTTCTTTCGGAAATATCTCCTTCTTGTACTTTCTGCCATCTCCTCCACATTGCTTCCCAACCTGAGTGCTCAAGAATGGCCAAACTCTCGAAATGAACAACTGCTCAACTGAGAATTACACAGATTGCCCGTGAAAGCAGAAGAGAAGTAACAAAGACTGCCGAGGACTTGCGACTACTCTGCCGTGGGGCCAACAGACCGCCGCCTGGACTCCTTCCTTCCTCAGGACCTGGAAGTGTTTACACCTTGCACACCCAAGTGCAGGTGGTTTCCTTACCTGCATAGAAGCGGATGAGGCAGCCAATCTCCGAGTCCATGCCCTCCTCCTGCACCCTCCACAACTCCCCAAATCCCAACTGGAAGAGGTAGTCGTTTTGGATCTGCAATGGCTTCTCGTCGGCCTCCAGGCGCCGGGTGGTCTCTCCGTGGAGCTGCACGTACAGGGTGGGCAGCAGAGGCGCCTTCTCCGCGGTCGTCCCGTTCCTAGCCGGGGTCGACTGAGGGTGGCCGGGGGCCGTGACTACTGTCGCCTTTTCCTCCCGAGGCCGATCGCGGGCGGCCGTCGGGGAAGGCGGCCGGGCATCCGCTCCGGGCCGGGGCAGCGCAGAGCGGCCTGGCGGGCGGGGTTGGCCCGGAGCCCCCGCGGAGGCCGGGGCCGGGTCGGCCTCGAGCTCCTCGGACGACGACGACGAGCCGCCGCCGCTGCTGTAAGGGTCCAGCCGGTCCGACACGCTCTCGGCGCTGGGGCTCAGGCTGAAGCTCTCGGTGTCGGAGGCCCGGGCCGCGGCGTCCAGGGGCCGCGGGGCGCCGGGCTCGCCCGCGCTGGAGTCCGAGGGCGCGGGGCTGGCGCGGGAGGAGCCGGGCGCCCACCCGCCCGGCAGCGGCAGGTCGGCGGGCGGCGCGCGCGGCTGGGCCCAGACGGCAGCCAGCCCCCTCTTGCCGGGGGGCGGCCCCAGGTCCCGCGGCTCGGCGTCCGGGGGCCCCTTGCCCGGCACCTTCACCACGCCGCCGCCTTTGTGGCCCACCTGCAGCAGGCGGGCGGCCACCTCGCCGGCCGTGGTGTCCAGCGTGCAGAGCACCGGGCGCAGGTAGGTCGAGGCCATGTGGCGGTCGAAGACGTGCACGCAGCCCCGCTGCAGCTGGTGCCTCACCCAGTCCCGGTCCGACGGCTGCAGCTGCAGCATCTGCCGGTGCTTCAGGAGCAGCGTCTTCCTGTCCAGGCTCCGGGTGCACAGGGACGCCGAGGCCGAGCAGGAGGCGGAGAGGCCGGCGGCGCCGGGGGCGTGCGAGGCGGCAGCGGCCGAGGACGACGACGAGGACGAGGACGACGAGGCGGCGGCGGTCGCGGACAGATTCCTCTTCAGCCGCCCTCTCCGCAGCAGGAGGGTGTTGGCGCCGCCGCCGGCCCCGGGCGCTGGGGCAGCCCCGCCGGCGGTGAGCTGGGGCGCGCCGCGCCGCCTCCTGCGAGCCGTGCCTCCCGCTCTGCCCGGCAGCGGCTCCGGCAGCGCCTCGCGGGGGGCCTCTTCCCGCGCCCCGCCGCTCGGGACCGCCGGGGTCAGCGCGGGCTCTGGGCTCCGGCCGCCCCCGGCCGCCGCCGCCGCCAGAGCTGCTGCGGCCGCCGCGGCTGCCGCCGCAGCCGCTGCCGCCGCCGCCACGGCCGCCGCCGGAGCTCGGTCCTCCCTGCCGGTCTCTGGGAGTCGCGGCGCCGTAGCCGCGGCGGCGGGCTCCATTGCAGTGGGGCTCCGCGCTTCCCCCCCAGCTCCGGAGGCGGCGGCCGGAGAGGGAGGTGGTGAGGCGAAGGTGGGAGAAGGCGACGGCGGCGCGAGGAGAAGGGCGAAGCCAATGGCGTTCGGCGCGGCCGTTCCAGGGGATTATGTGGCAATTCGGAGCATTCCGCCGGTGTCTCGGTGTTCCATCCCGCGCGCCCGCCCGCCTCGCCGCCGCCGCCCCCCCGACACGCGCCCTCTCCGCCCGGGTCGCGGGCTCCCGCGCGCAGGCCCCGCCTCACGCCGGCGAGCCAGCCGCAAAGCTGGGCTCATTGAATATTAATCACGCGCCGGGAGCGGGAAGGAGGGCGGTGGAAGCTCCACGTGAGCCTCATGAATATGCATCGCTGGCGTGACGGCATCCCCGTGAGGAGTGGGGAGAGCGGCGGCCGGGGGAGGCGGGGCTTCAGAGTAAACAAACGTGACGCGAGCGTACGGGGCGGGTCGGGAGCAGTTTCGCGGGAGGTCCCTTCGCGAGCCCTCGGGGGCGGGGCCGAGGCGGAGGGAGGGGCGCGCGGTGCACCCTGGGAGTTGTAGTACTAGTGCGGGGACAGGCGTGCGCGGGAAATCGTGGCGAACCACAAGCCCCAGAGATCCTTACGTTATGCCCCTCCTTGCAGCCAGCAGCCGCCCTTGAACAGTGTATATTGTGCCCTCTGCTGTTGTTGAGCTCTGTGCCAGGGAGTGTTCTTGCTCATTAACTTGCCCACAACCCTCCCACTCCAGCTCCCCAGATTTTCATTTTCCCTTCTAATAAGGGCTTTGAGGAACTCTAAATGGTACAAAGGTCCCCAGTTCTTGGTCCCGACTTTCACCCATTGCCTGAGATTCGGACACATACACACCACCACACACACCACCACAGGATAACTGGACGTCAAAGTAAGCCAACTTCACTTTCCCCCTACTTTTTCAAGGTCGGAGAAGACAGCCAGTATCTGGAAATTCTAACCTGGACGACTGTTGAATGTACTTAGTGGAAATTGTGCAACCTGGAGCCGATCCTCTACCATTTGTGTATGGAGAGAAAAAGGGCAAAAGGCAGGGGCCTCATTTTTTTCCCATTGATCTGAAAGTTTAGAGTAACTTAATGACGTGGAAAGCAGTGGAAAGCAGAAGCGGTGTTGGAATGGAGACAATGGCGGGATATGAGAGGGAATGATTCTGTGTGCTCCCTTTTACGTCTTCTTTTTTCTTTCAACATTCAGAAAAAAATTTTCTACTGCTACAATGTTCAGTTGTGCTCTGAAAAGGTGCACCTTGTCAGTTAAAACGATATTGTAGACTAGACTAGGGTAGCTTATTATTTTAAAGAATTTCGTAAACCTTTTTAATTGGATTACCGTTACCCCAGATTGTTTTATAAATCTGGATTTTCAAATGCGAATCTTTCAACTGTATATCCAGGGCCTGCCTTAATGTCAGTAAAGTAACTAAACTGGGATGGGGGGATGAGAGAGAGTTCAACTGGAACTTTGTAGCAGAAATAACAAAAATTGATAAGGGCAAGGAAAGTTGTACTTAGCTTATCTACACAGCTTTACTGAAGGGGAATGAAGGAAGCTACCAGTACAAAAATAAATATTTGTCTTGATTCTTGAAATTTCTGAAAATGATTTTCTCTGTTTTTCTTTTGAAGTCTTACCTCTTGGCCTCATGAAACTAATTTTATTCCACTTTGGTTCAATCAACAGCACAGAGTTCCATTTTTTAAACTGGGGAGAATGCAAATTCTCCCAAGTCAATCAATTTAACAAATAATTATAAACTATTGTATACTAGTCACTGTGTTACAGCAATTAAATAAATCAGATACTGCCCTTGCCTTCATACAGTTTATAGATTAGAAAGAAAGATATTCAGTAAATGAGAGGGATGTAGGGAAATGGAAAATACAAGATGCCATGGGAAAGGACAAAAATAAAACAAGGGAAACTGACCTAGTCTAGGAAGTCAGACAATATACACCTACCATTGGATGAGATTTTCTGGAACATCTGAAACTGAATACTTACTGAAGGATCAGTCTCTGAAAAAAAGCAAAGAGACAGAGAAAGAGGTAATGACATTGGAGTTAAATTTCAACTACACTAATCTATGTGTTGCTTTGAGTAGTCCCTAACACAGACTATTATTTCTAGAAATGAAAAAGAAGAGTATTTAAATTTAGCTTTCTTTTAATAAGATTAAAAAACAAAGCATGTTAAATTACAGTACTAAAACTTTATATTTGTTAGTTCCTTACTTGATTTTCTACAAACCTCTTTAATTTTTGCTCCATTAAGAAATAATATATATTAAGTCCCATATATCTGCTTTCTAAAGTTATATTTCTTTAGCTAATGTAACAAACTCAAGAAAAATTTGTTCTAATCATAAATACTGTCACCATTGGCCCAATGTCCACTTACATCCTAAGAAATTATACGTAATCTAGCTCTGGTTCTTGTTATTTAGCTTTATACAGTAACTAGGACCCTGTCTTTTTATCCTCTAGGAATTTGTTTACTCTTTGAAGGTGTTTATAACCAAAACACCTCCTCCAAAGGAAAAATTTTTTTAAAGAAAAAACATTGCTCAGAGAATTTAGTATCCAAAGTATTGGAGAATGGGGAGTGGAGAGAGCTTCATCATATACACCTGCCAGCCTTGGTATGAGGGATTATTAAATTGGAGGGAGGAGGGGAATAATGAATGATGTTAAAGTATTTTTACATGAAAGAAAGGGCAATCCATTCCAGCCTCAGAGAACAGCGCGCTGGGGGTGTGGGGCAGGGAAAAAATGTAGAATATAATTTTCATATAAAGAAACTTTCACACATAGTGTTCATAATCCGATGGACACCATATTCCATTGTACTCAGAATAATGAAAATCAGAGTTGAGGCAAAAGCAGAAGAGCAAAGATCTACAGTGTGATCCATCCCTTGTTCTACCTCCAAGGAGAGAAAGTGAGAGCTCATAAAGAATAGGCAGTGCCCTTAATGGCAAATCAACTAGAAGCTCATAGTTGAAATAATAGACATTAATAAGGGCAATGAAACTCATACTTAGAACTTACTGGTATTGTGCAAAATCATCCAGACCATCTGAGCCAACCCACACTGTACAATCTCTGAATAATAAGAAAAGGATTTCAGTACAGGACAGATGTTTTCCAGACACCCATGAAATAGCTTCTCATACTTAAAAGTAGAGTAGGGAACAGGCCAATATCCTGAAACCACGTGACTCATGAATGCCTCCCCACCCTTTAAAGTGTTTCAAATGTACAATCTAATACCACATTTTTGACTAGCCATTCTTTTCAAAAAATCACATCTCAAAATGCTAAAAGATAATCCTGAAAAGAAACAACAGATGTAAAAGTTGCAAACCTTGATGCCAACTTGTTAAAATATTTTCACAGCTAAGTATGGAAAAAGAGAACATAATTTTCAATTTACTGCCACAGTTTATTTTACGCTGTGTGATTTATAACTTACTTGCTGTGTTTTGCATCTAGGTTAATCCTGTTTGTATCCTTAGATCCAAGATAAAAGAAACTATCTTTGGAATTTTTTTTCTAATATAAGCAGTTGGAATTTTAATGGAGGCATAAATTGATAGCTAGGATGCTTTCACTCTGAATTGTTAAGGACTCAGCTCTGTCCAGAAATAAACTCAAAAATATGCAACATACAATGTAATACATTTAGTTAGTACATTATGAACAAGGAATCGAATTATAGTTTCACATTTTTATATTCCTTGAGCTACTAGTGGTTTACCATGCCTAAATTGCTCACTATTTACTCATTCTTTTTTACTAGGAGGGACTCATTTAGCAAATTACTGCTCTGGTGCACTAAATGAGCCCCAGGTGGCCAAACTGAATTCATTTGGCTCTCTGAAGCCTTACCCCTTTCTCCTAAGAATTCTATCGAGAGTTTGGGTTGCCACTGTCACTTTAGGTAGTGCACTTTATAAATACAGTTTGACAGCTTTTCAGATTATAGTGTGCCCTTTTTAATCCCATAATTCTTTGGTTTTTTCCTTATTTCTCACATACTGCCTTGTAGAAGTAAACACGTGCTACATGTCACAACAGTTAAATATTAGACCAACAGATAAAGACCATGTAATCCCACCACTTCCAATAACAATGTAAATTACCTGAGATGTTCATTCAACAAGCATTTATTGAACTTTTATGTGTAGGCACCATTTACCCCCAAAATAGAATAGACGAAAATACTTGCCCTAAAGAAGCTTATATATAGGCATTGTCACTTTTTTTAATCTTTATTTAAAATTCACCTACTATCCTTTTGTACAGACGGTTCTTGGTTTAGGCAAATGGGATATACTAATAATATATAGGTATATAAATTATAAATTAGGATATCATTATTTCTTCCCAAACTATTCTTTATTCTCTCTCTTATATATGAATTTATAGCATTATTAATTTAAATACTGGGTTCCTATAATATTAATGCACTTAAAATATACAAATTTTAAAAACTGATTTATACCCAGGTTTTTAGAAACCCATTTTAGGTTCTAACAGGTGCCTAATACCATGTTCCATCAAGATTTATATCTAACAGAAACCCTACATCATCCCAAAGCATTTCCCCTGAATCTTCCATGACTAAAAATAGAAACATATCCTCCAGATAATGATCCCCTACACTTATAGTATTAATTACTATAAGTATTAATTACTATGAAGCAGCATGGGTATTCTTTTCTTTTGCCCCAAAATAGATGATAGGAGACACAATCAATCTCTAGAGATCTCACCCTTGACCCTTCTACTTCCCACGACATTCACTGGTCTGAGCTCCTAGATATACCGTCTTCATTTCTTAGGCCTTCTGAAACAAAGTGCCATGAACCCGGTGGCTCAAAACAAGAGAAATGTATTCTCTCACAGTTCTGGAGACTGGAAGTCCAAAATCAAGTTATTGGCGGGCTCCCTCTGAAGTCTCGGAGAAGGAGAAGGGAGGTGGATCCTTTCTTGCCTCGTCCAGCATCTGGTAGTTGCCGGCATTCCGTGGCTTGGAGCCGTATCACTCTAATCTCTGCCTTCTGGTATCTGTCCTCACACAGCCTTCTCTCTGGGTCTCAGTGTCCAAATATCCTTCTTCTTATAAGAATACCAGTCCTTGGAACAGAGCCCACTCAAATCCATTATGATCTCATCTTAACCTGATTGCATCTGCAAAGATCCTGTCTCCAAATAAGGTCACATTCTGAGGTTCCAGGTGGATTCAAGTTTTGGGTGGACACTCCAGTACTCTAGAGGTTTTCTATTCCTCCTTAAGAGTGACGATCTGAAACTTCTCAGACTTCTACATATCAGGCAAAAGTAAAATATTCCACTCCCCCACCCCACCACCCAAATGGTAATTAAACTAAGAGTATTAACTTTTTACTCATCCATTTCAATATTAACCTCTGTTATATGTCAGTCATGATGCTAGGAACTGAGTCTATGATAACGAATAAAACAGCTCCAACATTGCCCTCAAAAACATTTTTAAACTATAAATACCATACAAATATGCTTAGAGAAAGTACATTTTAACACAAAAAAGCGGGAAAGACAAATCTTAGCATAAAAGGTGGTCCCTTTAAATTGAATAAAGTTAACTTTATGAAAAACTCCTTTTCTTGTCCTTTTTTTTTTTTCTCATGTGACCACAGATCAAGACAAATACCACCCCAAACCAGTATCAGGCCTAAGACTGGCTTTTGGATCTCACAGTACTACAGCTTGCAGAGTTGCTATTTCTAGTGCTCTTCCATTCTGCAGCCAGCCACCAATGGTTACGGTAAATACAGAGCTGTGCCTTTCAAGAATTTAACAATTTATAACATCTGTTACCATATGGATCAAAATATTACAAAAAAAGACCACTGCACCGCTGCAATAGAATATGTATGATTTAACCATACCTCTGTGATAAAAATGGGATGCCAGGAAAATCAAGCATAGGGGCTCATGCTCAGGTGGGTATATTAATAAGTCAGATATAATGACGGTGACAATGGCACAGTAACATTCTCAGTCTTCTACACTTGCCATAGTTTGAAAGGCGGCTACATGAAATATTTGGGAAGAGTTTAATAATATATACCAGGTTGGAGGTCAGAAGTCCTCATTCTAGTCCTGGTGCTATACTCACTAGTAAAGTGTGATCTTGGGAAGACATTTGATCTCAAGGAGCCTTCAGTTACTGATTTATAAAATGAAAGGATTGAAATAGATAGCATCCCTAAAATCTCTTCCAGTTCAAAAGATATTTCATGAAAATAGAAACAACAACAAATTCTATGATAGCTATACCTAAACCAAACAAAATAGACTTTAACAAGAGACAAAGAAAGACCCAGTAACTCCACTTCTGGGCATTTATCCAAAGAAACCCAAAACACTAATTCAAAAGACATGTGTCCATATGTTCACTGCAGTATTATTTACAACAGCAAAGATTTGGAAGCCACCCAGTGTCCATCAATAGATGAATGAATAAAGAAGCGATACATATATACAATGGAATATTACTCAACCATAAAAAGAATGAAATCTTGCCATCTGCAACATAAATGGACCTAGAGGGTATTAGGCTAAGTGAAATAAGTCAGAGAGAGAAAGACAAATACCATATGATTTCACTTACACATGGAATCTAAAAAAAATGAATGAACAAAACATACAAATTCACAGATACAAAGAACATTTTGATTGTTGCCAGAAGGGAGGGGGGATTATGGGGGATGGGTGAAAAGGGAAAAGGATTAAGAAATGCAAATTGGCAGTTACAAAACAGTCATGGGAATATAAAGTATAGCACAGGGAATATAGGCAATAATACTATAATAACTATATATTGTATCAGATTTATTGGGGTGATCAACTCATAAGTTATATAAATGTCTAATCATTATATTGTACACCTGAAACTAATATAATACTGTATGTCAACTGTAATTGAAAAATAAAAAAATACTTTAAAAATTAATAAAATATTTTCCAGCTCAAAACAAACAACAACAACAACAACAAACACATGATTCTGGCTAAAAGCAAAATTGTCTAATTTGGAATATTGGCAAATACTGTTAGTCACAAAAAAGAGATATTCACATTTAGATGCTATTAATTTGAAATAAAAAGCTTTTTAAGACTTATTCTTGCCAGTTCATTTTTAATGCATTTAAAATAATAGTAGTTTTATTCTGACGCTTAAGAAAACTGCTGAGTTTTTAGTCCTTTGAAATATAAATGGGTCATGAAAAGGAACCAAGGTATAACAATAAGCTCTTTAGCTTCAGATTCCTAAATTCCAACATCTTTATCAGTTTCCCCTTTATACTCACAGAAAGGTAGAACTCATTAGCATAACATTAAGGCACAGAAACCAAATGTCAGTCCTGGTGAGTGTGTACATTGGGAGACAAGGACAAGGATGATGACAGCAGCCACAGTCACATGCCAAAACCTGGACTCAACCTGAAAAGTCCATCAACAGTGGGGCGGATAAATAAGTGGTAGTATAGCCTTAGGTTGAAATACCAGCATGGCCATCAAAGTGAATAAATGATTATATGCTAGAAAATATGAATCTTAAAAGCATGTTGAGTAAAAGAAGCCAGACACAAATGAATACTTATCATACAGTTCCATTTATACTGAGTTCAAGAACAAGTCAAATTATTTTTTATGGATGCAATTTAGGTGGTAAAACTGAAATGAAAGGAAAAGGAAGTAACACAAACCAACTAGGTGGAAGCAAGTTTGTTGTAATTGGAAAAGGGCATGTGAGGGGCTTCTGTGTATTGACCTAGGTGGTTACCTGGGTCTCTGTTTTAAAAATAATATTATGACTATACATTTGTGTTTTATACACTTTCCTGTTTGTGTTATACTTTGTAACAAGGTTTTTTTTTTTAAGAGATCAACTGTATGGTTTTGTTACAATCTCAACAAATTGTATGTTTTGTCTACAATTAAGAGTTTAAAGTTATGTTGTTTCCCACCACTTGTTTAATTGACTTGGAATTTTACTTATAATTTAAAACAATTGCTGTATTATAAATCTAACGTAATTTAAGAAAGAACTTTAATTACCTCAATGCTAAGATTAATAAGTTCATTATAGAAAGTTTAGACAATCCTGAAAACTCTAAGGATGCAAGGATGAACAAAAAAATCCAATGACCCAGAGTTATTTTTATTTATTTCCTCTCATGTTTTCCCCATGCATTTTAATGTAGTGGAGATCATAATGTAGCTACAATTTTCTATCTTGCTTTTCTCATTCAAAACTGTCATCAACGCTTTTCCATGTTATAAACAAAAAGCAAAAAACCTCACCATAAACAAAAATTTCAATTTCCAGATAAAAATGCACCATTTAGGAGAGCTTTAATTTATTTAAGCTCTCCATAAAGAGTGAATTAATAATCAGGTAGGATAATATGCTAGCCCTTGGTATTTTTATGCTATTTTTCATACTATTTTATGCTATTCGTGGAAATAAGAAAATGGTTATAGCCAATTTTACTATGGTCATCTTTCCTTATCTCCCGATCTTTTAACCACATTTTAGCAACATTTAAATCAGGCAGTGTCTGAGGTCCTTAGTAGATGAGCTTATGAGGAAGTGAAAATGAGGAACCATATGCCAAGTACCTATAACTTGCCAGGTAATGTGGCCAGATTTAGCAAATAAAAATACAGGGCACCAGTAATTGCAATATTTGGACAGATATGAAAAAAATTACTCGTTTATCAGACTTGAATTTAATCACGTGTCCTGTGTTTTATCTAGCAACCGCACTCCTGAGCACTGACAAGCCTGTCGTATATTTTCTAATTTAATCCCTCCAACCCCTTTGAGAGTTATAGATGATGACTCCCACTGTGCAGAAGAGCTCAGAAAAGTTCAGCATCTTGTCTAAGGTCACACAGCTAGAAAGGTGGCAAAGCAAGGATTGAAACCCAAGCTTTCCAACACCAAGATTAGGGCTTCAAATTTGGTGGCCTACCCCTTAGTGCTTGGGTAGTAGGGACCCAACTCTCCCTCAGTGAGAGAGGGTGTTTTGGGTTTTCATTTGTTGCCACAGTTTCTTTTAAAAATTCACTCATTACTCCATTGTATTGTTATGTTAAAAACACATATTAATAAAAAAAATGACTATGAACCCCAGCGACAATGGGCAACCTACTGAACACAATTTGAAAGTAAGGCCCAGGAAAAGAGGCTTCTCACTGACACAAAGCAGAGGGAGCTCTGACCACCGACCCCCATGCCACACCTGCCTCCTCCCTCACCCCCTTCACTGACCACCATACATTCTGATTACAGTCAAATGAGAGAGTTTTGTCTCAGTGGCTCCTAGAAATCCCAAAGGTGTCTGGGTATTCGTTTTTTGATGTTTTTTTTTTTCCCCCTTCATATTTCTCATTAAAATAATGCAAAGGATGAATCTTCCAGAACTGGCTCCTCTGGAGTCTAGGAGGAAGCCGGACCACAGTGTAAGTTTTCTTCATCTTCTCGCACTCAGGTGCATCCCTGCTCAAGGCATGGCACCAACCAGCCTCCTGGAACAAACCCGAATTGTCTCTTTTGCTTCTCCTCATTGATCCCTGTGAGCCTTACTACCCTTCTCCACAGGCAGCTTCTTTCCAGACAAGCCACGAGGCAAATGCCTGAGATTCCCCACCTCTCCTGAGCAGAAGGTGAAGCCTCCCTAGGCTGTGATGTGAGGAGGTAGCAGAGGGAGCAGGGCCTGGGGGGGAAGGTGCAGGAGATGGAGTGGGGCTGAAATGGGAGCAAGTTACCAAGTCCAAGGCCATGCTCCTGCGATCCCCATGGATGTGACTCTCGTGACAAGCCCGGGCAAGGTATGTGGCAGAGCTTTGGAGAAGGACACTGACCTCCACAGTGCCACCCTTGGAGGCCCCCAGTCCTCACTCCTGAAAAACACATCTGGCAAATGGCTTCTAGCTCTGAACTGAAGAAGATTGGAAGATCATCTTTGAAATGTCATCATCAGAGGAGATAAGGGCACTATCTCCCAGTTTCTGTGAGAGATTAGAAGCCTAACTTGAGTGGGTGTCTCATTCCAAGTTGCAAAACTACCTCCTGTCATTAAAACATGAGAAGTTTATATTTCCTTGGATAAAGTCAGTTAGCTGACATAGCTAATACCCTCCAGTACTGTTCACTTGCTCATCCCAGCCTTTAAAAGCTTACTGCCCGTGCTTCAGGGGAATTAAGCTCAGACTGAGTTCTGCTGTATCCCTTAACGCTATACCCTTAAATAAAGTCCTTGCCTGTTTAACTCTGGTGCATTTTTGCTTTGGAAGGGAAAATTTGGTTTCAGATTTCCCCCCTTTTTAAAACAAGTTATAGTTTTTGCACAGTGGCATCATGCTCATAAATTACAATTGCCCTAGAACAGAATTAGACATTGATTCAAAGTTGCAAAAGTTGACACTTAAAAAGGTGTAACTTGAGAAGGAAGTCTCCCCCCCCCCGCCCCCACCACCCCCGCATCTCCACGGCTTCTCCACTAGCTTAGCTTGACGCAAAATGACCACAGTCAGATAATGTAATAGATTTGAGGACCAATGTCATTGAAGAAGACAGACACGAGCTCACCACTCCTAAGCTACAATTAAAATTAATTTGAGGTAGATCTTAGATTTAATAGAAAAAGTGAAAGATAAAATTATAAAACTTCTGAAAATGACCCGAGGATAGGTAAAAGCCTTAAGACACAAAAGCTCTAATATTAAAAAAAAAAAATGGTAAATTAGACTTTTTTCGCAATGAGAACGTCTTCACCCAAAAACATCATTAAGGGAATGAAAATACAAGCCACAGACCACAGAGAGATAAGGGGTTTATATTTAGAATATATAAAGAACTCCTACAAATCAATAAGAAATACAATACTTTCAAAAATATCATGTAAAAACTATTTAACACTTAAACAGGCACTTCACAAAAGAAAATATTGAAAAGCCAGCTAGCATGTATATTTTGGATATTAGGCCCTTATCGGAGGTGTTGCTTGCAAATATATTTTCCCATTTGGATGGTTGCCTCTTTAGCTTACTGACAGTTTCTTTTGCTGAGCAGAAGCTTTTTAGTTTGATGTAGTTGCATTCATTTATTTTAGCTTTTACTTCCCTTGCCTTTGAGGTCAAATTCATAAAATCCTCTTTAAGTCCAAGGTCCTTGAATTTAGTTCCTATGTTTTCCTCTATGCATTTTATTGATTCCAGTCTTATAGTTAGGTCCTTAATCCATTTTCAGTTAATTTTGGTGTGTGGTGATAGACAAAAATCTAGTTTCATTCTTTTGCAGGTGGCCTTCCAATTTTCCCAGCACTATTTATTGAAGAGGCTTTCCTTTCTCCACTGTATGGTTTTGTCTTTTTTGTCAAAAATTATTTGCCCATATAAATATGGGTATACTTCTGGACTCTTGATTCTGATCCACTGGCTTGTGTGTCTGTTTTGCTGCCAATACCATGCCGTTTGGATTACTGTCACTTTGTAGTATAATTTAAAGTCGGGCAGAGTGATGTCTCCAGCCTCATTCTTTTTTCTCAGGATGGCTTTGGCAGTTTGGGGTCTTTTGTGCTTCCATACAAATCTGATGATCTTTTTGTTCTATTTCTTTAAAAAATGCTGATGGGATTTTGATGGGGATTGCATTAAATCTGTATAATGCTTTAGGTACAGCTAGCATGTTAAAAAGGTGTTCACCATTATTACTCATCAGGAAAATAAAAATTAAATCTACATAAGATACTACTACATACCTTAGAAAGGCTCAAATTAAGAGTGATGATCCCAAGTAAGGGCAAGATTATAGAGTGATTAGAACTCTCCTTCCCTCTTTCCACTCTGGAAAACTGTTTGACGGTATTGACTATGGCTAAACATACGCCATATTCCACTCCCAGGCATGCTCACCAAAAGCAGTGAATGAATATATTCACCAAAAGACAAGTGCAAAGATACAAACATGCACAACATCTTCATTCATAAATAGCCCAATATGGAAAACAACCTAAATATTCACCAACAGGAAAATGGATAAGTCAGTCAATCATGGCATATAATTATACAATGGAATACTAAACAGCAATGAAAAGGAACACACGACTGAAACATGCAGTAACATGGACAAATTTCGAAGACATTACCTTGAGCAGAAGACACAAAAGAGCACTGATTACGACTCCATGTATGTGAATCAAGTTTAAGAACGGGCAAACTGAAATAAGCTGGTCACTAAAAGACAAATACCATATGATTCCACTTATGTGAGGGACCTAGAAGAGTCAAACTTACAGAGACAGAAAGTAGAATAGTAGTTGCCGAGGGCCAGGGTAGGGCGAATGGGGAGTTATTGTTTAACAGGTACAGAGTTTTGAGTTTTGCACAATGAAACGAGTTCTGAAGATTGATCACACAACAGTGTGAAAGTACTTAACATTTAAAAATGATTAAGATGGTAAATTTTATGTTATATATATTTTAACACAATTTTAAAAAAATGAATAGGCAAAACTAATCTGATGTAAGTCAGTATCTTGGCCTGGGACAGTAACTGGAGCGAGCTTCTGGGATTCTGGTTAATATTCTCTTTCTTTATTTGGATTGTAGCTTATAGGTATAAAAGTTTATGAATATTTTGTGTATAATCTTTTAATAAAAGGTTTTGTTTTGTTTGTTTAAGACATGAGAATATTGGGTTTATTTAACACATTCATCATGTTAAACTCTGGCCTCTGGGCTTGTGAGATAGGCAACAGGTGGAGTGTGGGGTGGGGCAGGCAGGAAATAGATGAAGACAATGCCCAAATAGGCAGCAAAATCTGGAAGAGAGAATAGAATGGCATTCACCTTACAACTTGTCAATGAGTCTTAATTTCTACATTTTTCCTATAAGAAAAATGTTCCGTGCTTTTGCACGTGGACCAGGACCTGTCTCCCCTTGTTTGAGTTCTGTGTGAACTTAAACATACCTGGACTTAAAATGAGCTGTATTTATTGACTTTAGGCAACACAATATTATAATCCAAACTTTGATGATCCACTTACGCATATTAACTCATTCATTCAAAAAATCCTGATTGAGCAGTTACTATGTGCCAGGCACTTGGCTAACAACAAAGAGTACGGTGATGACCACATCATCCACGGAAACCTCCCCTCTTAAACCTAATAGCTTTGAAAGAGAAAATGCCCACCTGCCAACCATTACTGCTGCTATAAAAATAGATGCACTCAACTCTCCGTCAGGAACCAACTGTTCAAACTGGACTTTAGTTTGTACAATCATGTAATCTAGGAGCAGAGGGAAGGATGGAGGTAGAGAAGGCAGGAAGGGAGGAGAAAAGAAGGGAGGAAGGAGCTGACTATTCCATTGGATTGAAATAATATACACAGTTTTTAAAATGAAAAATAGAAAAAACTTAAAATGTGACCATAGAAGTTTTTTTGCCCCTATAATATTGCAAAGAATGAACGAATATTTTCTAATTATACATTTTCTGTATTCTGAAGGTTGACACTTTAATATTATCATACATCTTCTTGAATTATGATCTACTTTTGCCTCTGGTCTTTAAAAGTATAAAAACCTAACTGTGAAATGAATGCATGTTAGACTTAAGTCAAGGGCATTAAAGAATAATAATGTGGGAAAGCTTATATTTATATTTTCTCTACTCAAGTGTAAGTACATAAATAGTATTACACTCAAAGTTGATTGATAAAATTAGTTAATGTATATAAAAGTTTTTTAGAGATCAGAGACTCATAATCCAAGATTAAAAGACTCAGGGAACTACACAGAATTTCTAAAATAAATATTAACTAATCTATAGTATTTCATGATATCTGCGGTCTACATCAGTTCTATTTTAAAATAATTATACTTGCAAAATGAACATAATTTTTATATAAGAGTGAGCACAAACAAGCCCAATGAATTAATAATATTACAGGGAAAAACGGATACTTTCAAATGAAAAATCTTAAGCCCACTGCAAAAAAAAAAAAAAAGAAAAAAGGAAAGAAAACAAACAAAACAAGCTATTGTTCTTTTGTATATATAAGACAACTTGTATTACAGTTATATCTAATGGTTTATTAAGTTATAGAATTTTTTTTTCCAGATTTAATGTTATTTTCTAATCCATCAAACTGTTTTTCAGGTTGGACTATAAACAACGACTGGGATGTATTGCAAAAATAATACTTTGTACCTGTACAGCTCATTCCTGTTGACAAAGCATCTTCAAGTATATATATCACCTCATCTGATTTTCCCAACAAGTCTGGGAGGTAGATGAACGACAAATATCAGGATACAGGCAGTTCTGATCAGGTGCTCCCACTTACGGAATTTCAGGACAAATTCTCTTAAAATGAAGAATTATTGAAAGTAGACATTTGTAGAAATAGCCTGTACTAAGATGTAAATATATTGCTACAGAGGCCTGAAAACCACCCAAGTTCAATTCAAGTGATTAGTCTTGCAGCCTGGTGAAGTGTGTAATAATCTAACTGTCTGAATGAAAGATGCTTCAAGAGAAGGACCGTTATGATCTGAAAGGAGCCAAAGAATAAGAATTGATCTATGCTCTCTAGGGAAAAGATGGTCTCCTGAATAATGGAGGTAAGCACAAGTTGTTTGGGGAGCACCCGAATCAACCTAGAAGGGAGGGCTGATGGCGAAGGAGGGTTTCATAGAAGAAAAGATGCTGAGCTGGATTCTGGGGGACAAGGGGAAGCTAGTTACCTCAAAGGGAAGGGGCCCTAGCAGAACACGTGTCTAACTTACTGTGATAGTCACCTCCCTGGGTTTCACTCTTTCATCTAGAAAAGTCTATGATCCCTTGACTCCGTTTGTCATGTCAGGTGACCAAGTGTAGCAATAAAAAAATCAGAACTCGTCCTGCTTGTGGCCAACATAAAGTTCAGTTCCTTTGTGGCTTCTCAGCCACATAAAAAAAACATAAAATGCATTTCAGTGTACCTTGACCCACTGGTAGGAAGATTATGGCTTCCCTTTCCAATTGGCTATTGCAGAAGTATAGTGTTGGTTCTATGCCCACCTCAAAAAATGATGAGGTCAAAGTCATTTGAGGACAGCACAAAAGTCAGCAGACCAGCCAGCTAGTCCAGATGAGTAAAAAAAATATGTCATCTGCACAGTACAGCTGTTAACAGGACAACTCTCCACCTGCACATTCTTCCCAGAAAGTGGTTATCACCAGGCTAAATCTGGGCAAGAGCATGAAAAGATGAAGGAAAAAGGAAAAGGACAAACATAAGGAAGAAACTATTGATTAAAAAAAAAATAGTCCTAAAATCATATACAACTTCTATTGAAAACAAGACCCATTTCTAGATAAACAAAGTAGACTGAAATGCTCCTTTAACTCTGATCTCTCAAGAAATCCCACAAAAATGGCAGTGGACTTTTTAAAAAATGACAGATATGTAGGTAGGTAGACAGACAGACAGAGGAAGGATGACAATAAAATTTTGGAAGCTGAAAAGTAAAAGACAAGTGGTAACTGAGTTAGCAGAACTAAGGAACTGAATTCTAAGACAGCTGTGGGGAAAGCTGAGAAGCAATGTACTTTGCAATACAGAACCTCCTAAAGACACAGAAACTGGTGACACCAGGCTCTTCTTAAAGGGAGTAAAGGTGGATCTTAAAAGGAGGAGGCTGCTAATCTATTTAGGAAACGATGACATCATTAGATCTCCTGATTCCTTTGTTTTCTTGAAACCAATCTCCCTTTGTAGTATATTCTCTGGAAAAAGTAGATAAAATAGAGAGTTCTGGGAGGAGGGACACTGAGCACAATTGAAGTTGGGATGAAAGTAAAATTTTACTGACCCCAAACCATCACACACATCTGAACGCGTTTAGCTCTGCACAGGGCACCTGGCAGAAGGGGTGCTGGGGTGCGATCCAGCTCCCAATCTGCTCCCCAGCCCTCTGTCCCCGTGCAGGCTCTGCCCATGTGAAAATGCACCTTTTCCTCAATCTCTGGAATGTCCTGTCTGATCACCAAGCCAGGCCCCTGGGAGCTCCCTCTCTTATCCTAATTCTCATACAGCCTGGCAAGAACCTGCAGTCACCCTGCCTGGGGCTATAATCTTCAGGAAAATCCTTCCCAGTAGTGTCTGACAAGTCTCTCCCAAAACACCCAGAGAGGGCCCAGCTGGATCACTCTGCAGCAAAACCCACAGTTGAGGTGTGTGCTCACCCCTTCACCCCTAAGGCAGAGCAGACAGCCAAGATCAAAACAGAGGAATAACTCTCACGAGATGAAAACTCTTAAAAGGCAACTTGAAGGAAACAGACTTTAAAAAACGACTCATCTGTGTCCTCACAATTGAGAGAATATCATCTTCATGAAATGAGAACGAGAAGGTATACAAAAGAAACAGAAAAAGAAAGTGCTTTTTTGAAATTAAAATAGGATAGAAGAAAAAATTTCAATAGAAAGTTTGGAAGAGAAGTCGAGGAAATGGGAGAAAAACAGAGAAGAAAATTAGAGAAGAATTAATATCTAAATACAAAGAAGTAGAAATCATAAAAGGTTATTTTCTAGAATTAAAGGACATAAGTTTCTGGGTGGCTGGGACGCATCTAGTACCCAACACAGTGGATTAAAAAAGTAGATTTAGATCAAGGCATAGCATCATGAAATTTCAGAACATTTAAGGAAAAAAATAATAAACCATAAAAATTTCATTGAGTGGGAAAAATCCAAGTTAAATCCAAGGTCTGAGAAAATTAGAATTGCTTCATTTGTTTCAAGAGCAAAGCAACAGATCGTGGAGTAAAATCTTCACATTTTCTAAAGGGAAATGACTCCCATCTTAGAATTTGGCACTTGGTTAAACAACTAATTATTAGTTATGAATGAATGAGAACGAAAAAGAGTTAGGGTAAAATAAAGCTACTTTCTCAGGTACACAAGGACCCGCAAACCTTATTTATCATTTTCTCTTTCTCAGAAAACTACTGGTGAATATGCTCCAGAGAAATGAAAGAGTTGCCAAGAAATAGGAAGTTAGGGAATCCAGGAAACAGACCAGAGTTCAGGAGAGGGAAAGAGAATCCACAGGTTGACAGGGAAGGGAAGCTCCAGGATGTGGGACAGGCCTGGCGGGCAGCCTGCCTGAGGTAAGGCAGTTCAGAAGGCTCCTGTGGGAGATGCTTCTACAAGATAAAACTGATAAAATGCCTGGTGGTTCCAACACAATGAGAAGATATGTGCTCTTCCAGTGAAGAGGTTGGGGCTTAAGTAATGATAATTAAATAGATAACCCAGTGAAGGAAAAACCAAGGCAATTATCAACTTTAGGAAAAAACAAAGTTTCAGAAGAAAGATTAAGTAGTTTTAAAAATACTATATTACTTAGCAATGTGGAGTTACATAGTCAAAAGAATTGTTGCAAAATGATCTAACCAAAATTGTGGTATAACTATTTTGGGAGGATGCGTGGACAGATCGCAACAGTGTGATGGACAGATTGCAACAGTGTGATGTTGGTGAGGGATAATGTCTAACATGGAGACAGGCAGTCAGCCTATTTTGTGATGAGGAGGGAATACCGAAAGAAATAGCTCAAAGCTTGGAAAACATTTGCCTTTGGGGAGAAGGAAATGGGGGAAGAGTTCATGAAGTAAAACTATTTGGTTCATTATGTATCACCCTGATGAAAACAAAAATTAAAATTTTAAAATCAGAAGGACCGTACTTTTTTTGGAAGGAGGGATGAGGGGAAAGAGGTTGGGTTTAAAAATCAAGTGTCAGTTGCAGTAGAAGTAAGACATTCAGGCAATCAGAAATGAGAGACCAGAGCTCAGGAGGCAAGGTAAGGTTTGGAACTGAGACTTTGTAATTATTCAGATTGGAAGAGAATCAGCTCTAGAGGAAAAAAAAAAAATGGTGTTGAGAAATAAGAGAAGAGGATTTGAAGACAAACATTTTTTGAAGTGTCGTTGAGAGCGTCAGAGGAGAAAGGGACTCCTTAAGGGAGCAGCCAAGAAAACCAAGGAAAATAGAAGTTTCAAGGGAGGATGGGAAGTGAGGAGATCAAGGTCAAGGGCACAGGGGATCAGAGAGGCCCGGCCCATGAGAATAAACAATGAAAAATTTCTAAAAGGGTATTCTAATCTAAAGATTAACTTCACACTCTTTAATGGGTTTTGGGATGGTCTTGTTTTTCCAGGACACCACACAATGACTGTGACCTATTTTCAGTAAATACACAGTTGTCTTTCATGGTGCAGTTACACAAGCCCTGCATTAATAAGAAAGTGAATCTTAGGGCATATTGTCATTACGGTTCTCATACAAGGCTCTGTCCCTGGTTCCCCCTCCCCCACCCCCACCTCCCCCACACACAAGGGATGGCATTGTCTGTGTCAGAGATGAGAGCATTTGAACCAAAGCTCATGGCTTTGCTGGGATCTTCTTTTTGGCTGCCTTTCCCTGGTGATCAGCTGTCTGTCACCGGCTGTGGGGTTACTGACACCCCAAACTAGACGGAGGCATGAGAAAACAAACAAGATGAGCCTGCTTTTCCTTGCTGGTAATGTCAGAGGCTATGTTCAAAACACAAAATGTTATACTAAGTCTCATCTTGAGATGAGAGCGAACTTGGTGAAAGAGTTCACTATTTTATTTTGCTGAGTCCAATTCAGGACTCAGCTTCAGGACTAAAAGCATAATTGGTAGTGAATGTTACCTAATCTCTCCACAAATAATTTTCTCTTTCTCGCATAAATTATACTCCACATTTGCACACCCCCAAACAGAGGCAAGACAAACAGAAAGTCTAGTTTTGTATTTTTCAAAAGCCCACCACATTATTGCTGCCTTCTACACGTTTCCATCTCAGACTTAGAAGGACAAATGGTTAAGAGCATGGTATTAATTTGAAATTCAAAAAGCTTATAGAAGGCCGTTAATAACACCCCAAACAGCCTGGTTAGCAAACATTTTTTTTTGTGCCAGTATATTTAGCAGTTTCTGCCTGAAGTGTCAACCAAATGAATAGCCTTAGGGGCAGAGCAGTATTTCCCAAATCCCCGGGGCCAGAGCTTCCACAGGGCAGCACTAGAATGCCCACAGTATCACTGTCACACGCCTATTTTCCCAAACAAATCATAGAAACTGACTTCTATGAGGGAGCGAGGAAAATGACACAGATTAATGAGAAATTTGCAAATATTTACGATGGTTAATAGAGTCCTGGAGATAGAATGAAGATTTATCTGTGAGCCATGTGTTCATACGTAACGTCAGCTTACACATCTTTTACTCATTAAAATGTTTTTCAAACAAAAAAGTATACTGATGAGATCAGTTTTAAATGAGTCGTGAACATTTGAAGTCCATTGACTTAGATCAGTCAGTCATAGGGCTGCTTTAGAAATAAAAGACGGGGGAGACTTTTCTGGAATTTAGCCATGTTCTTCTCCAGTGTCAGTGGAGGGTCTTCAGGGAAGACTAGGAGCGTGGACAGAGTGTTGGACAAGCGGTTTATTTCCAAGCCAAGTAGCCAGCCTTGCTCTACAGGTACTGTAGGTACACGCATTCTTGCTTTGCAGGTATCCTGGTCCAGCATGTATTCTCCTTATTAAAGGTTACTTGCTGGACTTTATCTGATACAAGCCCTGAAATGCAGACCTGTCGGCAATGGAAGATGTCAAATCCTTTATTTGGTGACTAGTTAAATAGAAAAGAACTTCTCAGTTGGAAAACGTCACACCAAACTCAGAGAAGGACATTTGTTTGTAATGTCTTAGGGCTAGGAGAGTAAGGTAAGCAAGGAGGAAGAGAGTGACAGTTTTCAGAGGAACATTTAATTTTAGCATAAATTCAAAGGCTTTGAAAACTCCTTAAATAGGAATTATGAGGATCCACCTTAATTAGATGTTCTTATATACTATCTCCCTTTTTCCCATGTTCCCTGAAATGAAGTAGAAATCCCTGTTGTCAGTTAGAAGTTAACAGCATCTTTGCTTTTGGGGGACTGCATATAAGGATTATGTGACAGCTCATCATTAAGCAAATTAAAAATTCCTAGTAAATGTAACTGGGGCACATTGTGGCTAGATCAATTGTGATGCAGCCTGCTTTGAAAATAGATTTGCCTGAGACCGGCAGGCAGCTTTGTCATTAATGAATGCTTCTCTTTACTTTCTTTCCTTTGGCTACAGCCAATATGAATAAAAATCTCATTTTTAAAGCACTGGGTTAAAGAAACACATTTTGGGGGAAATAATAATCCCCTCCCCCTATTCCACTCTCATGCCAGTTAGAAAAAAAGAAAAAGAAAATCTCTACTAGCACAATAGAGCAGCTCTGTGAAAAAGCCCGGATTCTTTTTGATTGTCTGCTTGGCTGCCCGGCCAGAGGTGAGGAGGATCTGGAGGTGGGGAGACAGTTTGCCAAACGGGACTCCTGTGAGTTTTCTCAGGCCATAGAGGGCTGAGTGATTCAGAGCATCACTTGGGCAGAGGGGCCTGAACGCAAAGAGCTCGTCCTTCACAAGAACCTATAGCAACGAGGACCACACAGCCCAATGGGAAGGATAGTAGGGTAAATGACTTTGGGTCACTCAAGTAGTCCAAGAACGGTCAGTTAAGTCTCCCTTGTTTTTCTTTAGAAACTAATAGCTTCATTATAGTAATCTCTTCTTGGATGCCATTTTACTAGACTCAGAAAAAGACTTAACCTTATCGTCAGTTTGCATGACATTATTAGTAAAACAACAGAAAGGGAATAAAAATCAATAAATAGTCACATAAGCAGCCTACAGCAGACAACATTGTTAAAAGGAAAAGCAGATACTGTAGTGTAATAATATATTATTTCCATCTATGGTCATGCCACCTGAATGTGCCCGATCTCATCTGATTTCGGAAACTAAGCAGGGTCGGGCCAGGTTAGTACTTGGATGGGAGACCACCTAGGAATGCTGTTGGCATAAAAAAATTTTTTTTAAATTAAAAAAGTATATGTATTATTTCCTCTAACTATGGCCCAGCAAGTATTCTGAAAAGAGTGCAAATATATGAATAGGGCCTCCCCACCGCCTCCCAATTACATTTATTATCTTAATGCTTTAATGTTTATGTAGGATCCTCCCCTGGAACAGTTTTCATGAGAGAATATTTTTCAGTTTTGCTGTGTAAAGTGGGCAGGACAGACCAGCAACACAGGAAATCTCTGATCTTGAACATGACTACATGATTGAAAACTCTGTGCCCCTGTGGAAAGCGGCTTCTTGGTGGAGGTGAAGACACTACTCTTAGCACCAAAGGACAAATATCAAATCTGGACAGATCACTTTTTAAACGACAGTCTTGTCCATGGGGAACAAAGTCCGCAGTTTTGTTTTCTGGAAGGTCATCTCCAATGTTGAGTGTATATTCTGGTTTGTAGTGTGCTGATACTTCTTTAAATGTTTAATCACCCGTGTTTTCGAAGACATACACGTGGTACCAAATTCCAAAGACACAAATTGATTTAGAGGGAAAAAATCTCTTCCTCATTCCCCCTCCCCAGGGAAAACCACTATTACGGATGTCTTGTGTTATGTTCCAGAAAAATTTCTATACACATACAAGCAAATTCACGCTGTCCTAAACATTGTTGGTTTGTTTGTTTGTTTTTACTTTTTTCCCCTCCCTTTATCTTGCATATGGTTCCACACGGGTACATAAAACCAGCTTTGGTATATTGAACATGTTATTGAAGAATATCCTAAAAATAGTCAAAGTGATTTTTAACTTAAGGACACTGGGAGTTTTTTTTTTGTTTAATAACTTTATTGAGATATAATTTATACACCATGAATTCTCCCAAATTAAATGATTTTTAGTAAATTCACTGACTTGTGCAATCATCACCACAATCCAGTTTTGAGCATCTCCCCAGTAAGATCCCTCCTCACTGTTTCCACCTCAGTTCTGCTCCCAGGCCCAGGAAACCACTGGTCTCCTTTCTGTCTCCATAGGTTTCCCTTTTCTGTTCATTTCATATACAAGGGATCCTACAACGTGTGGTCTTTGTAACTATCTTCTTCCCCTTAACATGATGTGTTTGAGGTTCATCCATGTCGTGACATGTATCAATAATGTTTTCCTTTTTATGGCTGGATAATATTCCACTGTATGGATATACCACATATTGTTAATTCATTTACAAGTGACAGACATTTCAAGTGTTTCCAGTGTGGGACTATCATGAATGATGCTGCTAGGAACATGTGCGTGAAAGTTTTGTGTGGACATATGTTTTCATTTCTCTTGGGCAGATACCTAGGAGTGGGATGTCTGGGTCACATAGTAGGTGTATGTTTACCTTTTGAAGTAACTGCCAAACTATTTTCCAAAGTTTTATATTCTCTCCAGCAACAAATGAGATTCCCTGGGGTCTACAATTTGGCTACTAGAATTAGGCTTTGCCTTTAAACTGTAGGTTGGTATTAGATTCTCTTATGAATTGAATTATGTTCCTCCCCCAAATCTGTTCACGTCCTAACCTCCAGCACTTGTGAATGTGTTCTTATTTGGAAATAGGGTCTTTTTAGATGATTGAGTTAAGGTCATTAAAGTGGGCTCTAATCCAGTACAACTGTATCCTTTTAAAAAAGGAAATCTAGACACAGAGACAGACACTGATAGAGGGAAGACACTGTGAAGACATATGGAGAATGCCATCTACAAGCCAGGAATGGCTGAGGCTACCAGAAGCCAGGGGAGAGGCACGGAACAAATTTCCCTCACAGCCCTCAGAAGATACCAACCGTGCCGATGCCTTGATCTTGAACTTCTAGTCACTAGAACCCAGAGACAACAAGATTTCATTGATTAAGCCACTTAGTTGGTGGCACTTTGTCATGGCAGCCCTAGTAAACTAATATAGGTTCTCAACTCCATAGCTATGAAGTAAAATAACAATGTGGTTGAGAAAACCCATTCTCATCAGAGCAGTGACTAAATTATATCTTCTAAGGAAAAACTAGGAAAAAACAGTGAGACTGTTAGGGACCATCTCATTTACCCAGGAACTACAGAGCTGTCTGATTTATGGCCACCCTCATTATATGAATTGTCTCTTTCTAGACTT
>CM053504.1:81052332-81095254 GCA_028627145.1 Eidolon dupreanum | reverse complement strand
GGGGGGGCAAGGAGTCAAAAAAAAATGACCTCTGAACACTGGCAACAGGAAAACCAGCTCTTTGGATAGAAATATTTACTCTCCCACAATTGCAGAAGATCTAAGGAATTTGCAGACTCAAATCTTCATCATCACCGTCATGATCATCGCATTTGGTCGGCACATAATTTTTAAAATGAGTGACAAAGATAGATGGATAACTGAATGAATGAATGATTATTATAGCTATAATTATTTTAAGTAACCAATTAAAGCATAGTAATGCCCAGTTCTTATCTTGGGTCAAGCTGGCAAGTGCTTTATCCTCAAAAGATCCCTAATTTAGAAGCCTGTAAATCTCAGAAGGCTTCGTTAAAAATGACTAATGATGTTAGCTCAGGATATGAGATTTTTCTAATGTCACCCTGGAATGAACAGACTCTAACTATATAAGGTCTGCAGGTTAATAGTAAAACTAGGGGCCCAAGAGTAGAGGGAAAGAAGCAGAATTCTTTCCGAAAATTGGCCTTATTTGGACCTTGTGTTCCTTCTACAAAATGGCTCTTGGCCTTGGGCCTGTCATTTGTCCTCTCTCCACCTTTGGTTCTCAAGCATCGCAAGCCCCTGAGATGGGGAGCATGTGTTGTTCCAGGAAAGCATTTTGATTAAATAGCAAATTTTATTCCCTTGTACTTGAGTGGCATGGGTTTGTGGGGAGCCATACGCATGAAGTACGCCCCACTTTGCAAACACTCAGCTTATAATCGATCCTTGCATTAGCCCCTGGAAGATGTCGTCCCCACTCTGTGCCTCTTTTCTCTGGTTGTCCTCATCTTCCCGCCTCGCCGTTCTCCACCCAGGCCCTGGAGTGCTGTGGTTACTGTGGTAACAGTTAAGTTTCTGGTATTTGTGGGTTCGCCTACGCACCTACTCCTCATGACTCACCTTATTTCTATGAGAAAATACTTTCTGAGGTTTAAACCAACAATTTACAACTTGTGCTTGAATACTCATATAGCCTTTAGAATGCCTCTTCTTGGAATTTTGTGTAAATGAATGCTCAGGACCAGCTTAGGGCTACAAAGCTCTGTAACTCTTAAAAACAAAGTATATCAGTGGATCACAAGGTAAAATAATAAGTTACCTTACTACTGCTATCAGGTAAGCTTCCGTTTTCTCATCTGTACAATGGGACTGGGGAGATCAAATAAGATCATGTGAAATTGCTTTTGAGATTGTAGGGTGACATATAAACTAAAATATTTTCATCTGTAGTTCATTCACGCAAGCAAGGACTCTAGCATAGGATGTCCTTGGTTCACATACCGGCTTTGAACCTTCTGTTCTATAGTAAGTTCTCACTTAACGTCCTTGGTAGGTTCTTCTACTTTCAGTGAAATGATGTATAACTATACCACTTATACCCTGGGCTGACAGAAACAAGAGTTAAGTTCCTACAGCATCTCATCAATGTTATAGCAGAACGAATTTGAACTCAACATTATTCGAGGACCTGCTGTATTCAAACTATTGACCATTCATTCCATTTGAACTATTCTAGCTGTTCACATGGTAATTTGTGCAAGTTACTTAACTACACTGGGCCTTACTATCCTGTTGGAGGTACTAATAGTAACTGTAGGAAATGATGGTTGTGAGGATTAAAACACTAAAAGTAGTGCTTGGCACATACTAAATGTCCCATAAGTGTCCACTGTCATCCTCATCATGTTCACCTTCAGTGGCGGTGGCATTTGTGACAGGGAATGTGGCCTGGAAAGGCAATGGGCTGGGAGTCTGGCAGGGCTGAGTAGAGTGAATGGTTTTATTGTAGTAACGCTATGCAGCTGCTTTGTTGGTCAGTCAAGAGGAAACTTGGTAACTATTATAGATATTTGTTCATTTAAGACTAGATAAACTGTGAAGGAGATTAGTGTTTGCCTTCATAACTTTCTGCCCTTTTTTTTTTAGTCCGCATGGCTGTGAGTGTGAACTAAAAGCCTGAGGCTTCTTATCATAGATGCCAATAAGGACCTACCTAGGGTTTCTTTCTCACCTGCAGCTGTCGACTTCTGGTTAACTCTGCGGATTGAATCCATGCCTCTCCAACCCACTAAGATAGCCGTAAAGGAGAAAAATAGGAGGAATCAAATGGGAGAGGAGATGCAAAAATAGTCAACAAAATTTTGGAAGATGTGAAGTGTTTGGACAAAGGGCATCTAATTTAGTTTCATCTTTCCCCGTTCTGCTATGTGTCTAGACCTGGACAAGCCAACAGGGTAAACTGAATCCACCATGAATTTTTCCTCAAAAGGCTGAAGATCCGGAAGCACCAGACATCTCTAAATGCAGGGGTTGGGATGGGGCCAAAAACAAGAGGATTCACCCTGAAGTTTGTATAAAAAGGAGCTAAACCCTCAGATTTTCTCCCTTGCCCTATACAGTCAGGGGCTATTGCTACGTTACCACCTGGCAGATGATAGATTTACTCTCTGAAGAGACTTCCTGATCCCAGCGACATGAAGCATAGCAGAGGGCAAGAACTCAAAGCCTTACTGAAAAGAATAAGGCTCCCAGAAGTCACATAGGACAGACCATGGCCTCCACCCCCACCCCCTGAGACAGTGAACTAGCGGAGTCACTGAACTGCAGACTCTAGGGGGCCATCATTCCACAGACTACAATGTGGATGGTGCCCTCTGGAGCTGCACAATGAGGTGGCCCTTGGGGAACTGGTTAGCTTCTGCCCACCCTCTTCTCATCTCAGGCCTTACAACTGTGCTTCTAACAGGAAGTAGAGGGGCAACATCATTGATGTCCACTGCAATTCCAACTCATCTCTCATTGGACAGAACTGTGTCACATGACTGTGTCCACCAATAAGGATGACTGGGAAACTCTAGTTAGCAGTTGTCATCCTGTGTATAGATATTCTGTTAATCAGAAAGCAGGAAAGATGAATTCGGTAGGCAATTAGCAATCTCAGTTACAGAAATAAATATTTTCTCTAGAACTAAAAGACAGGCCTTTCCAGCTTTAAAGGGTCCACTGAGCACCGAGAACGAAAGAAATCCCATAACAAGCCGTGAAATTGTAAAATTAAGGGCACCAGATATTAAAAGAAAAAATCCTAAAAGCTGTCAGAAAGAACAAGCAGGTAATACATAGAGACCAGAATAAGAAGCACTGGTCTTACTGGCAAAGCTGGAAGGAGGTCCTTTAAATCGCTTGGTCAAATGTTTGTTGACATCTAACCATTCACCATGGGATCTGACCACAAACACCGGAAGGCACAAACCTGCTGAAGAAGTATCTGCTTCTCTTTCAGTTAGTACTCAGTTAGTATTTATTTTAAGAAGATATTTCGTGTAGTTATTCCCAAAGGCAGCTGTCATTTACATATAACTCTGTAAACCATGACTTTTTGTTTATATCAAATAACTGTTCTCCTAAGTTAATTTTGCTCTTTTTTATTTCAAATTTTCCTGCCGATATGAGAAGTGAGGCAATCACTGTTTGTGCTGGCTTCATGAGCAGCAGCAGAACTTTGCAAATGGTTAATGATGGTCTTTTGATATGGTGTCATCAGATGTTTCAGAAAAGAAAAGCAGTTTAGCCCGAGAATGGCTCTATTTTGTTGTAGTTTCATATAATTCATAGAATCAAGGTAAAGTTTTGGAAGTTCATTCTATTAAAGGTGAAATGTCTGACCTTGTTGCTGATCCTGCTATAACTTCAGTTTAAAAGGTCACCGTTAAAAATAAAAGGATTTGATTTTGCGGGGAAAATGTAAATGCAACTTTTGGAGGAGCCGTGTACCATGGGAAAAATAATACATGTACTTTTCATATTGTTAAGAAGCCAAATGGTCTTGGCAGTGATTTCTTGGATGGAACGCCAAAAGTGCAGGCAACAAAAGCAAAAAGTAGACAAGTGGGATTACATCAAACTCAAAAGCTTCTGTGCAGCAAAAGAAACAATTTACAGAATGAAAAGGCAACCTACAGAATGGGGGGAGATATCTGCAAACCATGAATCTGATAATGGGTTAGTATCTAAAATGCATATACAGAATTCCTACAACTCAATAGCAAAAAAAAATTTTTAATGGGCAAAGCACTTGAATAGACATTTCTCCCAAGACGACATCCCAACGGCCAACGGTGCATGAAAAAGATACTCAATATCACTAATCATCAGGGAAATGCATCTCCTACAAGCCCTTCCTGACCTGCGTCCCTGCTCCCCACTTTTGTCCCTTCTCCAAACCAGTCTCCTTGCAGAAGCTAGGACGTCATCGATCTTATGGCTCCTCTGTACTTAAAAATTCTCCAGTGAGAAAATAAACTTCACTTTCTGCTACGGACTGCATGATTGAGTTCCTGCTTGATTCTCTATCTCCAGCTTCTCTCTCTCTCTCTCTCTCTCTCTCTCTCTCACACACACACACACACACACACAAACACACACACACTCTCTGTTCTCATCCATGCTGACTTTTGGGCAATTCCTAAACATATTAAGATCTTTCTCATCCTTAGGGACTCTGCACTAAATTGTGCCCTTTGTCTGGGATATAATTCCTTCAAATATACAGGTAGCTGGACCCCAGCTCCTCAGAGAAGTTTTCTCTAATCAGAATATCCAGTGTTACTCTCTGCCATTAACTCCATTTTATTTTCTTAATTACATATATCACCACTGAAATGCATTGCTTCTTTAAATAAGTTTACCTCTTTTTGGTCTGTATTCTCCACTAGAATATAAGTGCCACAAGAGTAAGACTGCCAGATTTAGCAAATAAAAATACACGGCACTGACTTACATTCAAATTTCAGGTAAACAAAGAATTACTTTTAGTATAAGTATGTTCCATGCAATATTTGGGATATACTTATCCTTAAAAAAACAAAACAAAACAAAATGCTTTTCATTGATTATCTGAAATGGAAATTTAACTGGGCATCCTGCATTTTATCTGAAATCCTGCCTAAGAGCTGAAACCTTGACTGCTTCATCACCCCAGCACATACAGTGATGTCTGACATGTGACAAGCACCCCATAAAATTCTGATGAAATGAAACAGTAATTCAATGGATGAAAGAAGGTAAAGGTCTCAATTTGTGTGACGCTCAATCTAAGAAGCTAGTTTTAGTTATTGTGATAATTTTATGTGTCAGCTTCACTGGTTAAGAGATGCCCAGAGAGCTGGTAAGATATTATTTGTGGGTGTGTCTTCAAGGGTGTTTCTGGAAGAGATTAGCATTTGAGTGGTTAACTGGGGGAAGTAGGCTGCCCTCCCCAATATGCGTAGGCATCATCCAATCCACTGGGGACCCAGATGAAACGAAAATATGGAGGAAGGTGACTTTGTTCTCTCTCTGCTTGAGCTGAGACACCTGTCTTCTCCTGCCCTCAGACATAGGTGTTTCTGGTTCTTGGGCTTTGGGATTGAGATCGGGACTTAAACCATCAGCTCCCTGATTCTCAGGCCTTGGACTCTGACTGAATTACACCGTCGGCTTTGTTGGTTCTCCAGCTTGCAGGTGGCAGATTGTGGGACTTCTCAGCCTCTATAACTGCTGAGCCAAATTCTATAATAAATCTTGTCTTTTGTATATCTATGTACAGCCTATTGGTTCTGTTTCTCTGGCAAACATTGGCTAATACAGTTACCCAGACTGTAACCTAGAGGTTCTCAAACTTCAGCCCATATCAGAATCACTTGGGGCTTGTTAAAACAGATTGCTGAGCCTGGGCTACAGAGATCCTGATTCAGTAGGTGTGGGAAGGGGCCTGAGAATATGCATTTCAATCACATTCTCAGATGAGGCTCATGCTCCTGGTCCAGAATCACACTTTGAGAACTACTAATCTTGCTCATGTCTGAGGTCTCTGCCTTGCTTATTCAACAGCCAAAGTTCACTTGAATTCAGATTTAAAGACACAGAAAAGAATTGGAGTGTGTGAATCTAGTCTACCTGGGAACAAAATGCGGACTAATTCTCACTTTGTAAAGTGGGATTACCTCCTGTACCATGCCTGGCCTTAAACTTTAGACAATTGAATCAATGCTCTTAGAAAGACAGAACAACCCCTAGGCTGAGTAAGAAATCTCTAGACTCACAAGAATGTATTTTAGGACCAGATACACATACCTTTAGAGGAAACTCATACAAGATCAGAGCTCCTCCCTCAGGGCAGAAAGTAGAAGAGTCACATGACAGTGTCTTAAAAGCTGGCCTAACAGAAAAAGTCCCATGAGGCCCCATTTATGTTTTCCAAGTTAATCAAATTTATCTAATCTGTTATTTCAGAGCTAGTTTTTTCTCCACGATTGGTAGCCCATGACAACAGACAAAAAGGACAAAGACACAGCGCGACCAGGTGGCAACATGAATTGTGTCACGATGCAATTTATGAATGCTCAGAGACTCTGGGGACACCTTCATTTCCATAAAATGATTTCTCACCCCTATTCCTGAGCAGCTTTAGCTGTTTACCTTGGAGATATGTTTTTCTCAACTTCTCATCTTCTCTGGGTCCCATGGCCATAATAATATCTCATAATAAATTTGTACGTGCTCAGACTTCTTGAATCATTTTATGAGTGAAGGGGCTGAATCGAGAAGAATACCTACACCTCAGTGATGCAAATAATCACAGCCACTGCTTAAGTGATTTCAGCCACACTCCAGTCGCCCTTCTCCCTCCTATCTTCCCAGCTTCCCAGGTTTTCGACTCCCATTTGCCACCCCAGCTCCCGGTCTATCATTGTTACTGCATACCCTTGACATTCTCTTCTCTTTCATTCCCACCCCCGCTGCTCTGGTTCAGGTCTTGGTAACTCCTCCCTGGGCTTCCTGCTTTCATTCTTTGCCCAATGATTCTGTGTACATACTTTCATTCATTCATTCATTCATTCATTCACTCAGTATCAATTATCAAGCACTCACTATATATCAGATAGCACTAAACACAACGAACAAATGAGGAACAAGTTGATGTCTCTCCCTTCTTTTCAAAGCAGTTATCCCTAAGAACCAACCACGACTGGTCATGCCCCAAATCCCCCTCACGTTGGATCTGACCTGAGCTTTCTGCTCCGGGGAAGTTCTCTGCATCTCGCTTTGTTGCAGTCTTGCTCCAGCTTCAAGGTTTAGGCTCCCCAAAGCACCTCCTCCATAGGCCCCCCGATCTCTCTTCTTCTCCACTGCACGCAGTGTCCCCTTTAACATAAACGCATCATAGTCATTCATACCGATATTATTATGGCTCGTGTTGAATCTGTTTCTTGGCTTTGCTTGGGATTTATTATCTGAAAGATAGTTCCTCTAGGATTCGTTTGTGGTTGTAGAGGAGGCCAAACTTCACCTCTACCCATCTTAGGTTTTCAGCTGGGACTCTTTTATTTCTGCATGCAGCACACATCACACAGGAGAAACCTAAAGGAAATGAACTCAAAACCGCATCTCATATTCCAGCTCATGTAGCACTTTCGACAAAGAACAATAAATCTACAGAGATATGACAGGACTAAGGAGTTTGGGCTAGGGGTAGTACATTGTGGAGCGGTAACTAGGAATATTAGGGTTAGTTGGACAAGGTTTGTTTGTACACATTCTCAGCCCAGTTCTCTGTCTTTGGCGATAAGCATGTCTACCTTCATCCTGGGACAGAGAAGGTACCTTTCACATAGGAGTTTTATCTCTTGCTTTCAGGAAGGAAAGTGCCTTTATCTCAAAATAATTGACACGCCAAAGTGGCATATTTTGGGGGTCATGTGCTCTGAGCTCCTCCGTAGTTAAATAATTAAAAACGGCACGATGGTACTATGATCCACTCCGAGGTGGCATAAAGGGCATTAGCATACAGTATGTGTCTGGAGGGAAAAAAGTATGTTGGGTACATGTTTGTTAAAGGACCAGAATGTTGATAACTTCCCACCATGCACCAAGCAATTGAATCTGTCCTATACCACCTCACTTTGTAGAACCCAGTATGACAAATGGCACTTGTACAGCATTTATAGTCAATCATGTCACAAAATTGACTCAAACAATTCTGAGTGACGATCCGTTGTCTTTTCCTATTTTGACTCTTCCCATAGTAGTTCCAATGTGGCATTTTATCTTTTTATTTACACTTGTTATAAAACCTCTATTAAAATAACATAAAAGAGGATTTTGAAAGAAGAAAAACCCTTAATTCCAGCATCTGAATATATCTGTTCTGATTTTCTATATTTCTTTCCAGATTCTGTTCTTCAAACATTAGTGTTTTTTCAAATATATTCTTAATCTTAGGGCGTGGACAATTTCATTTTCAATAAATATTATATTATCAACATTCTCCTGTGGTTTTACATAAGCACAACTTTCAATTGCAGCATTTAATTCTACCCGTTAATATGCTTTAATTTATATAGCTGCTATACAAATACTGAATAATTTATGATATGTTCCTTTTTTTACACCTATTTTTCCTTAGAGATTCCACTGCAAAAAAAAAAAAAAAAAATCTGTAAGCCAAAAGATTGCAAAATTAACAAGATACTTTTTGAGATCAATTTCCAGAAGCAAATTCGATTACTGTGTGAAAAGGAATAAACATTTAATGGTCCTTGATATCACAGATAAAGAGTCATCCTAAGAGATGTTACCAGTTTAGTGGTAAATTTGTACAACACATTGTCAGGACACCCTGTAACCACACAGGAAATGGTCCATTAAGAACGTATTCTCTGATAGGACTTTCTTCAGACCGCACCCCATATATGAACCAAGGAGTGTTACATTCAATCCACTCACGATCTGCTAAAATATAAGTACATTTTATGCAAACCTATAACAATATGTCCTCTGTCCCTAGGCAACGTCCAAAATATTGTATGTTGATTTTTCTTTGACGATTGATGTTTTCTTTGAAGATTGATATATCCATCATAACTGACTCAGACCCAAAACACTCAACAGTGTTCATAGAAACTCCAAGTCACCAGATTTTCTAAGATTGGCAAGAGTGAGGGAGGCTCAGTATGCAACAAAGTGCTAATCTTTGTCCTGCGATGGCTGCATCTCTTAAATATTTTCTTTTAAAATCAGATTTGGCTCAAAAAGCATATGGGTATTTAACGGACAAGGAACAATATAATTTTTTTCAAATGTCTCCAGTGGGAGGTGGAGGAGAATAACACTGCCCCTCCCATAATACTCCTCCCTATCTGTATGTTTCTCACCCCCTCTCCCACCATCCCCCAAGTAAGTCTCTTGGAAAAGCAGCTTATGCACCTCGCCATGTTCTCGCCTTGTGCTAAACATTCAGCTCTTTATCCCTCTTGCTTTTTGACAGATGTGCATAAAAGTGAAATCGATAATACACACAAAGACTTTTTAAAACTAGAAATAAAGCACTAGGCTTTAAGGTATAAATATTTATTAGTACTAATTATCCTGAACATTTCAAAACAGCAAGAAACAGAGAGCTAATATGGCTAAAAATTAGAAATTAGAAAAAATTGCTGACGTAGAGGTCAAATTGAAGAATAAAGTGAAACGTGATTTTGGACGGCTGGTCATAAATATATCAAGTTGGTATTAAAAGTGTTGCATTTTAGGTCACTCTAAGGACATAGGCATTTTTGGCTTCTTGCGAAAATTCATAATTTTAGTAAAAATGGTGAATATCTTTTTCCTAAAACATTTTTTCCACTTTTCAGATAAATATGTATGAAGTTTCAACTGATGCATGTTAACACAGGGTTGAGACAGACATTAAGTCAATCACTGAGAGCCCATTAGTGGGTAATATTCTGGTAATGATCCTATAAACAGCCCTCAAATGCTTGCAGTGCTCAGCTTGCCATAGTTGGTGCTTCAGAGGATTAAAGAAAAATAAAACTATCGTTCCCACTTTTAAACATAACTTTTTCTCATAAGGCAGACTCTGATGTTTAGGTGTGGTGGTGTGCAGATTGCTTGTTGATATGTTGAGGGCCAAGGGAGGCCTGATTATGTCTAAAACATAATCAGGAGGAATTGAATCAGCTAATGAATGAATGGTCATTATTGTTTGAAATCCCCCTTTGCCAATTCTGAGATATTAAAATAAGGAGGCAGGGAACATTCCAAACTGTCATGTGCTTATTTTATGTGATTTCTGGGGCACCAGGAGAGCTTCTCTGAGTGACAAACTCTCTCACTTGTTTGCTATTCCCCCAAAATATGACGTGCATGATTCCTTCGCTTTCAGGCCTTGATCTCTCTGAAAATGATAGTGGTGACTAGCTGAGCTGAGAGTTGCTGACCGTCATTGACATTTGATACACCTCGGTTTCAGATTTGGTCTTGAGAGAGATTTTGTCTGAGAAAGAGCTTAAGACCCAAAATATGGGAGAGAGATTCCAGTGGCAGTTTGGAGACCTCCAGAGGAAACTTTGGCTCACATCACGATTTGGTCTGAGATCAGCACTGTGGAAAACAACAGATCGTTAAAAAATAAATAAATAAATCTGAAGTCTTTCTATAAAAATCAGAAATCACATGACATTCCACAAGATGACTACGTAAATAGGGCAGAAAGTGAATGAATCTCTGAGAGAAAATTCTGGACCGCTCTTTAGAGAACATTGCATGAAGATGGAACTCTAACCATCCAGAATCAGGGCTGGCCTGGGAGAAGGAAAAGGACAGCAGGAGAGGGAGTCCCTGGGAAGTGAAGGTAGATGCTATCCTAGCTGCCCAAAGGTGATATTAAACAGGTGAGACTGCCCCGTGGGAACCCAACCGCTCCACCACTTGGGCGTGTGGGTTTTACCAGAGTCTACCATATCTTGTGCATAAAAGAGACAAGAAGGTCTAGGTTGCCCAAGTGACTTTCATTTTCCAAACTTGCTTTTCTGTAAAATAGTTTGGGACCAAACACGCAGATCCTTAATCCCCTGAGCCCCCCGCCAGGGCAGTGACTCAGACGGGATGTCCCTAGCCAGGCGAGCCATGGTGCCGCCCACCCCCGGTCAGGAGCAGTGCCCAGCTTTCCTCCTGGTTGAATCTGCTCCAAGACACGCAACCTGCAAAGACTTCTGTTACCAACAGCCTAAGGAATGATTACTCTTAGGACTTAAGTCTTGCGAAACAGCCCAAACTCCTTTATTTCTTCTTCAGAGGGCCCCTGTTAGGTGGGGAAGTGCCAGCTCCACCCTGGGGCCAGCTTCCTGCTCGGCAATTTAGAAGCGAAGCAGAACAGTGAGCTTTTCTAACCCATTATTCACCTCTGAAAGGTAATCAAAGCGAATGCCTTTCCTCCCATTATCCTATTGTTCAGTTTTATGGAGGAGTGCCTCTGAATACAGATGTTGTCAAAGAAGCAGAGAACCTAATGTAAACAAGGACTTGCAAATGGAACTTGTTCAAATTATCTCGTTCCCATGGCCAGCGCTGCCAAGTTCCTGAAGGACAGTGAGCCCTCCCCACTGGGGCCTCCATGTGATTTAATTCACTTTAAGAACCTATATCTGCAGGACACCCAAGCAGGCCACGGGGGCAGCAGCCTTAAACTTCACGTAAATGGAATCACACTATGTGTATTCTTTTGTGTCTGGCTTCTTTGCTCAAGCCCACGTTCATGAGAATTCATCACGTTGCTATGTGACACTATAATTGATCATATTAATTTTTGTATAGCCTTCCATTATAGGAATATGGCACCATTTATTCATCCATGCAGCTCATGGTGGACACTTGAGCTGTCTCCTGTTCGAAGCATGTATTAGTTTCTTATTGCTGCAGTAACAAATTACCACAAACGTGGTGGCTTAAAATAACACGAAGTTGTTATCTTGTAGTTATGGAGGTCAGAAGTCTAAAATGGGTCCGTTACTTTTGGAGCCTTTAGGGAAGACTCCATTTTAGAAGCCTTTCAAGGCTGCTAAAGGCTCATGGACCCTTTCTCTATCTTCAAAGCCAGTAACAGCATCTTTTCTCTCTGACCTCTGCTTCACATCTTCTCTCTGATTTTGACCCTTCCGTGTCCTTCTCACAAGGGTCTGTGTGATTACATTGGGACCATCTGGATAACCCAGAATCATCTCCCAATCTCAGCATCCTTAACTTTATCACATCTGCAAAGTTTCTTTTGCCATGGAAGGTAACATATTCACAGTTCCAAGCATTAGGTCGCAATTGTCTTTGGGGAGCCATTATTCAGTTCATCACAAAGAATTATGACCAAATCTGCCATGTGTATTCATCTACATGTCTTTTGATATGCACATTCTGTTTCTTTTGAGTATGTACCTAAGAATGGAATCACTGAGTTAGAGAATATGAATATGTTCAGCTGCAAAACTGGCTTTTCAAAGTGGTACTGAAATACTTTCCTGCCAGCAGCATATGAGTTCTAGTTGACCTACAGTCTCCCTAATATTCAGTATCAATAGTTAACCATTGTGAGTATAGAGAGATATCTCACTGTGGTTTTAATTTGTATATCTTTGAAGACCTCTGAGGTTAAAAGCTTTTCATATATTTATTGGTCATTTGGATAGCTTCTCTTGTGGAGTATCTGTTTTTGTTTGTTTGTTTGTTTGTTTGTTTGCATTAATATATTCCGGATCCAAGACCTTTGTCTCCTATATGCGTGATAAATAATTTCTCCCCCTCTGTGGTTTGTCTTTTTACTCTTTTAATGGTATCCTTTGATGCCTAGAAATTCCTGATTTTAATGTGGTCCAATATCTACAAGAAAATCTCAAGGAAAACCTTGAAGTACTTTGAACTGAATGAAAATGAAAACACACCATATCAAAATTTATGAAGTGAGGCTAATACAGGGCTTCAAAACAAAATCTGGCATTGTTGATTTTATTGATTATAGACTTCTTTTCTATTTTATATATTTTTTCGTTATTTCCTTCTTTTAACTGGTAGATTTGATTTTCTGGTTGTTTTCAAAATTCTTTAGATGGATTCATAGGTCATTGGTTTTCAGACTTTAAAACTTTTTCCAATACATGCATCTTAAAGCTATAAATGTTCTTCTAAGCTTGGCTTGAGACGTACCCCTTGCTCCTAAGTTTTGAAATGTAGAAATTTAATTGTGGCTCAAAATATTTTATAATTTCCGTTGTGGTTTCTTCTTTGACCCATGGGTATTATAAGTGTATTGCTTAATTTCCAAACAGATGGTGATTTTCTCTTAACTTTTGGTTATTTATTTTTAGCTTGATTTCACTATGGTCAGAGAAAATACCCTAACAACGGTACTGCAGATGCTCAGTACCCTAGTAGCTTTCTAATGCCTTGAAAAATGTTTTTTTTTATTTAGTTCAGCTTTTTTAGTTGTTTTCAGAAACAAGTTTGATACAAAATAACCTATTCAGCTATTGCCAGTAACGTGACAACCACCAGTGATAATTTCATTAATTGTGATGTCACCAGAGATCACCAATATCGCAGCAAAAAAAAAAAAAAAAAAAAAAGAGAGAGAGAGAGAGAAAGTCATCACTGTATCCAAGGTCAGAGAGTTAAAAAACTCAATCTCAGAGTTCCCTCATTTTCTCCAAAGCTCACATTCTCACTATTTCTAACATGCTTTTAATTGCATTTATTAGTTTTCAAGATCCTGCCTGACAGACTCCATGTTTTCTCTCTAATCTTATTCTCCTAGATCTTAACTTGGTGCCCCTATTATACTTTTTCAATACTCTTCTCCTTCCTGTTTGCAAATATCAAATGCATGATGAATTGTGTTCCTTTGCTATGTTATCCTCAGCCTCTCCTCACATTAAAAAAAAAAAAAATGTCTGCCCTTTGGTTATTTTTATCTAATGTGTAAGAAAACACCCCTATAAATATTACGGTAAAAAAAATAAAAAGGTCACATTTGTGTCACTGAAATTGTCTCAAACACCAGCAGTGGCACACGTCACGTCATATGTCATGCCACGTCACATTTTTGGAAACTCCGAGCAGGTGAGAGAAGTGGGGGCCTTACCCCCCTTGTGGGCGTGGGGGAGGGTTGGAGGATTCACAGTGACCTGTCGGGGATGTTATCAAAAGGGCTTATATGTCAATAGGACGACACCACATGACCCGTACAGTCCTTTGCATTTTGAGATTCTCGTTTCAGTTTCAAAATCTCAAAAATAGCACACAATGCTAGAAACATTTATTTTAAATTAATTAAAAAAAAAAAAAAACAAATATACTCTACAGTCTTCCTCCAAAGCTGGCAATTACAGGCCTCCCTCCAAGATGAGCAGCACTTGTAACTGGAGACATAAATAATCACGACATTCCTGTCAGTGGATTGCACAGCATTGCTTACACTCGAGTGCATCATGGGGAGAAGGCAGCCAAAACCAACCAATCGACCAAATAAGAAAGACCTCTTTTTTGGTGAGAGTGGAGTTAGCGAAATATTTTTAGTGTGACAGGTTTATTATTTCTTTCTGAGATGTATTTTGAAGAGTAATGTCAGCCATCCCAGGTAGTCTAAAATCTTTGTGAATTGTCAAGCCCATCGAGAGAAAACATTTCCCTGGGCCCTCTCTCACCCATTCTACGACTCAGTCCCTCTGCTGAAGCCTAAGGCTCTGTCCTCTCCTTTTCTTAAGTTGAGATGGACATTAGCTTGTCACTAAGTCTGTAAAGTGACTCCCAAGGTGCTGAACGCTGCAGTTATTAACCTGCTCCTCAGCCTTCTCCATCCGATAATTATTGTCCCTTCAACCTTTCCTCACTGGCCCTATGTTGAAAATCAAACTCTAACCCTAACCCTCATCTCAGAATCTTCTCCGAATTTGTCTCCTCACAAAGAAAATAGAAATTAAATCAGCGCTGAAGGTAATGATTGGACAGAGAAAGGGACCATCTCACCCCAGAATGGTGTGGCCAACAAGGCTGCTTTGAAGTATCTTCAGAAGTATCTTCATACAAAGGAGAAAACACAGCTTCTGCCTGACAAGGTGCAGCCAACACAATGATGTCATCCTCGGGGGAGGAAAACGAACATCCCAGGGTTTGAGACCGACTCCCCAGGGAGATGAGCCAACAGAGCAGGAGGACCCTTGGCAGCAAAACCAGGTGTAAACAAATCAAGGTAAATATGAATGAATCCTTCTGTTCAATGGGATTCTAAGCTCTGGAAAGCTGAGAAGCGTCATATATGCATCATACGTCATAGTGATATCATATATCAAGATATGACAAACACCTGCAGCGGTACCTTATACATCACAAGCAGGAAGTAAACACACTAGCTGATAACAAGAGGCAATTTCATCAGCCTCCTTTCCTTATGTAAATTTGAAGACACACAGTCAAGGCAGAAAGGTGGTGAATTATCCAAGTTCTGCCTTGATTTCCAACTTCTCTTTGGGTACTGAAGGGTCCCAAAAGATAGTACTCTTCTTTCCTGCCTCATTTGTGAGCCAATTGAGAAACAAAGCAAGAAAGACGGTGGGTGGAGGCTATACTGAGTATGTAGTTTATACCTGTGAGCAGATGAACTTTCTATACTGAACTTTTACAGCGACCTGGACCCCGGCAGCCTCCCACCCCGGCCCCGCCCTTTCACAGCCTACCCCCAGTCATGCCCCCAAAGAGGAAAACAGGTAGGGGCTGAGATGACCACATTGGTTTGTTCTCTCCAAATTTTTTTATCAACCAAATGACTCTATCTTTTGTGAGCAGAGGGAGAGACAGGCCAGGTGTTAACAGAAATAGAGCTCCCTCTTTCTGAAAGAACTATCAGACATGAAGAGTAAGTGTAACCCCAAAATACAACTCTGGTTCCTCACCTTCCTTACAGACCTCACTCTGGTTCCTCGCCATTCCACACTCAAATGCTCTTGGCAAAACTCCTCTTTCGCAAGCATGATAAAATGTGTTCACTCATGTGGAAACATGCATGAGTTTGCATGTGGGGGGGACATGCACATATGTGCACGTGTACATATGTGTGCATCGTGAGTTTACATATGAACGTGTGTGTGAATATGTACCCATGAATGAACGTATGTGCACATGCAGATGTGCCCGTGTGTGCACGTGCATGTGTAAGTGAATCTAGATCTGGAGCCAGGCATCCGAGTACATATTTGGGCAGATTCACTTCAGCGAACATCCCTTGAGTACCTGCAATGACCAGTGACCGGAAGCCATGAGGAGGAGTATCACATTTCTCTAGACCCCAAAAGCTTACGAGCTGAAAGGAAAGATAGAATCATAAGCAACCATGGGCAGCACGTGATCAAAGACACCAAGTGCCGTGCTAGTGTGAAGAAGAGGAGAATTGTTCTGAGCTGTGGGATGACAGGGATACTTGAGATCAGCTTGAGAGGAGACAGGCGGTGCCAGGAGGGCATTCCGGGCAAAGGCATAGCTCGAGCTCAGGCCAGAGACGTTGGACATGTTTATGTAACGAGTCATCTCTTGTGCCAGGACGGAAATTAATATGAGAGTTACTACATCAGATCAGGTCAAGGAAAACGTCTGGTCTTTCTTCACATACATACACGTTTCTCAGGGTATGGGATGGTGAATGACGGAAGATGGCCAGTTTGTGGAAAACTTTGCTGCATTAAGAAACCTGAACTTCCTTTCTTCAGGCAAAGGGAAGCCATTATGTTAGAGCGGAGAAGGGCAGGATTGGGGTTGGAAACTTTAGGGCTAAAACGTTATTATTGTTGGTCTAGGTGAGAGATAATGAGGGCCTGAACTAAGTGACAGAAAAGAGGGGTCAAAGAAGTGACACTTTTACAGATACGCTCAGCAGTATTCTAATAGGGTGAGGAGGTGGTATTTCAATCTGGCGACTGGTTGTGTAATGATGTCACTTACTCACATGAGGAGAAAGTGGATGGTGGGATAAGAAAGATGACATTGATTTTGAACTACCATGTCTGCCCTGATGATCCACCAGAGCTAAACTTAGCAACCCCCAAGCCTGCGCAGATGCGGACTTTGGGGAATTGTGTCCTCTTGCTGGCTTGGCATCAAAGAATGGATGTTTTCTCTTGTCATCATGCCTCATCTTCCAGAGAAAACGATTTCCTTCTGGAGGAAGCCGATTTCTCTTCCATCTGGAACCTTTTATTGCTAATGACTGTATCTCTCCTAGAGCAAGGAGATATTGCTCTGGTCGACTCTGCTCAGCCTAGCAAGCCGTATCTGAATACTACGGTGGGCATGTCCAGTGGCGCATGACCTAGAAGAGCCAGGAAGGGACCTAAACCACATTATCTGTAAATAGGCATGTTTGTGGGTCTACGGAAAAGTCAAGTTCAGGGAAAGGACAAGCTTTACGGTGGCTCCAGTGGAGAGACAAGGTTCTTCTGGGGCAGTTAGGACACAGAAGTGGAAGCCTAGGACCACCTAGTCCCATGTCAGCCTAGAAGGATGGAGAAAAGGTTACACATAGGCTGCAGAATTCAGCAGAACCAGGGGCTAAAGACAGCATGAAGTTGGAAAGGCCAACACAACAGCAACTGAGGTGAATTCCAAGCATGAAGAAAGGCAAGCCAGAAATATGTCAGGACCCAGGCAGCTAACTGCTGACTGTGGACAGGTTCCCAAGGTGGGGCCTGAGAATAGGAAGGGATTGAAAATCCAAAGATCCAATGACACAAAGAAAGACATATAGGCTCAGCGGTGTCATACAATCTGAGAAAGCTTGGTAGGCACTGGGGTTTATTGGCCTGGAGGAGAGATGGTAGCTGTGAACTAAATCATAAGCTCCTGGAAGCAAAGAATGGAGATGTAGTGTCTTGATCTGTAGGCAATCAACAGATATTGGTTGACTGATTGCTTAAATAAGACTTTCAAGAGGATAGCCTCTTAATTGCTACCTTATACCTTTGGAATGGCTTTGATTTTCTAATTTCTCTCTCTCTCATTTTATTCCCCTGGCAGTTGTTGCCTCAGCAAACTACAGCTGTTGCTATTTCAACATCATTGCTAAGAAGGGCATCAGAGCATCTTAATGTCAGCCTGGGCGCTCTTATCCAGATTAATTCCTTAGATGTTCAGCATAATTTCTGGTAAAGTCACCTTTCAGTCAGAACAAAAGGCAGATAACTCACTTTGTCTCTGAGCCTTTCATCTTGTTGAGAAATCGAAATTTTCATCCATTCCAGTTTTCACGGCAATTCGAGACACCACTAGAAGACATGTGGGCTTTTCAAAGACCTGTGAGGTTGGCACTTTGCTCCTGACCAGCATGTGGACGCCTCGCCCTCCTGGCAGTTTCCGGTTTGGCTCCTCGGGGACACAGATGCATGGCGATGGTGTGTTCCCCGAGCTTTTTGCTAGTTTTAAAGAAGCGTCTGATTTCTTCTTTTATTTAGAGAAACTTCGAGGACTGTCTCCAAAGGCCAAGAGTCTGAGAAGATATCCAGAATTTTAGAGTTGGAAAAGACAGGCAGGGTTACCTAAACCCATCCTGTGTCAGATGGGTAAACTGAGTCTCAGAGAAGTGACTTTCACTTAAGGTCCAACTAAGTAGAATGTCAACACTGGAATCGAGCTTCTTGTGTCCTACTATATCACGCCTCCTCATTGACAGAAATACTTGCGCTGGATCCAGATATTTAAAAATGAACGTTAAAAAAAGGATTAAAAATAGGATAAAAAGCAATCAAAACAAAAAATGCAAAAATAGGGGAAAAGCCTTTAAAAATGTATATGACATTTTCTTCTTAGACCAGGTAATCATTCTGCTAAACACATTTGTGCATCTATGAGACAAAGCACTCCCAAGCTGTCCAAACAAGTTTCTCAAAAGGCTCATTATATTCCTTTTATTCCTTTTTTTCTATGCAAAAATGACAAGCAGTTATAATCTTTTTCTGAGCAAGTGATGACAACTCTTAGCACCCAGCATTATGAAAATTCAGATATCCAAGTGTTGTCCTTCAGGCACCTCAGTTTTTATCCCCCAAAACAAAGGAAATTATAGGCATTGTGCTGACAGTGAAAACGTAAGCTTTTGTTTTTCACCTGGATTTTTGTTGCCGGTATCAGACCATGTGTGCCATGAAACTCTCTCCTATCTGGCTGGCTTTTGAAACTTCTTTGGGACCCAGTTTTTACAGCTGAGCAGTTAATTCTCTCTAGCACTTGAGAGCTGTTGAAATAAAGGAGATTTCAGAGAGAGTAGTTCATGACCTTATGCCTTTATAGCTGCATTACCAGGAGAGAAGAATCTATTAAAATCTCTTGGGTGAATACTTCAACAAGCGGATTTCATTTTGAAACTAATAATTTGCTGCATTTTAAAAGGCATGATGAATGATGTCACCTCGAATATGAATATTGTTATAACCCTGGATAACATGCTTTTCCTCAGATTCAGAGCTTCAACAAACATTTTAATAATTCCATTAGGCCACACCTATAACATTGAAAGTCTGGTAAGATACGGGGAAAAAAGACAACACTGTTTGATATTGTTGGAAAAAAATATCAAAAACTTGTAAAGTATTTTTGAATTAACCTAACAAAAAAAATCAAGTGAAGTTATGGAAGAAAATTAAAACTCTAATAAAGAATATAAAAGCCCACCTAAATAAACAGATATGTTCCATATTTATGAATGGACCACCTTAGCACAGAAAAGATGTTAATTTTCCCTAAATTAACCTCTAAATCAATGCAATTTTAATCAAAATCTCAAGATGATTTTTTTCCCGGCTTAATCGAGATGTCATTGACACATAACATTATGTAAGCTTAGGGTGTACCATGTGATGATATGATACACATATGTGTATATTGTGAAATGATCACCACAATAGGATTAGTTAGCATCCTTCACCTCACATAATTACCACTTTGCTGTTGTCATGGGGAGAACATTTAAGCTCTACTCTCATGGAGACTTTTGAGAGTGCAATACAGTGTTATTAACCACGTGGCTTGCTTCGGCCCACCAGGCATTAGCAATGTGAAGAAGCAGAAGTTGGAAAGGCACGTGTTCACGGCACCTGCCCTCCCCTCCTGCTGGAGAGCCAGTGACTGCCATGTGAAGAAGCCTGGGCTAGCCGCTTCCTGGAGGGTGGGAAGTCACGCAGAGTGAGGCCCAGCCATCCCAGCTGTGGTCCTCGTGACATGAGGCCACCCTCAATCATCCAGCCCCAAGAAGCAGGCTCAGTCCAAAAGAACCACCTGCCAACCCTCAGCAATTCATCACTGTTGGCTCAAACCACTATGCTTTGGAGTGGTTCTTTTATATAGCAAAAGCTAGCTGATTTAAGTGGGGCCACAAAAAGTATAAACTTCCAAATGAACAGGTTTAATGACATCAAAAGTAAAATTTTCTCTTCAAAGCAAGACACCCCAGACAAAGGTAACAGACAGGAGACACACTGGAAAAAGATCTTTTGCAAAACTAGGTCAGAAGATTAAAATCTAGACTATCTAAGAAAATGTAAGTCAGAAAAATGAGAAAAATATGAAAAAGAAATTCACAGAAGTAATACTGGAGTGGCCAATAAATATGTAAGGAGACTCTCAAACTTATAAGTTAGCAGACAAACTCAGATTGTGTTACAATGAGATGCTACCTTACAACCATTAGATTGCAAGAAATAAAAAGTTTTGTCATAGCAGGTGCTGACGAGGTTAAGGGGAAATGAAACTTTTTACCGCCAACTACAGATGAACAGGAGTCACTTGCTACCACCATTTCTGGAGGCCATATGGGTAGTATTTAGTGCAAATATGTTTATGTATATTCTTTGTGTGACCCAGAAATACTGTTCCTGGGTAATATAGCCCAGAGAAACTGACAGGTGCCCAGAGACTTACGTTACACCAGCATCGTCAGTGTAAATAATTGTGCGACATCTATCTAACTGCTCTTCAGTGGGGAAATGGATCAGTAACCTGTGGTACATGCACAGGACGAAAAAACTAGAGAGCAGTCAGAAGCAGTAAATAAAATTTACTTATTTCAACATGGCTGCATCTCAAAAACATCATGTTGAGTGGAAGAATGAGTATGAGAATAGATAAGTATAAGAAAATGAGAATGAGATTTATAGCAAAACACCAGTTGTGTAAACTGAAACCTCCCTTCTATATGTATATGAAGAGATGAGAGGTGAGTCAGAACACACAGTGGAACCTGGAAGGGCTGTTTATGAGAGGAGAATAATATGTGCAATTAAGAGCCTACAATAAAACAAAACGAATCAGAAAATTAGTTTCACGTGCCTACCTGCTGCTTTGGACTGCATGAGTTTTACTCATAAACTTGTGATTTGGAACGCCGAGCCAAACAAACATGTAAACAAAAAAGGAAGAGCCTCTTTATGTATATAGAATACCAAATGCTGAGTGACCCCCCAACTTTGGCAATATTGTGCTGGTACCACCGACATCCCTATTAAGCTGTAGCTGTAAGTGAATGCCGACTGGAAAACGACATGAGACAAAAGGCATCTTCCCTCTTCTCAAGTTATAATCCACATGGGGAACACCCCACGCTCGTTGCAGAAATCCTGTATTAAAAGGCCAGTGGTCCCCTTCCCTCATGCCCATGAACTGACCTGGACAGTGCATTGTCCTCCACGGCCATGCTGTACTGTATCAAACACTACTTTAAATGTGAAATCGATATCTCTGCAGAGCCATCTCCTCTATGTTACATTTGAGCATAATTTATTTCATCTAGTTTACATCCTAAGGGGAAACCAATACTATTTTATATTCTTACCTGAAAACGGCCACTCGTGCAAGAATCAAGGTCTTGCTCCTTGAGTTAAGAATTTATCCTGGCTCTGGTTTTATTACTTTGGTTACGGCTGGTTGAATTTTTCATAGCCCTTTGAGTTTGTGAAAAATAGATGCTCCTCTATCTTCTCCACCATAGAGTAACCCATGATGAGATCATAGGTGTGAGCGTGTGGTGGGCCGGGTGGGGATACTATTAGGACAGGGGGCTGCGCTGAGCACATGGGCAGACAGAGTCCAATGTGGTGGTTAATTTTTTGTGTCAATGTGGCTGGCCACGGTGCCCAGATATTTGGTCAAATATTATTCCAGATGTTTTTTGGGAGTGTTTTTTAGAAGAGATTAACATTTAAATCATGGGCAGATTGCCCTCCCTAATTTGGGTGGGCCTCGTTCAATCAGTTGAAGGCTTGACCGGAACAAAGACGGGCCTCCCAGAGTAAGAAGGAATTCCCCAGCCTGACAGCCTCTGGATTTGAACCACAACATCTGCTCTTCAGCCTGACAGATTTTGAACTTGTCAGCCAATACCTTAAAATAAATCTCTCTCTTCATATGTATACTTCCTCTTGGTTCTGTCTGGAGAACCCTAATGTACCAAAGAACTCCTGTAAGGGGCTGATGAGAAGGACATCTGCCAAAGAGCTTATGACATCAGCTCTGACTTTAGGGTTGGTGAGTTGGGGTCAGTAATAAGTAACGACGACTTTAGAATAGCATAGTAGAAAGGGATGCTCAGATTTCATGTAGGTGGTGCTCAGTTTCCATCAAACAGAACTGTTTGTATGAAACGGAATAATCCCTAAAACAAGAACCCACTGCCAGCCCCCAAGCCCTGTCGCTTTTAACCACAACGATTCACCAGATGGCTCAACCTGATTTCCCAGAACATGAGACAAGTCCATGCAGGAAAGTAAGCTGATTTTAAAAATTGGAAATAACTCAAATTACATAGGTTTAGGGTTTTTTTTTTTTTGAAAATTTCTTGTTTTCCTTTTTAATCACTCAATAAGGCTCAGTGGCCATGATGTGAGAACCCTAAGTGGGTAAGTGAAGACTTTAGTGACACCTTGGAGAAATCTCAGGACAGCAAATGGGGAGAGCAGCTGGGTCACTCAGCCCGTTGGATTAATAGGATCACAGGGGATTTTTATTCCTGTTTTAAATTTCTACTATTGTCACGAAGTTGTTTGACCAATAAATAACCTTTTCTAAATTTAAGCATCCTTAGGGAAAACAAACACACATGCCAATCTTTCATCTCCTTCATGCTTTGGGGAAGCTGAACTGACTCCCCAGGAGGCTATAATCGAAGCCCTTTTTCCTGGTTGCTGTACCGTTTACAAGCAAAAGAGGACATGAAAAATAATCAGAGCCATAATAGATGGGTAGCTGGAAACAGCATCTTAGGGTTGGAAGGAGTCTAGGAAATGTGTTTTGTCCGTCCCTTTGGCTCTTGGGCCCCACCCAAACCCTTAGGAATTTGCCATGCCGACGACCTCCAAGCATAATACCTCATCTGTCTTAGAAACTCATTCTAGTGTCTAAGAATACTTACTGTCAGGAAATTCGGTGTTTGAGTAAGTTCGGGCTCCCCTCACACCCATTTCCTCTGGCTCCGAGCTGGGGTGGAGATGGACAGCAGCTGGACACGCATTCTAGCCCCGGCCCGTCCCCAACACCAGCTTTCCCTCCTCTGCAGTAAATCAGCCTTCAATCTCTTCTCACTGGTTTCACTCTGAACGAGGCTCATCTGTGCCTAATGTTTGACAACTAGCCCAGGAGAGGGTTGGTCACTACTAGCTCTGAGGTGACCCACTGTACCAGTGTGCCAGGGCCTTCCCAGAATGAGAGGCTTTTAGTGCTGAACCAGGGAAGTCCCAGGTAAACCGGGACACACGTGGCCAACCTGGCTCTCTAAAGTGGAGCAGTATCTCACCCCCAAATTTCAAGGAAACTGCTAAAATCGTGGATTCGTGGCTGTCCCTCAGCTCCAATCCTCAGAGTCTGTATGGAACCTGACCTCTCTCCCTCAAATTCATTGTGGGCAATGTCGTTGGAAGGGATACGGGTGGCGATCCAAACTCTGGTGCCGAGAAAGCTTCTCCGTTAATGACGTGTCACCGTCTGGAGACGAGGAGATCAATCTCAAGCGCCTCATCCGTTCTGTTCCCCGCACGGACCTCCACCTGGAGAGCGTTTGCCCCACAGCACACAGCAGCTGTGTGTCATCCACCACCGTCGCCCGGCTGAGCGGGTACCACAGGAGGATGCGGCAACTGTCACTAGAAAAAAATCAGGAAGGGAAACAGGAACAGACATGACATGTGCGAGGGGGAGAACCAATGGGGTGGGGAGGGTGCCCTCCAAAAAAGGCAGGGGTAGAAATAGCCTACAGTGTGTCGGGAAGGAAAAACTTAACTTTTTCCCCCTCAACCCTCCGAGGTTCATTGGCCCCAGCCTGTAAATTAGACTGACCCAAGACAGATTAAACAAAAGGAACACAAACAGTTTATTGACGCGTTTGATGCACAAACACATGCCGGCACCCAGTGAAGGGGTGGTTAGCACTCAGGGTCACATAGCACCTTAACAAGAGAAACCATACATGTTTACAGAAGTGACGAGACAAAGGAGAAGGTCTTTGCGTTTCTAAGGGGGTGAATTGTGAGAAGGTGAATATATATGGGGGACCGATGGAAGATAAAGGTTAGTGAGTGAAGTTTGTTTTCCCTGATGTGATCTAGATAAGGGTCTGGCATTATCTCCGGTGATTAACTTCTGTCCTTCCTGGCAGAGAGGGAAGTTGGGGACACCTTTACTAATTAGGGTCCTGCTTTTAGATGAATAGGGGGAGGGCAGAGGGCTTCTCTTGTCTCTGCTTCTTCTCAGTTGCCTTCCACTCAAAAGAGTCCTTATGCCAACGTGGCGCGTTTCGGAGAGGTGTATTCTGCTACCCTCCAAGGGCTGGAGCAAAAGCAGTAGAGAGAATAAGGTGAGAAACATACTCAGAGAGATGGAGAAACTAGCCCAGGAACGACGTTGTCCTTATTTCTCCTGTTTTGCCACAGATTGGTGCCAGGTGTCAGCCTGGCATTGGGGAGACACTGCTTCAGTGAATCTAAGAGTTTAGCCACGCATTTCTTTAGAAAAATGGTAAAAGCTAACATCTCTCAAGCACTTATCGAACGCCAGCCCCTGCCGTCAGTCAGCCTTTATCTTGTGTGATGGCGTCCATCGCCCCGTTCTATTTACTGACCTCATACTCCACATAAGGAAACGGAGGCAAGAAGTGTTCAGAGACTTGCCCGTGGTCTAGTAGGAGAGGAAGGTTTTCGCCAGTCGCCTGGCTCTGGGGCCAGCGTTTTAAACCACTAAGCTGGGCTTCGTAAACAGGCTCCTTGACAGGGGGAATCTTCTGAGTTTCTGTACAACTTGGAAGGGTTTTCATAAGCTCTACATCACTTTTGGTGACGTCTCTAACTGAAGAAATACAAGGGTCTCCCTAGGACTCTCCTTCGTGAAGCGGACATACTTAAGAGTTTTAAATGCAGTGTTGGGTGACGCCTATGTCTCCTCTGGCCTGGTCTCGAGTCGGGTTCACCTCCGGGCCCCATGTGCCGGCCCTGGCTTGATGTCAGCTCCTCACCTTACACCTAGGGTGGAGCTTGTGCTCTCCAGTTGCTATTCATATCTGTATTTGTTCGGAGGCTTCCTTCCTGCCACCCATTTCACTTTAAGATCTTCCTTTTTTAGTGCTTGACCTTGATGTCTAACTCCGGCTGTATCTCAAAATCAGAGTCACAGAAGGATATTGTCAGGTAGAAGTTTCTTATTTTTCCACGTTGGAGGCTTGGTGTGCGTGGGTGAATGCTCGGACAAAAGCTGATGCCTCTGAAATCACCCACAGGGGATTAAGTGCCTGCTGGGCCAACAAGAAGCTGGATTGTCCTCCTCGTCAAACCCAGGTCTTAGTAGTGTACAAATATTTACCTGTTCGCCACTTGCTCATTCTGTTTTAATAGCAATCTAATAACAAGGGACGCCTTCGTTGTGGCTGCCCTGTAAGCATCAGGGAGACAGTCTGTATCCGTTTACTATGCCCTTGTGTAAATTGGAACGTCAGCGTCAGGGCTGGAAGGAAGTTTAAAACCACCCCCAGCATCAGTTCAGACTGATGAGAAGCCCCGTCCAGTTTTAGAAATCTGTAGAGAAGAATCTTCCACGAGGAACTCTTTCAGCCCGTCCCAGTGTTTAATGGTCCTCCTTGCTAAGATGTTTTTCTTCCTTGAATCCAAATCTTTTCTGTTGTCGTTTAAATTTGTTTCTTACGGGTACCCTTAGTAGAGCTGAAAACACCTCTGTGCATATCACTTTTTAATATAAGCTTTTTATCTGAAGGAGAAAATTCTTTCCTCTTTTCTCATTCCCAACCTTCAGAGTTAGCCTTTCTATCCTCTTTTGTACAGTCATAGAATTGCGAAGGGGCATCCAACATACCTGGTTTAGTAATGCTCACACCTAGCATTTCAAAATCACCCGAGTCAATGCGATGTCTGTCACAGGTGCACCCCAGCTGTGACCAATCAGAATCTTGGTGAGCGGGACGCCAGAACTTATTTTTAATAACCTCAGGTGACTCCGACACTGTCACTGTTCAGACAGGCGTCTGGGACCCTTTGGCCCAGCTGAGTTCCTTTTTAGATTTCCTCAAGGCGTCCAGATGGCACACGACAATGGGGGTGCAGACACTACACCCCAGGAAAACCCTTCCCACGGCCAGAGCCCTCCTTTCACTAAGCCAAAATTTACCCCCTTGAAGTTTCCATGAATTATGCCAGGTGTGGCCTTTGGAGCCGGAGTATTTTGAATTCTCTTTATTAACTTTTCCAATTCCAGTAACATAAACCACATTTCCATGCTAACATTAAAAAAAAAAAAAAAAAAAAACAACACAATAAATTGTCCGTTCCTCTGATAATCGGTCACATGCATGGGGAAACTACGTACCCAGTTGTCCAAGGGTTCCGGTTTAGTAATCAGAGCATCAGCGAAACGGGAGTTGTCAAAAGCTCTATCTCAGTGGTTCTCAGACTTCCGAGTGACTCACAACCACCCAGAGGGCTTGCCAAGGCAGGTTGCTGGGCTCCACCCGCAGCATATCTGATTCAGCAGGTCTCAGGCGCGGCCTGATAATTTGGTTCTCTAATTAGTACCCGGGTGATACTGCTGCTGCTGGTCCGCAGACCGCACTTTGGGGACCACTGAGCTAAGTAAGCATGCTTAGGGCAGCATTTGTCTCCCTGTGGAATCACGAGAACCTACTGCACCAAAATCAGTTGGGGAAGCCGTGTGCTTATTTTACGCTTATTCAATGAGCCAAATGTCCCCAGGTTTCGTCCATGTTGCAGTACGGGTCAGAAGGTCCCTCCCTTCTAAGGCTGAATAATGTTCCATTAGATGTGTGCACATTTTGTTTATCCTTTCATCTGTCGATGGTTCTTCTTCGGTTGTTTCCACCTTTTGACGACTATGAATAATGCTGCTGGGGACATGGCCATGTGGGTCCCAGTTCGAGGTTTCTTCTCACTTCTCCCAGCCAGATCCACAGATGCTCTTCTGCCCACAGACACGGTCCCATCTCGCTCTTGGGCCAAACTCGGTGAAGGCAAAACATTGACTAACGATCTGGGAGGGTTTAGAATGCAGTCACTAGCTCTGAGCTGGGGTCTGGGGCTTAGCTACAGATGCTACGTTTGGCAATCCACCCCGATTTTTCCTCCTGAAAACTCCTCTTCATAGAATGGTTTTTCCACCAGAGCAGAAGCGGTGCCTGTCTCATTCCTGCTGCGTTCCCGGGGCCCAGGACACGGTCCAGCCATGGGAGAAGTGCAGTGTACATGCTGCACGAGTGAGCCAGACTTACGGCCAGGCTCCCAAGAGCGATTTCTATGCCAAAGAATCTCACGTTGAGACCCTAACCCCCTCTGTGATGGTGTTAGGAGGCGTGGGCTTTGGGGGGTGCTTGGGTCACCCTTGTGATGGGATTAGTGTCCTAGTAAGAGGAGACCCAGAGAGCTTCCTTTCCCCTTTCTTCCACCACATGCGGACAGAGCAAAAGGCTGGCTGGCTGCAACCCGGAAGAGGACTGTCACAAGAACCCCACTGTGCCGGCACCCCGATCTCGAACTTCCGGCCTTCAGAAGTGTGAGAAATAAGTCTCCGTTGTTTATCAGCCACCCAGTCTGTGGTATTTGGTCCTAAGAGCCTGAAAAGACTGAGACAGAGTTCAACTCAGCCCATCAGCCCATCCATGCCCCAGGCACCCCACTGCCACCTCCCTCATTTTTCCCCTTCCTCTTCCTGGGATTTCTTTCCCCCTTGTCACTGCTCCCCCCACCCCACTTCACTCTGACCCACCTTGGGGGTGCTCTCTGCTGCTCTCCTCTCCTTTCCTCTCCCTCCTTCCTTCTTCTCTGGTTCCAGAACTCCTGCCTCTAAGGAAACAGAGCGTGGTACTTGTAACCTAATCATATCCAGCCCAGGGAATTGGGCAAAACACAAAACAGACACAAAGACGCCCCTCCCTCCCCCCCCCCCCCGCCCCAATCCCTCACGAGCCACCCACAGCTGCACTCAGGGCTGACTGCAAGAAACCCAGCTGCTGCCCAGGTGCTGTCATTCCCTCTCTTTTCCAAATGACAGCTTCCAGTATCCAAGACACAGCCAGCTGTCAAAATAAGGGTTCATATTTTCATATATAGGACAATGAGTGCTGAAAACAGACGATGCAAACACATAAACAAGCGAAGGGGAGGAAGGGGAGGCTGCTCCGAAGCCACCCTTTCTACAGGAGCAGGGACTGACGTGAGCTCCAAGTCTTCAGAACAGAGGTGACAAACACGTCCTCCCAGCCATGGGGGCCTGCATCAAAGGGAACTGGAAAACAGGGATAAAAGAGTCTGCTCTCAGGAGGAGGAAGGCAGAGAGAATGCAAAGTGCTTGGCACAAAGGGATAGCCTAGCCTGGGAGTTAATTATTCGTTCTCCCCCCCCCCCCGCCCCGTCATTACGATTAAATGAGCACAGAAGCAAAGCAAAGAGAATTTCTAACAAAGATAACGAGGAAGCCAAGATAGGAAAGCGGGCATAAATGGGGTGACCTTCGTATGCATTTATCAATGTCGTCCCCCATTCCTTGAGAAACACCCCTCAAACACATCTTCCTGTTAAAATCGGAAAGAGCCGCTCAAGCTAAAGGCCCAGACAGGGTCAGAGGTCAGGAAACCAAGGCTCTTCTTCTTTCCCTGTTTCTCTGAACGAATCGCTTACGTGCTCTCTACCTCAGTTTCCCCAGTTATAAGATGGGGAATCCCAAAACCAGACTTGAGGCCCAAAGGGGACCGCGGTTGGGGAAGCAGCGTGTGGTCCTCCAGGAGCCCTCCGTGGGGGTGACCAGTACCGTGCGTGTGGAAATGCCAACCCACTGGCAGCTTGCCGAAATGACTGAGGTCGTTTTTAAATGTCGTCAGATTTCGCGTAACAGGATGATAGTCTGCAGTGTGGGTTCTCTGTGCCTGCCCCACCCACCATTTCTTCTGTGACAAAGCTGTCCAGCTCACAACCATGCGGCAAGGTCAAAATCAAATCCGGGAGGAACGGCACTCAGTGGCGAGGCCCTTCCGTTCCTTGCCCCCACCCCCGAGGGAAGGAGGTGGCCAACCCAAATTACGGCTGAGCAGCCAGGGCCTTGGGACTTTGGGACTTTGGGGACCAATTGTAGCTATCAGAGCTGGTCACTCCAAAGGGCGTGGTGGTCCCAACGCATGGAGATCCCACATCGTTCATCTATAAGCTGAGAGACCCCCCGAGTGGGATCGGATGGGCGGACCCCAAAGGCTCTGCAGCAGCTGTAGCATCATCAACACTCCGGCCCCATGAAAAGCGGCATCCCGCACGTGAACAGAGGTTGCGGGGAGTTTTGGTCCCTCCGTTAATCCTGAGGCCAGTGGCCGGATTTGGATACAGACTCACCGCAGACGTCATTCATTCCAGTGAGGTCACACTGGGGTAGGGCAGGCCCCTGACTCAATCTCACTGGTCTCCTCCTAAGAAGCGGAAATGTGGACACAGAGACAAAGCCAAAGGGAGAACGCCATGTGAAGAGGAAGTCGGAGGCTCAGGTGATGCACTAATGCCAGAGATTGCCAGGCACCTGGGAGAAGCCAGGGCGGAGGCCTGGGACAGGCGCCCTCCCAGCCTGAGAAGGAGCCAACCCTGTGGACACCTTGATCTTGGACTTCCAGCCTCCAGGACTTGCCTTAAGTACCCCAGTCTGCGAAATGTCCCATGATGGCGGCCCCAGCAGACGAATACAAGGGCCGATTCACATCTCTCTCAGGAACTGGAGCAAAGAGGCTGCGAGACAGGCGCCGGCGATGGAAGCGGCCCCTGCACGCGGATGTGCAGAGTCCGGGGCGCGCGGTGGGCGCCCTCCCCAGCGAGCCGGACGGGGGGAGCACCCAGGGGCCCGGTCCCAGGAGGGAGCCGCGACGCCAGGAGACCAGGGTCCCACTTCGCCTGCGCGCAGAGCCCCCACCCCGACGGCAGCCAGCTCCCGCTCTGCGTGGGTGTCCGCCAATGAAACCTCCTTTTTCCAAGAACGTTAAGACTTTGACTACGGAAAGAGCCCACCCAGAGCAGCCTGGGCCCCCATCGGGCCACGAAATGAGCCTCTTCTGTGTAGGTGGCAGGAATCTGGTGCCACAGCGACCACCTAGGAATCGGGCCTTCTGTAGCCTCATCAAGGCGCACAGGCGTCCTGCTCGCTCAGGTGTCAGCCCCAGTCCGTTCCAAGGCCCTGGCGAGGAGGAGACCGGCTTCGCTTGGATGCTCCTTGTTCTCATCGTGGTCCGACATCAGGGGCCGCGGGTATTGTGCTTACAGTGCGGGGCGTTTCTACATTCCTGAAGCGAGGAGCGGGGAGCGGAGGGAAGAGGAAGGAAGCAAGTGGATTGTTTCCTTTCCAGGGAAAGACGTGCGCTTGGAACAAAGGCTGGGTCTCTCCAGCATCAACGCGAAAAGGCAGAAAAGCTCCTGGAGACTGGAGAGCGAGGTGCTTTTGGCGAGCACTCTAATTCAAGGCTCCCCGGGGGAGGGGTCTGCTGGGGGGAGGGGATCTGTTGGGGAGAGGGGGTCTTCCGGAGGGGGATGGAGTAGGGGAGGGGTCTGCTGGGGGATGGGGTCTGCCGCAGACCTCTCCAGAGGCCTCCAGAGCCTCCTAGGACATGCCAGGTTCCCTTCGGCCAAAACCCTGCTGCCTTGTGGGGGTACTGACCTCGGAGCGCTGGACAAGTGGGAAAGAGCGTGAGGCACCCCTGGGGGGTGTTCTCCCTGGGTCTGGGGGAGCACAGAGGTCCTGGCTGCACCCCAACCGGGCCTGGCTTTTTGGAGTTGTGTTTTGTGTACACACAAAAGGAGCCCCTGTGAGCTTCCCAGACAGGGCTAACAGCTGATGAATGACATGCTTCTGAAGACTCCTGAGCGGGCCAGGTGACCTACTTAGCGACGAGGGAGGGCAGAGGAGGCGGGGAGGGCAGCGGGAGGCACCTTTATGAGCCCTGAGTGGGGACGGAGCTGCACGTGCGGGCGCCACACCACCAGCTTCCTGCTGAGGAGGCCAGCTCCCTGGCTTCCATCTCAGTGCCTTCTTGTCCCTTGTCCTGGTGTCCTGGCAACAGCTGAGTGAGCCTGCTGATCAGGCGGTGAGAGCGGAAGTGGTGGTTTAGTCACTTGGCTCTTAATAACCGGGTGCTCCTAGCGGAGGTCACTTCAGGGCCACTGTCCCATGCCCTGCTTCAGGGCCCACTGCCAGCTCACCTCAGCTCCACCTTGGTGAGGGGCGAGGCCATCGGGCAGGGGCATTAACCTGAGGGCTTGGGATGCATTTCGGGGTCCGTGACCCCTGGAAATGGCAGATGACACCTAATGGACATGCACATTTCTCTGGGAAAAACCTACAGATTTTGCCTAGCATCTTGAAGAGATCTGTGAGTCCAGAGGGGTTAACGCCACTGGTATTGGGGTCTCCTCGACAGAAAAGGGAGGCTGGTTGGAGACCCCGTGTTTCTTGGAACCGGGGGTGGGCAGTGAGCGCCTTCCCGCCGAGCAGCCTGCAACACAGAGGAGGAAGTCTGGGCGATGGCGTCAGAATCACGTCCCTGTCACTGAGCAGTCTTGTGACTCTGGGTGAGTTTCTTATCTCTGAATAGAGAGACACGTGTTCTTTAACTGCTGAAGATCTAAACCCCTTCTCCCCCGGTGCCCGAAGACCCCCCTGGCCCCTGCCTAACCCAGTTCCTGTGGTTTCCTGTATTTGTGGTTCTCTTCACCTTCATGCTCCAGCCCACACCTGGCTGGCTCCTGAGGGCCTCTCTCAGGGGGTGTCTGTCCCCTGCGTCCAGGCTAGCGCGAGCCAGGTTGCCTTCTGGCTCCTCCTCCCACTTCCAGAACTTTCCCCCACTCTCTCTCCTAAGCCTGCCCCACTCCCACCTCTCCCCTCCTATTACTTTCCCCAATATGCCTCGTGTTAGTCAGTTCTCCAGAGAAACAGAAGCAACAGGATATATATATAGATACATAGAAAGGGATTTGTCATGGGGAATTGGTACATGCACTCGTGGAGGCTGAGAGGTCCCGCGATCTGCCATCTGCAAACCGGGCGCCAGGGGAAGCTGGCCGTGTAGTTCCAGTCCAACCCTGAAGAACCAGGGGGAGACAATGGTGGCAAAAACCCCGACCTTGGTTAAATCCAACTCCGCCTGCTCTGTGCCTCTGCTCACACGGCTGTGCGTGGCTGAAGACACGCAGCCGGGATGGGGCGTCTCTCGTTGAAGGACCACAGACATCAAGTGGCCCTTCCGGCTGCTGAGCGACCACACCCTTCTCCAGCCCGCCCGCTCTCCCACTCTGCCAGGCCACTTACGCATACGTTTTCCTCTCGCCTCACACCTCCATGACCCTTCTTCAGCCTCGCTCTCAGCTGCTGAGCGGGCTCTGATTTCACTCTGCACAATTCCCTTCCATGAGCTCTGGCCTTCCCATCTCCCAGCTGCTACGGCCGCATCCCCTGCTCTGTGTCAGGGCGCTCTGGGTGAGCTGTCCCTGCTCCCTGCGTACCAGATCCTAACCCGTGTGTCTGCTGCCCTCCACAGCAAGACCATTCTGTCCGTGGTCATGTTCACTCACCTCCCTCCTCCGCTCCTTGATTGCCTTTCACTCCACGGAGGCTGCTCCTGCCACATTCACCAATGACCTCCTCTGCAGTCAGCCCTCAGTCCTCCCCACACTGACCTAAGAGCACCACTGAGTCGGCGGAGCACCTCTCCTTCCTGAGTCATGCCCTTCTGATTTTTACTTACCTGCCAAGCCCTTCCCTTCCACCTCTCTGGCCGCTGGAGTGACCTGGGGCTCAGTCTTTGGCCCTCTTCTCTTCCCCGTCTACGTGTGTCAGCCTCCTAAGACGCGTCAGCTGTGTAGCGATGATTCCTCCGTGAATCTCTCCAGCCCGGGTTACTCCCTGAGCGCCAGGTTCCAATATCCCGCTAGATTTCTAGCAGGCATCACAACCCTACCCCTCCCGGGGTCTACAGCACCGACTATTAACTTTCTGAGATGATTGCCAGAGAAATCATGACATAACCCTCGAACATCTTTGACTATGGCAGGCTTAAAACCACCCTTTGGGTTCCGTGAGCAGGAAGAAACCGGATCCTGCCAATAAGGAGGGCTCACTCCTCAAGGAGCGTTTCAGGTATAGTCAGGGGAGGTAACAAAAAAGGAGACACTTCTCTTGGATGAAGCCTGGAGAAAGAGAAGAAAATGGACAGGGGTCAGAGGTGAGGGCAGCACCTAATCAGGGAACCTCCCCCTGGCCAGGACGGGGGACCCGCACAAAGCCTGTCACACAGGAAGGAGTTCGTCACTTCTACAGACCAGGGACTGCTCAGCCTCCCTTTCCCTGATGGGACTTTTGTTATTTCTACTTCACCACTATGCGTGGGTGTCAGGTGGGGGGCACAGAACTTGTCCCCCTCAGTTCACTGGTCACCAGGGCATGGGATCCATACCTAGTCCTGGGGGAGAGGGCGTGCATGACCTGGAGATCCTGCACACAGCGATGGGCCGTCTCCCGAGAGGAGGGGATGCGTGTGTCTGTGTGTGGGAAGAAGGATGAGATGCTCTGGTGACCAAGGGGCACACGGTGGCAGAGCCAGTGCAGTGTCCTTTCCTTCTGGGCACACAGCAGGGGGATGTTCCCCAGTCTCCTCTGTAGTGGGCGGGGCTGTATTACAGGTTTAGGACATCATACAGGCAAAGACTGGTCTACAGAAAGTTACCCTTGTGCAATCCTCCTTTTTATCCCCTCCCAGGCCACATGTTGAGGATGTCAATGTCACAATGTGGTTGCAGCCTAGGTCCCTGAATGACATAACTCCCGCCCTTCCCCAGCCTCTGCCTCAGACCACACTGGGCTTGAAGTAAGAAAGCAATACTTGTACTAGGCCACTGAGCTTTGGGGGCTGTGTGCTCGTTAACCTACCCCGACTTATACGGTACGTAGGTACTCAGTAATTATGGTGACTGAATGTGCTGATTTCAGAGCCCAAGCTTTTAACCAACACCCCTCTCTTTATTGCCTTACTGTATGCCATTTCCCCCTTTCTTCGTAAAATAAAATTATTTTCTAATTGTAAAAGTAATGTGTGCTCAGAACTCACCAACAACAACAACAAAAAACCAAACTGATTAAAAAATAAGCACAGAACTTGGATAGATATTTCTTCAAAGAAGATAGCCAACCAGCACACGAAAAGATACTCTCAACATCATCAGCTATCACGGAAACACAAACTATCACCATACTGAGATACCACTTCATACGCATGAGGATGACTACTATGAGGAAAAAAAAAAAAAAAAGATAGAAAATAACCAGTGTCGACGAGGATGTGAGGAATTGGGATGCTTGTGCACTGCTGCTGGTGAGAAATGGTGCAATTGCTATGAAAAACAGCATGGCGGTTCCTCCAAAAATTAAAAATAGAAATATGAACTAGTAATTCCACTTTGGATATATACTCAAAAGAATTGAAAGCAGGGTCTCAAAGAGATACCTGCACACCTGTGTTCGCAGCAGCATTCTTTACAACAGCCAAAAGGCAGAAGCAACCCAAGTGTCTGCTGATGGATGGATGGGTAAACAAAATGTGGTAAATACATACAACAGGATACTATTTAGTCTGAAGAAGGCGGGAAATGCTGACACATGCTACGACATGATTAATACTCAGACTTTATGCTAGGTGAAACAAGTCAGTCACTAAGACAAATGCTGTGTGAATCCACTTATGTGAGGTTCCTACAGAGCAGTCGAGTTTGCAGAGATAGGAGGAGGAGGGATGGTTGCCAGGGGCTGGGGGCCCAGGGCGGTGGGGAATAGTCGTTTACCGGGGACAGAGTTTCACTTATGCAAGCTGAAAAGCATTCTGGAGATTGGTGGCCCGACAGTGTGAATGTACGTAATGCTGTTGAACCATAGGTACGCTGAAAAAGTGGCTAAGATGGTGAATGTCATGTAAAGTGTTTTACCACAATTAAAATCTTTCTAAATTCTCAAAAAGTTGTGTCCTCATTTAAAAAAACATGACCAAATATCAAAGAAGGTAAGAAAATATCCTCTATCACTCCAAATGAGATTACCACCATAGAGATTCTTTTTTACGTATCCAAAGTAGAATTCTACGGAGCACTGATTCGCCAGTGGAAAGTGCGAGCCGCTTCGGTGGAGAAAGCCGGCCTGTCGCAGAGGGTGAGAATTAGCCCGCTTTTCGCTTCCAGTATTTCTAAGTCCTCACCCTGGAATTCAGTGAATATTGTCTTTGTAACAAGCAGCACAGTGGCCTCGTGCAGAGGCCAGCCTTTGACGACGAAAATTTGTTTTTGATTTCAGGGCCGTACGATTCGATTTCTTCCTTTCATTCATTGAATAAATATCTGTTGGTCGGCCACTTGTGCTGGACATTAGGCCCGGGGTTCAGGAGACAGCAGGGAACAGGAGGGGACACTTACGTTCTAGTGGGGGAGACAAACGGTAACCAGAAAGAAATTGCAAACTGTGAAGTGCTCTGAAGGAAAGGAACAGCATAACGCTATTGAAAGGAGCAGAGGTGGCATCTGAGCTGAGACCTAGAGGGTGAGTGAGAAGCAGCTCCCACAGAAAGTGCTGGAGATACGGAAGGATGTCAGGTCATTTCTAGGGCCAGACAAGAGGAATCCAGGTGGCAGAGTGAGAACAGTGGTCACCTCTGGGGAGGCCGTTCACTGGGGAGGCACGAGGGCGCCTTCTGACATGCTGGGAACGTCCTTCATCTTCATCTGCATGAACATCTGTGTGAAGAATTATGTAAAAATTCACTGAGCTGCATACTTCAAGGGTTGTGCACATTACTATGTGACCGATACACCTTCCTAAAAATAAAAGAAGGTCCCCCTTTTCCCTCCCCAAACAAGAAAAGGTGGCAGGAATGAGGAGCACAGAGGCCTGCAGACAGGGCAGCCTCCTGGGGGTGGGGAGCAGGCGCCGGCAGGCGGGACAGCCGAGGGCGGGGAGCCGTGGGATGAGATTCATAGTGGGTAATCTGGGGTGCTGGGGCCAGGACTTGTAACTGTTTACTCTTTTTATTTTTTTTAAATATGTTTTTGAACTCGTCTTCACATTTTACGCATGCTATTTTAGAAATAAATAAATGAGGCCGTTTGCATTTGCTCTCGGAGGGCTGCTTCGTGCCTTTCCTATCCGCTTGTTCTAAGGGGGTTAATGGCACGAAAGGTCCTTTTCTGTCATGAGGGGGAAAAAAAAATCCGCGGGGTGTAGAGTCCTCATAATTCCTTCTCATCAGGGCTGTGATCCCAGAATGTTCACCCAGAAAATACATCACTTCTTGAATCCAGGAAGAACAACAGGGAACCTGGGGTTCGGGGGAGGGGGAGCCCTCACTTTATTCATTCGACATTCACCAAGTGCTTATCATTACCGCGTGCTCATCACACACACTACGCTGCTTGCTCTGCAGATACTCCCAGGTCCAAATCTTTCCCCCTCTCAATTCAGCGTGCACCAAATGCCTGGGAGGCAGGTGGGCCGAGGGTCCTAGGTGCGGGGGTGCTGCGCAGACCCCCTGGAGAAGCCGATCCCAAGGCAAAGGTGTTCTCTGCAGCCTCGGCTCAAGGGCCCGATGCAGTTGAGGCACTGGGGACCCAGGTCAAGGGAGCAGAGAAGCAATTTCTAGACCAGCAACCTGGGGGAGCCTGTCCTGGGCCTCTTGGGAAGCACCCTTTCTCACCTCCGGCCAGCCCCGTCCCGGCCCACTGCAGGGCAGCTGGTGTGGCGTTGACCCCACCTCTCCGGCCGCTGGTCAGGCTCCTGCTCAGGCCAGCAGTGCAGGCAGCCGGGAGGCCCGGCCCAGCCTGGAGCGGGGCCGGGGGGCAAACGTGGTCGCCGTGCAGGCTGGGGCGACCTGTGGGCAGAATGGGGGAGGGTAGGAAGCCCCAGCTTTCTTCATGGTCCTCTTGTCTCAAGCCCTTCCGTTCACCCAAAAAGCCTGTTTCTAAGGAAGCCGAGCTCTTCGCGCGGTTGTGTTCTGGAATCTGGGGTGAGAATTGCCAAACTGTCAAAATAATTCGGCGCGTGGCCGCATTCCCCCTGTGGTTACATCGGTGCCCCCAGACAGTTGGGGTCCGGGCATAAAACTGCATTTTAACACCATCAGTTTTCTTTGTAATTCTATGTATGTGATGTGATGTGACCAAAAACATTCTGAGAAGGAGCCGTGGCTTCCTGGCCACAAAGGGGGACGTGTCCACACTGAAGAGATGGCTTGGGGACACACCGAGCGTGAGGGGAGCGGCCAGAGAGCCCCCCAACATGCCACAGGTGATGAGCTGCTCCACCGTCATCCGGCCGAACGTTGGAACCATCGCGCCCAGGTGCCCGGCTCTGCGAGACGGGGCTCTCCGGGCTCTGGCTTTTCTCTCTAATGCTGGTGGGACCGGGCCACCCCTTCCCACCTCGGGGCTCATCTCCCGCATCCAGTTTGAGCCGAAAGATTGCTGGAGGAGCCTCAACTTCCTCAATCCCACCATTTATCAGTCCCACCTCGGCACCCCTCATTACTCGTCGCTCTTTTCTTCTCTCCCTCCCAACTCATTTAGAAGGATCTGCCCAGTTCTCCCTCGGGGTTTCCCCAGCCTCAGGGCCCAGAGCTGGGACCCCCTACTTTCCCTAAGCCTCCGCCCCACCTGTCACCTGGTCCCTTTCTAATGGCCTATTCTGATGGCAGGTGATTGCTTGACAAATGTGCCTCCCCTCCACCATCCATTTTGTTCTGTGACAAAAGGGGCAGTAGGCAATTTGGCCACAAGAAACATTCTGTTTTTTGTTTTTTTGTTTTTTGTTTTTTGTTTAACTAGAACTTCCTGCCAGACTGGAACAGGAGATATATGTTTGGACCAGCACTTATTCAACAGAACTTTCCACTGCGATGGAAATGGTCTTAGACGATAGGATAGCCACTCACTATTGAACACTTGGAATATGGCTAGTGCCGCCAAGGAACTGAGTTTTAAATTTTATTTTGAAGTATATTTGAAGAATAAAAAGTTATTCTGAAGTATGAAAGACATCGATGAACTGCACATAATGTGTGAAAACTAATGCGTTGACATACGTACCCGTGAGAGCATTATCACAATCAAGGTAGTGAATATACCTTCATGTCCCAAAGTCCCCTCGTCCCTCTTTGTGATTCCTCTGTCCTTGACCCCTTCCCCACCCCCCACCCCACACCCCCACTCAGGCAACCACTACTTTGCTTTCTGTCCTGAGAGATTAGTTTGCATTTCCTTCAAGACTATGTCAATGGAATCACGCAGTTTACACTCTCTTTTAGTCTGGCTTCCTTCACTCAGCAAAATTATTCTGAGATTCAGCCATGTCGTGTGTCTCAGTTTGTTTCTTTCTATTGCTGAATAACATTCCACTGTTTGGAGATACCACAGCTTCACCTGTTGATGGAAATTTGGGCTGTTTCTGCTTTTTGGCTATGAACACGTAGAGTTTCTACGAACGTTCTTGCACACATCTGTGTATACACATACGCTTTCACTTCTCTTGAGTAAATTCCTAAAAGTAGAATGGTGGGAGGTTTAATTTGTTAGGAAGCTGGCAAACTCATCCAAAGTGGTTGTCCCATTTCACGTTCCTGCCTGTGCCTTCACATGCTCACCAACACTGGTGTGGTCAGTCTGTTTAGTTGTAGCCTTTCTGACGGGTGTATATTGCATCTCGTCATGATTTTAATTTGCGCTTCCCTGATGTCTAATCATGTTGAGCATCTTTTCTTGGGGGCTTACTTGAAATTAGTGTATCTTCCTTGGTGAAGTGTTCATATCTTCAGCTCATTTTTTATTATGGTGTTTTCTTATTGAGTTTTGAGGGTTCTTTACATATTTTAGATACAAGTCCCCTCTTGAATACATAAGCATTTCCTCTCAGTCAACGGCTTGTTGTTTAATTTTCTTAACTGTTTTTCAAAGAGCAGCGTTTTAATTCTGACGAAGTCCAATTGATTAATTTATTCTTGTGAATTGTGTTTTCAGTGTTGCATCTAAGAAATCTTTGCCTCACCCAAAGTCACAAGTTTTTTTCTTATGTTTTTGTTTATAAATTTTGTAGTTTTTGCTTTTATATTTAGATCCACAGTCTGCTCTGTGTTGATTTTTGTATATGGCCTGAGGTAGGGGCCGATGGTCTTGCATATGGATGGCCAGCTGCTTCAGCACCATTCGTTGAAGACTACCCTTTCTCCCTTGAATCACCTTCCTGCCTCTGTGGAAAATCAGTTTTTGGTATATGTGTGGGTCTGTTTCTGGACTCTATCCTAGTCCATTGATTGGTTTTGAATTTAAATAATTACCTGTGGCTACTGGCTACCAAACCGGACATCTCAGGTTTAGACTGTGAGCATCTCAGTAAGGATACTGCTTATAAATCTCATCAGAGGAAACTTTTGCTGTGCCTTGGGCTCCAGGATAATAATTATTTGAACATTCTTGCCTTGTGATTGCTCGAGAAGAGTTAGGCTCCCACTGTTTCTCAGTAACTGGGCTTCAGTTTTGCTCTATCCAGTCTTTGTCAGAACCTTAAGAGCCAGAGGCCCAAGGAGACGCGAGAGCTCCAGGTTCTAAGGTCTCACATTCAAATCCCACCCAACTTAGCAACTTTCCAGCTGTGTGACCACAGGCCAGCTGCTTAGCCTTTCCCTGGCTCAGTTTCCTCACCTATAAAAAGGGGATCATATGATACCTACAGCACAGGATTGCCTGAGCATTAAATACATGGAAGTGCTTAGAACAGTGCCTGGCACGTGGGAGGGACTCCATAAAGGCTTGTCACTATCATTACTTCACATGAAACAAAACGAAAGCAGCAGAGGAGGGAGACGTTCTATACTTTCTGAAACCCTGACTCTTGTCTCTAGATGCCTTTGTGTGTTTCCGGGCATGTTTCAAACACTTCCACTTCCAGTGTTTGGTGGTGGTGCAGGCACTAGGCAGCATCTTCACAAGCCCATTATGGTTATTCCCACTCTGCAGATAAGGATTAAGGCATTTAAATATCTGTCCAGAGTCACATGGTGATTGGGTGATGGAGTCAAGATCTAAAGCCAGGTTTTCAGGCTTCTAAAGTTTGTGCTTTTAACCTTAATGATTTTCAGTACCCAGGTGCATCTGAATTTCCTAGGTGCGTGTGAAATGCACGTCCTCGCCCCTGCCCCCAGGCACTGGGCCCGGCCCTAAAGCCTTCCCTGGTGGCCCTTGGGTGACACTGGGAGAGGCACTGTGACGCGCTGTCCTCCACCACTGTCACTGAACTTGAAGAGTCTTTACCCACTATCTTCAACCAAGAATTACCATCTTTGCCAGAGTAAACACGCCTCCCCTTTCTGTTAGGCGGAAAATCTGATTTAAGAGGAAACTGGGATTCAGAACCAGCTAGGCACAGTGATTTATTTTCACTGGGGCCACTCTAGAGTGGTTTACTCCCTCCTTGCCCTGTTTTTCAGTAGAGCCAGAAAAATGTACATTTTCATGTAAAGCTCCAGAGAAGATGCATAGCTATCTATTCTGAAGCTTTAGGACACCAACATGGATCAATTTGTCACAGGCGGGTGGGGCGGGAGGAGTGTCCTGGAGACCCGCAGGAAAAGCCCCTCCACGGAGCTGAATTCCCTCCCACTGCCACGCGGAAAATGTGATTTTCCATCCGTGGGAAGCAGACAGGATTAATAGTCTGGGTTATTGTCTTTTGTTCCGCCAAAGCCCTGCCAAGGTCTGCATGTGTTCCAGAAGGCAGGCAACACCTGCAACGCCTGCTGGAAGCCTGGATTTAGAAACCACTTACTTCTCCTTTTTACTGTGCAAGTCTATAAATACACTGGGGAGGAACTCCGTCTTTTGTGTCCCAAATAAGGTTTAAGAAACTGTGAGGTTATGTCGCCCTCCGTCCACAAGTTCTGTCCTCTGGGCAAGTAATAAAAGGGGTGAGCAGTGGCCCACTCCCTGTTCCCACCAAGGAAGAGACCTGGAAATCCCCAGGGTCTGCCCCACGGGCAGGAGAGCGGCAGCAGCTCTGGGCTGAGGGTGTGGCGACTACTGAGGAATCAGTCCATTTCTAGTACGTTCTGAATGCACAAGGAAGTACCGCTGGAGACTGCTGGGTGTTGCATCTGATAAAAATAAAGACAGGGGAAAAAAAAAAAGAATAAAGACAGAGTTGAAACTCTCTGATTGGTTTCTGTCCTTGCTGTCCCCACATCCCATTTCATACAAAAGAACAAAGCATTAAAATAATAAAAGGACAAGGAGAAAATATTTGCTGAACGCCTACTCTAACAAAGAATTGGTAACCGAAATATACAAAAAATTCTTAAAACTCAACAACGAGAAAACAAACAGTCCAATTTAAAAAATCAGCAAAAGATCTGAACTGACATCTCACCCAAAAAGATGACAAACCTATGAAAAAGACGCTCCACATCACAGGTCTAGGGAATTGCAAATTCGTCCCACAGTAAGATACTACTGCATACTTATTAGAATAACTAAAATCCAAAACACTGAGGACACCAAATGCTGGTGAGGATGTGGAGCGTTGGGAACTCCCATTTATTGCTGGTGGGAGTGCAAAATGGTGCTTTGGAAGGCAGTCTGGGGGAGTCTTACAAAACTCGACACACTTTTACTATAAGGTCCAGCAATTGTGCTTCTTGGTTTTTATCCAAAGGAGCTGAGAACCAATGTCCACACAAAAACCTGCACATGGCTGTGTATAGCAGCAGCTTTCTCGTTTACTTATTTCACTTTCGGAACTCAGCAAGTTATGGTAGAGAGCTTCCCCCCCTGTTCACGGTCTCAGTTAGGATAGAAATGTCCTCCTCCTTTGGCGAAGGGGCTTTATGAAGCCAAGAGCAGGTTTCAGTCAATAGATCTTGCACTTCCTGTGCATTCCTGAGCAAGTCACTTCAGGACAAAGGTTTCATAAGAAAAATCTCTGGTCTTAGTTCACTGCTGATCGACACACTCACATTTGCCGGGGAGATTGGCCATCTGTGAGTAGCATGCACTGGGATGCGTAGATGTGAGTGGGTGGCACACGAGCCTCCTCGGCAAGTTCTGCTGAGCTGCCCTCAGCTCAGAGACTAAATAAAGATGAGAAATTGCCATGCCATATTGAGATGGAGCCATTGATTGCAAGATGAGAAAAAATTATTGGCCATAAATCAGAGTTGTCATGGAACATGCAATATCACTTTGATTCAGCATTATCTTGAAACATATGAGAGCTCAAATTCACAACCTTCTCTCAGCTTTTAATACTCCCACCTTAGCTCAGTTTCTGAGAATTTCACATGCCCATCACTATAGACATCCTAGTGGTCGTGCCCAACTGTGGCTTCTAGTGTTAGGTACAACAATTTTATTCTTAATCGCTCAAACCTAGAAACAACCAGGACATCTAAAATAGGTGAATGGATAAACAAACTGTGATATGTCCGGGCAATGAAATATTATTCAGGAAAAAAAAAAAA